>JACBWV010000626.1:10608216-10823216 GCA_013435795.1 Chlamydomonas sp. ICE-L
AACACTCCCCTGCCCCACTCCCCCCCCCAACACAAACACTCCCCGACCGCTGTTACTTGTTTACGTATGTGTCGCATGCTTTATCTGTGAATGCGGGGACTAGATAGGAAGGAGTGAATCCAAGCGACTTAATGGATGATGATACAAGGGCCCTTACCCACACCCTCACAACCTACCCATCCATGCATGCATGATACAAGCCACCTAAACAGGCCGCACCCCCTACATAATCCATGGCATGCTACAAGGCAAACTCCGCACACACCAACCCTAACTCATACATGCATGCTACAAGGAACCTTCAACACTTAACACCCTATCCATCCAGGCATGATACAAGACCCACCTCAGGCACCCTGCCCACCAAGGGTGTCCACTCTTGCGCAAGGCTGTTGACGTATCCTGCAAGGTCTGCGACTTTCCCATTGGGACATAGGGCCCTGCATGTACGTGCTGCGGGAAGTGCTCCACCCATATTCCAGCGAGCTGAAACTTTCGACTCGAGGGTGGTGAGATCACCTGCCCTACGCACGGTGAGAGTCTCTGCCGACTCGAGCGTCGGCCCTGGATGGGAATAACACGAGACAACTAGTCATAAGTAGGAGGAATAGGGTGTGGTGCGAAAAACAACAGAGCTAATGATTCGCGAGCAGAGCTAGGAAATTCTCGACTGTTAAGTTTTTTGGCGCGGATTCGAAAAGGGTTGTCGGGCGCCCTTCCAGGGCCTGTGGGGTCCAAATCGTCGTTGGTCGGCCCCCTAAGGGGGACAGACCTCTATGCGATATTGGAGAGGCTATAGTTCCATACTCAGCAAAAAAAATCAATGCCGAGACTGATCGGCGCCGATGCAGCTGGACAGTGTCTATAACCGTGAGGCGTTTGGCGGCAAAATGCCCTCATAACTGGTGTCCACGAGGTTTGTGACCTCCAAAAAAGCGCGAACAGCGAAAGTCCAGGTCTTGGAAACAAGCCATGCGAATTACTCATGCCTAGAGAAACTAGCGAATTAAGTGTGATATATCGCTTTCAGAAGGCGCTGAAAGGAACGTTAGCCGGGCACCTAAATAGCGAACGATTCGTAAATAGAAGACGTGAGGGACAAAAGGCAACAGGTAACCACAAATTCCCCAAAGAATCTACAAGGTGGGAGAGGCATAGAGCTCTTGAAAAAGGCTCGGCCTTACACACTCCCTATCTAAGGGCAAAACACAGGCCAAGCCGTTTACAGCCAAAAAACGACCACAGGAAAAGCACACTAAGAAAAGGACACTTAACACTAAGCAGAACAACTAAAACGTAAAAAAGGCGTGAGGAAAGCGAAAGCACAAGGACCAGCGGGAAAAAGCACAGAGAGTCCATAGCCTATCTGTCAAGGAAACCATCAAAGCTTAAAGGCGGAGGAGGGCACAGGGGAGAGCGTCAAACAGGTCAGAGTCGAAACGGAAGACATCGAAAAGTTATAAAACAGAAGTACCCAGAACTATTACGCGATAATCAGTGCTGTTTTTTTCAGAATCACAAATCATAAAATCCTAAATCTTCCCAAATTTCCACGACGCCGGGTCAAATCAGGCCGGTCAATCGACTGGCCTGAACTCTTTCCGACTCGTGTTCGATTCCGTCGGGGGGGGGCGGATTTACCTTCTGAGGGCACTTTCCGAGTTACGTCATATCAGGGTTTTGCGACTTGTGGAGCTGGCGCTGGCTCGGTTTTCATTTGGTCGGTTTCCTCCTGTCCGGTGGACCTCAAGTCTAGGGACCTGAGCATGGCTACCGATTTTTCCCCTTGAATAATTCGGTTCTTAGGCCTCTCGTAGCTCATTAACTTCGGCGCATTGTGCTTTGGAACGGGGGAAATGCTCTTTCGCATACTAGTGTGCCTGCAGGTGCGATTAGTAGCAATGAAGCTCGGGAGGTTTGCTGCACCTGCCTCCATTGGAAAAATTGTGGATAGTCAGGAGAGTAAATAAAGTTAATTAGTCTTACCCAGGGCACCCCAGTTTGAATAATAATGCCATGGCCATGGCACATTGATTCTTTTTTCTTTGGACCCCCCCCAATATTAAATTGTAACGGATAAGGTAAGCAACTTTGTGCATTCATCACAAGGGGATGCCAAGCTGCTTGAACAGAACATCACACCACCCCGGGGTCGACCTCCAGGGGACACTGTCAAGGGCCCCATTATATTTCGTACGCTGTTGGGTTGTTGGTGCCAAACTTGGATGTTATATCCTTTTCACCAGACCATCTTGTCGTTCCTCTGTCCTGTGGACTTCAACAATGGGACCGGGAGCAGTTCCACACACAAACAGCTGGCTAAAAGCTCGTTCATCGTCGACACTACGGAAAGCCATGTTCCACATCACTCGAAAATCAGACCAAGAAAGAAGGCCCCCATACGCCTCAACTATTTCACACCAGAACGTTGCTACATAAAGAAAAATATTATATGAAGCTTCTACCCACGATCCTCCAAGTTACACATAGTTACAAGACATGCCATTGGATGCCGAAGCCCGGGGACATAAAAACATAACATGAAAATAGTGACGTTTAAATCCTTTCAAACAATCAAGTTGTTTGGCAATTGCGATTAGCAAATGTTATCTCGCGTCACGTCGTTTCCCCTGGCATACCCATCGTGGAAGAACTCGAATCTTTTCTATACGTCCAAAACAAATGTAACAATTCTTTACGGTAGACAATTGAATCCATCCAAGCCCGAAGCAAATCGGGTCCTTACCCCACCACCGGGGCCGAATCTCCAGGGGACCCGCCGTGGGCCCCTATATATGCTGAGTGTCAGGCGATCATGGTGAAGATCGTCGGACGGACAATTGGGGATTAAACTAAAAACTAAGGAGAGGGCGGAGGGAAAGAAAGAAAGGAAAGAGAACGAAGGAGAAAGAATCCTGCTGGCTGTACGGGATAAATAGGTAGACGAGAATTCAGGAGGCAGGGTTTTGGATAACGGTAGACGTGTACGTGAACAGTCCCGGGGATAGGACCAATAGGCTGTCAAAGAGACTTGCCCAACCATGCCAGGAGGGGCTTTAATAAAACAGCACTGGTGAACCGAATCCCAAACAATCGTTTTACCGATGGGGGCCTGAGTTCTGAAAAGTGACTTACAAAGGCGTTACAAATCGAGCAAATCAAATAACTCAGCAAGATTTCCGAAGTGATATTAAATCAAAATACGGTACGTTCAAAAAACCAGCACACAAAACCTCGTCAATCGCTACAGCCCGTATCTTTGAGAGTTGTTTATTCGAAAAGGTCGGACTTCGGACTTCGTTTCTAAAATTTTGCCATAAATCTGATAAGTCTGGTAGAATTACGGGAGATTTGGCCAGAGAAGAAGTACGAAGTCTGACCCCAAAAACCAATTCACCCCCAAATTTGCCACAGTAAACATACAGACTGATTGTCAGCTATATGTCAAGAAAACGAAAAAACATAAAAATCAATGACAACACCATCAATATAGTGTAGGAGTGTGTTTAAAACCCGTTAACAACCCAACTCTACTCTTCCTGCTACGGAGCAGCATGAAGGCTGATAGACTATGCATTTTTCAGTCCCTGGGGTCTAGTAATCAAACGATCCCATGATGCAGAATGGGGGCAATTTCAAATTTCAATTTCAATTTCAATGCAGAATGGGGGCAAGGATCTGCCTCGAAGCTGCTGCATGTGACTAATTGCACGGTAGATTTTGCAAGGGCCCTCAACAAAGGTTACTAAAGCTTCCCCAAGCTCTGGTTGGTGATCAGTGCCATGATATAGCCGGTGGCGTGATAGGGGTTGGGCTGGGGTTATATGGGTTGGGTTGGGGTTATAGGGCTGATGTTGGTGTTGGTGTTGGTGTTGGTGGTGAAAGGTGAGGTTGAAGGACACAATCTGAGATGGCATTGAAGGTGGTGGTGGTGGTGGTGGTGGTGGTGATGATATAGCCGGTGGCGTGATGTAGCCAGTGGCACAACGCAGTTATGATAGGGCTATCAAATAAAATGACTACCCAGGAGGTGGATCTCCCAACTGAAACCAGCGGCACTGAACCAGTGGCCTGAGATATCCAGTGGTTATGATACATCCAGTGGTATGATATAGCCAGTGGCACAACGTTTTTCCAGACAGGCTAATGAAGTACAATTTATCCCCTGGAGGTGGGTCCTGGGCACTTCCAAGCGCGCGCTTTTGCGCGCTGCCTTTTTGCCTTTTTTGTCTCTTTTTTTGCCTATTTTCTTATGTGGTTTGATGATGTTAGAAATTAAAAAAGGGGGGAACAGAAAAAAAAGTAACACGGAAGGTGGGTCTCCGCTGAAACCAGCGCCACTGAGCAGTGGCCCCAGATACAAACAGTGGAGTATGCATATGCTATCATACAAATTGCATCATGTGATATTGTATGGAAATGGTTGACTTTAGCTAGTAGACTGCCGGCATGAAATATATCATATGGGACATGAGAGAATATGATATCATATTGTTGTTCCTACAGTGAGGAGGGATAATGGGAGCAGTTGAGTTGTGTGTACTGGGTGCATGCTCAGTTTCGAAGAAGGGCTCAATGGTAGAGCTAGTCAGAACAGAAGGTGCGGTGGTTTGTCAAATCCCTTACGGGGCGCTATATTTTCGCGGGGTCCTGTCAGACGCCATGGGGTAGCACTGCCAAGGTAGTAGGTAGTAGGTAGTAGGTTGTAGGTAGTAGCAGCTCGTTCCAGGTAGTAGGTAGAAGGTAGTAGGTAGTAGCAGCTCATTCCAGGTAGTAGGTAGTAGCAGCTCGTTCTCTACTGCCGTAAGACAGGGCTGCCTTAATGCCATGCTCCACCAGGTGTTATCATTACTATCATTACCTTGGGTGTCTCCAAACAGTTGAAAGGACTCACACCAGATGCCGAGGTGTGGTCTTCTCTTTGACCACCATGCCAGGGTCACCCTTTTTGGCGGAGCCCCCCCTTCTGGGGGGCGGGAGCCCCCAGGGTTACCCATTTGTACGTCCGACCGTCCGACCGAGACGAAGCCTGACACATCAACCAACTGCCTCATAACTAACTGGCTCCGGTCAGCTCCATTGTTGCCACTACTCATCATTCCAAGCATTCACCCTAGGCTTGGGGGAGGCGTTTCCACTGCCCAACCCAGGAGAAGAAACCCTGGGTTGGGACGACGTGGGCAAGGACCGGCGCTCCTGGTCCTTCTGCTTGGACCTTACCAACCACTCCTTCATCATCGATTGCACTGCTGAGGGATTGTAGCGAGCCATCAAGGATGGACTTATAGCAGGCGGGCTTGGCCTTGGGCTTTCTCCTGCAAATGGGTTGCTCTTCACTTGGGTCGAAACTGATGACTGATCCGTAGTGATGAGCTGCACGTGTTGGAAGGGAATGCATGGGTAGTAGGATTATAGGTTTTTTAGGGTTGTCAATGGGTTTTATGTCTGTCTGTCTGTATGTATGTGTACTTGTAATCAGTTACAGGGAGGTAGTGCATTAGGCTACAGGTGACTTTACCAACATCCCACTACTCAAAATTAATTATTAGACTACGGCTATCCAGGGGGACTATATTGAATAGTCTTGCCCCAAGTACGATTGTTATAGTAGATTACCTGGACAACATTGCTGTGATGTATAATCAGATTCATACGATGTATATGTTTATCTATCCATCTGTTTATCTATCTCAGTGGTTTATGTCTATTATGTACTTCTAGCTATTATTAATCAATCAATCAATCAATCAATCAATCAATCAATCAATCAATCAATCAATCAATCTGTCTATCTATCTACAGCCCCATTATCAGAAAAGAAAAAAAAAAAATACATAAATAGGGAGAAGTAAAAAATTGGATATGGGCCTGACACCTCCTGAAAAAGGTTATCATAATAATTGCCATGATACATGCCATCCCACCCCATATCAGAAAAATTCAATTCGGGGTGAGAGTATAAAAAAATTGGAGGGACCTTGACACCTCACTGAAAAGTCTCATAATATCGACATATACATGCAATTACAGCCCCATTATCAGAAAAATTCAATCGGGAGACCCGCGGGAGAAGTAAACATTTGGAGGCCTTGACACCTCCTGAAAAATGTCTCATAATATCGTCATAATACATGCCATTACAGCCCCATTATCAGAAAAAAACAATCGGGAGAAGTAAAAAATTGGGGACCTTGACACCTCCTGAAAAATGTCTCATAATGATTCCGCCATGTACATGGCCATACAACCCCATATCAGAAAAGAAATCAATTAGGTTGAGAAGTAAAAAATTTTTGAGGTGGCCGGACCACCTCCTGACTATGAAGGAAACGTAAGGCTACTAACATGTCACCGACTGGTGTCATTATTAGAGAGCACAGGAAGGCAGCCAGTCAACCACAGAGTACCTATTGAAAAATTATAAATATAATCAGAAAACAGCAGACTAGGCCTCTAACCAATTCTCACCTGCCCCCTCCTCAGACCCCCTCCACTCACCCCACCCCCCCCACCCCCCCCAACCACCCCCCACCCCACCCCCCCCCCCGCCCCCCCCCCCCCCCCCCCCACCCCCCCCCCGCTCCCCCCCCCCTGACTCTGGCCCCCGCCCCCCCCCCCCCCCCCCCCCCCCCCCCCCCAACCCCCCCCCCCCCCACCCCCCCCCCCCCCCCCCCCACACACACACACACGAACACCTGCCCCCCCTAGGTAAACGGCCACGTTACTCGGACTGGGAAGACTAGCGTCAGCTTGGAAAACTCTTGTGTGCACGTGTGGACCACTCACGTCAACATCTCATGCATGCTGATACACATACACACACATGCACTCACATCAAAACACACGTTATCACTCCCCCCCACCAACCCCCACCCTCCACCCACCCCCCTCCTCCCACCCCCCCCCACCACCCCCCCCCCCCCCCAACACCCCCCCCCACACCCCCCACCCCCCCTCAACCTCCCTCCTCACCCCACACCCCCCCCCGCCACCCCCCCCCCCACCCCCCCCCCCCCCCCACCCCCCCCCCCCCCCCCCCCCCCCCACCACCCCCCCCCCCCCCTCATCCCCCCCCCCCCCCCCCCCCCCACCCCCCCCCCCCCCCCCACCCCCCCCCCCACCCCCCCCCCCCCCCCCCCCCCACCCCCCCCACCCGCCCCCCCCCCCCCCCAACAACAAACAAACACCCCTCCTACCTGACTTGCTGACCTAGGTCCAGACTTGGAAACCTCGTCGTGCACTGTGACCACTCGGTTCACCATCTCATGCATGCTGACAGTCGTGCTCACCGCTGACAGCGTCGTCTTTCGGAGTCTGGCCTTGGGCTGGGGACAGGAAGAGACAGTAACAAGAGAAGTTAGGTGCAGAAATCAGCAAGAAAAGAGAAAATAGGCGGGGAAGTTCGCCACAACAATCAGGAAGAAAATAGGCAATAGGTGGAAATGTGAGCTAGAGGAATCAGCAATAGAGGAGACCATATTGTAGATAGAGAAGTTAGGCAGACAAAGTAGTAATAGAAGATAACACATCGTAGAAAGAGAAGTTAGGCAGACAAATGAGCAATAGAAGATATAACATATCATAGGCGGAGACCGTAGCCAAAGGAATCAGCAAGAAAAGAGATAATAGGCGGGGAAGTTAGCCACAACAATTAGCAAGAAAAGAGACAAGAGCTGGAGAAGACAGCTACAACAATCAGCAAGAAAAGAGATAATAGGCGGGGAATTTAGCCACAACAATCAGCAAGAAAAGAGATATTAGGCGGGGAAGTTAGCCACAACAATTAGCAAGAAAAGAGACAAGAGCTGGAGAAGACAGCTACAACAATCAGCAAGAAAAGAGATAATAGGCGGGGAAGTTAGCCACAACAATCAGCAAGAAAAGAGATATTAGGCGGGGAAGTTAGCCACAACAATTAGCAAGAAAAGAGACAAGAGCTGGAGAAGACAGCTACAACAATCAGCAAGAAAAGAGGCAAGACGCGGAGAAGCTAGCAACAACAATCAGCCACAACAATCATAGCCACAACAATCATAGCCACAACAATCATAGCCAAAGCGATCAGCCACAACAGGCACAATAGCCACAGCAATCATAGCCGTAACAATCAGCCACAACAATTAAGCCACAAAAATCAGCCACAAAAACAGCCACAATAATCATAGCCATAACAATCAGCCACAACAGGCACCACAGACACAACAATCATAGCCACAACAATCAGCCACAACAGGCACCACAGGCACAAAAATCATAGCCACAGCAATCAGCCACAGCAGGCACAACAGGCACAACAATCATAGCCACAACAATCATAGCCACAACAGGCACAACAGGCACAACAATCATAGCCACAACAATCAAAGCCACAACAATCATAGCCACAACAGGCACAACAGGCACAACAATCATAGCCACAACAATCATAGCCACAACAGGCACAACAATCATAGCCACAAAAATCATAGCCACAACAGTCATAGCCACAACAGGCACAACAGGCACAACAATCATAGCCACAGCAATCATAGGCACAACAATCATAGCCACAACAGGCACAACAGGCACAACAATCATAGCCACAACAATCAGCCACAACAGGAACAACAGGCAAAACAATCATAGCCACAACAATCATAGCCACAACAGGCACCACAGGCACAACAATCATAACCACAGCAATCATAGCCACAACAGGCACAACAATTACAGCCACAACAATCATAGCCACAACAGGCACAACAGGCACAACAATCAGCCACAGCAGGAACAACATGCACAACAATCAGCCACAACAGGCACAACAACCCAAATTAGCCACAACAATCGGCCACAACAGGCACCAAGGCCCCAACAGCCAAAATTAGCCACAACAATCAGCAATAGAGGATTCCCAAGCAAGCTTTTGGCCTTGGGGACTTAACAGACAAAAAATTCAAACTTTTCCTCTTGCCCACAAGTTGGTTTGCATGCCATCTAAACACCCACATAGTCTTGTGCCACAAGAATTAGGCATTGTCCACTGTCTCCATCCAATCCATTGTTGCGTGCAGAAGACACATGGAACAGGCTTCCCCCCCCCAAAACACAGGGGGATGATAGCCCCCCCCCCCCCCTCATTGGTGGTTGACCCCAGTGAAAGCAAACGGGCTGGCCCCCTCAATCCCACGCCTCGTAACAAGGCGTACTATTTGTTTATTTATTCATTAGGCATGGTGAGATGCACAAGCAGCATATGTTCACTGTTACTTCAGGTCCAACATTGTTGATTCCACCTGTTGAACGACACGGAATGCGAGTGCGTTCTGGATAACTTGCAAGATCTCCAGAACGCACTCGCATTCCGTGTCATTCAGCACGGCCAACCCGTAGAAGCTACAAAAGGGGAAGCAAGCCCCCACTTAGTTTAGGGGGTGGAGGGGGTGGAGGGTTTAGTGGATTAGGTTTACATTATTCAAAGGTTTAGGGCTTAGGTGTTTTAAGGGTTTAGAGTTTAGGGTCTTGGTGGGTTTAGGGTTTAGGTAAGTGGGGGTTACTCCCCCCTACCTACGAGCTACAAATAGCTTGGAGGGTCCTAAATTAAGTTAGCCATATCTCAATCCACAGTGGGTCCTCACCTTTTCAGGGAGCATCGGCATGGAACCCCCACCACTGCTCCCCAAGCCACTCATGGACTGGGTTCGTTTTCTTTGGATAGCGTGTTGCGTGGGCAAGGCCGCGGCTCCGAACATGCCCCCCACAGCAACCCCCGACGTTGACAGCCTGGACTGGTCATCCTCTGCCGACCAGATTGATTCAAAAATTGAGCGTTCCATGGAGCCTGCATTGTCGGCGTGGGAGGCTCGCATCTCAGGCACCTGAGGAATCTCTCGCGAAACCCTCGATGATGACGGTGACTCCATCCAGGCTGAAGCTGGTCCTCCGTCCCTGGGCGAGTTCACTGGTCGGAGAGTTCGCCGGTCGGGGAGCTCGCCGGTCGAGGAGTGCAAAGAGGTGTTGGACCCAACCTTTTTCGAGCTTGACATCGGCGATGGGAACAAGACCTTGCTTATGCTACCTTGTCGCACCGCCTTCAGGTCGGAGTCCACCACTGGGCATGGGAGCTCATCATCCCAAGCCTTGCCCCTGAGCTTGGGGGAGGCGTTTCCACTGCCCCCCTTCAACTCAGGAGAGGAATACCTGGGTTGGGATGAGGTGGGTTAGGTGAGTGGTTTAAAACAATTATATACAGCCGTCAGGTGAAAGAGAATTGATTCTAGGATTAAAAAAAAAAAAATACAAGGGGCTCACGTCCTAGCAGTGAAACAACACCGCCCTAAAGTCGGACTCGAGAAACCACCCGCTGTCTTCCGGCAGCGGGGCTCGAACTCCGGTGGCCGAAGCCGTAACCACCGGGTCTGGACCATACCGCCCTCCAGACTGGGCTGCTTCTAACTAAGTAAGCATACATCAGGCGGGAAGGTTTGATGTCAACAGGAGAACAGTCCAGAAGCATAGCTTAGGTCCCCAATGCCCTATCAGAACCGAATGGCTCAGTGGCAGAGCAGAGGTTAAAAAATCGACGCAGGTGCGGGGTTCGAACCCCCTTGAGTGCGCTTGGGCCTGTCCGGAGGGTCGTTGACCGGCACGGTAACTGGTATCTAGATGCGATGTTGGCTCGAGCAGCGCATACTTACGATCCGGTTCCCATAACCCCACTGGGCACGTCCTTAGAGGTCATTGTGACAATTCTTGGATGTTTAAATTTTCAATTTGTTTTTCCCCAATGCCAGGATCTCATAGCTATTCAGGGGATGAATTGGGTTCAGAGGTCAGACTTGGTCCTCGTTCTCAGGCCAAATCTCCCAGAAATCTCCCAGAATTCTCAGTTTTAGGCCAAATTTGAGTTACTAAGTCCAAAGTCCGACATTTTTTGAAAACCCAACTCCAAATCATCCACTGAATTGCTACAATTTATCACTGGTTTGAATTAAAAAAAAACCTGGCTTGGGATGTGGTGGACAAGAGTAATAACTGGTTTGAAGGTAAAACATACCTGGCTTGGGATGAGGTGGACAAGACCGGCACTGCTCTTTCTTCTGTGCAGACTTCAACAACCACTTTAACCAATAACTGGTTTGAAGGTAAAACATACCTGACTTGAGATGAGGTGGGCAAAAACCGGCACTGCTCTTTCTTCTGTTCAGACTTCAACAACCACTTTAACCAATAACTGGTTTGAAGGTAAAACATACCTGACTTGGGATGAGGACAACGTCCGGCGCTGCTCTTTCTTCTGTGCAGACTTCAACAACCACTTTAACCAATAACTGGTTTGAAGGTAAAACATACCTGACTTGGGATGAGGACAACGTACGGCGCTGCTCGTCCTTCTGTTCAGACTTCAACAACCACTTTAACCAATAACTGGTTTGAGGGTAAAACATACCTAACTTGGGATGAGGACAACGACCGGCGCTGCTCGTCCTTCTGTTCAGACTTCAACAACCACTTTAACCAATAACTGGTTTGAAGGTAAAACATACCTGACTTGGGATGAGGACAACGTCCGGCGCTGCTCGTCCTTCTGTGCAGACTTCAACAACCACTTTAACCAATAACTGGTTTGAGGGTAAAACATACCTGACTTGGGATGAGGACAACGTCCGGCGCTGCTCTTTCTTCTGTTCAGACTTCAACAACCACTTTAACCAATAACTGGTTTGAAGGTAAAACATACCTGACTTGGGATGAGGACAACGTCCGGCGCTGCTCTTTCTTCTGTTCAGACTTCAACAACCACTTTAACCAATAACTGGTTTGAGGGTAAAACATACCTGACTTGGGATGAGGACAACGTCCGGCGCTGCTCGTCCTTCTGTTCAGACTTCAACAACCACTTTAACCAATAACTGGTTTGAGGGTAAAACATACCTGACTTGGGATGAGGACAACGTCCGGCGCTGCTCTTTCTTCTGTTCAGACTTCAACAACCACTTTAACCAATAACTGGCTTGAGGGTAAAACATACCTGACTTGGGATGAGGGGACAACGTCCGGCGCTGCTCGTCCCTTCTGTTCAGACTTCAACAACCACTTTAACCAATAAACTGGTTTGAGGGTAAAAACATACCTGACTTGGGATGAAGGACAACGTCCGGCGCTGCTCTTTCTTCTGTTCAGACTTCAACAACCACTTAAACCAAATAACTGGTTTGAGGGGTAAACTACCTGACTTGGGATGAGGACAACGTCGGCGGCTGCTCTTCTTCTGTGCAGACTTCAACACCACTTTAACCAATAACTGGTTTCAAGGTAAAACATACCTGACTTGGGATGAGGACAACGTCCGGCGCTGCTCTTTCTTCTGTTCAGACTTCAACAACCACTTTAACCAATAACTGGTTTGAAGGTAAAACATACCTGACTTGGGATGAGGACAACGTCCGGCGCTGCTCTTTCTTCTGTTCAGACTTCAACAACCACTTTAACCAATAACTGGTTTGAGGGTAAAACATACCTGACTTGGGATGAGGACAACGTCCGGCGCTGCTCTTTCTTCTGTTCAGACTTCAACAACCACTTTAACCAATAACTGGTTTGAGGGTAAAACATACCTGACTTGGGATGAGGACAACGTCCGGCGCTGCTCTTTCTTCTGTTCAGACTTCAACAACCACTTTAACCAATAACTGGTTTCAAGGTAAAACATACCTGACTTGGGATGAGGACAACGTCCGGCGCTGCTCTTTCTTCTGTTCAGACTTCAACAACCACTTTAACCAATAACTGGTTTGAAGGTAAAACATACCTGACTTGGGATGAGGACAACGTCCGGCGCTGCTCTTTCTTCTGTCAGGACTCAACAACCACTTTAACCAATAACTGGTTTGAGGGTAAAACATACCTGACTTGGGTTGAGGGTTAATAACCTGACTTGGGATGATACACGTCCGGCGCTGCTCTTTTTCTGGCATCAGACTTCAACAACCACTTTAAACAATAAACCTGGTTTTGAGGGTAAAACATACTGACTTTGGATGAGGGATAACGTCCACGGCTGCTGATCTTTTCTCCCTCTCCTTTCGCCTTTTTCATTGCTTCTGTTCAGACTTCACAAAACACCCACTTTACCAATACTGTTGAGGGTAAAACATACCTGACTTGGGATGAGGACAACGTCCGGCGCTGCTCTTTCTTCTGTTCAGACTTCAACAACCACTTTAACCAATAACTGGTTTGAGGGTAAAACATACCTGACTTGGGATGAGGACAACGTCCGGCGCTGCTCTTTCTTCTGTTCAGACTTCAACAACCACTTTAACCAATTACTGGTTTGAGGTAAAACATACCTGACTTGGGATGAGGACAACGTCCGGCGCTGCTCTTCTTCTGTTCAGGACTATCAACAAACCACTTTAACAATAACTGGTTTGAGGTAAACATACCTGACTTGGGATGAGGACAACGTCCGGCGCTGCTCTTTCTTCTGTTCAGACTTCAACAACCACTTTAACCAATAACTGGTTTGAAGGTAAAACATACCTGACTTGGGATGAGGACAACGTCCGGCGCTGCTCGTCCTTTTTCTCAGACTTCAGCAACCACTCCTTCATCATCGACTGCACTCCTCAGGGCTTCTGGCGAACCAACATGGATGCACTGCTGCCAGACGGGCTTGTCTTTGGGCTTACTTCTATGACTTCTGCGACTGATGGCGTGGCTTGGCTTGCATAGTCCACACCATCTGTCTGGTTAAGGGACCTTGGCCGCATCCAGCTTTGGGACGGGGGCTGGACACTTGGGTTCGCCTGATCAGCCACCCGAGCAGACACAACTGATGACTGATCCATAGTGAGCTGCACGTGCTGGAAGGGAATGAATAGGGTTGTCAAGTACGATTTCATATATATATATAGGGAACAGCAATATGATATCAAATGGTATCATGTCATCATATGATATCATATGATATTATACTCGCCTTTGGTAAACATCGTATGATATGCCGGTCTCTCTCTATATATAAATACAAACTTCATAATTTGCTTAGTGTGCTCCCCAGTTTCCATTGCTATTGCACGGGGGGACTTGGAATTGGCAGACGGTGAGCAGCCCAGAGTTAGCTGAAGAACCATGTACAAATTCAAAATTCAAATTCAAATTGTCAAACGGTGAGCAGCCCAGAGTTAGCTGAAGAACCCTATAACAATTCAAAATCAAAATCAAAGGCCCCTCCTACCTGACTTGCCGACCTAGGTCCAGTCTTGGAAATCTCATCGTGTGCTGTGACCACTCTATTCACCATCTCATGCACGCTGACAGTTGTGCTGACCGATGAAAGCGTCGTCTTTCGAAGCCTGGCCTTGGGCTGGGGACGAGTGGAGGCAGTAATGAGAGAAGTGAGTCACACTAATCAGCAAGAAAATAGGCAATAAGCTGAGAAGACAGCCACAGAAATCAGCAAGAAGAGTAACAATAGGCGGAGAAGACAGCTACAATGATCAACAAGCAAGTAGACAAGATATGGAGAAGAAAGCCACACAAATCAGCAGAAAAAGAGGCAAGAGGGGAAGAAGACAACCACACAAATCAGCTAGAAAACAGACAATAGGGGGAGAAGACAGCCACAGAAAATCAGCAAGAAAGGAGACAATGTGGGGAGAAGACAGACACACAAATCAGCAGGAAAAGAGACAATAGGGGGAGTAGCCAGGTACACACAGCAGCAAGAAAAGAGACAGAGCTTGAGTAATTATTTTATGAAATAATTTTTCCCCCATGATCAAATCCTCTACACCCTAAACCCCTATCTCAATCAGCAGTGGCAGGTCACCTTTGCAGGGAGCATCTAAACCCTAAACCCCTATATCAATCAGCAGTGGCACCTCACCTGTGCAGGTAGCACCTAAACCCTAAACCCCTATCTCAATCAGCAGTGACACCTCACCTGTGCAGGTAGCACCTAAACCCTAAACCCCTATATCAATCAACTGTTGCACCTCACCTTTGCTGGGAGGATTGGCATGGAACCCCCACGCCTGTCCTCTGTCATATGTTGATCCTTGTTACTCATGGACTGAGATCGTTCCTCCTGGAATTCAGTGGCTTCTCGCATGGGCAAGGCCGCGGCTCCAAGCATGCCCCCCACAGCAATCCCCGACATTGATGGCATGGCTTGGTCATCCCCCCCTGCCGAATCACAACTTAAGCGTTCCAGGGAGGCTGCGGTGTCGAGGGAGCCGGCATGGGAGGCCCGCATCGCAGGCTCAGGACGAGGGAACCCTCGCGCAGCCTTCGACGAAAACCCTGAACCCTGCAGTGGATCCATCCAGGCTGAAGCTGGGCCTCCGCCCCTGGGCGAGTTCACATCGGTCGGGGCGAACGACACGGAATTGTGGATTGACTCGGTCCTCTTCGCGCCTGATCTCGCCGATGCGTACAGAGCGATGCTACTTTGTCGCTGACCCATGGTACCTTGTTGTAGCACTTGCACGTCCCTGTCCACCACCAGCGATGAGAGGCCTAGTCGCGGTGATCCAACATCCACTCCATCCTGTTTAGCATGACACAATTAATTTTAGGGAAAGGAACCAGTGTGTTTTTGTAGCATCATGGTGTTCCTTGTAGCCTACATGATGCTTATAACAGCTTCTGGGCCCCCCTTACGACTCTAATGTAGCACCCCAGAATGCTGACTGACTGACTTAGCGGGTGTTGGGAGGGTTGACACAGGGGGCGGAGTGGGGAGGAGGGTTGGGAGGGTTGGGAAAGGTGTGTGTGGGGTGGGGTGGGGGTAAGGTGGGGGGTGGGGGGGACAAGTCCATCCTACACGTTTGCGAACAATAAGTCCTACATAGTACAGAGTTTACCGCAGTGATACAATTGGTCTAGTGGTACACCAAATCGCTTAAGTGACAAAGGGTCGGGGGTTCGTTCCACCCTACGGCCACCCTTAGCGTTGCAGGTCGCTGTCAACCGCGATGGAAGCTTGTCCAGTCATTGTGATAGACCGTTCTCTGCCCGCGTACGACGGGTTCCCTTAATGAATACCACGCCCCACCAGGCGTTCTCATTATTTATTATTATTACAGAGTACGGACTTCTTACATCAGCAAATACAAACTTACTTTTTGTTTAACCATCTCATTCTTGTGGGATTCTGCCACTTTCATGGCAATGTCGCGAGTGGATATAGTCAACTGATTGGTTGACTGCGACTTTTGCCTCTCCTGAAAAGCATGAAGGATAGACCACACGTCAACAGACAATACCATGCACACATACAGGTCAAACTAGGGGGTGGCCGCCCTCTGCAGGTTGTGTTGTGTTGTGTTGTAGTGTGGTGCGGCATGGTATGGTGTGGAGTGAAGGATAGACCACACATCAGTAGACTGTGTATGTATTTGCAGTCCAGGGGTAGGCCAAATGGGCTAAAGGGACTTGCCCAACCATGTAGGAAGGGCTTATAAAGAAAAAAAACTGATGAACTGAATCCCAAGCATTTATTTTACAGACGGGGGGCCTGAGTTCTTGCTACAGTGATCATTGAATTATACAATATGATATGGTTGTTAGGCTGCTAGGTTGACGGGTAGGTGGGTGGGTAGGTGGGTTGGTTCAGGGATTTTTATTTCGGCTATACATAGCGATCGCTAGTTTTGACCCCGTTTAAGCAAAATTACCGGCATAAACAAGTTCCCCCCCCCCCCCCCCCCAAAAAAGCTACAAAAGCTGTTAAAGCATCTAAAGGTGTTGGTCACTGGAGAGGGTCTACAACCATAAAGCTAGGAGAAAACCACTTTTAGATTTGAAAAACAAATCACGGGTGGGTGGGTTGGTTGGTTGGTTGGTTGGTTGGTTGGTTGGACAGGTAGGTATTGAGTTAAGCCACTAGCAGATTGGGGTTGGATATGGACCAGGGTACTACTAAGCGCGCGCGGCAGCGCGGTGCCGCGCTGCCTTTTTGAGCCCCTCGGCGCGTTTCGCGCAGATTTTTCAACCCCTGTGGACGCAGCGCGCAGTTTTTGAGCATTTTGCACTATAAAGCGCTGACCAATTTGACGTTTGTGCGCTTTAAGCGCTGACCAATTTGGCAAGAAGTAGTACCCTGATACGGACGGGGGCCCTGAGTTTTACCAACAGGGGCACTGAGTTCGTGCCTCCCTTAAAAAGTATGAAGGATAGACCACACATCAGTAGGGGTGGGCTATGTTATAAACTATTAGTAAATAAATTATATTATCTAATATTATAAAATATTAGTCGGACAAGCTGTCTCACCAGAAATTCAATTTTATTTGAAAAACTAATATTATTGTGACAGTATAATAATATTACCGGTAGTCAATATTAGTTTTTCAAACACTAATATAAGTTGCCGTTCCCTGCGCATCAGTAGTCTGTATCATGCATACACATACAGGTCAAACTAGGGAGTGACCGCCTCCTGCAGGTCGTGGTGTGATGTGGCGTGGCGTGGTTTGGTGTGGTGTGGCTATTATACCGGTGATGCGTAGGCCTATGCAAACCTTGAGGTGCTCAGAACAAGAACTATACAATCAGATCAAGTGCCGTGGTCAAAAGGGGTAGTGGTAAATGTTCGCTTGGTTGAGGGTTGGTATCAGGGTACTTCCATTGACCAAATTGGCCAGCGCTTTTGAGCGCTTGAAAGAAACAAAACTGCGCTTTGTAGTGCAAAAAGCGCAAAAAAGGCTTGCTGCACCCACAGGGGGTTGCAAAAAACTGCGCGAAACGCGCAGTGGGGCTCAAAAAGGCAGCGCTTGGAAGTACCCTGGTTGGTATCTCCCACTGACCTTCAGTGCGCCTACCCTTTTGTACGAGTGGCAACGCCATTCGAACTGAATCCTTGGTGTCCCTGGTTTGTGTCAGGAGACCCACCGAATGGGGTGAAATACCTTTCATAACTAAACAAAAATCATGCAGTACATAAGTACATACTATCAACAAAAATCCATATCTACCCTCTCCCCCCCCCCCCCCCCCCCCCCCCCCCCCCCCTCCACACACAAACACACAAACACACCCTCGATCACACACACTTACCTGCTCAGCTCGTGGTGGTAAGACAAGCCTACCATCTCCCATGCTCCTCGTTGGACTGGAATTTGGAAATGAATCATGACGAGCGGTAGGAAGCAAGCCAGACCTAGTGTGCTCAGATTGGCTTCCAAGGGCATCCTCGAAATGAACCTTTTGTGTTGAGGGCCGGCCGGAGGCGGCTAGGGACCCCACATTTGTTTGTGAGAGACGACTACGAGAGCAACTCATGCGCGGCGTGTGGGTGACACTCATGCTTTGCGATGAGGATAGCACTTGGGAGGTGGAAGTTTCAGACAGACAGGAAGCCTGGGAAAGTGATGCAGACAGGGAGCTGTTGACCGGCACACACTCCGTGAACAGTTGGGGTTGATCGGCATCATGATCCGGTTCATGATCGGCGATTTGGGGTTGATTGACGTCACGATCGGCATCATGGTCGGGCTGCAGGGAGCTGGGCGGAGAATCAGATAGCTTCGGATGCTCGTCATCATCTGATATACGGTCAGGGTAAACCAAGGCAGCACCCCCTGCACCGGAGTTTGCTCTCTGAGTGGCAGCGCAGTTGGGTGGAGCAGTAGTGATGGGTGAAGTTCCAAGTGAGTCAGCCGGGCTGCTGCTGCTGCTGCGCAAGTAATGCTTGCCTGTGACTGGGTCATACTCCTGCATGTTCCATGAGAGGGTGGGAGTTTAGGGTTTAGGGTTTAGAGATTATGTGTGGATGTTTAGGGTGAAGGGTGTAGGGTTTAGGGTTTTTGTGTGTGTGTGTGGTGGTGGTGGTGGTGGTGGGGGGGGGGGGGGGGTGGAGGGTTAGTCAGGGTCTGTGGGTAGTGCATGGAGCATACAAGAGCTGGGGCTATAGTGTTGAAAGCTTGGTGGTTTCCAAGTGCATGGTGGTTGGTGGTTAGTGGTTGGTGGTTTCCAAGTGCATGGCAGTTTGTGGTTTGTGGTCTGTGGTTGCCAAGTGCATGGTGGTTGGTGGTTTGTGGTCAGTGGTTGGTAGTTGGTGGCTGGTGGTTTCCAAGTGCATGGTGGTTGGTGGTTGCCAAGTGCATGGTGGTTAGTGGTTTGTGGTTGCCAAGTGCATGACTGGATGAGGAAGGTCAGACAATGATAAAATAAAGAATGCTAAATTCATATTGAATTAAACAAATAAAAAGCTAGCGACTCAATCAAACTATAGAATCAGGCTAGACAAGTCCTATACGGCATCAAGCGATGCGGAAAATTGGAAAATTTGGTCGGTCGGACGGACAAGTGGATAACCCTGGGGGCTCCCGCCCCCAAGAAGGGGGGGCTCCGCCAAAAATACATCAGCAAAGTAGATACAGATATCTTGGAGGGCCTGAATGAAGTCATTTTTCAAAATCACGTTTGAGTTCAAATTATCCCGCTCGTTTTTATACCTTGGTTTGGCAGCATAAAGTCATTTTTCAAAATCACGTTTGAATTCAAATTATCCTGCTCATTTTATACCTTGGTTTGGCAGCAGAAGAGCCCCCACCAGGGCACAATGGTAGCAGCAGCAGCAGCAGCAGCAGCAGCAGTAGCAGCAGCTAATGAATTCAAATTATCCTGCCCGTTTTCATACCCTGGTTTGGCAGCAGAAGACCCCCACCAGGGCACAATGGTAGCAGGAACAGCAGCAGCAGCAGCAGCAGCAGCTAATGAATTCAAATTATCCTGCCCGTTTTCATACCTTGGTTTGGCAGCAGAAGGCCCCCCACCAAGGCACAATGGTAGCAGCAGCAGTAGCAGCAGCTGTTCCTCCCCCATCCATTTGAGAGGCAGCCTGAAAGCTTCCGTTGCTGTCCTCACTCGAAGCTCCTTCCTTCTTATCATCCTCAGACCTCTTATCCTTCTTCTTCTTCTGGGTAGCCACAGCAAAGAATATAGTTAAACAGTCAGTCGGGCGGGAGGTGCAGCTTTGAAAGTGCATGCACTACCTTAGCATGCATGCACGTCAATTCTCTTGCGTGCTATACGGTAATCACAATTTCCCCTTGATCCCATCAAACTTTGGGCATATTTTACATGAGGATGAATTCCAACCTCCTTCTTCTCATCCGCAGACCTTTTCTTCGTCCTCTTCTTCTGGGTAGCCGCAGCAAAGGATATAGTTAAACAGTCAGTCGGGCGGGAAGGTGCATGGTTGTTTGGCTGCTGTATGTATGTCACAGTGTAAGTGTAGGGGATGGGAGGTGGGTGGGAAGGGTAGGGGGGGGAGTACGGGGTTGAAGGGGGGAGAAAGAGAAGCCCCCCCCCCTTCTTCTCATCCTCATACCTCTTCTCCTTCTTCTTTATCTGGGTAGCCGCACCAAAGGATATAGTTAAACAATCAGTCGGGCGGGAAGGTGCATGGTTGTTTGGCTGCTGTATGTATGTCACAGTGTAAGTGTAGGGGATGGGAGGTGGGTGGGAAGGGTAGGGATAGCGGGGGGTTCGGGGTTGGGGGGGGGAAGGGGCATAATCCTCCGTTGTGAAGCTGTACAGTTGCAAACCACACAAGCTAGTACAGTAGGACTCTCCTCCGCTTGAAGCAGTACAGTGCAAACCACCAACAGCAGTACAGATGATGCATCCTCTACTTGAAGCAGTACAGTGCAAACCACCAACAGCAGTACAGATGACTCACCCTCAGCTTGAAGCAGTACAGTGCAAACCACCAACAGCAGTACAGATGACTCACCCTTCGTTTGAAGCAGCACAGTGCAAACCACCAACAGCAGCAAGTAGAGAGCATCAGTGCAACCAGCGCCCCGCCTACAACACCGCCAATGATGGCCACAGGGATTTCATCCGACTCATTGCCAGGAGGAGGTAAGGGGGGGAAGGCGGGTCGTTTAGGCAGGGCATTCAAGGCAGTTGGACGCGGTGGGGGAACAAAGCAGCTAACGCAGCGGTTCCCACGCTACACTGAGAGAAAGAGGGGAAGGCGTGTGGACGGGGGGGTTTGGTAGTCGCTGGCAAGGCACCAAGGCACTAGGAGGACACGGGGGGCACGAAGGCGTTCCAGATACACCTGAGAGAAGGAGATTTTTATGTTTGTTCCCGGGTTGTTTGTTATTCGATTGGGAATTTCGTGCCCTTTCGTTTGGTGCTAGGAGGCAGGGGGAAACACTCCTCTCGTTCCCACCACACACAGAACAATGTGTACGTTCTAACCATGGACGGTCTTTACGTCCCCTCGGTAAAAACTTTAACGGTTCCGTTCTTCCCTTTAACCTACTCTTTTTAACTGACTCTTTTCCCCCCCCCCATCCTTCTATTTTTCACTTTTCTCTCCTAATATAAACAACAAAAAAAAAATATCCTCCGTACTGTTGTGGGTAAAAAACAATGGTAACCATTACATAAGGTGGGGGCACGAAACAATGTCCAGATACAAACTGGGAGAAGGAGGTAATGTCTTTGGTGCGTAGGTGTGTCTGTTTGTTTGTCATGTTTGTTTTATTATTAGTTGTGAGGCTTTTGGCCCTTTTGTTGGGTTCTAGGGAAGGCAGGCGGGAGACACAGGGTGGCGGCACGAAACAACTGTCCAGATACAACTGTGAGAAGGAGGTTACGTTTTTGTGCCTGTTTGTGTGTTTGTTTGTTTGTTTGTTTATTAGCTTGTGAGCTTATTTGCCCTTTTTTTGTTTCTAGGAAGGCAGGGGGACACGGTGGGGGCACGAAACAGCTGTCCAGATACAACTGTGAGAAGGAGGTTATGTTTTTGCGTGCGTGTGTGTGTGTTTGTTTGTTTGTATATTAGCTTATGAGCTTTCTTGCTTCTTTTGTTTGTTTCAAGGAAGGCAGGGGGATGCGGTGGGGCACATAAGCAGCTTGTCCAGTATTACAATGAGAAGAAGGAGGTTATGTTTGTTCGTTTGTTTGTTTGTTTGTTTATTAGCTTATGAGCTTTCTTGCTTTTTTTCTTCTTGGAAGGCAGGTGGATGCAGTGGGGGCACGAAGCAGCTGTCCAGCAACAACTGAGAGAATGAGGTTATGTTTGTTTGTTTGTTTGTTTAATAACTTTCTTGCCGCTTTTGTTGGTTTCTAGCAAGGCAGGAGGACGCGGTGGGGGCACGAAACAACTGTCCAGATACAACTGTGAGAAGGAGGTAATGTTTTTTGTGCGTGCTAGTGTGTGTGTGTTTTGGTTGTTGGTATATAGCTAGATCTTTCTTTTCTTCCCCCCCTTTTTTTTTTCTTTCTTTTTTCTTTTTTTTTTCATCACCCCTTTCCTGCTTCTTGCTTCTTTTGTTTGTTTCAAGGAAGGCAGGAGGAAGCGGTGGGGGCACGAAACAGCTGTCCAGATACACCTGAGAGAAGGAGGTTATGTTTGTTTGTATGCATGTGTGTGTATATGTGTTTGTTTGTTTGTTTGTTTATTAGCGTATGGGCTTTCTTGCCTCTTTTGCTTGTTTCTAGGACGGCAGAAGGACGCGGTGGCAAAGGGGTTGTCTAGGTGCACCTGACAGCAGGTGGATTAGGGTCTAGGGTTTAGGGTTGTCTAGGTGCACCGGACAGCACGTGGATTTTAGGGTTAAGGGTTTAGGGTGTCTAGGTGCACCCGACAGCAGGTGGATTAGGCCGTGTCAGCGTTCCTATCAGGTTGTCTAGGTGCACCTGACAGCAGGTGGATTAGGGTCTAGGGTTTAGGGTTGTCTAGGCACATTACATTGCAGGTTTGGGATTATTATTTTTGTTTAAGGGTTTAGGGTTTAGGGTTGTCTAGGTGCACCTGACAGCAGGTGGATTAGGGTCTAGGGTTTAGGGTTGTCTAGGTGCACCTGACAGCAGGTGGATTAGGGTTTAGGGTTTAGGGTTGTCTAGGTGCACCTGACAGCAGGTGGATTAGGGTTTAGGGTTTAGGGTTGTCTAGGTGCACCTGACAGCAGGTGGATTAGGGTCTAGGGTTTAGGGTTGTCTAGGTGCACCTGACAGCAGGTGGATTAGGGTTTAGGGTTTAGGGTTGTCTTTAGTTGCACTGGAAGAAGGTGGATTAGGGTTCAGGGGTGTCTAGGTGCCACCTGAAAGCAGTGTGGATTAGGGGTTTAGGGTTTGGGGGCTTGACCGATGGTGCACTGACAGCAGCCCCCCGGGGATTAGGGTTTGGGGTGAGGGTTTATTGTCTAGGTGCACAAACTACCTCTGACAGCAGGTGGTTAGGGTTTAGGGTTGTTAGGTGCCACATGACAAGCACGCGGGATTAGTGGTTTAGGGTTTACGGGTTTGTCTAGGTTGCACCCTTGACAGCAGGTGGATTAGGGTTTTACTTTTTTTCTTCTCTTTTTTTTTCTCCGTCGGTTTTTGTTTTTCCCGTTTTTTTTTTTGTTGGCTTTTATTGGTTTTTTTTTTTTGTATTTTTTTTTCTTCGTTTTTTTCTTTTTCTGTTTTTTTCTGTTTCTGCTTGTTTAGGGGTCCGGGCTAGGGGCAACCTGACAGCAGGTGGATTAGGGTTTAGGGTTGTCTAGGTGCACCTGACAGCAGGTGGATTAGGGTTTAGGGTTGTCTAGGTGCACCTGACAGCAGGTGGATTAGGGTTTAGGGTTGTCTAGGTGCACCTGAAAAGAAGGTGCTGTCTGTGTTAGATGGTCTTCGTGGCGATGGGCGTAATGCTCGTGGCTTGGGTGTTTGGGGGGGTTGTACTTTTTTGTTGGGCGGTGGCCTTGACCTGTCCCTGTGGCTTGTGTTCCGTGTGGACGGGGGCGTGTTGGGGTCCGGTTGTGGGTCGGTTGGCCTGTGGGGTTTGTGTGTGTGTTATGGGGGGGTTGTTGTGATTTTGCCCTGTTGTTAGGTGGGCTTATTGGGTGTGGATGTGGATAAGGTGGCTCCTTTGTGGGAGTCACTGGTATGGGGTAGTGGTGGTGGGGGGAGTTGGCTTGGGGTGAGCGGGGTGGGAGGAGGGTGGGAGGGGAGGTGCCCCAATGAGCCTGCGGTAGTTCGCATCCCGCGAGGCCTTCCTGTTGCTCGTGTGATTAGGGCCCTTTCGTGGTTGGCTAGGTGAACTGACAGCAGGTGGATCGAGGGGTTTAGGGATTGTCTAGGTGCTATTTATCTGACAGCGGTGGATTAGGGTTTTAGGGTTGTCTAGTGGTCCGGACAGCAGGTGGATTAGGGTTTAGGGTTGTCTAGGTGCACCTGACAGCAGGTGGAACCCCTTTCAGTGAATTTTTCAATCTAAAAGCGGGTCGGGTTTCCCTTGAGACTGTATGTGCCTTTGATTGAAGGCCTCCTCTCAGGGACAGCTTGGTTGGTTATTAGTGCTTTTGGCTTCTCGTATACTTTTGGTGTTATTTTGGAGCCATTAAGGGCAAAAAAAAACTTTTTTTTTTTTCATAGCTGTTTACGGGAGTAGAAAAAAAGATAGGCCATGCCTAAAAAACCTGGGGAGAGCTGACCCCCCCCCCCCCCACCCCTAAATAGATATAACCCCATTTTTAAAAACTTAGATATGGATAGCTCGGTTCTGGGGGTACATTTACAGTATGGCGCACATTATGGCATCCTCGGAATTCCTCAGCCCAAAGGATGTGTGATAGGTCAAAAATAGTCTGCACCCCCTCTGGGTTGGGGGGTGGGTGGGGGGGGGACACTGCACCTCCGCCCCCCGCAAACCCATACCCACTCACCCACCCCCCTCTGGGTTGCGGGGTGTGGGGGGGGTGGGGACACTGCACCTCCGCCCCCCACAAACCCATACCCACTCACCCCCCCCCTCTGGGTTGGGGGGTGGGTGGGGGGGGGACACTGCACCTGCGCCCCCCACAAACCCATACCCACTCACCCACCCCCCTCTGGGTTGGGGGGTGGTGGTGGGGGGGGGGGGACACTGCACCTCCGCCCCCCACAAACCCATTCCCACTCACCCACCCACACTCACCCATGTTACCTACCATTCACCCACCAATATCATCCACCTCATTGTACCAGCCATTTTCACCTCACTCAGCTCTGGGCTGGGCTGGGGGTTGGGGGTTGGGGGGTTGGGGGGTTGTGTGTGTGTGGGGGGGGTAAATACTTATTGCACAAGGTCCGAAGTGGTGCCAATAGACTACCCATATTACCCTACCATTTCAACCACCCATCTTATCATACATACATACCAGACATTCACCCACACATACCCAGCCATGCACCCACTCATACTCTGCGGTTTGATGGGCTGGGGTTTGGGGAGGGGGGGGGGGGGGGCGGGGTAGGCTACTATGGGTGCTCTCAGAATGTCATTTGGAGTAAAAAGTTAGCAAAAAAACAAAATTAGGGCTGACCCCCCCCTCCCCTTAAATGAGGTGCTTTGAATGACCTGAAAAGTAACTTTAAATATCGCCATGATACATGCGATTACAGCCCTGTTCTCAGAAAAAATTGATCGGCATGACCGAAAAATTTGAGGCCTGGACTCCTCTGACTGTTTATAGCGACAATTTCTCCAAAACGGGGTTTCCTTAAACTAGCGATCGCTATATATATGGTCCCAGCAATTTGTTTATAGGGGTAATTTGTTTATAGGGGCAATTTATTTATAGGGGCAATTTGTGTATAGGGGCGATTTGTTTATAGGGGCAATTTGTTTATAGGGGCGATTTGTTTATAGGGGCAATTTGTTTTTAGGGGCAACGTTCTCGCTGCCGCAGTCCATAGGTGCTTAATTTGTTTAGTATGGCGCATATTGTGGAATTATAGGGGCCAATTGTTGTATCTGCGCGGTGTCACAATTTGTTTTATCTCCTCCTTTAGTGAGCTTTTGCCCACAATCCCCGTCATCACCACATATATTCGGTGGTTCACATAACTGATTGCTGATTCTGATCCATAGACCTATGTGGTTATCCAGCACAATTGTTGCCCGTGTTCACTGACTGTCAGACGTCGCTATTCACTTCAGGACCCCGTTTTGAACAAAATGTTCGCTACCTGAGACCCCTGAACCTCCAGCTCTCGGGGGGGCTGCCCACAAACACCATTCCGGACTTCGGCGGCCCAGCTATATAGTATGATGGACTATGTCCACCGGATGCGAGGCTCAACCCATGAAGTTTGTACCCTGCGTTAATAGATACTGTATTGATAGGACCCTACTGACAATTCTTTGCATAGGCACCCATTCGAACCGAACTAATATTAATACCAACCAATTCTGTGTATCTCCAGGGATCTCCATGAACTACTAGTTTCGAACGCAATTTCTTGAAGCACCTCTTATTGTGTGTTGTTGGTAGGAGAAGCCTGAACACACTTGGGAGGCCTTCCTAAAGCTACCAGGACTCTGTCCCTGGAGGAGGCCTAAACCTATGAAGGTACCCAGTAACCCACTTTCTTGAACAGTATTATCTTACACACAAAAATCTGCCTGAGTCGTACCACTTCCCCCAGGCATCTTTTAGGGTCAATGACCTTTCATTACTGGGCGGTTGAATTACTACATACCCGGCGTTGACCCTGACACCTATCATCTTCCACTCCCCCCGGGCTGTCTACTGTCCGCTCATGACTTTTGTTCCGACCTCTGTATTCTGCCCCGCGCTTGGGTGGGCAGCCGCAATATGATCTGATAGGTCGCACGATGTCGCTCAATTTGTGATGCATCACAAGTAAACAAAAGCGAACACAACCTAATATCATCAGTGCTTTCCCCTTTTATTAATGCCTTCCTATCACGGTTGGGCAAGTCCCGTGATAGTTTCCCTATTTTTGTGGGCCTATATCATCCTTGGGACTTCTAATTCCAAACACATTCTCTTCTCAAACTTTTGGTCCCTTAACATGCAGTAGCTGGAGTGCATCAAGAGGAGACCTATTGCTTCTTACGTCCAGTTTGGGCACGTTTGTACTCATAGGAATGCCACTGTAGGTCTGGATGTAGAGGGCCATGACTTGTGTGGTTACCTTTCAATTCTGATTCATGTCTTCCGGGTGATACCCCTTCGAAGGGTTCCATGTCATTGTGCACTCTGTGTATTTGTATTCGCCCCGCCATCATCGGCTTTGACAACGTCTGAAATGTTCATTGTGGCGGGGTCGCGAGAAAAAATAAAGGTAATAAGTGCGCCTTGGGTTCGCCGACACGGCATGGTTCGGCGATTCTGTTAGACACTGCATGTGGTAAGGAGATCAATTATACTTAAAGGTCAGTAAGTTGTGGCCTTGGTTCGTGGCAGGCAGGTGGGAGTGACAGCATGTGTCATTTTATGTGTTATCAATAACCTACCCTAACCGTGCCCCTGTTCAAAGTGGCCTGGGTTGCGGCAGGGGGGCTACGGCACGGTCCAGGATGATTCAAAATCTCACCACCGGTCATTCCGTACTTATATGTTTTGCGCCCACTGGTTTTCGTTGGCAGGCGGCCTCTTTTTTCTCGGTTCGGACGTACCCTTAGCACTGGTTAATCCTTCAGTTGCCATCAACATCCACCCTAAACCTTAGGCTCCTCATAAGCTGGTATTGTGTGGTTGTGCACGTCGATATGGCCGTGGTTGTCTCCCTCTCTCTTCCTTATTTCGGTGCCCTGATATTTTGCGTTATTTTTCCTCCATGATGCATAAAACAAGGTCATAAGTGGCCTTGGGTTGGCAGGCAGGGGGGACGTACGGCACGGTCCAGGACAAAAACAAGGTCATAAGTGGCCTTGGGTTGGCAGGCAGGGGGGACGTCCGGCATGGTCCAGGAGAAAAACAAGGTCACTATAGTGGGCATTGGGGTGTTGGCAGGCAGGGGGACGTACAGCATGGTCAGTGAAAAAACAAGGTCATAAGGCTACGGGGTTGGCAGGCAGGGGTGACGTCCTGCATGGTCCAGGAGAAAAACAAGGTCATAAGTGGCCTTGGGTTGGCAGGGCGGGGGACTACGGCACGGTCCAGGAGACAAATTTCAAGTGTCATAAGAATGGCTTGGGGTTGGCAGGCAGGGGGACGTAAAAGGAATGGAGCCATTTGGGGGACAAAAACAAGGTCATAAGTGGCCTTGGGTTGGCAGGCAGGGGTGACGTCCTGCATGGTCCAGGAGAAAGACAAGGTCATAAGTGGCCTTGGGTTGGCAGGGAGGGGGGACGTACAGCATGGTCCAGGACAAAAACAAGGTCATAAGTGGCCTTGGGTTGGCAGGCAGGGGGGACGTCCTGCATGGTCCATGAGAAAAACAAGGTCATAAGTGGCCTTGGGTTGGCAGGCAGGGGGGACGTACAGCATGGTCCAGGAGAAAGACAAGGTCATAAGTGGCCTTGGGTTGGCAGGCAGGGGGGACGTACAGCATGGTCCAGGACAAAAACAAGGTCATAAGTGGCCTTGGGTTGGCAGGCAGGGGGACGTCCTGCATGGTCCAGGACAAAAACAAGGTCATAAGTGGCCTTGGGTTGGCAGGCAGGGGGGACGTACGGCATGGTCCATGAGAAAAACAAGGTCATAAGTGGCCTTGGGTTGGCAGGCAGGGGGGACGTACGGCACGGTCCAGGAGAAAGACAAGGTCATTAGTGGCCTTGGGTTGGCAGGCAGGGGGGACGTACGGCACGGTCCAGGAGAAAAACAAGGTCATAAGTGGCCTTGGGTTGGCAGGCAGGGGGGACGTCCTGCATGGTCCAGGACAAAAACAAGGTCATAAGTGGCCTTGGGTTGGCAGGCAGGGGTGACGTCCTGCATGGTCCAGGAGAAAGACAAGGTCATAAGTGGCCTTGGGTTGGCAGGCAGGGGGGATGTACAGCATGGTCCAGGACAAAAACAAGGTCATGAGTGGCCTTGGGTTGGCATGTACAGCATGGTCGAGGAAAAAAACACAAGGTCTTAAGTGGACTTGGGTTGGCAGGCAGGGGGGATGCCCTGCAAGGAAGGTGGTTTGGATTAGTTTTGGTAATTGACAGGGTCTAATCATCTACTAGTATATGATCTATCAATGCTCAATATAACAATGATCATATGCTATCCAGCAGCCTGGGTAGACTTAGTTGTACACCCCCCCACCCACCCCACACACACAGACACACACACACATACCAGCGGCCTAGGTAGACTTAGTTGTACACCCCCCCCCCCCCCCCCCTCCCCCCCCCCCCCACACACACACATACCAGCGGCCTGGGTAGACTTAGTTGTACCCCCTAGTTGGCCCCAGTGAAAGCAAACAGGCTGGCCCCCTCAACCTCACGCCTCGTAACAAGACGTACTATCCATTTATTTTCAAGATAGCCCCTTTCAGTGATATGCACTGGTCTAGTGGTAGACCAAATCGCTTGAGGATGAAGAGTCGGGGGTTCGACTCCCCCTTCGGTCGCTCTTGGCGGTAACCGCGATGGTAGCTTGTCCAGTTGAGGTAGGAGACCGCTCCCCACCTGCGTACGACGGGCTCCCTTAGCACCACGCCTTGTAACAAGGCGTACTATCTATATATTTACAAGATATCCGGACAAAGGTTAGTATGATCCTGCCGGGCTTCGTACCTTCGATCTCCGCATGAGTTCAGTTATTGGCAGAATGTTTCATACTACTCTACCAATGCACCTATCGGCCAACTGTAACAGATGACCGGTTGGGCAAGTCCCTTTAGCCTATTTGGCATACCCCTGGACTGTAACATACATACATACATACATACATACATACATACATACATACATACAGATGACAACAACCATAACTGACAGAATGTATCATACTACTCTACCAATGCACCTACCGGCCAACTGTGACAGATAAGAAAAGCATATGCAACATATGACAAAAACCATAACTGACAGAATGTATCATACTACTCTACCAATGCACCTATCAGTCATCTGTAACCTCGGACTTCTCAAAAGCTGCCTTCATTTGAGCATTGTCTAGCTCTGCCTTGGCTAGTTGTCTACCAAACAGAAGCTTGTTGTCAGCACCATCAAGCTCAGACTTATGAAGAGCCGCTTTCATGTCAGCACCATCAAGCTCAGACTTGTAAAAAGCAAACTTCAATCCAGCCTTGCCCCGCTCCGACTGAGATAGCTGTCTAACAATTCACCTATCAGTCATCTGTAACCTCGGGGAACACAGTAGCTTCTGCTAGTGAAGCCTAACACCACTAGGCTATAGAAGTACTAACATGACAGAGGAACTCACCTGAACAGCTTGGAGGAGTGAGCGTGTCCCTTCTTGGAGGGGAGCGCCTTCCTCCCCTGCCTGAGACAGCAAGCGCCTCGAGGAGGTTATAGGGGCGCAGGCTTGCGAGATGTTGGGCTGGGGGAACACGGTAGCTTCTGCTAGCAAAATCTTCTGCGTGATCTGAGATGGCACGCTGCAGTCTTGCACTGGGCTGGCTGCTGTGACGTTGAACCTGGTCGTTAGCTTGTTGAAGTCAATAATGTATTCCACCCCTGCCAAAAGAGTAGGATGATGTGTCAGGGGTAAATAATGAAGAAGAAGAAAAATGAATAATAGGGAACGCCGATATGATATCATATGACATCATGTCATCCTATTAGTAGGTTGTAATGTTGTTATGTTATGTTGTGTTGTGTTGTATTGTTATTGGTATGTTGTGTTGTTGGTATGTTGAGTTTGGTGTTGGGTGTTGGGGTGGAGAGGTGCGTTGTGTTGTATTGTGTTGTTGAGTTTGGTGTTGGGTGGTACGGTGTGGTATGATGATGGGATGGTGGGATGAGGGAAGGGATATCAAGATCCCAAGCTGAATCTACAATTCCCATGGGGTGGAGATGTACAATGTGTTGTATTGTGTTGTTGAGTTTGGTGTTGGTCGTACGGTGCGGTTTGATGATGGGATGATGGGATGAGGGAAGGGATATGAAAATCCTAAGCTAAATCAACAACCCCCATGGGGTGGCCTGGGTTCGTTTTGAAGTAGCATTTTTATATCCCATACCTAGCTATCCATATTCACTTCTTGTAGATACTGTATCAAGTTTCTGATCAGAGTTGGTTCATTTTATTATCCCATACCATTTATATACGATATCATATGATGCAATTTGTATGATATCATATGATACCATACTCACCTTTGGGCCACATCATATAATATGCCGGTCCCTAGAGATGAGTGATGAGTGATGAGTCCTACCTTCGATGTACGGGAGGTTGGACAGATCCAACAGATGACGGAACACTGTTGCAATGAATAGGGTTTCCCTCACGATGACGGGGGGGCGAGGAGGAGGGGGTTCATGTGGAGCTGCGGCCAAGCAGGGGCTACCAAGCCCTGTCCCATCGTAGCTCACGGAAGCACTAATAGAGGCAGGGACAGCTCCGCACAAGTTCGCATTGCTGGAGACGATCAGTGAGGTGAGGGATGCGAGGTTAGTCCAACCTGAGGGCAGTGTGGCAGACAGCTTGTTGTCGGAGAGGTCCAAAGCCATTAGGGCAGTGAGCGCCTCCCACGCTGCAGGTAATTCACCGCTGAAATCAGCACCTGACAGGTTCAGCTCTATGAGTGCAGTCAACTGACTCCAGGCCGCTGGCAGGGTCCCTCTCAGTACAGTGTCCCCACCCAGGTTGAGGGAGGTGAGAGCGGTCATGGTTCTCCATTCCGCCGGCAAGGAGCCTGTTGCACCAGTGTCAACCACCGTCAAAGTCACGAGGTTGGTCAGCATGCTCCACTGCTTTGGCAGAGTCCCAACCATGGCATAGGAACCACCAATGAGTAGGCTCTCTAACTTGGTCAGGAGGCCCAGGCTGGGTGGCAGCAGGGCAACGCTGCCAGGATCAGAGCCTGACATGACATCCCTCAGGTCCAGGCCAATAACCTCACCATCATCGTTGCAGGTAACTCGGGACCAGCCGTCCAGGCAAGGGTCTGAGTCTGGTAGCCAGCTGGAGAGGGAGTTTGGGTTATCCATCTCATCCTTTGCTAGCAGCAAGAAGATGGCGATATTGTTTTTACACTCAGTCCCGATGCCGGTGTCTGTGGTATTGGTTATTCCTAGCAGCCTGGCAGGGGTGCTGGCCCCACACAGTTCTGTGTTGCCAGAGACATCAAGTGCACCCAGGGACAGATCGATCATAGTATCCCACGAGGGGGGGATTGTGGAGGAGAGGGCATTGGAGGACAGATCCATGGAGGTGAGGGAGGACAAGGAACTCCAACGGGCTGGCAGGTGGGATGTGAATGAATTAGATGACAGGTCCAGAGCTTTAAGGGACTTGAGGGCAGACCATGATGAAGCAAGTGTAGATGAAAGAGAGTTAGAGGACAGGTCAAGAGCTTTGAGGGACTTGAGGACAGACCACGATGGAGGCAGCGTAGACGAAAGAGAGTTGGAGGCCAGGTCCAAGTTAGTGAGGGATGTGAACGTACTCCATGGGGTGGGCAGGACGCCAGACAGATTCCCACCGCTCAGATCCAGGGATTGTAACTTGACCAGGGAGCTCCAGGCAGACTGCAGAGGACCTCCCATGTTCAGGTTGTTGGTCAGGGTCACTGATACCAGAGATGTGGGGGCGGACCAAGCGACGGGAAGGGGACCCTGTAGTTTGCTGCTGTTGCTGATTTGCATGCTGCTGAGAGCTACGAGTGTGCTCCACTGTGAGAGTAGCATTCCCCCTATGGCTCCGTTGCTTTCAAGCACCAAAGAGCTGACAGAAGTGAGCACACTCCATTGACTGGGGAGGGTTCCCTCCAACTCACCCGCGTTGCTCACCAACAGGGCTCTCAAGCTGGTGATGGCGCTCCACTGTGAGGGCAGCGTTCCTTTCAAGTCACTGCCACCCACGCTCAAGCTCTTCAGCGAGCTCATCTCCTTCCAGGAGCTGGGCAGCGTGCCGGTGACCTGGGCATTGTTCAACATGGTTAGTGAGGTCAGGGCAGTGAGGGTGGTCCACTGGATGGGTAGACTGCCCTCTAGCTCTTCTTGATCAGAGAGGGTGAGGCACTGTAGACCAGTCAGCGCGCTCCAAGACACGGGGACGCTGCCTGTCATCTTGCTCTCTCCCACCACGGTAAGGCAGGTCAGTGTGGTCAGGCTGCTCCATGAGGTAGGGAAGGTCCCATCTACCTTAGGGTTGTCAGACAACGTGAGGCTAGACAGAGTAGATAGACCACTCCACTCCGATGGCAAGGGTCCTGTCAACTCAGTATTCCCATCTAAGGTCAAGGAGGTGAGGGATAGCAGTCCACTCCAGGAGGGAGGGAGGGGGCCTGTCCCAGCACTGTTGATAATGGTGAGGGACTCAAGTTTATCCAGGTAGCTCCACTCCGGGGGGAAGGGGCCTTTCGTAGCAGGACCCCCCACCACTAGGGAGGTCAGCTCAGACAAGCCAGACACTGCCGAAGGGAGGACAGCACTGAATCCAGTGGCTGTGAAAAGAGAGAGGGTGGCAGTCAGAGAACTGCACTGGGTGGGTGGAGGGAGGCCAGCAAGAAGGGAGGTAGGGAGGAAGACAGGCAGAGAGGCCGGGGAGAAGGGAGGCAGGGAGGCAGGGAGAAAGATAGGCAGAGAGGCAGGGGGTGGGGTGGGGTGGGTAGGGAGGCAGGGAGGCAGAAAGGCAATATGCAGAGAGGCAAGGGAGGCAGGGGAGTAGGGAGGCAGGGAGGCTGGGAGAAAAACAGGCAGAGAGGCAGGGCGGGGGGGGGGGGGGGGGGGGGGGGGGGGGGGGGGGGGGGGGGGGGGGGGGGTGGGGGGGGGGGGGTAGGGAGGTAGGGAGGCAGAGACGAGGCAATATGCCACGAGGGCACGGGCAGTGCAGGCAGGCAGGCAGGGATACATCCCAACAACATTGCACCTATCTTTAAATTTCGTTACTCGTGGCCACCCAATGATCTAAACTATTCCAGAAACATCACCAGGGGAGATCAATATCATCCAGGCTTCTGAGAGTATCCGCATGGTATATCTCACAAGATTGTGCCATAACAACCCTAGACATCTCCCTGAGAACCCTACCTGGTTCCATTCAGCCAGGTCCAGGCTTACAAACTCACCAGGAGATCACATCACCAGGGAGATTCTGGAGGTTTGAGAGTATCGCGGGATGTATCTACAAGATTGTGCATAACAACCTAGGCATCTCCCCTGAGAACCTACCTGGTTTCCATTCCAGCCAGTCCAGGCTTACAAAACATCAGCCAGGGAGATCAACAGCATCCAGGTTCTGAGAGTATCGCGTGATGTATCTACACAGATTGTGCATAACAAACCTAGACATCTCCTGAGAACCTACCTGGTTCCATTCCAGCCGGGTCCAGGCTTACAACATCACCAGGGAGATCAACAGCATCCAGGTTCTGAGAGTATCGCGGATGTATCTACAAGATTGTGCATAACAACCTAGGCATCTCCCTGAGCACCTACAGGTTTCATCCAGCTAGGTCCAGGCTTACAACATCACCAGGGAGATCAACAGCATCCAGGTTCTGAGAGTATCGCGTGATGTATCTACAAGATTGTGCATAACAAACCTAGACATCTCCCTGAGAACCTACCTGGTTCCATTCCAGCCAGGTCCAGGCTTACAACATCACCAGGGAGATCAACAGCATCCAGGTTCTGAGAGTATCGCGTGATGTATCTACAAGATTGTGCATAACAAACCTAGACATCTCCCTGAGAACCTACCTGGTTCCATTCCAGCCGGGTCCAGGCTTACAACATCACCAGGGAGATCAACAGCATCCAGGTTCTGAGAGTATCGCGTGATGTATCTACAAGATTGTGCATAACAAACCTAGGCATCTCCCTGAGCACCTACAGGGTTCAATTCCAGCTAGGTCCAGGCTTACAACATCACCAGGGAGATCAACAGCATCCAGGTTCTGAGAGTATCGCGTGATGTATCTACAAGATTGTGCATAACAAACCTAGACATCTCCCTGAGAACCTACCTGGTTCCATTCCAGCCAGGTCAGGCTTACAACATCACCAGGGAGATCAACAGCATCAGGTTCTGAGAGTATCGCGTGATGTATCTACAAGATTGTGCATAACAAACCTAGGCATCTCCCTGAGCACCTACAGGGTTCAATTCCAGCTAGGTCCAGGCTTACAACATCACCAGGGAGATCAACAGCATCCAGGTTCTGAGAGTATCGCGTGATGTATCTACAAGATTGTGCATAACAAACCTAGACATCTCCCTGAGAACCTACCTGGTTCCATTCCAGCCAGGTCCAGGCTTACAACATCACCAGGGAGATCAACAGCATCCAGGTTCTGAGAGTATCGCGTGATGTATCTACAAGATTGTGCATAACAAACCTAGACATCTCCCTGAGCACCTACCGGGTTCAATTCCAGCTAGGCCCAGGCTTACAACATCACCAGGGAGATCAATATCATCCAGATTCTGAGAGTATCGCGTGATGTATCTACAAGATTGTGCTTAACAAACCTAGGCATCTCCCTGAGCACCTACCGGGTTCAATTCCAGCTAGGTCCAGGCTTACAACATCACCAGGGAGATCAATATCATCCAGATTCTGAGAGTATCGCGTGATGTATCTACAAGATTGTGCTTAACAAACCTAGGCATCTCCCTGAGCACCTACCGGATTCGATTCCACCAAGGTCCAGGCTTACAACAACACCATCCCTGCATAGCACTCCAAGCCAGCTTCCAGCACAGGGATCTCCACCAGATACCCACGATGACAAGTTAGGAGGGTTTCCTAGTTGATCCTTGACTTCCAACAGGGTCTTTGCAGCGTCCAGTCCAGCACAGGTCTTCATGATGTTGGTATTGTGGTAGTCTAGAACTGCCACCATGTTGGAGCTCACTGTCCCACACATGATACTGTTGTCAGACAAATCAAGAGACCCCATGCGAGTCATTCCCACTGAGGGGTCCCAAGACGCTGGTACAGTGGCGGTGAACAGATTATGCGACAGGTCGAGCTTGGTTAAAGCATTCATCGAGCTCCAGGAAGGCGGCAAAGTACCGGTCAGATAGTTGCCACTCAGGCTGAGGCTCGTCAGGCCTGTTAGAGTTGACCATTTTGATGGTAGCATGCCTGTGAGCAGCGTGTTGTTGTCCATCGCAATCGCCTTGAGGGAATTCAGGGCGCTCCAGCTTCCAGGCAGGGATCCAGCTACAGAGCTGTTTGACAGGGACAGAGAGGACAGGGCAGTGAGCGAGCTCCATGAAGGAGGCAGTGTGCCTGCTAGTGTGCTTGTGCCTCCCAGCTCAATGGACAGCAGGCTAGTGAGAGAGCCAAGAGCACTAGGGACTGAGCCAATCACCCCAGAACTCACACCAGCTAATGAGATGGCTGTGACCTTGCCACCCACACAGGTGACCCCATACCAGTTGTTGAGGCATGGGTCCTGGTTGGGTAGCCATGATGACAGCGCCGATGAGTTGCCCATCTCTGACTTGGCTGTGAGGAGGATGTGATCTGGAGTAAATGGAGGTGGGGGGGCAGGGGGAGGAGGGCGAGGAGGGTTAGGAGGGGGGGTAGGAGGGAGGGGAGCAGGGGGAGGAGGGCGAGGAGGGCGAGGAGGGGGGGGGAGCTGGGGGGGGAGGAGAGGGGGGCAGTGGCGGGGGAGGGGGATTTGGCGGGGGGGGAGGAGGCATGGGGCAAGAGATGCCAATGCTAGTTCCACTTGTGCTCGCGGTTGCCGTGAAGCCTGAGGGGACTGAGCCACACGTGTTGGAGTTGTCTGTTACGTTCAGGGTCAGCAGGGCAGTTAAACAAGAAGACCACTGTTGGGGAATGTTGGCCGTCAACAGGTTCCCTCCAAGCTCTAGGCTAGTCAAGGAGTTCAGGGAACACCACTCAACTGGCAAGCTGCCTGTCAGCGTGTTGCCAATGACCTCAAGAGTGACCAGTTCAGTCATGGTACTCCATTCTGGGGGAAGCGAGCCAGTCAGAGGGTTTGTGTTCATCGTCAGACTGGTCAGAGCCACCAAGGTACTCCATGAAGGGGGCAAGGTGCCCGAGGCATCAGTGTTTGAGACCTCCACCACCACTAGGTTGGTGAGCAAACTCCACTCAGAGGGGAGGGATCCCACTAGATCAGCGGGCCCTCCAAGCTCAATCGACGTGAGGGTGGTGATAGAGCTGAAGGCAGTTGGGATGGAGCCCGGGCTACCAGAGGGTAGGATACTGACAAGGTCAATACCAACAACGTCACCCGCTACGCAGGTGATGCCTGGGGTCCATAGGGGGGAACAGGGGTCTACACCCCCAGTCCAATTTGATAGTGTTGTTGGGTTGCCCAGTTCGGCCAAAGCCAGGAGTAGGGCACTGACGACGCTGGGAGGAGGGGGGGACGGAGGTTGGGGTGGTGGAGGGGGGGGGACTTGGAGGCGGGGGTGGGAGAGGGGAAGGAGGGGGGGGCGGGGGAGGGGAAGGAGGGGGGGACGGGGGGAGGGGAGGGGGGCGGAGAAGGAGGGGGCGGTTGGGGGCAGGCTGGGCCGATAGCCGTGTTGGCCACATCTAGAGCTAGGTTCCCTGTGATGATACCACACATTAGGACGTTGTGGGAGACATTAATTGTGACCATGGAGCTGAAGCCTGCGCCCCAGGAGCTGGGGATGGTGGAGGTAATCATGTTATTGTTGAGGTTGATTGTCACAAGGGAGACCATGGAGTCCCAGGCGGTGGGTAACACCCCGCTCAGGCTATTGTCGCTGGCGTCCAATGTCACCAGATTGGCCAGGGTGCTCCACTGCTCGGGTAGGCTGCCACTCAGGGAGGGGTTGTTGTCGAGCCTGAGGGACGTGAGGGCTGTCATTGTGCTCCACTCAAGAGGAAGTGGACCGCTTGCACTAGTGCTGCCCACGTCCAGTGCCTCCAGGTTGGTCAGTCGGCTCCAAAACGGTGGGAGGGGGCCTGTCAGGAGGGTGGTGGATTCCATGGTGATGGAGGTGAGGCTCTCCATGTAGCCCAGAGCTGGGGGGACTAGGCCAGAGGCTACTGAGGGCCCAAGACCTGTTAGGTCTACTCTGACCACTTTACCTGCGCTGCAGGTGATTCCGACCCATACAGGGGAGCATGGATTCAGGCCTAGGACCCAACCTGACAAGGCAGGGGGGGAGCCCAGTTCAGATGCTGCCGACACAAGGGCCTGGGCGAAAGTGGGGGGGGTGGGGGAGGGGGGGGGCTGGGTGGAGGAAGAGGGGAGGGAGGGGGGAGGGGGAGGGGTGGGGGCTTGGAGGGGGGGAAAGGGGGGGGGGGGAGGACGGCAAGGGCGAGGAGGGGTTGAAGAGGGAGGGGGGGGGGCTAGGGGGAGGGGTGAGGGTGCGGAGGAGGGTGAGGGGGAGGGAACTAGGAGGAGGGGGAGGGGGAAGAAGGGGGGGGGGGCGGGGGGGGGGGGGGGGCTAGGAGGAGGGGGTGGGGAGGAGAGGGGGGAGGGTGGGGAGGAAGACGGGGGGGGGGAGGGAGGAGGAGGGGGTGCGGAGGGGGAGAGGGGGGGGGCTAGGAGGAGGGGGTGGGAGGGGGGGGGGGGGTGGAGGGGGTGGGAGAGAGGGGGGAAGAGGGGGTGGAGGAGGAGGAGGAGGGGGGGAGGGAGGAGGGGGTGGAGGGGGTGGAGGGGGGTGGAGGTGGAGAGGGAGGAGGGGGGTGGAGGAGGGGGAGGGGAGGGGGGGGGGGCTAGGAGGAGGGGGAAGGGGTTGGAGGAGGGGGAGGGGGGACTAGGAGGAGGGGCAGGGGGTGGGGGGAGGAGGACTAGGAGGAGGAGGAGGGGTGGGGGCAGGAGATGTAGGGGGGGGAGGAGGAGGAGGAGGGGGGGGGAGGGAGGAGGAAGGGGGGGAGGGATGAGGAGGGGGGGCGGGAGGGGTGGAGGAGGAGGGGGGGGCTAGGAGGAGGGGGGGGAGGGGGGGTGGATGGAGGGGGGAGAGGGGGAAGAGGGGGGGTGGCGGACGTAGGAGGAGGGGGGGACGGAGGAGGGGGTGGAGGGGGTGGAGGTTGGCGAGGGAGGAGAGGGTGGAGGTAGGGGAGGGGAGGGGGGGGGGCTAGGAGGCAGGGGGAGGGGTGGTGGAGGAGGGGGGGAGGGGGACTAGGAGGAGGGGGAGGGGGTGGGGGAGGAGGACTAGGAGGAGGAGGAGGGGAAGGGGGTGGAGGAGGGGGAGGGGGGGGAGGGAGGAGGGGGTGGAGGATGGAGAGGGTGGAGGAGGGGGGTGGAGGAGGAGGGGAGGACTTGCAGGGGTGGGGGAGGGGATGGGGGTGGGGTGAGGGGGTGGGGGAGGAGGGGGAGGGCTTGGAGGGGTTGGGGGAGGAGATGGGGTGGGGGGAGGGGGGAGGGCTAGGAGGAGGGGGGGGTGGGGAAGGGGAGGGGGACTAGGAGAGGGTGGAGGAGGGGGGGGAGGGGAGGGGGGAGGGGGGGGAGGGGGGGGAGGAATGTGGAGGGGGGAGGGGGAGAGGGAGAGGAGGAGGAGGGGGAGGGGGGGAGTGAGGGCGGAGGGGGGGAGGGGGGGGGGGGCGGAGGGGGAGGAGGAGAAGGGGGGCTAGGAGGAGGGGGGGGAGGGGGGGGAGAAGGAGGGGGGGGAGATGGGGGAGGCGGGGGAGGAGGAGGAGGGGGAGGACTTGGAGGAGGGGGGGGAGGAGATGGAGGAGGAGGAGGGCTTGGTGGGGGGGGGGAGGAGGAGATGGAGGAGGGGGAGGGCTTGGAGGGGGAGGAGGAGGAGATGGAGGAGGGGGGGGGTGGGGGGGGAGGGGAAGGGGGAGATGGGGGCGGAGGGGGAGGGGGAGGAGAGGGAGGAGGGGGAGGAGGGGGAGGAGGGGGAGAAGGAGGAGAGGGAGGAGGTGGGGGAGAAGGAGGGGGAGGTGGGGGGGAGATAGGCTCATACGAAGGGTAGGGATATTCAGGAGGGATAGATGGAGGGTTGTACAAGTAGCCAGGGGATCCGATGGGAGGTTTGGGAGGGGGGTGGGGGGGGTCTAGGGGTGGGTAAGGACGGGCGGGGGCCTATAGGGCTGTCTGGGTGGGGGAAGTGGGGGGGGGTCGGGAGGTAGGGCTGGGTAATGGGGGGCTGGGAGAAGGGGTTTAGGAGGAGGACTTGGAGGGCTGGGAGGGGGCGGGGGGGGAGGGAGGGGGGGGAGGGCGGGGAGGGGGGGAGGGAGGAGGGGGGGGACTTGGTGGTGGAGGGGGGGGGCTTGGTGGAGGGGGGGGCCTCGGAGGTGGACTGGGAGGAAGAGGGGGGGATGGAGGGAGAGGGGGAGGGGATGGAGGACGGGGTGGGGGTGGGGGTGGGGGCGGGGGAGAAGGGGGGGGAGCTGGGGGTGGGCTTGGGGGAGGGGGGGGTGGACCAGGAGGGGGGGGAGGAGGGGGGGGGGGGGATGGTGGAGGGGGGGGGAATGGTGGAGGGGGGGGGGGGAGGGGGGGAGGGGGGGGAGGGGGGGGGGCTGGGAGGTCTGGGAGGTTTTGGTGGGGGCGATGGTGGAAGAGGAGGGGGGGGAGGTGACGGTGGAGGTGACGGTGGAGGAGGAGAAGGGGGTGGGGGTGGAGGGGGAGGGGGTGATATGGGCGGGGGTGGGTGAGAAGGGGGTCCTGGAGGAGGAGGGGGAGCAGGAGGAGGAGGAGGGGGGGAGGGGGGAGGAGGGGGGGGAGAGGGGAGGGGCGGGGGCAGTGGGCTGGGAGGGGGGGAGGGGGGAGGAGGAGGGGAGGAGAAAGGGATGGGGACAAACACCTGCGTCACTGTGACCTGGGTACCATCCGAAAGGGGGTCCAAAACATCGCAAGTAGTGGCATCAGTGGCTACCACAGAGCGTACGAAGAAATCCACGGTCAGAGTGATGGTGCTTGGTCGGCATGGGTCAATAGTGTCCATAGCGAAGGACCAGGAGGAGCAGGTCCTGTGGGTGGGTGGTGTGTGGTGTGCAGTGTGTGGGCGTGTGGGTGGGAGGGTGGGTGGTGGGTGATGGTGCTTGGTCGGCATGGGTCAATAGTGTCCATAGCGAAGGACCAGGAGGAGCAGGTCCTGTGGGTGGTGGTGGGTGGTGTGTGGTGTGCAGTGTGTGGGCGTGTGGGTGGGAGGGTGGGTGGTGGGTGATGGTGCTTGATAGGCATGGATCAATAGTGTACATAGCGAAGGACCAGGAGGAGCAGGTCCTGTGGGTGGTGGTGTGTGGTGTGTGGTGTGCAGTGTGTGGGCGTGTGGGTGGGAGGGTGGGTGATGGTGCTTGATAGGCATGGATCAATAATGTCCATAACAAAGGACCAGGAGGAGCAGGTCCTGTGGATGGTGGATGGTGGGTGGTGGTGGTGGGTGGTGTGTGGTGTGCAGTGTGTGGGCATGTGGGTGGGAGGGTGGGTGGTGGGTGATGGTGCTTGATAGGCATGGATCAATAGTTGTACATAGCGAAGGACCAGGAGGAGCAGGTCCTGTGGGTGGTGGTGTGTGGTGTGTGGTGTGCAGTGTGTGGGCGTGTGGGTGGGAGGGTGGGTGGTGGGTGATGGTGCTTGATAGGCATGGATCAATAATGTCCATAACAAAGGACCAGGAGGAGCAGGTCCTGTGGATGGTGGATGGTGGGTGGTGGTGGTGGGTGGTGTGTGGTGTGCAGTGTGTGGGCATGTGGGTGGGAGGGTGGGTGGTGGGTGATGGTGCTTGATAGGCATGGATCAATATTGTCCATAGCGAAGGACCAGGAGGAGCAGGTCCTGTGGGTGGTGGTGGGTGGTGTGTGGTGTGCAGTGTGTGGGCGTGTGGGTGGGTATGTGGGTGGTGGGTGATGGTGCTTGATAGGCATGGATCAATAGTGTACATAGCGAAGGACCAGGAGGAGCAGGTCATGTGGGTGGTGTGTGGGTGGTGTGTGGGTGGTGGTGGGTAGTGTGTGGTGTGTGGTGTTGTGTGGTGTGTGGGCGTGTGGGTGGGAGGGTGGGTGGTGGGTGATGGTGCTTGGTTGGTATGGATCAATAGTGTCCATAGCGAAGGACCAGGAGGAGCAGGTCCTGTGGGTGGTGTGTGGTGGTGGTGTGTGGTGGGTGGGGTGTGGGGTGGGGGTGTGTGGTGTGTGGTGGTGGTGGTGTGTAGTGTGTGGTGGTGGTGGTGGGTGGTAGTTGGTGGTGGTGGTCGGTGGTGGACAGTGGTGGTGGATGGTGGGTGGTGGTGGGCACACCCCCAACAAAGATGTGGATGGGCACCTGTATAGTGATACATTCTGAGTTTAAGCTGAGCCTTAGATAGCAACTAAAGAAGCGAGGTGGTATGAGAACTCCAGGTACAACCGCACCCACAACCCCTCCCCACCCCACACATACCAACCACCACCCATCCCCTACCACATCCCACCCGACCAACGCCGACCCACAACCCCCACCAGCCGAACCACACACACCCAGACCCAGACGAAACACCCACACCCGGACCCACACCCACACCCCTACGCACACCCAGAACACCCAACCGACACACACCCCACACCCCTACCCCCACCCATACCCCCTATCCCAAACATACATACTCACACCCTACACCATCTACCCACACCCACACCCTTACTCAACACCCCTACACCCACACCCCACACCCCTACCCACACCCCCTACTCACACCCACACCCCACAACCCCTACCTCAACACCCACACCCTACCCACACCCCTTACTCACACCCCTACTCCACACCCCTACCCACACCCCTACCCACACCCCTACCCACATACCCACACCCCTACCCACACCCACACCCCTACCCACACCCACACCCACACCCCCTACCCACACTCACACCCCAAACAAAGACTTGCATGCGCAACTATTAAGTATATGTATGTTACAGTGCAGGGGTAGGCCAAATAGGCTTAAGGGACTTGCCCAACCCCCACCCACCACACTCCTCCACCCCTACCCACATCCCCACCCCTACCCCCACTTTCACCCCTACACACACCCCCAACAAAGAGTTGGATTTGCACCTGTACAGTGATCCATTCTCAGTTGCGCTGATCCGATGAGTAGCAGCTGGCCCAGAGAATGCAGAGATGTGCTGGTTAGTCGAGTGTACCCACCCCTACCACACCCCCACACCAAATCGTCAGCCACAGACTACCACACACACCACCCAAAAAAAGACTAGATGCACACTGTGCGAGTGATCCTTTCAGTGCGCTGATCGATGAGTAGCGATGGCCAGGGAATGCAGAGTTGTACGCTGTTGTCACTTGTACCCACCCCCACCACATCAACCCCCACACCCACGTCCACATGCCCACCCCCACCCACATCCCCCCCCCACCCAACAGCCCCACCACACCAACGTCCACAGTGCCCACCCCACCCACAATCCCCAACCCCACCCACATCCCACCCACACCCACGGCCACATGCCCACCCCCACCCCATCCCCACCCACACCCACATCCCCACCCACATCCCCACCCACACCCACATCCCCACACATCCCACCCCACCCACATCCCCACCAACCCACATCAACCCCCACCAATCCCACCCACACCCACTATCCCCACCACACCAACGTCTACAACATGCCCACCCCACCAATGCCCACCCCAACCCACATCCCCCACCACGTCCACATGCCACCCCCACCAATCCTACCCCCACCAACATCCCCACCCACACCCAAGTCCACATGCCCACCACCCACCACACTCCCCACCCACACAACCGTTCCACTATGCCCACCCCCACCACATCCCCAACGCCCAACGACATCCCCACCCACACCCAGTCCCACATGCCACCCCCACCACATCCCACACACCCAGCGTTCCACCATGCCCCACCCCCACCCACAATCCACACCCACACCCACGTCCACATGCGCCCACCCCCACCCACATGCCCACCCCAACCACATCCCCACCCCCAACCAATGTCACACATCAACCACGTGCACATGCACACCCACCACACCACATCCCCACCCACACCCACATTCCCCACCCCCACACAATCCCCACCCACACCCACATCCCAATTCACATGCCCATCCCCATTCAATGCCCACCCCACCCAACATCCCCACCCCCACCACATCCCCACCCACACCCACATCCCACCCCAACATCCCCCACCCACACCACATCCCCACCCCCACCCCCCACCCCACATCCCCACCCCCACCCACATCCCCCACCCCCACCCCACCCACATCCCCACCCACAACCCACATTCCCCACCCCACACCCACGTCCACATGCCCACCCCCACCCCCACCCCACATCCCCACCCACACCCCACACCCCCACCCACACCCAGTCCACATGCCCACCCACACCCACACACACATCCCCACCCACATCCCCACCCCCACCCACGTCCACATGCCCACCCCCACCCACATCCCCACCCACACCCACGTCCACATGCCCACCCCACCCCACCCACATCCCCACCCCCACCCACATCCCCACCCACATGCCCACCCACACCCACATCCCCACCCACACCCACATCCACATGCCCACACCCACATCCACATGCCCACCCCCACCCCCACCACTACCCACACCCCCAACAAAGACTTGGATGCGCACCTGTACAGTGATCCATTATCAGTTGCGCTGATTCGCTTAGTAGCAACTGGCCCAGGGAATGCAGAGTTTGTGACGGTGTAGTCAATGTACTGGCCAGTCCCAGAGTCCACTAACATCATCCATGGACAGTTGAGACGAATAGATGCGGTCCACCTGTTTAGGATTTAGGTTTCAGGGTTTAGGGTTTGGGGTTAAGGGTTTACAAATGGATGCGGTCCACCTGTTTTTGAGGATAGGGGTGGGGTTGGAGGGAAGGGGTGGCCGGGGGTGCATGTGGCAGGGTGGCAGAGGTGAGTGGCAGGGTGTGGGTGGGTGGGGGTGCATGTGCCAGGGTGGCAGAGGTGAGTGGCAGGGTGTGGGTGGGTGGGGGTGCATGTGCCAGGGTGGCAGAGGTGAGTGGCAGGGTGTGGGTGGGTGGGGGTGCATGTGCCAGAGTGGCAGAGGTGAGTGGCAGGGTGTGGGTGGGTGGGGGTGCATGTGCCAGGGTGGCAGAGGTGAGTGGCAAGGGGTGGGTAGGTTGGGATGGCAGGGGGTAGGGAGGTAAGGGGTGGGTGGGGGTGCATGTGAGGGTGCTTGTGCTTCAGGGTGCGGGTGAGGGGTTGGGGAGGGAGGTAAACTGCGAACTTATAACATACCCCTACCATCAGACCATCAGGGCAAAATAATTAACGCATCATAAGACCTAAGACGTATCTGCCATGCTGTCGTGCAGAAGTCCGAGCTCAGGCACAGTAGCCAAGCCCTTCTTATATGGTTGGGCAAGCCCCTTTAGCTTATTTGGCCTACCCCTGGACTGTAACATCCATCCATCCATCCATCCATCCATCCATACATACATATATACATACATACAGTGGCTGTTATACTATGACTGTGTCTGTAGCATAGTACACGAGTCCACACGTGTACTTGTGTACTGAGGTATGGACACAGACCGGGTCACACAGTCATAGTATAGTCCACCAGTCCACACGTGCACATGTGTAGTCCAGACGTGCGCTCGTGCACTATGCTATGGACATAGACCAGGTCGCACAGTCATAGCATAGTACACGAGTCCACACGTGCATATGTGAAGTCTACACGTGCACATGTGTACTGAGGTATGGACCCAGACCGTGTCACACAGTCATCGCATGGTACATGAGTCCAATCGTGCTTATCTGTAGTCCACATGTGCACATGTGTAGTCCACACGTGTACTTGTGTACTGAGGTATGGACACTGATCGTGCCACACATTCATAGCATAGTCCACCAGTCCACACGTGCACTCGTTTACTGTGCTATGGACACAGACCGTGTCAAATAGTCATAGCAAAGTGCATAAGTCCACTCGTGCTTATGTGTAGTCCACACTTGCACTCGTGTACTGTGGTATGGACACAGACCATGTCGCACAGTCATAGCATAGTACACAAGTCCACACGTGCACATGTGTAGTCCAGATGTGCACTCGTGCACTATGCTATGGACACAGACCATGCCACAGAGGCATAGCATAGTACACGAGTCCACACATGCATATGCATTGTCCAGACGTGCGCTCGTGCACTATGCTATGGACATAGACCATGCCACACAGTCATAGCATAGTACACCAGTCCACACGTGCACATGTGTAGTCCAGACGTGCGCTCGTGCACTATGCTATGGACACAGACCATGTCGCACAGTCATAGCATAGTACAGGAGTCCGCACGTGCACATGTGTAGTCCACACGTGCACATGTGTAGTTCACACGTGTACTTGTGTCCTGAGGTATGGACACAGACCATGCCACAGAGGCATAGCATAGTACACGAGTCCACACGTGCATATGCGTAGTCCACACGTGTACTTCTGCACTGTGGTATGGACACATACCATGTCACACAGTCATAGCATAGTACAGGAGTCCACACATGCACATGCATAGTCCACACGTGCACATATGTAGTCCACACGTGCACATGTGTAGTTCACACGCGTACTTGTGTCCTGAGGTATGGACACAGACCATGTCACACAGTCATAGCATAGTACACGAGTCCACTCGTGCACATGTGTAGTCCAGATGTGCACTTGTGCATTATGCTATGGACACAGACCATGCCACAGAGGCATAGCATAGTACACAAGTCCACACATGCATATGCATACTCCACACGTGCACATATGTAGTCCAGACGTGCGCTCGTGCACTATGCTATGGACACAGACCATGCCACAGAGGCATAGCATAGTACACAAGTCCACACGTGCACATTTGTAGTCCAGACGTGCGCTCGTGCACTATGCTATGGACACAGACCATGTCGCACAGTCATAGCATAGTACATGAGTCCACGTGTGCACTTGTGTACTATGCTACGGACACAGACACACAACCATAGCATAACAGTAGCCGTCTGCGGAAGTAAAGCCCACCTGTGTCTTATTTTTCAGAAAAATTGAGGTCATTTTGGTAGCCCCAGGTGTGACCCAGGACACAAATCACTCATTCGCGGTCGCACTACATGACGCCCATTTCGCCCTAAACTCGCACACCTGAGGGTTGCACGGTGGTCACACCTTGGTCACAGAATTGGCGACCGGTCACAAAAAAACTGAAACCCACGAGAACCATTCCCCAGTGCGGAGACCTGGGGAAGGAAGGGTTTCCGTCTCTTCCTTCCTTCCTTTCCGTCTCCTCCTGAAGGAAGGAAGAGACGGAAACCCTCCTGAAGGAAGAGACGGAAACCCTCCTGAAGGAAGGAAGAGACGGAAACCCACGAGAACCATTCCCCAGTGCGGAAGGAACCATTCCCCAGTGCGAGAACCATCCCTCAGGATGCTAGCAGGACCCTTCCTTCAACCTCACACACACCAGGGTACTACTAAGCGCGCGCGGCAACGCGGTGCCGCGCTGCCTTTTTGAGCCCCTCTGCACGTTTCGTGCAGTTTTTCAAGCACCTGTGGGCGCAGCGCGCAGTATTTGCGCTTTTTGCACAAAAAAACGCTGACCAATTTGACGTTTGTGCGCTGAAAGCGCTGGCCGATTTGGCAAGAAGTAGTACCCTGGCCCCATGGCAAGGTGTAAAGAAAACAATTTCCCCAAAGACTTACGTTCCGCTAGTTGACATGAACTGTAAGAGTTTGCCGATTTTTTCTGTTGTCGTGCCTCCAGCACCATCATCCACTGATATAGTCAGATCGCTCTCCTCGATGTTAATAGGGGTGACTTCAGATCTGCAGTGTAATGTGCGTATGTTACAGTCCAGGGGTAGGCAATGTTCAAAGGGGTGACTTCATACCTGCATTTTAATGTATGTATGTTACAGTCCAGGGGTAGGCAATGTTCAAAGGGGTGACTTCATACCTGCAGTTTAATGTATGTATGTTACAGTCCAGGGGTAGGCAATGTTCATAGGGGTGACTTCATACCTGCAGTTTAATGTATGTATGTTACAGTCCAGGGGTAGGCAATGTTCATAGGGGTGACTTCATACCTGCAGTTTAATGTATGTATGTTACAGTCCAGGGGTAGGCAATGTTCAGAGGGGTGACTTCATACCTGCAGTTTAATGCATGTATGTTACAGTCCAGGGGTAGGCAATGTTCATAGGGATGACTTAATACCTGCAGTTTAATGTATGTACGTTACAGTCCAGGGGTAGGCAATGTTCAGAGGGGTGACTTCATACCTGCAGTTTAATGTATGTATGTTACAGTCCAGGGGTAGGCAATGTTCAGAGGGGTGACTTCATACCTGCAGTTTAATGTATGTATGTTACAGTCCAGGGGTAGGCAATGTTCAGAGGGGTGACTTCATACATGCAGTTTAATGTATGTATGTTACAGTCCAGGGGTAGGCAATCTTCAGAGGGGTGACTTCACACCGCCAGTGTACTGTATGTATGTTACAGTCCAGGGGTAGGCAATGTTCAGAGGGGTGACTTCATACCGTCTGTGTAATGTAAGTATGTTACAGTCCAGGGGTAGGCAATGTTCATAGGGGTGACTTCATACCTGCAGTTTAATGTATGTATGTTACAGTACAGGGGTAGGCAATGCTCATAGGGGTGACTACAGATCTGCAGTGCAGTGTATGTAATAGTAAGTACTAAGGTGTACTATTTATTTATATATGCAGAGGAGGCAACCTAACCACACAAGCTGTTGGCATCCACGTTCCCATGGGCTCAATTATAGTAAGTAATAAGGCAAACTATTTTGTATTTATTCATTTATATATTTACTTGCTTTTTAATGTATTTGTTATTTATATATTTATGTATGTATGCGATAGTTTTTCATTTATTCGTTAATTTATTTATTTATGTAGCGGAGGCAACCTACCCACACAAGCTGTTGTCATCAACGTTCCCATCAAAGAAGTATAGTCGGTAATAAGGCGTTCTATTTATTGATTTCTATACTTATTTTTGCATTTATGTGCCAGTAATGTTCTCAAAATTTAACAGTCGCAAAATTTGACGTTTTGGGGGGAGGGGGGGGGGGGGGGGGGGGGGGGGGGGGGGGGGGGGGGGTATTATAAATTGACGGTTTACATTTGACGGTTTTTCTAATAGGAATATAAATTGACGTTACACATTTAACGGCTTCCAATTTAATAAAATCAATTTATGCAACTGAACGTTTCTACCTAATCATGTTACACTGGTTCATGGTTCATGGTACACTATTAGGGTACACTGTTCTAGGACCTGCAAGGAGTGTACATATAATACTGCAATGATCCCAACATTTTGTTGACCCAAGCTGGGTGGAAGAGAGCTACGTCGACCTGACCCTCTGCTAGGGCCAAAGAATGCATCATATCTCACACCATTCTGCTCATTCTCTTTCCTCTTCTGTAGCCAGTTCCTCAAGGTCTCGACTGTTAAGTCCTTGAATGCCACGGGAAAGTTGAGTTTGAGGCTGTTCACACTGGGCTCAATGCTTCCCAAGTGGAACCTTTCCTTGGAAGGTCTGAGCAACCAGTTGGAGTTGAGAGTTGTGTGCCTTTCAATGGCCAGAAGCTCGTGAAAGGGTACATACTTCTTCCCAGGTCACATACTTCTTCTTGTGGGGTCTAGTTTTGAGCACAGACCCTTCTAGGAGGTAGCCCAGCGTTTGCATGAAATTCACTGCCCTCTTAGTGAAATACTTGCTGCTCGTCTTTGCCGAGGTAGTCGATGGGTTGCGGACGACAGCATCTCGAGCTTCGGCTGCAACTTGACTCACCTCTTTGTTGGTGACGGTGATTTGCCCTGGCTCTAGCCGGTCGAAAACCCCACACAGGGTCCTTTGCTTCTTGTGAGTTGGAGCTATTAGAGGGCCTAAACGTCCCTCTGGGGATCTGTCGAGGGGCTGAGCCATGAAATAAGAAAGGCAGCCTTGTCGAGCACTGCTGCGATTTGTCCGGTTGGGAGGAGCCTAGCTTCGTTGTCGGCAGTAAGCCCTATGTGGAGTAGAAGCCCTACCCAACTAATATCGCACGTGATTTGAGGTTGACGGCTTTTTCGTTTCGCAATATACCGTACACCACAATTTGACAGGTGCTCCCTTCAAATCAAACTGTTAAATTTTGAGAACAGCTCGGTATGTATGTATGCATGTATTTATGTCTGTATGTATTAGATTTGTATTTTTTTACTTGCTTATTTATTTATTTATTTATTTATTTATGTCTGTATTAGATATGTATTTATTTATTTATGTATGTATGAGATATGTATTTATTTATTTATGTATGTATTATATATGTATTTATTTACTTATTTATTTATGTATGTATTAGATTTGTATTGATTTATTGATTTGCTTTTGTATTTATGTATTTTTGCAGAGGAGGCAACCTACCCACACAAGCTGTTGTCATCCACATTCCCTTGCACTCAATAAGAGTAAGTTATAAGGCGTACTATTTATGTATTTCTTTTGATTTCTGTTTTTTAATGTATTCATTTATTTATTTGTTTATCTATTTGTGAGAATTGTATTGATTTATTTACTTTCGTATTTATTTATGCAGAGGAGGCAATCTACCCACACAAGCTAGTTTCATTGACGTTCCCATGCACTCAATCATAGTAAGCAATAAGGAGTTTTATTTACTTATTTGTGTATGCAGAGGAGGCAACCTACCCGCACAAGCTATTTTCATCAACGTTCCCATGCACTCAATCATAGTAAGCAATAAGGAGTTTTATTTACTTATTTGTGTATGCAGAGGAGGCAATCTACCCGCACAAGCTGTTGTCATCGACGTTCCCATGCACGCAATCATAGTAAGCAATAAAGAGTTTTATTTACTTATTTGTGTATGCAGAGGAGGCAACCTACCCGCACAAGCTGTTGTCATCGACGTTCCCATGCACGCAATCATAGTAAGCAATAAAGAGTTATATTTACTCATTTGTGTATGCAGAGGAGGCAACCTACCCGCACAAGCTATTTTCATCGACTTTCCCATGCACTCAATCATAGTAAGCAATAAGGAGTATTATTTACTTATTTATGTATGCAGAGGAGGCAACCTACCCGCACAAGCCATTGTCATCGACGTTCCCATGCACTCAATCATAGTAAGCAATAAGGAGTATTATTTACTTATTTATGTATGCAGAGGAGGCAACCTACCCGCACAAGCTGTTGTCATCGACGTTCCCATCAAAGAAGTAAGGGAGTGAACAAACAATCTCATCCATTCCATTATTGTCGTCATTCTGTAGGTTGGGGAGGAGAGGGGAGGAGTAGGCAAAGCAGGGTCAGTCAAAGTGTTCAGGTTGGGGTGAGGAGGGAGGGGGAGGCAAAGCAGAGTCAGGCAAAGTGTATTACACGACACGACACAACACGACACGACTCGACACAATACGACACGACACAACACCTCACCACACCACAATATCGGGGGTAATAACTACGAACTACGACTTGTTTTGAAAAATCAAAATCCAAATCATCCCCTGAATTGCGATAATGAGCTTTCTCAGCACACAGGGTTTGCCATATATAAAATAAATGAAAAGATAACCTGGAGGGGTTCGGTGTCAAGGGGACCTTCCCGTATGTCACAGCTGGGGAAAGTCACCATGGCAGACATAGTAAGTGTCACCCTCCAGGTGGTAGGGACTCTTTCATGTGACATGTGGCAATAATAATGGTACAGGAAGCGATAGATTCTTTGTGCAGCGTCATATTCAAGCGAATATGGGGGACATGTCCACTATGTTTTGGAGGGGGGGGGGGGGGGGGGGGGGGGGGGAGGGGGCTATGTGTAGCAGCTTCTAGGCAACTCTTTTCCCCAATCCTTGGGCCAAACCTGAAGCTAGCTAGTGTGTCTTAAAGCTTGCATGATGGGTACTCCAATGCATCTGACAGCTTTCGGCTTGAACTATGCGACGTGTGGCAAGAATGCTGGTACAGGAGGCGATAGATTCTCTGTGCAGCGTTATATTCAGGCTTATGTGGGGGACATGTCCACTGTTTCTTTTTGGAGCTATGTCATACATAAGTCACCAGTTGCGCGGAAATCGCAGTTTTCTTTTTAGTTGCACTTTTTTGGCAGCGCGCAATTTTTTCAAGGCAGCTGCGCTTTTCGCGCTACAAAAAATGGATTGTGCGCTTCGAGCGCTGACCAATTTGACAAATCTAATACCCTGGCTATATGTAGCAGCTTCTAGGCAACTCCTTTCCCCAATCCTTGGGCCAAACCTGAAGCTAGCTAGTGTGTCTTAAAGCTTGCATGCTGGGTACTCCAATGCATCTAACAGCTTTCTGCTTGAACTATGCGACGTGTGGCAAGAATGCTGGTACAGGAGGCGATAGATTCTCTGTGCAGCGTTATATTCAGGCTTATGTGGGGGTCATGTCCACTGTTTCTTTTTGGAGCTATGTCATACATAAGTCACCACTTGCACGGAAATCGCAGTTTTCTTTTTGGTTGCACTTTTTTGGCAGCGTGCAATTTTTTCAAGGCAGCTGCGCTTTTCGTGCCACAAAAAAATGGTAGGTGCGCTTAGAGCGCTTACCAATTCGACAAATGTAATGCCCTGGCTGTATGTAGCAGCTTCCAGGCAACTCCTTTCCCCCATCCTTGGGCCAAACCTGAAGCTAGCTAGTGTGTCTTAAAGCTTGCATGATGGGCATTCCAATGCAGCTGACAGCTTTAGGCTTGATACAAGCTTGTGGATGACTAATGGAGCCAGGTGGAAGCTACCATGTGTGGCCAAAAAACGGAACAGTGGACATGTCCCATCCAAACTTGAAGTTGAACTTGAACTTGGTTACATGGCTTCAGCCAGCAATTTGGCTGCTCGCCGTCTTCGGCAGTAAAAAAAAATATTACCAGAAAATGTAAACTCAAACAAATCACTTTTTTTGTTTTCATTTGTTTCATTTATTTTCATTTTTCATTTTTTTTTAAATATGTTCCTCTTCTTCTGAACGAAAAAAAAGGAACAGTGGACATGTCCCATCCAAACAATCCTAACTCATAGAGTAGCGATAATGCTCGTGGGGATCAGGGTAATACAAAGCGCACGCGGCAGCGCTTTTACGCTCTGCCTTTTTGAGTCTCACTGCCCGTTTCGCGCAGTTTTTTCAACCCCCTGTGGGCGCAACACGCAGTTTTTGCGCTTTTTGCACTACAAAGCGCTGACCAATTTAACGTTTGTGTGCTTTAAGCACTGACCAATTTGACAAAATGTAGTACCATGGTGGGGATGACACTAAGTCATAATATAGCCATTCAGCGGATCATTTGGGAATCGAGGTCGTAGGTCAACGACCTATTCGACCTCGTACCTCAACTTTTTCAGGCCAAAATTTTGACGATTCCCCCATTAGTATCTGAATTCTCAGAATTTCAGGCCAAATCTGAGGTATAAACGACGAGCGACGAACTGTTTCACAAGATTAATTCGCAAATGAATAAATGATCCACTGAATGGCTACAACAATACAGCTCATACTCACAACATTAACTCATACTTATGTTATACTCATACTTATGTTATACTCATTAACTTATGTTATAGTCATTCAGCGGATCATTTGCAAATTTATGAACCAGTTCGTAGTTCGTAGGTTGTACCTCAGATTTGGCCTGGAATCCTGAGAATTCTGAGAATTATAAGGGTACTGTCGTACATTTGGCCTGAAAAAGTCGTACGGTACGAGGTACGAGGTTCGACCTACGACATCGATTCCCAAATGATCCGCTGAATGGCTACAACAAAACAGCTCATACTCACGACATTATAGCAATTCAGGGGATGAACTGGACAAAACATTTCCGCGAGAACTCGTACTTTGTACTTTGTCGAGAATTTTGGCCTGGAAATCAGAGAATTCTCGACAATTTGGCCTGGAATTCTCGACAATTCTCGATGAAGTACGAAACGTTTGTCCAGTTAATCCCCTGAATTGCTATAACTCATGCATGTTAGTATTAGTCCAGGAGAGGCCGACTAGGCTGGAGGGAAGTGCCAGGCCTCGAGTAACAGAATTGCCAGGCCTCGAGTAACAGAATTGCCAGGCCTCGAGTAACAGAATTGCCAGGCCTCGAGTAACAGAATTGCCAGGCCTCAAGTAACAGAATTGCCAGGCCTCGAGTAACAGAATTGCCAGGCCTCAATAACATTTCTAGACAAGAGCAGAGGCTTATCGAAACTACCAGTAGTGATGAACTGCCCCCCAAACTCGAATGAAATATATAAAAAACCAAAACCCCTAACCCCTAAACTGCTCCCCAAACTCATACGAAAGACATGAAAACAAACAAAAACTAAACCCTAAAACCCTAAACTATGCCCCAAACTCATATGAAAGATATTAAACCCTAAAACCCTACTCCCAAAACCCTAAACTGGTCCCCAAACTCAAAACGCAAGATATGACCCACCTTGCATGGTTTGTCTGCCCCAAGTTCACAAGGGGGGCATGTTCCATCCGACCCTGACAAGCAGTAGAACCAGTAGTTGAGGGGAGGAGGGGGAGGAGGGGGTAGAGGTGGAGAGAGAGGAGGGGGTAGAGGGGGTGGAGGGGGAGAGGGAGGTGGAGGTGGAGGAGGGGAAGGAGGGGGAGGTGGAGGGGGAGGAGGCGAAGGAGGGGGAGGGGGAGGGGGAGGAGGTGAAGGAGGGGGAGGAGGGGGTGGTGGAGAGGGGGGAGTAGGGGGAGGGGGTGGAGATAGAGGAGGCGGAGGCGGTGGAGATGTCAGTGAGGGAAAAACTGGGAGAAGCAGAAACAGTATGATTACTTGCAGCATGAAGGATGAGGAGACCTTTCTACTCCTCCCAAATTGCAGCTTTTGATTAAAGCTAGGAGTCTGTAGTCGGCAGTCACTGAGACGAGCAGTGCCGGACATTGATGTCATTCACCTGATGTATGAAGAGGGGGGGATTGGTCCCAGTGCAGGCAAACAGGCTGGCCCATAAATATATAAATTAATTAATTAATTAATAAATTAATAAATTAATTAATTAATTAATACATAATACGCCTTGTTACAATTTATTTCTGTATTTATTTATGTAGCGTAGCAGCTTCTAGACAGCTCCCATTCCCTGTGGGTGAGTGGGTGGGTGTGGAGGTAGGGGTGGGTGGGGTGGGGTGGGGGGTGGGGGGGATCCGTGTGTGTGTTTGTGCATGCGTGTGTGTGTGTGCGTGTGTGTGTGTGTGCGTGGGTGGGTGGGTGGTGTATAGGGTGGGGGTGGGGTGTGTGTGTGGGGGGGGGGGGGATGTGGGGGGGAGGGGGGGGGGGGGGGGGGGGGGGTGGAGCATGTTTGTATGAATGAATGAGCTTGTTTGGGTGTCTGAATGTGCATATGCGTGAGCGTGTGAGTGTGCTAGGCAGAATTCCAAAAGCCTGCAACAACAGGGTTGCCTGTGGGTGGGTATGGATGGCTGAATGGGTGGGTATGGGTGGGTGTATGGTGGGTGTGGGTGTGGGTGTGGGTGTGCATATGTATGTGGGTGGGTGGGTGGGTGGGTGGGCCCCCACGGCCTTCATTGCTCACTCACCCATCCTAGCTAGCGTGCTATGCCCCAACCACTCAGACCGGAGCGGGACAGGGGGGTGGTGACTTGGCGTGAAGCAAGCAATATTCAAGCTCTCCGAGATAAAGTTCCTGCAGGGGCAGGTGAGGTGAATGCAGTTATTTTGGTTTGGAGTCTCAAAACGAAGGCGGTTATGTTGTTTGTTAGAGTCTCAAAACGAAGGCGGTTGTTTTGGTTAGCGTCTCAAAACGAAGGCGGCTATTTTGTTTTTTAGAGTCTCAAAACGAAGGCGGTTGTTTTGGTTAGAGTCTCTAAACGAAGGCGGTTATTTTGTTTGTTAGAGTCTCAAACAAAGGCGTTTTTTTTTTTAGAGTCTCAAAACGAAGGCGGTTATTTTGGTTACAGTCTCAAAACGAAGGTTGTCCTTTTGGTTGGAGTCTCAAAACGAAGGCAGCAAGGTACCATACCGTGTATAAACAATATCAAATGATGCAGTTTGTGTGAGATCATATGCTAGCATACTCGCCTTTGGTCTGCATCATATGATATGCCAGTCTCTATACACGAAGCCCACCAGCGAGGCCTACTTCTCCATCTCATGTAGGACCCCACCATAACATGCACCTTCCCAAGTGAAGCCTACTATTCCTCCCCCCAGGCCCAACCACTGTACTGGCATATTTTTAGCCCCCAGGGTAACCCTGTGTCGGTTTTAGTTTGTGCAACCGACGACCGACGTTTGTGCGACCGACGCAAGCCAACTGTCTTGTACGTGGCTTAACTGGCTTCGGGCCGCTCCGCTCCATTCCGTTGCCAACACTCTCCGCCAATTTCCCGCGTCGCTTGCGGCGCTGACTAGGACTTGTCAAGGCAGGTACGTAGAAAACGCTAGGGTGGCCAAGGACGCAGCTCGCCCCCCACTGACGAGGCCACCTTCGGTACTGGCTCCCTACCAGACACATCATCCAACTGGACTACTGGAAGCAGGGATTGACTGCAAGTGTACCGAGCGAGCGGAAACCTCATATTCCAATTCGCGTTCGCGCGCTGATAACTATGCTGTGGGACTTACTGAATGGAGAAGAGACGAGGGGACTGGTAAATGGGGAGCTAAAATGAAGGAGGGGGGGGGAGGGGGAAAGAGGGAACGCCGGATGAAGCGATGATAAATCCAGTTGGTTGAGAGAGCCAGCAAAGTTCTCAATAAAGCGATAGCTCGAAGAATCGCTCACAAGTCAGAAGTTAGACGAAAAAGAGTGCCGATGGCGTCAAGCGCTGAAAGTGGTTATCTTAAGTTCTTACGCTCGTTTGTTGGAATCTGGAGTTAACGAGCAGAAGACTCCTGTCCGCAGGTTGGGTTTTGCCGAAGTACATGCAACCTGCGGCAACGATTGGCCGACCAAGCGGCACGCGCACGCCGGTGCACGCGCACGCGTCGGTTGGCTGTCCCCGGCTGTCCCCACGGCCAAATGGGCGCGCGGGGGCGCAATTTCAGCCAAACCCGACAAGTACGACTGAAATACAACCCATTTGGCCGTGGGGGCAGCCGGTTGGAAGCTTCCAATCATAATAAGTCAGATTTTTATTGACAATTAGAAAATACAATTATACAAGTCCCGCGACGCGTCTCTCTCTCTTGAGGGAGACCCTTGTGCCGCCTTGTGCTCCCGTTGTGTGTGGGCAGGTATTGATCGAAATCCCGAAGTTGCGAGTATATCGCCCCTTGCTGCCCACTTCTCAAGCGCCTGAGCCTGGAGATAGCAGGCACAGGCGCCACAGATATGCGATGAGGTGGCGTTGTACAACCTTTGATTATTTGAGCCGGCAAATCAATGTGATGAGGTGGCGGTGCACGACCTATGAGCTGGCACGTCGGTCACTCCTTCTGGATGGCCGATGCGGCATCGCACGCGGATGGCCGACGGCGGGCCCTGACGGGCCCTGATATCGAACATGCAGGCAAGCCGGCCAGGAGGTAGTTCCAGTCGGCCAGCCTGTTCCATCGATGCGGGGCTGAAAGCTCGCGAAACCTTATCTTTCTTTGACCAGGACGAGAAAGAAAGCTTTACTATCAGAGCAAATGCGCGAAGAACTCTGATTCAGAGTCTCTGACAAAACTGAGAAGGAAAATCTGAAACCATGCCCTCCGCCCTCCGCCTCCGCCCAGGACTTCTAAAGCGTTTTTCCGTGTCGCTTGCGACACGCGCTTATGACTTGTCTTTCTCATGACTGGAGATGCAGTAGAAAGGGAACGCATCCGTTGCGCGTTCCTTTCCTTTCTTTTGGCTGCTGCGTGCTTGTTTGGGTCTTGTCGTCCCTCGTCGCGCCTGGTCGTGTCTCATATCGTATTGTTTCGCTTGACCCTGCTTTTTCACGCGCGCCAGCATAACCAAATCGTTCGTTCGCTTGCGCCAATGCCAGCAGAGGTTCTTCCACGACCACATCATGGGTGAGGACAACAAGGTTATATTCCCTCTCTGTGAAAAATCGCCTGAATGTATTGGAGTCAGGCATGGAATGTAAGGCAGTTGGTTGTGACATTTTTTTGGCACTGCTAAAGGAGACAAAGCAGAGAAATAAGTCCGGCTGAAATTCCGTCAGTATGTTGCAGGTTATCTGCAAGTGCTTTGGACTGAAACAAAACAACTTTGGCTGGTCCTTGCATGTTCTGGAGCTAGCAAGGGAGTTGCATGTCAAGGGCATTAGCTTCCAGACACAGGCTGGTGTGCCCCACCATCTTCAGGTGTGTAGGGCTTTCCGTGTCCTGATGGCTGGTGAACATACACAAACACACACACCACATAAACACCACACATGGCGCACACACACATGCACCACACACAACACACACGTACACGCACACATACCACAGACCATACAAATACTACACACTTCTCACACACACTCGCATGCATCACACAAGCACAACACACACACGCACACATACATACACCACACAAATACGACACACGCACACACACAAGCCATACAAACACGACACACATATACTGTAGACGACTAGACGTGTAAACGGTATTATTTCCAGTAATATCCCCTTGGTCTTATCCAGATTTCCTCCAAAAAGGGTCTAAAAATATCGTACGATATTGATATCGTACGATATATCACGATATATCGTACTGTAATTGAAAATGTCGTACGATCTTGACAGCCCTAGTAAACACAGAGTTCCGGTATTGCCAGCACATTTCAGAAAGACAATTGTCCTACCCTGGTACATCCTCGTCAGGGTTGTTAGTTTTTTTTTGTAAACGTGGTACAGCAACGGCAGTACCAGGACGATACCATGCAAGACAGTACAAGTTATGGAGAGGGCAACGTGGACAGCATCAACATGAAGTGAGCGAAGGAGATATGGGAGTTTGTGGGAGGTAACGCCGACAGTCAATAGAGTGGTGTCGATGGAGGAGAAGATGGTACCATATGTGCCAAGAAGAATGATGTGGGGCGTGTAGGGGGCGATAGACCAGCCAGATTGACGGAGATAGGTGAGTCGCGTAGTGTGTTGTGCAGATTTCTTGATGAAGGTTGCAGTGTGACGGGAGTCGTGAGTGTAGCCAAGTTACAAAAGGTTAATGATACCTGAATGTTGGAGGTTGTGAAGTTTATCCGGGGTGAGGGAGGCTGTTAAAGATGGAGCCTTAGCAGGGTTCATACCATGAACAATGAGGATATTGTCAGCGTGAACTGCATCTGAATCAGATGCCAATGATGCACTCGTGTCCTAGTAGTTCACGCTAACAGATATCCGGGCGGAGTTTTGAGAGGAGGTCCTAGGGGATAGCGGGTAAGGGCCAGGAGGGAAGACGATTTGCATAGACACCAGTAGGGAGTTCGTTACATTTAGAAGCATCTAGGACAAACGAAGAGGAGCCAAGAGAGCCAGAATAAATGGCATGGAAATTGTAAGCAAGGCCTTATTGTGATTGACTGATTTATATATCAGTCTCTGAGTCGGCATAATGCACACCGGTACCTTTTCCTCCTGGTACCGTGTTGCCTGCCGCCAGGCCACAGGCTAGCTGTGGCCTGCACGTGACTGCAGTACCCTGCAGTACACATCTCTATTCTATATGATTGCGCCTGTTGCGCTTAATAGCATCTTCTCCTCTATCGAGCCTATGCCGTTGTAACAATCTTACATTCACAGGTTATGTGCGCCATCTTTAGACGCTAACGAAGAACAGCCGCTGATTTCCGCGTTCGGATTCAGTTCCCCTCTGACTTGTCCAAGGCCCGAGTTTTAACTAAGCACCTGGACTCCCTGTGCGGATCCTACTTCCCGCTGCTCCGCCTGCCGCTTCCTACCAAGACTCCTTGGATCTGCCACTGCGTCCTACGACTTGAGCAAGCAAGAGCGACCACAAGTCACCGAAATCTATGAAGTGAGTATAGGGCGACGCCCTCACCGAGACCCACACAGTGCTGTATTGATCTCAGACGATCAATTTGTCTACGACCCCAGCTTAAGAGAAGCTTCTGTCGTCGAACATTGCCGCTTGGCAACGTTCACCCCCGGTAATCCGCTGGATCCCTTTGGATCGCCAATTCCAACACACACTCCATCCCCTCTTCCCCTGCCCCGCCCTCGTAACTCCCCCTATCCCAACACTCCGACCTACAACGCCAAGACTCCTACACAGAAGACCTCACCATGCAACCTCCACGTATATTCACCGGTAGCAACCTCTACAACTGGCGCTGCGCCAGGCAGAATATCCTTCTCGCCCTCAAATCAGATAGGGATACCATTGCCATTGCTTTCTGTCAGCATGAATTCCGGTGCTCTCACGCGTTTTATGACTTGGTGACTACTTCTGTACTTCCTTAGAACTATCGGCTCTGCCATTACTGTGCCAGCTTCCCGTAGTGACAGCTTCCCGTAGACTGTGTCATCCTTGAGTGACTCAGTGACAGCTTCTTGTTGGCTGCGTCACCGGTCTAGGCCTGTACCCTGTTAGGTTCATGGCTGCCGCCCCTTTCACCACTGGTGCCCCTTCATGGGTCTCCTGTGCTTGTAATGCTATTCTCGTCTCCATGTATAGATTGGCGCGTCTGTTCCGCTGCAACATCTCTGTCCACTCTTCGGAGTGTATTCTAGCTGATAGGTTTCTGGGTTCGTCTTTCTACCACTGCTATTCAATGCACCTTCCACGAGGGCCTGCTGCCGGCTTTGAGAAACTCACTGAATTAAATGGGCTTTCTTGGTCGCGCGGCATTCGCAGCGTCATTATTAGCAATGGCTGCGACCTTATCCTTCCTCCGGAGTTTAGGGTTCCTACTGATTGGCTTGATGATTGCGCGCCAGCGGCCTCTGCTGCCGGAGAGGAGTCTCCTTCCGCCATCCATCGTGGAAGCCACCCCCCCCAGTTATACCTCCATCTTTCCGACTCCTTCTCCTTCTGTCCAACGCCTCTCTCCTGAGGTTGAGGACGTTCTAATGAATCTTTGCTGTGTCCAGACACAGTCCATCAAGTATTCTTCGGGTCCTGTGCTGCCAACTGCCCAGTTCTGGGGTGGCTGCCAGTCTGATGATTACCTGACTGAAGATGAGGCGGATTTCAACCATTCTGACTCTGATGATTTGAAAAGTGCTACGAGTGGCGACTACGGTGGAGTGACTCCGACTGCTGCTACTCGAGTCTTTGAGACTTCTACTGTTTCGCCAGTTTATGAGCCTGCTCTTCCGTCGGCGCCTCTGCCTGCACCTACGCCAGCGCCTCTGCATGCACCTCTGTTTGTGCCACTTCCACCGGTCAACCCGGAGGTGGCCAAGCCGTCTTTGCTGCAAAGCTCTGCGTCCTTCACCACCACCAACCCCCTGGAGCGGGGTCTTCCTGGCTACAACACTCGTGCTCGAGATAGAAGCTGCTGCCACGGCTGTCCGCACATCTGCTGCTGGCACTTCGCGGGAGCCCCCTCCTCCACCGCCTGTGGATCTGCCTCCTCCATCGATCCCACCCCCTCCAGTCTTCACTTCGAGGTCTCGCGATTCTTGGGAGCATCTGCTCTCTGGTGGACCTCCTCCTAGTCTACAGCTGCGGGACTTCCGTCTTGTCCGCCGAGCTCAATCCGAGCTTGGATCTCTGGATGGCATCTTGTACGGTAGGATAGATGTGAAGGCCTCTCAGGCCAATGTTGATCTCAAGGGTCGTATTCGGCGTGTGATGGCATTCACTGAGCTAGGTCTCAAGTGCCGGTCTTTTCTAGGGCCTGTTCCGGAGGGGATTAGATATCCTCCTGCTAATGGGGTTACTTTTGGTGGTGTGGGGCGTAGGAATAATGATCTGAAGGGTTACCAGTGGTTGAAGGTTCCCCGTCCTCTCTGTCCTGAAGAGCCTGATTTCGAGCTGGTAGTGAGTTTTGCGCGGTCCCTGCCTGATGTTAGGAACATAGATGACCAGCGCGCGTATGACGCTGGTCTTGCGGCTGAGTATTTTCCGGCTGTTCGTAATTCTTTGGCACCTCTGACCCCTGCTCCTGCTGCTGGAACTTCGGCCTCTCATGGTGAGTCTCGTGTGGATCCTGCACTGTTGGGTTTTAGTGCCCAGCCCCTGGACCGTCAGGAGTTCATGTGTCTCACCATGATGCTTGCTAACATGACGGATGCTATGGTCAAGGTGTATCAGGACTTCGCCACTCCTCGGGATATCTTGATCGATATCCGGAGGAAGCAGTCTGATGCCCTTGCCGCTCGTGTCCCTCTCATGCTCATCGAGCTTCAAGGTGCATCCATGAGCCACTCTGAGCGTGTGCATGATTTCTTTCGCAAGGTCCGCGGTTTGTGCACTGACCTCCGCAGTGCTGGGTATCCACAGACTCAGCGTCATGCCATGAACACTATCGTTCAGGGTATCACTCACACTCGCTTCGACTCTCTGCGGCTCAAATTTGGTACGTTGCTGTACCAGAACCTGCCTGTTGATTACTGGACCTGTCTTGCAGAGTATAGGTCGTTAGATTTCTTGAATGTGTCGCTCCCCAAGTCGGACTCCAGGCATCCTGGTTGGTCCCGCGACCCTCCCCATGTCCCTGCCAATGCTGCTTTCCAGCGTGACCGGGGGCCTGGTGCTCAGGGTTCCGGGGCTGCCAAGAGACGCCTGGATTGCGCTTGGGGACCTTGTCCTCACAAAACGAGCCACTCGGAGGAACGCTGCTGGACGAAGCATTCGCACCTGCGAAAGACCAAGGCTGGTGCACCGGGCACTGAACCCGTGCCCATTGCCTTGGCCCTTCCAGGTTCGCTGACTCGTAAGCAGATGTCCTCCTTGCAGGCTCAGATTGACGGGTTTGCCATGTCCAAGAACTAGGAGGTACGCTCTGTCCCATTCTCTTGCACAACGAAGTTCTCTAATGTGTGTAGCCCGAGCCTATCTGAGGGTGTCTGGCATGTGGACTCTGGAGCTGGAATGTCCATCACAGGTGATAAGTCTTTGTTCACTGTGTATAAGGCTTCTGCAAATTGTCCTGCAGTTCGATTTGGTGATGGGGTGGTTCAACGGTCAGAGGGTATGGGATCCATTGTGTTATGTAGTGATTGGTTACCAACTTCCATCACTCTGACCAATGTTCTCTACATCCCTCACTGTCCGGTGAACCTCCTGTCAGTAAATGCTGTGGCTCATTCTCACCACTGCCAGGTTTCTTTTGATAGTCTTAGTTGCACTGCCACTCAGGGCTCTTCTGTTCTCTGGTCTTTCCCTGCCTCCAGTGATGGTGTTTACAAGTTTACATGTAGGCCTTGTGGCACCACCCGTGGCTGTTTGAGTGGTGCTGACAATTGCCCAGCTTTTGCACTTGATGTTGATGAGGACGGTGGAGTTGTTATCCCTACCACTCCTGCATGGCTGTGGCATAGGCGGCTGGGTCACCCCGGCTATGATGCCATGCGCAGACTTGTCAAGAAAGGTATGGTTAAGAACTTACCCCTCTCTCTCAGTCAGGTGCAAAGACTGGCTAAGATCCCATGTGATGCTTGTCAGAAGGCTAAGGGCAAACGTCTCCCTTTTCCTAAAGAAAGCACCACTAAGATCCGTGCACCTCTCCAACGCCTTCACTTAGACATCATGGGACCGGTTCATATTAGGGGCCTGCGTGGGGAGTTCTATATTCTGTGCCTCACAGACCAATAATCTGGCTATGCTGAGGTATTGTGCTTGAGGACCAGGGATGAAGCTCCCTTAGCAGTCCAAACTATCATCCTCAGATGGATGAATCAGCTGCATGGGTTTGCCTTAAAGTGTCTGAGATCTGACAGGGCTAAGGAGTTTATAGTTAAGTGGTTTGAGGATTGGCTGATATCGGTTGGGGCAGTGCATGAGTTATCGTTGGCATACACTGCACAGCAGAATGCAATTGTGGAAAGTTACAATGGGGTCTTGCAGTCTGTAGCTAGAAGCATCCACCTGGAGTCTAAACTAGCTAAGTCTTTCTGGCCCTATGCGTTTGGTTTGTTTGTCCTCGACACACCCCTGATGTAATGGGGTTTTTTGCTTTGTGGGTGCTTTTTCTTTTTGTTTAAAGCACAGAGTCTCATACACCCTCGCGGTGTCAAGTAGACTTTAACATGTAATGTAATGTAATGTAATGTAATGTAATGTAATGTAATGTAATGTAATGTAATGTAATGTAATGTAATGTAATGTAATGTAATGTAATGTAATGTAATGTAATGTAATGTAATGTAATGTAATGTAATGTAATGTAATGTAATGTAATGTAATGTAATGTAATGTAATGTAATGTAATGTAATGTAATGTAATGTAATGTAATGTAATGTAATGCCTTCCTAGCTGCTTGTTACCTTAGTAATCGGCTGCCCAATCAGGGAGACAAGACTCCATACGAGCTGTTTTTTGGGGTTGTGCCTGATGTGTCGTTGTTGCGTGTGTTTGGTTGCCCTTGCTACGTCACGTTAGTCAATGGGAAAAAGCGCAACAAGCTAGACGAAAGGGCGTTATCTGGTAGACTGGTTGGGTATTCCCTGGTGAGTAAGGGTTATTTTGTTTGGGTTCCTAAGTTGCGCCAGGTAGTAGAGAGTCGTGATGTACTCTTCTATGAACAGTTTAGCTATAACTGTATTCCTGGGCTGTCCCCTTATGACGGGTCTCCGTATGTTTCTATCAGCATGTATAGCGGTGCTCTCACGCGTTTTATGACTTGGTGACTACTTATGTACTCCCTTAGAACTATCGGCTCTCCTGAGCCAGCTTCCCGTGGGACTGAGTCATCTTGAGATGACTCAGTGGCAGCTTCCTGTCACCTACGTCTCCGGTCTGATCTGTACCCTGTTAGGTTCCTGTCTACCGCCTCCTTTCACCACAGGTGCCCCTTTATGGGTCTCCTGTGTCTGTAACGTTATCCTTGTCTCCGTGTATAGATTGGTGCGTCTGTTCCGCTGCTTTAATCTACTGTCCACTCTACCGGAGTGATTTCAAGCTGATAGGTTATTGGGCTCCTCATCACTACCACTGCTTTGATAATGCAACTTCCGCGAGGGCCTCCTGCCGGCTTTGTGAAACTTACCAAACTTAATGGTGTTTCATGGGCTCGTGGGATCCGCAGTGTCATTGTGAGCAATGGATGCGACCGAATCCTCCCAACGGGGGTGAAGGTTCCTCTAGATTGGATAGACGACTGCGCGCCAGCGGCCTCTGCTGCCGGAGAGGAGGGTCCTTCCGCCATCAAGGAAGTAACCCCCCCCGATCAATCCTCCAACTTTACGGTTCCTTCTCTCAATGTTCGACGCCTTTCCTCTGATGTTGAGGATGTCCTGATGAAGCTGTGTTGTGTACAGACACAGATCATCCGTTGTGCATCAGACCCGCAGCCTCATTGCGTCCCCTTCAATTATGATGAAGACTACTCCACTACTACTGATGATGAGGAGGACTTGAAGAGTGCTACGAGTGCTGACTTCGGTGGCGTGACCCCATCTGCTGCTGCCACTCGTGCCTTTGAGACTTCCGCTGTTTCGCCGGTGTATGAGCCTCCTGATCAGCAGATGCCTAATCGAGAGCTTTCGCCTGTGTATCAGCCTCAGCCTTCGTCGGCGCCTCCCTTTGAGCCTGTTCCCCCGGCTTACCCGGAGGTGGCTAAGCCCACTTTCTTGAAGGGCTTTGCTTCTTTTTCCTCTGCATCTGCCCCCATGGAGCGTGGCCTCCCTGGCTACCACACTCGCTCTCGCGAGGCTGTTGTTTCCTCTGCACGCACCTCTGCTGCTGGTGCCTCCCTGGAACCCCCTCCGCCTCCGCCGGTGGAGCTGCCTCCTGCCCCTGGCCCTCCTCCTATGCTGCATACGCGGTCTTGCGCATCTTGGGAGCATCTGCTCACTGGCGGATCTCCTCCGACTTTGAACCTTCGGGACTACCGCCTGATCAACATGGATCAACGGGATGGTGAGTCCTTGAACCGCTCTTTGTACGGTCGGATGGATATGCAGGCTACAATGGCAAATGTTAGTGTGAAGCTGAGGCATCGCCGAGTGATGGCTTTCTCTGAGCTTGGTACCAGGTGTCGTTCTTTTCTTGGTCCAGTCACTTCTGGGATTCTGTATCCCCCAGATCATGGTGTTTCCTTTGGTGGTACGAGGCGTAGTGATCACGAGAAGCTTGGTTATCAGTTTGTGCGAGTGCCTGTCCCTCCGTGTCCTGTTAGCCCAGATTTCGAGCTGCTTATTAGTGTTGCGAGGTCCATTCCTGTGATTAGGAACATAGACGACCAGCGCGCTCTTGACGCTGGTCTTGCTGCGGAGTATTTCATGGACATTCGTAGGTCCTTGGCTCCTGTCCCTTCTGCGATTGGAGCTGGGTCTAATACCCTCATTCATGGTGAGTCTCGGTTTGATCCTGCACTGTTGGGGTTCAGTGCACTGCCTCTCGAACGTCAGGAGTTCATGTGTTTAACTATGATGCTCGCGAACATGGAGGACGATATGGTCAAGGTATACCAGGACTTTGCCACCCCTCGGGATATCCTTTTGGATATCCGGAAGACGCAGTCTGATGCCCTTGCCTCTAGAGTCCCTCTCATGCGTATCGAACTTTATAATGCGCACATGGGCCCTTCTGACCGTGTCGATGATTTCTTTCGCATGGTTCGCAGTCTGTGCACTGACCTCCGCAGTGCTGGACATCCTGTCACTCAGCGCCACGCCATGGAAACCATTGTGAATGGGATCCGTTTGATCCGATTTGAATCGCTGCGGATCCAGTACGGTATGATGTTGGCTAACAGACAGACTGTAGATTACTGGTCTTGTCTGGAGGCATATCGGTCTCTCGACATTTTGAACATTGCTCTCCCCAGGTCCGACTCCAGGCATCCTGGTTGGTCCCGGGACGCTCCCCAGGTTCCTGCCAATGCTGCGTTTCAGCGTGGGCAGGGATCTGGTTCTCAGGGTTCTGGTTCCAACAAGCGACGTCTAGATTGCACTTGGGGCCCATGCCTCAGCAAGACGACCCACTCGGAGGATCGCTGTTTCACGAAGCATCCGCACCTGCGTAAGACCAAGCCTGGTGCACCGGTTACCAATCCGGTGCCCATGGCCTTGGCCCTTCCAGGTGTGCTTACTCCGCGGCAGCTGGCCTCCTTGCAGGCTCAGATTGATGGGTATGCTTTGGACAAGAAATAGGAGGTACGCTCTGTCCTTTTCTCTTGCACTGCGAAATTTTCAAATGTCTGCAGCCCGAGCCTGTCTGAGGGTGTTTGGCATGTTGATTCTGGAGCTGGGATGTCAATCACAGGTGATATGTCTTTGTTCACTGTGTTTCATGCTTCTGAGACTGGGCCAGCAGTTAAATTTGGTGATGGTGTGGTTCAACGGTCTGTGGGTCAGGGTTCTATTGTGTTAGGTAGTGATTGGTTACCAACACCAATCACTTTAACCAATGTTCTCTACATCCCACACTGTCCGGTGAACCTCATGTCAGTAAATGCTGTTGCCCATGCTCACAACTGCAAGATTTCTTTTGATAGTCTTAGTTGTACTGCCACACAGGGCTCTTCTGTTCTGTGGTCTTTCCCTGCCTTCAGTGATGGTGTGTACAAGTTTGCATGTAGGCCTTGTCACACCCCTCGTGGCCGTTTGTATGATGCTGAAGATTATCCAGCTTTTGCTCTTGATGTTGATGAGGATGGTGGAGTTGTGATCCCTACCACTCCTGAATGGTTGTGGCATAGGCGGCTGGGTCACCCTGGCTATGATGCCATGCACAACCTTGTAAGGAAGGGTTTGGTTCAGAACTTACCCCTCACTCTCCAACAGGTGCAAAGACTGTCTAAGATCCCATGTGATGCTTGTCAGAAGGCAAAGGGAAAACGTATCCCTTTTCCTAAAGAAAGCAAAACTAGGATCCGTGCCCCATTACAACGCCTTCACTTGGACATCATGGGGCTATTTAATATTAGGGGCTTGCGTGGGGAGTTTTATGTTCTGTGTCTCACTGACCAATACTCTGGCTATGCTGAGGTCTTGTGCTTGAGAACCAGGGATGAAGCTCCCTTAGCGGTTCAAACTACCATCCTCAGATGGATGACTCAGCTGCATGGATTTGTTTTCAAGTGTCTTAGGTCTGACAGGGCTAAGGAATTTATAGTGAAGTGGTTCGAGGATTGGTTAGAATCGGTTGGTGCTGTGCATGAATTGTCCATGGCTTACACTGCTCAGCAGAATGCGACTGTGGAACAGTACAATGGGGTCCTTCAGAACGTAGCTAGGAGCAATCACTTGGAGTCTAAGCTCACTAAGTCCTTCTGGCCCTATGCCTTCCTCGCCGCGTGTTACCTACGCAACCGGCTGCCTAATCAGGGTGACAAGACTCCTTATGAGTTGTTCTTTGGGGTTCTACCTGATGTATCGTTATTGCGCGTGTTCGGGTGCCCATGCTATGTTACCTTAGTGAATGGGAAGAAGCGCAATAAGCTTGACGAAAGGGCGTTATCTGGTAGACTGGTTGGGTATTCTCTGGTGAGTAAGGGTTATTTTGTTTGGGTTCCGAAGTTGCGCCAGGTGGTAGAGAGTCGTGATGTGCTCTTCTATGAACAGTTTAGCTATAACTGTATCCCTGGGCTCTTTCCCTATGATGGATCTCAGTATTTTTCTCGCACCCCTGCCGCTATCATCGGTAAAGGGCTTGATACTACTGACAATGTCCTGGGCCCTTTACCAACCCCGATTGTTGACCGCTTTACTGGTCATGGGATGACGATGCGTCCCAGGCCAGGTAATGATGGTGCTGTATCGCGTGCGGCGGCATTGGGCCAGGGGGAGTCTGATGTTCCTTCAAGCTCTAATTTATTCGAATCTCAGGGGGTCGCCGGGCCTTCCTCTGCGCCACGTTTCGTCGGTGAAGTCGTAGGATTAGGACAGCCTCGGGTCATAGTGGAACCTAGTACAGGTCCACTGCCCACTAGTCGCCACCCCCCGTCCACCTATTCGGATAGCTCGCGGGAGTTGTTGATCACTTCACCCCCTGCTATACCTGGTGGTTTATACCGGACCAGGCATTGCGACGATGTGGCCGTCACAGATGATGTGAGTGATGACCTCGAACACTGGTCCGGGTCAGATACTGCGTATGGCTGGGGTGTTCCAGTGTACCCAGGCTTCGACGATTTAGAGGTAAAGGAGGCCGGCCTTGTTCAACCACGCATGAGTGCTGCGCTGGGGGCTTTATTACCGGTTACTGCTGATACTGCTGATATCCCCGCTGCCCATGTACAAGTACACTGCTTGTACGTGGGGGCTTTTATTTCTACCTCTACTGAACTCTCTTATAAAGCTGCAATGTTACCTACCAACCCTGACAGAGATCTCTGGCTGCAGGCTATGAAGGATGAGATGGCCTCCCTCCATGCTCATGGCACTTGGGTCCTCACTCCACAGCCTCCTAGGCAGAGGATTCTATCTGGCAGATGGTTATTTGTCAAGAAACATGGGGCTGATGGTTCTTTGCGTTTTAAAGCTCGTTTTGTAGTTCGTGGTTTTCTGCAACGTCCTGGGCTGGACTACCATGATGTATATGCCCCCGTCTCCTCTAAAGCAGGTCTTCGTGTGCTCCTTGCTGCCATCACTCATAGAAAAATGTTTGTGAGGCAGCTGGACATCAAGACTGCATTCTTGAATGCCAAGCTGGAACCTGGTCTGTACCTGTTCTGTTACCAGCCTGAGGGCTTTCATGAACTTGGTCCTGACAATGTTCCCCTTGTGTGCAAGCTGATTAAATCTCTTTATGGTTTGAAGCAGGCACCCAGGGCTTGGAGCAAAGATGTAAAGCAGGTTTTGGTTGCCCACGGTTTTACCATGTGCAAAGCTGAACCTGCTCTGTATTTCAGGAGGGATTCTACTGGTGGGTGGAGCTATGTCCTGACCTATGTGGATAACTTTATCTGTGCTTTTAGTGAGCTGCATAGGTATGCCTTGCTGATCAAGGCTATGGAAGCAGCTGGGTGGGAAGTCAAGGAAATGGGTGTACCTGTCCAGTTCCTTTCATTGGACATGACTTGTACACTTGATTCTGACGGCAGGTGTGTTAAGATCGACCTCTCCCAGCACTCCTACATTGTTGAGCTGGTGGAGCAGTTTGGTCTCACTGCTGCTACCAAGCCCAAGTTTTCAGTTCCCATGTCCAAGTGCACTGTCACTGATCCTCCTGGAGAACCTCTGGCCTCTAATAGCCAGTACCTCTCTCTTGTGGGGGCTTTGCTGTACCTGGCTACCTGCACAAGGCCTGATATTTCTTTTGCTGTTAGCTACCTGTCCAGGTTTTCTGCTCAACCCACTGCCCCCCTGTGGGCTGCAGCCAAGCGATTGCTTTTGTATTTGAGAGAACATTCCCATCTGGGCCTCACTTACACTCACAGCCCTGGTTTCTCTTTTACTGTCTTTAGTGACTCATCCTTTGCTGATGATGGGTCTGACAGGAGATCTCAGACTGGCTATGCTGTGCTTGCTGGAGGCTGCCTTGTGAACTGGATGAGCAAAAGGCAACCCACTGTTGCTGTTAGCTCCAGTGAGGCTGAGTATCAGGCCCTGTCTCAGACTGCCAGGGAGGTGCAATGGTTGAAAATTGCGTTGAGAATTGATCTAGGGCTGCCTTGTGACCTGGTCACCATTCAGGGTGACAACTTGGGGTCCTTGAGCTGGGCCAATGACTGTCAGCTGCTCCCTCGCAACAAGCACATTGATGTCATCCATCACTATATCCAGGAGCTGGTGGAGGATGGCCAGGTGGATGTTGCCTATGTTAACACAAAGGACAACTGTGCTGACCCCTTCACCAAGCCCCTTGATCCTATGGTGTTCTGGCGTTTCATTCGCATGTTTGGAATGACTGCTTCTCCTTAAACCAATTTTTTTGGTTACATGTATTCTAGAATTTTGGTTACATGTATTCTGGAATTTTTGGTTACATTTTAGGGTTTCTTTGGTTACATTTAGAGTTTCTTTAAGTTATCATTGATTGGCATTAGGTTCCTATTCCCGGATCGGGTTTTCTATACCGTTACATTACATTACATTACATTACATGTTAAAGTCTACTTGACACCGCGAGGGTGTATGAGACTCTGTGCTTTAAACAAAAAGAAAAAGCACCCACAAAGCAAAAACCCCATTACATCAGGGGTGTGTCGAGGACAAACAAACCAAACTCCCAACCACCGTTTTGGTGGCGTAGGTATTAAACCCCTTAGAGCCGGACCCAGATCTCAACCACTTACAGTGGCGGAGGTAAGAAGCTAACAAATGAGAAGTCACAAGAAGAAGAAAAAAAAGGGATGACCGTTGTTACCCGACTTTGATATTTAGTTGTCCTCTTATATCCACTTGGCAATTTTGGTTCTTTGCCTTGCTTCATACCTTCCCTTACACCCTTCGGGTTTCATTTGAAGTTTCTCTCGATTTTTTTTTCCGGAGTTCTTTGATTTTTTTTTTTTTTTAATTTGTTACATATAGTTCTATGTCACCAGTGCCATAGGTGGAGTAGTACTATTGTATGTCACCTGTGTCATAGATGGAGTATCAGCATGTATAGCGGTGCTCTCACGCGTTTTATGACTTGGTGACTACTTATGTACTCCCTTAGAACTATCGGCTCTCCTGAGCCAGCTTCCCGTGGGACTGAGTCATCTTGAGATGACTCAGTGGCAGCTTCCTGTCACCTACGTCTCCGGTTTGATCTGTACCCTGTTAGGTTCCTGTCTACCGCCTCCTTTCACCACAGGTGCCCCTTTATGGGTCTCCTGTGTCTGTAACGTTATCCTTGTCTCCGTGTATAGATTGGTGCGTCTGTTCCGCTGCTTTAATCTACTGTCCACTCTACCGGAGTGATTTCAAGCTGATAGTTTCTCGCATCGCTGCCGCTATCAACGGACACATGCCTGAGTCTGCGGTTAATGCCTTAGACCCTTTGCCAACCCCAATTGTCGACCGCTGCCCTGGTCATGGGATGACTTTGCGTCCCAGGTCAGGGGCTGATGGTGCTGCATGGCGTGTGAAGGTACTGGGCGGGCGGGATTCCGAAGTTCCTTCAGACAGTGATTTACCTGAATCTCAGGGGGTCGCCAGGCCCTCCTCTGCGCCACGTTCCGTCGGCGAAGCTCTAGGATTAAGACAGACTCAGGTCATAGTGGAGCCTGTCACAGGTCCATTGCCTAATACTCGCCAACCTCCGACCACCTCGGATGGCTCGCAGGTGTTGTTAATCCCTTCGCCTCCTGCCATCCCTGGTGGATTATTCGGGTCAAGCCCATGTGATGATGTAGCCGTTGCCGAAAGTGTAAGTGATGATCTTGAACACTGGTCTGGTTCCGATACTGCGTATGGCTGGGGTGTTCCGGTCGACCCAGGCTTCGTTGATATAGAGGCAAATAAGGCCGGCCTTGTTCAACCAGGCAGTAGTTCTGCACTGGGGGCTATACTACCGGTTACTGCTGATATTGCTGACACCCCCGCTGCTCATGTACAAGTCAACTGCTTGTACGTGGGAGCATACATTTCCACCTCCACTGAACTAACCTATAAAGCTGCCATGCTTCCCTCCAACCCTGACAGGGATCAGTGGCTGCTTGCTATGAAGGATGAGATGGCGTCCCTACATGCCCATGGTACTTGGGCACTCACTCCACAGCCTCCTAAGCAGAGGATCCTGTCTGGCAGGTGGTTATTTGTGAAGAAGGTTGGGGTTGATGGTTCTGTGCGCTTCAAGGCACGTTTTGTGGTTCGTGGTTTTCTGCAGCGTCCTGGGCTGGACTTTCATGACGTATATGCCCCCGTCTCCTCTAAAGCAGGTCTGAGGGTGCTCCTAGCTGCCATCACTCATAGAAAGATGTTTGTTCGGCAGCTGGACATCAAGACTGCATTTCTGAATGCTAAGCTAGAACCTGGTCTGGACCTGTACTGCCACCAGCCTGAGGGCTTTAAGGTACTTGGTCCTGACGGTGTTCCCCTTGTGTGCAAACTGATCAAGTCCCTTTATGGTTTGAAACAGGCGCCCAGGGCTTGGAGTATGGATGTCAAGCGGGTTTTGGTTGCACATGGGTTTACTATGTGCAAGGCAGAACCTGCTCTGTATTTTAGGAGGGATTCTATTGGTGGGTGGAGCTATGTCCTGACCTATGTTGATGATTTTATCTGTGCTTTTAGTGAGCTGGATAGGTATGCTTTGCTGATCAAGGCTATGGAGAAAGCTGGCTGGGAGGTCAAAGAGATGGGTGTACCGGTTCAGTTCCTCTCCTTGGACATGGCTGTTACACTTGACTCTGACGGCAGGTAGGTGTGTTCAGATCAACTTTTCCCAGCACTCCTACATTGTTGATCTGGTGGAGCAGTTTGGTCTTACTGCTGCTGCCAAGCCCAAGTTTGGTGCCCCCATGGCCAAGTCCACCGTCACTGACCCACTTGGAGACCCCCTGCCCTCTAATAGCCAGTACCTCTCTCTTGTGGGTGCTTTGCTATACCTGGCTACTTGCACCAGGCCTGATATTTCTTTTGCTGTGAGCTACCTGTCCAGGTTTTCTGCTCACCCTACCGTCCCCCTCTGGGGGGCAGCCAAGCGTTTGCTCTTGTATTTGAGGTCACATTCCCACCTGGGACTCACTTACACCCACAGCCCTGAGTTCTCTTTTACTGTCTTTAGTGACTCATACTTTGCTGATGATGGGTCTGACAGGAGGTCTCAGACTGGCTTTGCTGTGCTAGCTGGGGGGTGCATAGTGAACTGGATGAGCAAGAGGCAGCCTACTGTTGCCATTAGCTCTAGTGAGGCTGAGTATCAGGCCCTGTCTCAGGCTGCCAGGGAGGTGCAATGGTTGAAGAAGTTGAGGGTGGATCTGGGTCTGCCTTGTGGTTTGGTTACCATTCAGGGTGACAACTTAGGGTCTCTGAGTTGGGCCAATGACTGGCAGCTCCTCCCTCGCAGCAAGCACATTGATGGTATTCATCACTACATCAAGGAGCTGGTGGAGGATGGCCAACTGGATGTTGCCTATGTTAACACTAAGGACAACTGTGCTGACCCCTTCACCAAGCCCCTTGATCCTGCTGTGTTCTGGAGGTTTGTCCGAATGCTTGGAATGACCGCTTCTTCTTAGGGTCATTTTTGTTTTCTGGTTACATCGGTTTCTTTGGTTATCATTGTTTGGCATTAGGTTCCTATTCCCGGATCGGGTTTTCTATACCGTTGTTACCCATCTTTGATTACATTACATTGCATTACATGTTAAAGTCTACTTGACACCGCGAGGGTGTATGAGACTCTGTGCTTTAAACAAAAAAAAAAGCACCCACAAAGCAAAAAACCCCATTACATCAGGGGTGTGTCGAGGACAAACAAACCAAGCTCCCAACCACCGTTTTGGTGGCGTAGGTATTAAACCCCCTAGAGCAGGACCCAGATCTCAACCACTTACAGTGGCGGAGGTAAGAAGCTAACAAATGAGAAGTCACAAGAAGAAAAAAAGGGATAATAAATTACGGTGCCACTAAGCAGTCCAGGGCTTCCTGTCTTGCTCTTCTACAAGTAGAAAGATAGTCGGCTAGGTTGCTCCAAAAAGACTTAGTGCCATTTCCATTCATAAAAGTTCTGAATGTGGAATCGCAGAATTCCACATTCCATACGGTTAAGTCGGTATCCTCATGGACATGCCTATAAATATCTGTAAACAGCTTCTGGTAGCGAAGGCGAATATCATTATAAAAAGGGCACTCAAACATATGCATTTCATCCTCAGGTTTTTGGAACCCACACATTTGACAGTGTCTCATTGAGCGAGGGATGTGTGCTCTATCCACCACCCTCATTCTTTCTGTGTTCAGCCAATGGGAACCCATTCTAAACTGTGCTATAGAACGAATCTGATCCTGCTTATGTAAGGCGGATGTAAAGGGAATCAAGCCATTCTCATCATTGCCATTCTCATCATTGTCATTTTTTGATATTCGTTTTTCATCTTTTTCTAACTTGGCAAATTTTTGGTTTTTGCCTTGTTTCATTCCTTCCTATAACCCTTTGGGTTCCATTTGAATTTCTCTCGATTTTTCGGAGTTCTTTGATTTTTTTTTTAATTTGTTACATATAGTTCTATGTCCCCAGTGCCATAGGTGGAGAAGTAGTATTGTATGTCACCTGTGTCATAGGTGGAGTGTCAGCATGAATTGCGGTGCTCTCACGCGTTTTATGACTTGGTGACTACTTCTGTACTTCCTTAGAACTATCGGCTCTGCCAGTACTGTGCCAGCTTCCCGTAGTGACAGCTTCCCGTAGACTGTGTCATCCTTGAGTGACTCAGTGACAGCTTCCTGTTGGCTGCGTCACCGGTCTAGCCTGTACCCTATTAGGTTCCTGGCTGCCGCCCCTTTCACCAATGGTGCCCCTTGATGGGTCTCCTGTGCTTGTAATGCTATTCTCGTCTCCGTGTATAGATTGGCGCGTCTGTTCCGCTGCAACATCTCTGTCCACTCTTCGGAGTGTATTCTAGCTGATACTTTCGACTGCCAACAGGCGGTGGTCGCTGGCGAGCCTGCCGACTCTGATGGTTACCCTGCTGACGACATTACTTACCCTGTTGTTGCGGGTGCTGATCCAGCAGTTCCGGCTCGTGGTGTCCCCACCAGGATCTCCACCTGGAAGAACAACAAGGCCTTCAAGATCATCATAGATCATGTATCAGATCCGATCCAGCAGGCCATTCATGCTAACACAGATATGGCCACTAGAGCTTTCAGGTTTCTGGATGCCCTGTACTCTGAGGAAGGCAGCAGGCTAGAGCATACCACCCTGACTGCCATAATGGGAATACGTATGACTTCCACTGAATCCCTGCAGACATACCTCTCTAGGGCAGCTGATATGTATTCTCAGATTCCCAAGATTCAAGGCACCCGCATCGTCTCTACCAGCACCTTTCTCAATCTTATTGTCAAGGGACTGAACTCCCGCCCTGAATATGATGGGTATATCAATCAATTCAACCCCACAGCTGTCACCACCTTTGCTATGCTCCAAAGTGCCCTCTTCAACTGGTGCTTAGTGAAGCAAGTTGACCCTGCACCATCTCCTGAAGAGGCTGAGATGGCAGCTGCAGCTTACAGGGCCAGGAAGCCATTCAATAGCAAGCACCTCCCATTCAGAGACAGGACTATCTCCTACAAGAAGATGATCTGCTGGAACTGTGGGGGAATAGGCCATAGCTCCAGAGACTGCACCAGTGAGGACACTGACCTGGCTTTCAGGCCAGCTGACTCAGATGAAGCTGACCATGGATCTAAGTCCCCTCCCAAGAACAGATCAGGAGATGACAAGGATCCTGACGACAAGAAGACTCCCAAGAAGACCAGTCCAGACAGGAGGCGTCTAAGAAGATACCCAAGCAGGGGACGCCATGCCCACGTTGCTGATAGTGGTCAGTCCACCTCCAACTCTGACAGTGAGGGTGAAGAACACAACTTCCTGTCCCTGGCACTGGATGAAGACAACCTCCAGCCCATGAGATTTGCTAAACCAACCAGAGGCAAGTCTGTTTCATTTGCCTTGCCACCTGACCCCCTGGCTAATACAGCATTCTTTGGACAAATCAGTGCTGATGATGAATGCACTATAGAAGATGGAGAAGTTTTCCAGGCAGCACTGCAGACAGAATGGATCATAGATACTGCAGCACACTCTCATGCAACCAGTAACATCTCCCATCTGCATGACATTCAGGACCTCCCACAGCCTATTAGGCTGCAGCTGGCAGATCAAGACTCTCCACCTATCCTCTGCAAGCAGATAGGGAAGGCCAAGATCAAGGGCCATGGCAGGACTCTGATCATCCTGACCAATATACTTCTTGCTGACTGCAACATGCCCAACATCATTAGCATTCATGCAGCCACCAGCCTGTGCCCAGACCTCCAAGTTCACCTGTCCAAGACCCAAGCCATACTCTCCATCCCAAGACCATCTGGTACCAAACTGCTCCTCTCATGCCCCAAAAGGCATGGACTCTACCTTACCCAAACTTCACCAGTCACTGCCAGTAATCCCTCTATCCCTGTGGGACCTACCATTGCCTACATCATGATGGTTACCAAGCCTCCATCAACTCACACTGACTCTGAGACAGGGCAGTACCCACCCACTCATGAGACCTCCCCCAGTAGAGCTGATCAAGACTGCCAGGATCCCCCCTCTACCTCTGCAACGTCTGCACCCCACACTGATCCTAAGATAGGGCAGTACCCACCCACTCATGTGGAGGCAGACCAAGACCTCCAGGACTTCCCCTCTACTTCTGCTCCATCTGCACCCCACACTGATTCTGAGATAGGGCAGTACCCACCCACTCATGTGGAGGCAGACCAAGACCTCCAGGACTTCCCCTCTACTTCTGATCCATCTGCACCCCACACTGCTCCTGAGATAGGGCAGTACCCACCCACTCATGTGGAGGCAGACCAAGACCTCCAGGACTTCCCCTCTATTTCTGCTCCATCTGCACCCCACACTGATTCTGAGATAGGGCAGTACCCACCCACTCATGTGGAGGCAGACCAAGACCTCCAGGACCCTCCTCCTCCTATCTGCCAGTACCATTCCCCTTCCACTGCAGGCAATCTGGAAGACTCTGCTGATGATACTGACAGTGATGACATGCCAGAGCTCATCCATCCGGAGGTACACAAGCCCCAGGTAGGATGACCCTGGACTAGGAGTAGATGACCCTCCAGAAACCACTCCAGCCCTCCAACAACAGCTGCACAACCTGAGCCTACAACGAGCCAGAGCAGAGATGGAACTCCTCAGTGACCAAATCAGGACCAACTATGACGAATATGATGGCCCCATAGATGGGGACGGGCCACTCAAGCCATCTGATCTGGACACAGCAACTACCTGGGACCAATGGATACTGGTCAACAGGTCACCAGACATTGGACTACCACTGGGAGAAGTCAATCAGAATGTCAACCACATCCACTTCTCCAACAACTCCAGCCTTAGTCTCACACGATTTGGATGCACCTTACACCATTTGAACAGCAGGCCTGCTTCACCAGCTTTCAAAATCAAGCCCAGGCCTCCACTGTCCAAGCTCATCACAGCATTCACCAGCAAGTTCCCTACCCTGCTGGCTTCTGAAAAGGAACAGTTCCCACACAGGTCAATGCACAAGGAGCCATCTGATGCCTACAGCCCTATCATCAAGCACAATAGCAGACTCCAGCAAATGGTGGAAGCCTACCCCACTGTTTCTACCACAGCCAGACCCACTCTACAGTGGGCCATTTGCCTCCAAGCTGCCATGGTCAATGCACATGCTCACACACTCTCATTCAGACCTAAGATGATCATGGACCCCAGGAGCTGTGCCCATCCTGGAGGCAAAGTGCTATGTGTCAACCACCTCAGCATGAACTGGAGCCCCATGGACTTCACCTTTATCAACATCCTTACCCCCCCGGCCCCCCAGCCTAGCTCCCAAGTCATTTGACCAGTTCTTTGCCCAGATCTGCCAGCAACTTGACCTTGATGGCTTCCCCAGCAAGCCAGGCACTTAATTCAGTTACAAACATTGCTCTTCATCTGTTAGAATAGACTTGAACACTCTAGAATTTTTTAGATTACCTGCATACTGTACTGCCCCATGTACTTCCACAGGCCCCCTCTGAATTTAGAATTCCTCTAGTCTCTTCTTGATGTCTATGCTTTAATTTAGGATCTACCTAATGTAGCTCACCCAAATTATGGGGGGACTAGTCCAGACATCATGTCTAAAGACAAATCCTCTAGTCTCGAATCATGCAACTTCTCGTAGCCAAGGATATCTTCACAAGCCTTCACCAAGCCTGGACTTTCCTTCCCCAGCTTCCCAACAGTCTCCCTGCAGCCTATCTGCAGCCCTCTGCAGGACTTAGTCCAGCCCCATGGCAGCCTATCTGCTCTAGCCTGCAGCCTACCTGCAGTTTCCTTACACCTTCTCAGCAGCCTCTCTGCTACCTAGCCTGCAGCTTACCTGCAGTTTCCTTGCACCTTCTCAGCAGCCTTTCTGCTACTTAGCCTGCAGCCTACCTGCAGTGTCACTTACATAGCCAGCTACCCCAGAAGACTGACATTTCTTTGAAGACCCCTGCTAAAGTGTTTCTCCCTTTCAGCTACCGTATGCGCCTTAAGTATTGGCAAGATTAAGTATTGGCAACTGTCATTTCCCCCCTAAAAGTGGGTCTCAGAAAAGCATGGCAAAACTAAGTTGGCAAAGGGGTCTATGGCATTGACTGTCTCAAACTCAGACTTGAAATCCAGTTGGCAAAGGGTCTTATGTTATTGTTACATTTCCTTGTTACATGTTCACCAAGTAGTCTGCCCAAGCTTGCTGTAAAACCATGCATCCATTCAAATCAGTAGCATTAAACTTGCTAGGGCTTAGTAGCCAGACCGGTGTTTAGTAGCCAAATTGCTGGCTGGAGCCATTACATTACATTACATTACATTACATTACATTACATTACATGACATTACATTACATTACATTACATTACATTACATTACATTACATTACATTACATGTTAAAGTCTACTTGACACCGCGAGGGTGTATGAGACTCTGTGCTTTAAACAAAAAGAAAAAGCACCCACAAAGCAAAAAACCCCATTACATCAGGGGTGTGTCGAGGACAAACAAACCAAGCTCCCAACCACCATTTTGGTGGCGTAGGTATTAAACCCCCTAGAGCAGGACCCAGATCTCAACCACTTACAGTGGCGGAGGTAAGAAGCTAACAAATGAGAAGTCACAAGAAGAAAAGAAAAAAAGGGATAATAAATTACGGTGCCACTAAGCAGTCCAGGGCTTCCTGTCTTGCTCTTCTACAAGTAGAAAGATAGTCGGCTAGGTTGCTCCAGAAAGTCTTAGTGCCATTTCCATTTCATAAAGGTTCTGAATGTGGAATCGCAGAATTCCACATTCCATACGGTTAAGTCGGTATCCTCATGGACATGCCTATAAATATCTGTAAACAGCTTCTGGTAGCGGAGGCGAATATCATTATAAAAAGGGCACTCAAAAATATGCATTTCATCCTCAGGTTAGCCATGTAACCAAGTTCAAGGTCAAGTACATGTTTACATATTACGGTAGTCAGTCCAAGCTTGCTGAAAATGAAACTATGTAGCAATTCAAATCAGGAACATTTAACTTGCTAGGGCTTAGTAGATAGAGTACCATGGTAACCGTAACTTGGCAAAGGCCAACCACCTGGAGTGGTCTCAAGCTGCATCCCTAATCCGGTTTGGCAAAGGATCGTTTGCCAAACCGTTTGCCAATACTTAAGGCGTGTACGGTACTAGAAATTCCCAAAGTCTCCCTAGCTTTTAATATTTTAATTTTCTTATGCCCCTCAGTTAATTCCAGGAATTCTTGAGCTCAAGAATACCTTGAATTGGGGGGGATGTTATTGACTGATTTATATATCAGTCTCTGAGTCGGCATAATGCACACCGGTAACTTTTCCTCCTGGTACCGTGTTGCCTGCCGCCAGGCCACAGGCTAGCTGTGGCCTGCACGTGACTGCAGTACCCTGCAGTACACATCTCTATTCTATATGATTGCGCCTGTTGCGCTTAATAGCATCTTCTCCTCTATCGAGCCTATGCCGTTGTAACAATCTTACATTCACACTTATTATGTCGAGAAATACATTGGGCCCGGAGTTGAGGGTGGGTGCGTGAACCAAAGCAAGGATGTGACAAGCTGTGGCTAAGTCCGGGAAGGGGCAGGTGGGGCAATGGCCGTCGGTGATGTCGCCGGATGGAAGCTTGTGGGGGCAGCCACGTTTGAAAGCAGTGGTAGCCGCATTCCAGAGTTGACTGAAGCGACAAAGGATGACACAAAGGATGACGGTTCTGCACATGGAAAAGTTGCACCAGGTGGAGGACCACATGTGGGAGGAGTGGGAGGGGGCAAGTGTGTTGAGGGCGCGGGTGGGGGTAGGGCAAGTGGGAAGGGTCATGTGGAGAGAGGAAAGGCCTTGGGAAGCGAGGTCGTGTAGGGAGCTCACGAGGGTCTCGAGGGTTTGACCGATTTAATAATGTGGGCCGGCACTACGGTAGACTAAGCTTTGCACACACCCTCCTAACTAATACAAACGGGCGAACCAAAAAAACGAACGAACAGCTGTACCATCTCTGATTGCTACTCACATCCGCTCACATCTGCGCCTGCGACGCAACCAGGCCCGCTCAGCCCCCCCCCCCCCCCCCCCCCCAAATTCCACCCCGTACTGCTTTCCAGTTTCCACCCTGGCCGTTGTACCCGGGTCTGGTAGAGTCTGACGAGGCTTTCACATGCACGAGTGAACAGGCGCGGCACGATCACCTTGCGCCTGGCTTTGCTAGCATTGAAAGCTTTGTTATTGCCGACCGGCTAACACATTTTACTTATTCAGCTCTTCTTTTGCTTCAATCCCCCTTCATGCCAGCTGCCTCTTTTGGGCAATCTCAAGCGCTTCTTGGGTTACCTCTCCCTGATGCAAAGCTTGCCTGCAACCAAATATCCTTCCGCCCATTTGCCTCCTTCCTCGCCCCATCGCGGACTCTTTCTTCTCCTTACCGACCTTTAGGCAACAACCCTGCTAGGTTCGCGACCCAAGGCCGCGTCGTTCATACTTGCCCCTCCAGCTTTTCCAGACAACTGCAGGTATTGGCCAAGGGTAATTTGGTACCTTCAAACTATTGAAATCTAGCCTGAGCAGCGAACTCGCAAAGCGAGCTGGCGCACTTAACTGATCACAAGTTTCCCGTTCATCGTCAATCTGTCTACATCCTGTACTTGACACTCTTACTGGCATCTCCCTTCCTTCGGGCTTAGCGACTGTCCAAAATCGTCGACCTCCGCTGCGTGGGTCTTACGCTCTGGATCGAAATCGATAAGTCGCACCGGTTGCAGGTTCATTTGTTGCATTTGCTTTTTGCCCCTTCCCTTTCCCCTTCCTTTCCCCTGTCACCAAACGACCTCGTATCGTCCAGCATTCTCCTCTTGCGTTATCTCACTCTCGCAAACCCTTCCCTTTTCGTTTCGCCTCGCCTCACCACGTGTCCCGTCTTCGTGTTCCTTTTCTTCCTCCATCCGCGTCCAATCCAGCCTCGATCACTCCTAGGTATATTTAGGCAGCCTCCCTTCTCCTACGCTCCCCCCAGCCCCCCTCCCCCCCTCCTCTGCTCTCACCCGAACCCAGAAAGTCCACCGGCTTAGGTCGGTGTACATGGAAATCTGTACCGTCTCTTGTAATTTACATATCAGACACTGCGCTAAGGGGTATCCTGGTGGTCGCAGACTGGTTGGCAGTCTTCAGGTTTAGCTCATGGAGATTCTGGTTGGCTGGTTCTGACTGGCTGGCTGTCTGACAGAGCTCACTCATTCTCCACACATGCAAACACACACACATACACACACACTTACACACTAACGCTTGTGGACAAATCCTGCTATCACGCGCACATACACCCACCCACCCGACTGACCCTTTTGCCGACTCTGATTGCAGGCGGCATGGGCTACGTGGACTTAGATGCACACACACAAACACGCAGACACACACAAACACATACATGTACACACCCGCACTCACGCTTGTGAACACATCCTGCTATCACGCAAACATACACCCACCCACCCACCCACCCACCTAACTGAGCTGTTTTCCGACTCGGGTTGTAGGCATTATGAGCTCCTGTGACTCAGCAGATGCACACACACAAACACGAAGGCACACACTAACACATACATGTACACACACATAGTCACGCTTGTGAACAAATCCTGCTATCACGCACGCACACATACACCCACCCACCCACCCAACCGAGCTGTTTTCCGACTCGGGTTGTAGGCATTATGAGCTCCTGTGACTCAGCAGATGCACACACACAAACACACAGACACACACAAACACATGCATGTACACACACACAGTCACGCTTGTGAACAAATCCTGCTATCACGCACACATACACCCACACACCCACCCTCCCACCCAACCGAGCTGTTTTCCGACTCCGATTGCAGTAATCATGAGCTCCTGAGACTCAGCAGATGCACACTCACAAACACGTAGACATAAATAAACCCAAATGTACACACACGCACTCACACACTAACACACTCACGCACGTGGACAAATCCTGCTATCACGCGCCCACCCACCCACCAACTCAACAGAGCTGTTTACCGCCCCTCCATGGGTAGCGACTTCAGTACATCAGGCATACTGCTGAAAGAGCAAATCGGATGAGCGAAACTGTGGGTAAAACAGAGGCACTTTTTGACCTAAAGGCTCGCCTGCAAAATTGCGTTTGGACCGCACCAACTGACGTTTGCGTACAGCAGGCAGCTCACTAACCTAGCAAAAGCAGTCACCTCTTCTCCAAGGCAGATTTTAGACAAGTTGTATTTGCAGTCACGTCACCTAGTCTTCCAGGCAGATTTATGTCAACCTCCCATCTAACCAGGTGACGTTTGGATTCGGCAGTCCAGGCACCTCGAGGGAGACTGCCTAGTCACAGGCGGAGGGTGCTCAGCCCCACTTTATGAGTCAGTGGCGCAACTGGTACTAAAGCGCGGTATACGAGACGCACATTCCGCAAGAACAGCCACGAGGGCAGCAACAAGGTTAGACACCGCACACCACACACCGCACACGACACACAAAAAAAAGGAATGACAGCGGGGATCCGAAGTCGACGAGATCTGCCACCAAAGCAGCTCAGCGTGACAAAAAATAAACCTAGTGACAGTGGGGACCCCCATCCCCATCCCCATGACCAACTCAATGACGGTCACGCCCTTGTTACCAACTTTGATTGTAGGCGCCATTAGCTCCTAAATCCTAAACCCTGTTGCCGACTCTGATAACAGGCGCCATCAGCTCCTAAATCCTAAACCCTGTTGCCGACTCTGATTACAGGCGCCATCAGCTCCTAAACCCTAAACCCTGTTGCCGACTCTGATTACAGGCGCCATTAGCTCCTAAACCCTAAACCCTGTTGCCGACTCTGATTACAGGCGCCATGAGCTCCTAAACCCTAAACCCTGTTGCCGACTCTGATTACAGGCGCCATGAGTTTTTGAACCCTAAACCCTGTTGCCAACTCTAATTTCAGGCGTCATGAGCTCCTGTGACTCAGCAGATGCCAGCGGGTCCAAAGCACCGTCACCGTTGGATGTGGTGAGATAAATATAATACATACAAATAAGGTTGTAATAGTTGTACAATAAATTAAAAAGCTGCAAATAAAGCACCATCGCCGTTGGGTGAGGTGAGAGATAAATAACATAAATAAATAGAAGCTTAAAATAGTCAGGAGGGCGCTAAAAAGTTGCTCGTGTACCGCACGTCGGAAATGGGGCCTAAAGAGGTTGCAAGCCCTGGAACCATCAAAACAAATCAGAATGTGTCGGGAGGGTAGGGTGGGGTGGGGTGTGTGTGTGTGTGGGGGGGGATATCATCCCAGAGAAAAAGTAATGATAACGCCTGGTTGGGCGTGGTATCAAGGGAACCCGTCGTACGCGGGTAGAGAGTCTTCTACCTCCTTTTCTAACCTTAGCTCCTTTTCTTGAATTGAGATGCTCATATGTGGTCTCGTGAGAACATGTCCAGTATCAATAAGTCTTATAATTGTTGTATAGTTCTTAATTTTTTTTTTTTTTTTTGAAGTGAAACCTGCAAATATTGTTTTGTGACACACGGACGGACACACGGACACACGTTTTTGATAGGCTAATCCCTCATTCCAAATCTATAGATTTTTTCAATATTTGTAGCTTTGGGTCCAAAAAGCACAAACCTTAGCTCCTTTTCTTGAATTGCGATGCTCATGGCGACCGTAGGGGGAATCGAACCCCCGACCCTGCATCCTCAAAGCAATTTAGTGTACCACTAGACCGATTGATTTGCTGAAAGGGGCTATCCCCCGAGAACAGCTATAAAATAGATAACAAAGCTGCAAATAAAGCACCATCGCCGTTGGATGTAGTGAGAGATAAATACAATACATAAATGTAAGGTTATAATAGCTAAACATTGGATTAAAAAGCTGTAAATAAATTAAATTTGATTATAAACCTAAATAGCTACGTGCACACTATATATGGTACAGTATATATATAGTATATAGCATATGTTGGCATTTTGATAGTATATATATAGTATATAGTACATATTGGCATTTTGATAGTACATATATAGTATATAGTATATAGTATATATTGGCATTTTGATAGTACATGTATAGTATATAGCAGGTAAACAGTATGTAGTATATAGTATATTGGCATTTCTATAGTATATATAGTATATGTAGTATACATAGTGTGTGTATATGTATGTAAATATGTAGCACACTTGGAACTACACCCTTCAATTTCAACTCCCTTCTCCTCCAACAGGAAAGCGATGAAGTGTGTTGGATCTGTTTAGATGATAAAAGGACAGATCAGCACCTGTGCAGCCCATGTGCATGCCCCAGAAAAGTACACTCTAAGTGCCTTGCAAGATGGCAGCTGCAACAAGCTGGCAGGCCAGAGGAGACTACCTGCAGGTGAGTGAGGATCCTATATAGGATTTAGGCTGTGGGGGTGAGGAGACTACCTGCAGGTACTTACGGATCCTATTTAGGATGTGGGTGTGGGGAGTTTAGCTGCAGGTACTTCCGGATCCTATTGAGGATGTGGGTGTGGGGATTTTAGCTGCAGGTACTTACGGATCCTGTTGAGGATGTGGGTGTGGGGATTTTAGCTGCAGGTACTTCCGGATCCTATTGAGGATGTGGGTGTGGGGAGGTTAGCTGCAGGTACTTACGGATCCTATTTAGGATGTGGGGGTGGGTAGATGGCAGCTGCAACAGGCTGGCAGGCCACAGGAGACTACCTACAGGTGAGAGAGTATCCAATTTAGCATTATCATTACTTTTCCAAACAACCGGGACATGCATATGATCAACATAATTACTGAATTATGCCCCCTTGTGTGCAAGCCATAAACACCAACCTCCCTCCCTCCACCCTCCCTCCACACCTACCCTTCCCTCCATTCCTCCCACCCACCCACCCACCCTCCCTCCTTTCTTCTCTCCCGACATCTACCCACCCTCCCTCCCTCCTTTCTTCCCTCCCTACATCTACCCACCCTCCCTCCCTCCCTTCCTCCCTCCCTCCCTCCCTCCTTAGACCCGCCCACCCCCCCTCCATCCCCCCCACCCTTCCTTCCTCTCTCCCTCCACCCACCCACCCAACATCTACACAAGTTTTGGCTGCAAGAATCTAGATGACTGGATGACCTGCCTCACCCCCCCCCTCCACCCGCCCACCCTCCCTCCATCCATCTTCCCACCCACCCACCCACCCATTAAAAGATTTGCGGCAAGAATCAATACGACTGGATAACCTGCCTCACCCCCCCCCCCTCCACCCGCCCACCCACCCACCCTCCCTACATACACCCACCCACCCACCCTACATCCATCCATCCTCTCTCCGCCCACCCATTCAATGTTTTGCGGCAAGAATTTAGACAACTGGAAGACCTGCCTCACCCCCCCTTCGCACGCCCACCCTCCCTCCCACCATTCGCTCACCCACCCACCCTCTCTCCACCCATCCTACATCCATCCAAGGTTTCGCTGCAAGAATCAAGACGGCTAGATGACCTACCTCCCCCCCCCCCCCCCCCACCACCACCACCACCACCACCGACCTAAAACAAAACAAAACAAAACAAAACACAACCACTGGATGGCCATCAATGATGGGGAGGTGCCAACTACTCTACCCCGCTCCCTCCCCCCAAGGACAGTTCACCCCCCCTCCCCCCTCCCCCCCCTCCACACACACACACACATACACCCACCCACCCACCCACCCTACATCCATTCAAGGTTTTGCGGCAAGAATTTAGACGACTGGAAGACCTGCCTCACACCAGAGGAACTTAAGCCTGAGGTAAAAAAGGTACAGCCCATCATGGTGGTCTACTTTGAGGGGGAGATTCACAGAATTCCAGTGAAGCAAGGAGCTGCAGGTATGGTGTATTGTAGTGTGGTGTGGAATGGAGTGGTGTGGAGTAGTGTGGTGTGGAGTGGAATGGTGTGGAGTGGTGTGGAGTGGAGTGGTGCGGTGTGGAGTGGTTTGGTATGGAGTGGTGTGGTGTGGAATGGAGTGGTGTGGTGTGGAGTGGAGTGGTGTGGAGTGGTGAGGAATGGAGTGGTGTGGAATGGTGTGCAGTGGTTTGGTGTGGAGTGGTGTGGTGTGGAATGGTGTGGAGTGGAGTGGTGTGGAGTGCAGGTGTGGTAGAGTTTACCACTCGAATAGTGTTTTTTTGAATCATTCGTCACTTTCTCTCGTCTCCCAGCAGCCCTGTTGTCTCCTCGCTCCCCCCTCCCCTCTCCACCCCCCTTCACCCCTACCTACCCCAACTCCACCTACCCCAACCTCCAACCCCAACCCCAACCCCACCCCACCTACTTTTCCCCACCCCACCCCACCCCCAACCCAACCCCAACCCAACCCACACATCCCCACCCCAGACACCCCCACCCCACCCCCGCTGCAGGTGTGCTAGAGTTCACCACTCGTATTCGTGAGCTTTTCAGGCTGCCTGAGGACATTGACATGTCTCTCACATTTGGGTGCAAGGAGCCAATGTCAGGTACCTTCGCCCACTAGTGTATGCTTTTTGCTATGGTTTGCCTACACGTGCATGCTTTTTCCTATGGTTTCACTACACTTGCATGCTTTTGCTATAGTTTACCATCATCCGCAAGCGTTTTGCTATGGTTCGCTTCCATTTGCAAACTTTTTGCTATGGTTTGCCTACACGTGCATGCTTTTTGCTATGGTTTCACTACACTTGCATGCTTTTGCTATAGTTTACCATCATCCGCAAGCATTCTGCTATGGTTCGCTTCCATGTGCACACTTTTTACTATGGTTTGCCTACACGTGCATGCTTTTCCCAATGGTTTCACTACACTTGCATGCTTTTGCTATAGTTTACCTTCATCCGCAAGCATTCTGCTATGGTTCGCTTCCATTTGCAAACTTTTTGCTATGGTTTGCCTACACGTGCATGCTTTTTCCTATGGTCTCACTACACTTGCATGCTTTTGCTATAGTTTACCATCATCCGCAACCGTTTTGCTATGGTTCGCTTCCATGTGCACACTTTTTACTATGGTTACCTGGCAAGCAGCCTAATTGTTGGCCGGGGCCATGTAACCCAGTTCAAATATGAGGTTGGACTTTGCAATTTGGGTTGGTCTTTGGGTTGAGAACATTGACATCTGTCTCGCCTTTGAGTGCAAAGAGCCAATGCTAGGTACCTTAGGGTGCAAAGAGCCCATGCTAGGTACCTTTGGATGCAAAGAGCCAATGCTAGGTACCTTTGGGTGCAAAGAGCCAATGCTAGGTACCTTTGGGTGCAAAGAGCCAATGCTAGGTACCTTTGGGTGCAAAGAGCCAATGCTAGGTACCTTTGGGTGCAAAGAGCCAGTGCTAGGTACCTTTGGGTGCAAAGAGCCAATGCTAGGTACCTTTGGGTGCAAAGAGCCAATGCTAGGTACCTTTGGGTGCAAAGAGCCAGTGCTAGGTACCTTTGGGTGCAAAGAGCCAATGCTAGGTACCTTTGGGTGCAAAGAGCCAATGCTAGGTACCTTTGCCTACTATTGTATGCGTTGTGTTATATTTTGCCTACATTCGCATGCTTTTTGCTAGGGTTTGCCTGCTACTGCATGCATCTTACTATGTTTTGCCTACATTCGCATGCTTTTTGCTAGGGTTTGCCTACTACTGCATGCATGTTGCTACGTTTTGCCTACATTCGCATGCTTTTTGCTAGGGTTTGCCTACTACTGCATGCATGTTGCTATGTTTTGCCTACATTCGCATGCTTTTTGCTAGGGTTTGCCTACTACTGCATGCCTGTTGCTATGTTTTGCCTACATTCGCATGCTTTTTGCTAGGGTTTGCCTACTACTGCATGCCTGTTGCTATGTTTTGCATACATTCGCATGCTTTTTGCTAGGGTTTGCCTACTACTGCATGCCTGTTGCTATGTTTTGCCTACATTCGCATGCTTTTTGCTAGGGTTTGCCTACTACTGCATGCCTGTTGCTATGTTTTGCCTACATTCGCATGCTTTTTGCTAGGGTTTGCCTACTACTGCATGCCTGTTGCTATGTTTTGCCTACATTTGAATGCTTTTTGCGAGGATTTGCCTACTACTGCATGCCTGTTGCTATGTTTTGCATACATTTGCATGCTTGTTGCACTTCCAGAAATAGTAACCGCACATGGTGCCCCATGTTCACACTTCAAGAAATAGGAACCGCACATGGTGCCACATGTTCACACTTCAAGAAATAGTAACCGCACATGGTGCTACATGTTCACTATTCAAGAAATAGTAACCGCACATGGTGCCACATGTTCACACTTCAAGAAATAGTGACCGTACATGGTGCCACATGTTCACACTTCAAGAAATAGTAACCGCACATGGTGCCACATGTTCACACTTCAAGAAATAGTAACCGCACATGGTGCTACATGTTCACCATTCAAGAAATAGTAACCGCACATGGTGCCACATGTTCACACTTCAAGAAATAGTGACCGTACATGGTGCCACATGTTCACACTTCAAGAAATAGTAACCGCACATGGTGCCACATATTCACACTTCAAGAAATAGTAACCGTACATGGTGCCCCATGTTAACACTTCTAGAAATAGTAACCGTACATGGTGCAACATGTTCATACTTCAAGAAATAGTAACCGCACATGGTGCCACATGTTCACTATTCAAGAAATAGTAACCGCACATGGTGCCACATGTTCACACTTCAAGAAATAGTAACCGCACATGGTGCCACATATTCACACTTCAAGAAATAGTAACCGTACATGGTGCCCCATGTTAACACTTCAAGAAATAGTAACCGCACATGGTGCAACATGTCCACACTTCAAGAAATAGTAACCGCACATGGTGCCACATGTTCACTATTCAAGAAATAGTAACCGCACATGGTGCCACATGTTCACTATTAAAAAAATAGTAACCGCACATGGTGCCACATGTTCGCACTTCAAGAAATAGTAACCGCACATGGTGCCCCATGTTCACACTTCAAGAAATAGTAACCGCACATGGTGCCACATGTTCACTATTCAAGGAATAGTAACCGTACATGGTGCCACATGTTCACACTTCAAGAAATAGTAACCGCACATGGTGCCACATATTCTCACTTCAAGAAATAGTAACCGCACATGGTGCCACATGTTCACACTTCAAGAAATAGTAACCGCACATGGTGCTCCATGTTCACACTTCAAGAAATAGTAACCGCACATGGTGCCACATGTTCACTCTTCAAGAAATAGTAACCGCACATGGTGCCACATGTCCTGAAGGGATTTATGTTAACACTCCAACAAATCGTAGATGCAATCTGAATCAATCGATCGGGAGAAGCAAACATTTGGAGGCCTTGATACCTCCTGACGCAATGATTAATTTCTTTCAAAAGTTGTATGTTTATTCCTTTCATGTTTTTATCTAATTCCGCGAGCAGCCAAATTGCTGGCCGGAGCCATGTAACCAAGATCAACTGAGGCATTAGGCTGTCAGGTTATGGTCAAATAAACAACCCATCAGTCTGTTACGCCGAGCAGCCAAATTTCTGGCCAGAGCCATGCAGTAGAGTTCAAATGAGGGATTAGGCTGTCAGGTTATGGTTCGATGTTACGTTTAGGGGTTAGGAACCCATATCTGGTCAGGGATTACCGCGAGCAGCCGAATTGCTGGCCGGAGCCATGTAATCAAGTTCAAATGGGGGATTAGGCTTTCAGGATTGGGTTGGTCTTTGGATTTACTTATTCAGGGCTGGCATCTCTTTCACCTTCAGCTTTAGAGCTGCCTACAGTAGAAAAGTTCAAATATGGGATTAAGCTTTCAGGTTATGGTTGGACGTCAGGGGTTTTAGGGGTAAGGAACCCATATCATGCCAGGGCTTCCGGCGAGCAGCCAAATTGCTGGCCAGAGCCATGTAGTAGAGTTCAAATGAGGGATTAGGCTTATAGGATTGGGTTGGACTTTTGGAGGTTAAGGGTTAGGAACCCATATCTGGTCAGGGATTACGCCGAGCAGCCAAATTGCTGGCCAGAGCCATGTAGTAGAGTTCAAATGAGGGAGAAGGCTTTCAGGTTGGTCTTTGGATTTACTTATTCAGGGCTGGTATCTCTTTCACCTTTGGCTTTAGGGCGGGCATCTTTCTCACCTTTGGATTTAGAGCTGCCTACAGTAGACAGGTTCAAATATGGGATTAAGCTTTCAGGTTATGGTTGGGCGTTAGGGGTTGAGGGGTTGAGGGGTTAGGAACCCATATCTGGTCAGGGATTACGGCAAGCAGCCAAATTGGAGGCCGGAGCCATGTAACCAAGTTCAAATGATGGATTAGCTTTTCAAGTTTGGGTTAGTCTTTGGATTTAGGGCTGTCTGAGGTAGAAAAGTTCAAAAAAGGGATTAAGCTTTCAGGTTATGGTTGGTCTTTAGATTTAGGGGTTCAAATCTCATATCATGTTGGGTCTTACGGCGAGCAGCCAAATTGCTGGCCAGAGCCATGTAGCCAAGTTCAAATAAGGCATTAGGCTTTCAGGTTATGGTCGGATGTTACGTTTAGGGGATAGGAACCCATATCCGGTCAGGGCTTACGGCGAGCAGCCAAAGTGCTGGCTGGCGACATGTAGCCAAGTTCAAATATGAGATTGGACTTTGGGTCGGTCTTTGCATTTAGGGGTAAGGAACCCATATCTGGTCAGGGCTTCCGGCGAGCAGCCAAATTGCTGGCCAGAGCCATGTAGTAGAGTTCAAATGAGGGATTAGGCTTTCAGGTTATGGTTGGACATTGCGTTTAGGGGTAAGGAACCCATATATGGTCAGGGCTTACGCCGAGCAGCCAAGTTGCTGGCCAGAGCCATGTAGTAGAGTTCAAATGAGGGATTAGGCTTTCAGGTTATGGTTGGACATTGCGTTTAGGGGAAGGAACCCATATATGGTCAGGCCTTACGCCAAGCAGCCAAAGTGCTGGCCAGAGCCATGTAGTAGAGTTCAAATGAGGGATTAGGCTTTCAGGTTATGGTTGGACATTGCGTTTAGGGGTAAGGAACCCATATATGGTCAGGGCTTACGCCGAGCAGCCAAATTGCTGGCCAGAGCCATGTAGTAGAGTTCAAATGAGGGATTAGGCTTTCAGGTTATGGTCGGTCTTTGCGTTTAGGGGTAAGGAAACCATATATGGTCAGGGCTTACGCCAAGCAGCCAAATTGCTGGCCAGAGCCATGTAGTAGAGTTCAAATGAGGGATTAGGCTTTCAGGTTATGGTTGGACATTGCGTTTAGGGGTAAGGAACCCATATATGGTCAGGGCTTACGCCGAGCAGCCAAATTGCTGGCCAGAGCCATGTAGTAGAGTTCAAATGAGGGATTAGGCTTTCAGGTTATGGTTGGACATTGCGTTTAGGGGAAGGAACCCATATATGGTCAGGCCTTACGCCGAGCAGCCAAAGTGCTGGCCAGAGCCATGTAGTAGAGTTCAAATGAGGGATTAGGCTTTCAGGTTATGGTTGGACATTGCGTTTAGGGGTAAGGAACCCATATATGGTCAGGGCTTACGCCGAGCAGCCAAATTGCTGGCCAGAGCCATGTAGTAGAGTTCAAATGAGGGATTAGGCTTTCAGGTTATGGTTGGATGTTACGTTTAGGGGATAGGAACCCATATCCGGTCAGGGCTTACGCAAGCAGCCAAATTGCTGGCCGGCGACATGTAGCCAAGTTCAAATGAGGCATTAGGCTTTCAGGTTATGGTCGGATGTTACGTTTAGGGGATAGGAACCCATATCTGGTCAGGGCTTCCGGCGAGCAGCCAAATTGCTGGCCAGAGCCATGTAGCCAAGTTCAAATAAAGCATTAAGCTGTCAGGTTTGGGTTGGTCTTTGGATTTAGGGCTGTCTGAGGTAGAAAAGGTCAAATAAGGGATTAAGCTTTCAGGTTATGGTTGGTCTTTGGATTTTGTATTTAAGAACTCATATCATATAGGGTCTTACGGCGAGCAGCCAAATTGCTGGCCAGAGCCATGCAACCAAGTTCAAATATGAGATTAGACTTCGAAATTTGGGTTGGTCTTTGCGATTAGGGGTAAGGAACCCAAATCCGGTCAGGGCTTACGGCGAGCAGCCAAATCGCTGGCCGGCGACATGTACCCAAGTTCAAATAAGGGATTAGGCTTTCAGGTTATGGTTGGACGTTGCGTTTAGGGGTTAGGAACCCCTCACCTCGCACAACAACATCTTAATAGTGCAGTCCCCCACCCAATCCCACTCCTACCCCCACCTCCAACCTCGCTCACCTTGCACGACAACATCTTAATAGAGTGCAGCCCCCCCCCCCCCCCCCCCCCCCACACACACACACACACACACACACACACACACACACACACACCTTCCCCACCCCATTAGGTACCCATATCAGGCAAGGTTTGGGTGGGGTGGGTGGGTGGGTCGGGTGGCTCTGAGGGTTTAAGTTTGATGTTTGATACTCTAAACCCTAAACATAAGGGCTGCCTGAGGTCCGTGTCTTGATTTAATGCTAAGCCTAACAACCTAACAGTCTAACAGCCTTCCAACCATGTGTCCTCTCCTCCCCCAGGCCAACGTCTTAAGCTAGAGTGAATCGGCACCTTCGACGCTGCCGTTCACTGCGCCTCCGTGGTCGCCGCCGAGCCCCAACACAAAACTTACACGCTTACAACCTAACAGCCTAACAATCACGTGTCCTCCCCCAGGCCAACATCTCAAGCTAGAGGGAATCGGCGCTTTCGACGCTGCTGTACACTGCGCCTCAGTGGCTGCTGCCGAGCGCCAACACAAAACCAACAAGCACCCTACGGTTGGTAGCTCCTGTGACTCAAGCCTAGGTGGCTTGCCCCTAGCCCTCGAGGGGCCCAGGACCCCCCCGACCTGCAGCTCACACTTGGGGGGCTACTCCCTTCCAACGCCCCCAGGTGGCGTGGGCAGGGATACCCAAACAGAGGTCCCCCATAGGGAGGGGATCTCTGGCAGAGTCCAAACCTGTGACAACCCAGCCAGCAAGGGGGCCTACCCATCAGCTAGAATTCCCATCAACCAGTATGCCCAGTCAGCCCGGCAGTTAGCCCCCACCCACAGGCCCTCCAAGGAGCCTGCATCGCCGCCCCTAAAGCCACGCACCCCAGAAACTACATCTCACCAACGCCTCCCCTCCTCTCCATACTCTCCCTCAGCAACGCATGGTCAGTTCCTGGGCAAAGCCCCCTCTGCTCCCTATGCCGGCGAGGATTCCCATGCCATTTCAGAACCCACCCAGTCTGGAGAGCCCAGTAGCCAAGCGACGGAGAGCTGCCTCGCCCCTTCAACCACCTCCTCTATACATCCCCCCTCTACCCCCACCGGCAGCCGCTTCCACTCCTCTCTCTCCGACATCAGCAGCGCACCCCCCCGGGACGAGTACCGTGACATGCGCAGCCATGAGGCAGATGGGGCTTACGCTTGTAGCTGCCCGAAGTGTGGCGCTTCAGACAGTCACTCCCCCACCTCCCCCGTCTCTACCCCCTCATCTAACCATAGAGGACCTCACCCCGTCATGCACAGCCCCTGCACCACGGGCACCAGAGCAGCCTGCCCTACGAAGCCGAAAGGCTCTTGGCTCCGCCGCAAACACTCCTCCTCTGCCGAGTGCAATATTGCCACCACCGCCGACCACACCCCCTGCCCCATGGCTTCCGCTGACCTGCAGGACTCCCTACAGGACAGACAGGATGGAGCAGACAGACTAAGGTCATGCAGTCCGGACACAAACACTACTGCCCCTTCAAGCAGCCCCAGCACGGCATGCCACACCCCATGCCACGAAGCTCGCCAGCCCGATGGCCCCCAGCAGGGCAGGCGAGACCTGTCAGATAGACAAAGGTCTTACTCTTCCTCCACTCCCATTTACGCATCCAGCACATCCCCCCCGGGACCCCAAACCCCGCTCCATGCAGCCCAGCAGCCTAACCGCTCTCCCAACCACCCCCCCGAGGGGGGGGAGGTCAAGGGAAAGGAAGTGACCACGACTTGCAGCCTGGCACAACGCCTGGCTTCCTCTTTTAAAACTTTCTCCCGCACAGTGGTGCGAAGTCTGATGTTCTCGTCCAAAAAATGAAAATTGTCATGCCTTGCCACATGGTGTGAGTTTGGAGGAACCTTACCGTTTGCTTGCGCTGGGGAATGGTTGCTGTGGGTTTTGCTTTCGCAGACCGCTACTGCCCTCGCGCTCGGACTGCCACGGGACAGTACAGAGGAAAGGTACTCATGCTTTACTGTATAGGCTTGGGGGGAGTTTACTGTGATGAAGCGCTTGCGCACTTCTCCTCCGACACGCCTGTGTAGGATTGTTCATCGCCATCCGTGCTAACTGGGAACTGCCTTCTTCCTGCTGAAATGATAACGCCTGGTGGGGCGTGGTATTAAGGGAGCCCCGTCTTCCGGCCGGAGAGAACGGGCTGCTACTTTACCTGGACAAAGCTACCATGGTGGTTGACAGCGACCGCGAACACTAGCGCACTTGTACGGATTCGAACCCCACACCTGCTTGTTTTACAGAGCTCTACCATTGAGTTTTTATTCGAAACGGGATTGTATGGTGCTCCCCACTAATCCCCACGACCTCCCCAACCACCTCCCACCCACCCCACCCCACCCCGATTGCGATTGAGCCATTCAACAAAGCAGGATTGTATGGGGTGACACATTGTACTTGTTTATCGCCATCTGCGAAACAGGTATACATTGTTTTTTGGCGGAGCCCCCTACACAAGAGGGCGGAAGCCCCCAGTGTTACCCCGTTGTCTGTTTGCTCGGCGACCGAGACGAAGCCTGACACGTCAGCCAACGGTCTCGTTACTAACTTGCTTCCGTTGCCACCTGTCGCGAACACTCTCCGCCAATTTTAGCGTCACATGCGACGCTGCATAGAACTTGTTTCAAGGCAGTTGCGCTTTTGGGGTAACACAAATTCGGCAATTGCGCGAAAGAGGCAACCCAAATTTACCAAATTTAGTACCCTGGTCTGCAACGGTTTTTTCAAGGCAGTTGCGTTTTTAAGGCAACACAAATTTAACAGTTGCGCGAAAGAGGCAACCCAAATTTACCAAATTTAGTGCCCTGGTCTGCATTGTTTTTCCAAGGCAGTTGCGCTTTTGAGGCAACACAAAAGTGGCAGTTGCGCGAAAGATGCAACCCAAATTTACCAAATGTAGTACCCTGGTCTGCAGCGGTTGTCTCAAGACAGTTGCGCTTTTGAGGCAATACAAAAGTGGCAGTGGCGAAATAGAGGCAACCCAAATGTAGTATCCTGGTCTACAACAGTTCCATTCATCACTCTATGTCATCCATCGTTCCGATGGACTGCATTCGAGCATTCCATTAATTGCTCTGTGTCAACTATCGTCCCGATGGACATGGTGCTGGAATGCACTCATAGGGTGTCGGCAGATCGCCGGTAGAAGATGTCTGGCTGACCAAATACTTCCGGAGACTTCTAGGTGTTCCGGTACCTTCCAGAAAGCACAGTATACGACCTTTTACGAGTATACGACCTCAGTATAACTAGGGCTTCTGCCTATAGTCTTGACCAAGTTCCAGACAGCCTAGGGTTGTCTAGGGCTCACGACCCTCTTCAGACCCCTAAGGGATTACTTGTCCCTGGTACAGCTCAGGTGGGCGGCTGGGGCTGTTATCATCTCGATCGTTAAAAGGTTGGTAATTGGTCTACGAATTGTGCAGATATACCTCATGCCACAAGTTCGGGAAGGCCGATGGTGGGCAATTACTCTTACCGCCGCACCAGGGCCATAAGTGCAGCATAATGCTTCGAGGTGGGAATTCATGGAGGTGCGGATGGTGGTAGTGGTGGTTTGTGTTTGGTGTATGTGTATGGGGGGGGGGGGGACAAAAATGCAGAAAAGGTGATGTTAGCTCTGCCTTCGCTGGGATGACTGGATCTCCTACTGCAATGGTGGTCAAGGATTTAGGGTGTAGGGGTGAATCTCCTACTGCAATAGTGGTCAAGGGTTTAGTGTTTAAAGGTGAATCTCCTATCACAAGGGTGTCTAAGCTTCAACACTACAAGGGCCCCGCTGAACAAAGCGGTAATCCTCTGTTATTCTGCCTACCTGTCGATGAACTAAGTCGTTCCCACATGCCATAAAATCCGTGTTCACTATGTTGTCTTGATATAGCAGCACGAATGAAACGTAGTAAAGGCTACATGACTAAGTTTCAGGCTGTACTAATGTTCTGTGGCAATACCTGAATTCCTTTGTCATATGAGGCAGTACAAATGTACTGTGGCAATACAATGTGTCATCGTGGAGCGCGGTACCAATGAACCTAGCAGTACCTGAATGCCTTCTTCATACAAGGCAGTACCAAAGTACTGTGGCAATACCAATGTGTCATTGTGGAAGGTGGTACCACTGTACCTAGCAATACCTGAATACCTTTGTCATACGTGGCAGTACCAAAGTACTGTGGCAATACCAAGCGTCACCGTAGAAGGCGGCACCAATATACCTAGCAATACCTGAATGCTTCTGTCATAAAAGGCAGTACCAATGTACTGTGGCAATACCAATGTGTCATCGTGGAAGGCGGTACCAATGTACCTAGCAGTACCTGAACGCCTTCTTCATACGAGGCAGTACCAATGTACTGTGGCAATACCAATGTGTCACTGTAGAAGGTGGTACCAATTTACCTCAGCTGAGCAACTATACCACTGAAGAGAGTGATGTTAAATCGGCTTGCTGTTGCTATTACTAACAGTTGCAAATGGGATGGAAATGCGATGGAAATGCCATAGAAATGCCATAGCAATGTGATAACTGGGATGACAACTTGGATAGAGATGTTACATAAATGTCACAACTGGGATAGAAATGTGATGGAAATGTCATGGCAACGTGATAACTGGGATAGAGATGTTACAGAAATGTCACAACTGGGATAGAAATGCGATGGAAATGCCTAAGCGCGTGTCGCAAGCGACACGGAAAACGCTTTAGCAGTCACAGCTTGGGAAGAGGGCGGAGGGCAAGGCTGCAATTTACAGTACATTTGCAGTACATCGGTAGGATGCAAAGATGTTGGGATGGATGGCATGTGTGTCTGGGTGGGGTGCATGACTGCATGGGCGTTGGGGTATAACTTGGAAATGCCATAGAAATGTCATAGCAATGTGACAACTGGGATAGAGATGTTACAGAAATGTCACAACAGGAATAGAAATGTGAAATGTCGTAGCAACATGACAACTGGGATAGAGATGTTACAGAAATGTCACAATAGGAATAGAAATGTGAAATGTCGTAGCAACATGACAACTGGGATAGAGATGTTACAAAAATGTCACAACTGGTATAGAAATGTGATGGAAATGTCGTTGCAACATGACAACTGGGATAGAGATGTTACAGAAATGTCACAACAGGAATAGAAATGTGAAATGTCGTAGCAACATGACAACTGGGATAGAGATGTTACAGAAATGTCACAACTGGGATAGAAATGTGATGGAAATGTCGTAGCAACATGACAACTGGGATAGAGATGTTACAAAAATGTCACAACAGGAATAGAAATGTGAAATGTCATAGCAACATGACAACTGGGATAGAGATGTTACAGAAATGTCACAACAGCTGGGATAGAAATGTGATGGAAATGTCGTAGCAATGTGACAACTGGGATAGAGATGTTACAGAAATGTCACAACAGGGATACAAATGTGGAACGTCATAGCAACATGATAACTGGGATATAGATGTTACAGAAATGTCACAACTGGGATAGAAATGTGGCAGCTGACATGGAAATGTGAGAACTGGCATCGAAACGTGACAAATGTCATAGACATGTGACCATTGTCATGTTAATGAGACGACTGCCATGAATAATAATGAATAACACACGACAGCACGTCTGCAATTGAATTGAATTGATTACACAGTACAGTTGAATTGATTACATGGTACAATTGAATTGATTTAATTTATTACACGGTTGAATTGATTGCAGGCTGCTCACCGTCTGCATGTAGAGTCTGCATGTAGAGTTTAAACACTACCCCACCATACTCATGCGTACAGACTGCAATCAGATGCAACACGGCTAGTAAAAACACCTTGCCAAGCAGAAGGGTATCGCATGGGTTTAGATAATTTATTAACTGTAAGCCGATACTGTCTTGTAGAGTACCCTTCCCCCTTGCATTTTGTTGAATCCCCGGGAGCCACTATCTTAGACTGGGTAGAACATACCGGTCGGTATTGGGGTATTTTCAGGTTGGTACACCGGACCCCAAAATTCAAAATTCAGGTTGGTACACCGGAGCCAAAATTCCCTCCGTTGGTTAGGTCGGAACTTCGGTATTTTTAACTAATATGGTGGTATACGTTGCATAGATTCTTAGTATAGTATATATTGGTTCCACCATTTTAGTTCAAAATATGCGGGGATTCGTGGGGTTCACGTTTCATCGGAAGTTAGGGAGACTCCACCGCTTAGATTGGATTGTTACATTGTTTTTCAGCCAACTCTGGGCGGCTCACCGACTTCCAATTCGATGCCCTCCCCGTGTGATACCCACTAGGGAGCATAGTAAGCGGATACTCAACTGCTTGAACGTTATACGTTATACCCTTATAGGTGGCCCTGTAGATGTTGTGACTCGAGCTGCGTAAGTAAGGGTACTTAAGAATGTATATTTCATGAGCCACGATCTATTTGAATTTGAACTTGGTTTCATAGCTTCAGCCAGCAATTTGGCTGCTCGAGTGCTCGCCGTCTTCGGCAGTAAAAAATAATGTTGCCATGATCTCCGTTTCATGGCACTTAGACTTTTTGGAGCAACCTAGACGACTATCTTTCTACTTGTAGAAGAGCAAGACAGGAAGCCCTGGACTGCTTAGTGGCACCGTAATTTATTATCCTTTTTTTCCTTGTGACTTCTCGTTTGTTAGCTTCTTACCTCCGCCACTGTTAGTGATTGAGATTTGGGAACAGCTCTAGGGGTTTTAATACCTACGCCACCAAAACGGTGGATGGGAGTTTGGTTTGTTTGTCCTCGACAAATCCCTGATGTAATGGGTGTTTTTGCTTTGTGGGTGCTTTTTCTTTTTGTTTGAAGCACAGTAATAAATTACGGTGCCACTAAGCAGTCCAGGGCTTCCTGTCTTGCTCTTCTACAAGTAGAAAGATAGTCGGCTAGGTTGCTCCAGAAAGTCTTAGTGCCATTTCCATTCATAAAGGTTCTGAATGTGGAATCGCAGAAAGTCTTAGTGCCATTTCCATTCATAAAGGTTCTGAATGTGGAATCGCCCCTAATGTGCCCACCTTCAATTCTCTTCAATAATCAGGTCTTCAATCTTAGCTTTAATCAGGCATTAAATAATCAGGTCTTCAATCCAAGCTTCAATTGGGCATTAAATAATCAGGTCTTCAATCCTCGCTAATGTATGTATGGCTGGCGGGCACAGTGCAGTCAATTACAACATGTGGTCAGTTGTTAACGTCATCGACCACCATTTTCTAGAACAATGTCGGCGCGTCTACTAGGGATGCCTCAAGCCGCACTTGATCTCGCTCCCTTTGCACACACTGCTCACGCCCTTTGGCATTGACCTCCTTGGCAACCACCCCCTCAAACTCAGCCACCTTCAAAGATAATTGATTGATGTCGTCCTCGCTGAGTTGCTGGCCTGGGTGCACTGACTGAGAGATCCCGGACCCCCCCCCCCCCCCCCCCCCCCCCTCTGCCCTGGGCATTATATGTGGTGGATCCCTACCCCAATAGCATACATGGACTGGTACTTAGTGGAGGAACACTTGGAGGAACACCCTAATTCCTCTCCCATGTCAGTCTGAGGGCTAGAAAAAAGTGTCTGAAAAGCGGGCCATACCTCATCAACTTGTTCCCAACTTTATTCCCCCCCTCCTTTTGTTTGCAACTTCCACAATTCCAACTCCCATCTGAATCGGACACTGTCTTGAACATGCGGTCCAAAATCTGTCTTCCTGCCCCCCCCCCCCCCCCCCCCCCCCCCCCCCCCCCGTGCACACATAAATAATATGATATATCATATATGTACACATGAGAGATATGGTCTTATATGAGGAGGTAGGGGCAATTATAAACGATATCACTTTGCTTACCGCTCACTGCTTGAGGGCTTTTCACATGATCACTGAGCAGGATGACAGGTAGGATGACAGGTAGGGGCAATTATTAACGCGATCACTTGGCTTACCACTCACAGCTTGAGGTCTTTTCACATGGTCACTGAGCAGGATGACAGGTAGGGGCAATTATAAACGCGATCACTTGGCTATCCACTCACTGCTTGTGAGCTTTTAGCAGAGCCCCCCCCTAGGGCTAGGGGGTGGGAGCTCCCAGGGCCACCCTGTTGTTCGTTTGTCTGACCGAATGCAAGAAACAAGAAACAAGAAACCCTGACCCTTACTGTCTCGTAAACCCTGGCGTCAGTCCACTGCACTCAACTCGGTTGCCACCTGTCGCTCTGATAGCCAACACTTTCCGCCAATTTTACGCGTCGCTTGCGATGCGCCTAGGACTTGCTCACATGGTTACTGGGAAGGATGACAGGCATTGCCGCGTTGGTACTCCGGCTGACTCTATCTTCTTTGTGTTGACCGCCATGACAAGGATGAACTTGGACAACAGAGGTTGGCCTGAGGAGGATGGAAGGGACGAAACCGGGGGGCCTGAAGGGACTGGATTTCTAGGGGCCTGTCCAGGGTCCACCTGCATAGTGGCGCTGGTGGGGGCTGGAGGATGGGTGCAGCCAGGCTGGGGGGCTGAAGTTGCCGGTGGGGGCTGCGAGATGGTGCCGGAGTATGGCGCAGGGTAGGCTGGGACGCTGGTGGTTTGGTTTGGGGGCTGGACTGTTTTGCTATTGGGGACTGGAGTATGGACCAAACTGGGCTGGGAGGCAAGTGGAGGGGGGGCAAGTGCAAGGGGCTGGGGCGCTCCAGCATCTCCTTGGTTGAGTTGGGACATTGCAACCAAGGTGGTTTGCTTCCTTTTAGGTGTTCTCAAGTATAACAATCCTATTTATCCCTGAGTTCTCTTATTCCCAACTGCACCGACTCTTGCCTTGGGTGCTACAGATGGACTCACTCCTGGTGTGGGCGAAACTCAGAAACGGGCTGTGATTCCCAAATACGCCGGATACTGAGTGAAGAGCAAGTGAGCGCTTTGACGTCTGCTAGCTACTTCAAAGTTCGAGGGCGCAGGAAGGTGGGGAGATGCGTGGGGTCGAACGAGGGATGCAGGAAAGTCCTAGGATGGTTGGGAAAGTTGTTATTCCGAAGTCCTGTTATATAAGGTTCAGCTGTAAGGTGAGTTGGCGTGAGTTGGATTGGATTGGATTGGATTCAATTGGCACCGTTCAGTTGGGTGTGTTTCCAGTGGGGCAGGGGCAGGGGCGGGCAGGGGCTGGTTTCTCGAGGACGTCAAATCGGCGATGAGCTGTAAGCTCTCTGGCTGTAAGCCTGAAACCTCAGAGGATTCTCTCGATTACAGGAGGGAGAATCTTGCCCTGGAGAGAATCCTTGGTGCTCACTGCTGCCCGATGCTGACAGCAAGGATTGGCGCACGGAAATTGTTTCCAGTGGGGTCTGTCAAATGGTCGCCTCAACATCATCGCGACTTCCCTATCAAAACTTTCCCAGCCATCCTCGGACTTCCCTGCATCCCTAGTTCAGATCGATAGCCTCGGACCAGTACAATTGCCCACCTTCTTTCGCTTACGAGATCTGTAATAGCTAGCAGACGTCCAAGCGTCCCCTTGCTCTTCGCCCAGTATCTGACGGAACTGGACACAGCCCGTTCGGAGTTACACCCACACCAGGAGTGAGATCATTTCAAGCACCTAAGGTAAGAGTTGGTGCAACCGCAATTGGGAGTAAGATAACTCAGGGATACGGTAGATTGTAAAACTAGGCAACACACACAAACCTAGTAAGAAGGACCCCCCCCCCCCCCCCCTCCCCCCCCCCCCCCCCCCCCTTACCCCCTAGTTGCAACGTTCCAACTCAACCAAGGAGACGCTGTAGCGCCCCAGTCCCTTGCACCTCCCCCTCTTCCACTAGCCTCCCAGCCTGGTTTGGACCATACTCCAGTCCCCACCAGCACAACAGTCCAGTCCCCGACCAAACCACCAGCCTCCCAACCTGGCCTGAACCAAACTCCCGTTCCCTACAGCACCATCTAGCAGCCCCCAACAGCAACTTAAGCCCCCCAGCGTGGCTCCACCCATCCTCCAGCTCCCTCTAGCGCCACTCTGCAGGTGGTCCCTGGACAGGCCCCTGGAAATACAGTCCCTTCAGCCCCCCCAGTTTCGACCCTTCCATCCTCCTCAGACCGATCTCTTTTGCCCAAGTCCTTCCTGCTCATGGCGGTCCACACTATGGACATTGAGTCAGCCAGAGTACCTCTACCTTTCCTCCTGCTCAGTGACCATGTAAAAAGCCCTCAAGCAGTGAGCGGCATGTTAAGCTACCCCGTGAATGATTGCCCCTACCTCCTCATATAAGATCATATCTCTCATTACATTACATTACATTACATTACATTACATGTTAAAGTCTACTTGACACCGCGGGGGTGTATGAGACTCTGTGCTTTAAACAAAAAGAAAAAGCACCCACAAAGCAAAAAAACCCATTACATCAGGGGTGTGTCGAGGACAAACAAACCAAGCTCCCAACCACCGTTTTGGTGGCGTAGGTTTTAAACCCCCTAGAGCCGGACCCAGATCTCAACCACTTACAGTGGCGGAGGTAAGAAGCTAACAAATGAGAAGTCACAAGAAGAAAAGAAAAAAAAGGGATAATAAATTACGGTGCCACTAAGCAGTCCAGGGCTTCCTGTCTTGCTCTTCTACAAGTAGAAAGATAGTCGGCTAGGTTGCTCCAGAAAGTCTTAGTGCCATTTCCTTTCATAAAGGTTCTGAATGTGGAATCGCAGAATTCCACATTCCATACGGTTAAGTCGGTATCCTCATGGACATGCCTATAAATATCTGTAAACAGCTTCTGGTAGCGGAGGCGAATATCATTATAAAAAGGGCACTCAAACATATGCATTTCATCCTCAGGTTTTTGGAACCCACACATTTGACAGTGTCTCATTGAACGAGGGATGTGTGCTCTATCCACCACCCTCATTCTTTCTGTGTTCAGCCAATGGGAACCCATTCTAAACTGCGCTATAGAACAAATCTGATCCTGCTTATGTAAGGCAGATGTAAAGGGAATCAAGCCATTCTCATCATTGCTGTTGGGTGCTAACCATTTCTGGTATTGGAGGCGTTTAAAGCCAACCCTTCTCTCATCAGGGATGTCTCTGACTGCATTGGTGTCACTTGGGTACTTCAACCTCCATGACTCAAAAACTTCAGACATAATACCTTCGACATCGACAGCCTCCAAAATGTTGAGGTTTTTACTGGATCCTAGCTTGTGGAGAGCACAACGTAAGTCATGAACCCAGCCAGTGTTGGAATCAAAAGATTCCTCAAGAGCCATTCTAATGAGATCCTCAGGTTCTTTATCTATGGTCTTGTTCCAGAAGCGCAAAGCTTGTTTAAGCCAAGCAAAACACAACGGGGTTCTACCCAGCTCTTCCATGATAATATTAGATGTAGTAGATTGGCAAACACCCAACATTTGTTTAAGTATACCTCTATGCCATTTCTCACAAGCATGGTCATTTGAGATAAGTGTGTTGTTCAGAATAGAAGGAGCCCACACCTCACAGCCAAAATTCAGGATAGGTTGTACAAGAGAATCAAACAGGTGGGTGAGAATATCAATATTGTATATCTCCACAGTATGGCATCGCCTACGGAGCATGTGGTGAGCCTTTTGGGCCTTAGCGAGCATCCTAGAAAAAGCAGCTTTTGCACGATTGCTTGAGTCACCATCCACAAAGAGGGATGTGTGTATCTATATATATCATACCATATCATATTAATTATGCAGCCCCCAACCAACATTAACCAACCTGTGTATAGGACCCTGACTTCACTTGAGGTGAGGTAGGTAGGAACAATAAAAGGTGTGCTTCAAAAGGTTTCGAAGAAGATGGCGGCCATGAGCGACAGAGCTGAGGAAGATGCTGGGGAAGAGGCCGACTTGCATAACACAAGAGTGCTTCGCAAGAACGGTGGCTACAGCTACGTGAAATGCACCTCAACCCGCCCCAACGGTAAAAAGCATATCAGGCCGTATTATGGCTTCGTCCAACTCAAGGCAAAGGAGCAAGCTGAGCTAGCAGAGAGTGTCGGGGCTGGTGCTTCCAAGAATAAAATACAGGTAGCATGATGCTGTTATTACCGTACTGCTTTCAAAATTTAACGGTCGCAAAATTTGACGGCTTTTATTTTGGCTTTTATTATAAATTGACGGTTTACATTTGACGTTTTTTTTAATAGGAATATAAATTGACGTTACACATTTGAAGGTTTCCATTTTAATAAAATCCAATTATGCAACTAAACGTTTCTACTTAATCATGTTACACTGGTTCATGGTTCATGGTACAAGGAGTGTACATTTAATAAATGATCCCAACATCTTGTTCAGGATAACACTACCGGTACTCTTTGAAATAACTAGAATGAGACATTCAATCGTTTTATTTACTCCTGAAATCATCTCTTGCTCAGTTAATGTCATAAACATAAGCATATATGTTGAATTCCTATCCCTATTGCCTCTGTTGTTTTTGTATCTGTCAGCCTTTTGCCTCTCCTAACCTTTCCCATCACCAATGTGCCCTAATTCAAACAATTGGATCAAGGAAGAGTGGTTAAAGATGGCCACAGGGTCTGTGCTCCAAAACTCGTTATTTTTGTCAGGTGAGGCATCTGAATATGCAGACAGATGCCGGCGGTCCCAGGGTTCTCGTATCACTAAAACTTTTAGTGTTTGGCCCACTAAGCAGTGAGATATGTGCATTCTAGTGATGCACCTAATATCGCACATGAACCCGGTTTGACGGTTTTTTCGTTGTGTAATATACCGTACGCCACGATTTGACGGGTGCTCCCGTCAATTTAAACCGTTAACTTTTGAGAGCAGTACGGTATCTGGTGTTAGGCCTGGATAGGATGATGAAACATCTAATAGCTTGATGCAGATGATAATCAGGGTACTACATTTTGTCATTTTGGGTTGCGCTTTTGATGCGACTGCCTCCTTTTGGGTGGCGCTTTTGAGTCAACTGAAAACGGAAATCTGCGCGCTGCGCCCAGAGGGGTTTTTAAAAATTGCGTCAATCGCGCAGTCGGGCTCCAAAACCTTGCGCGCTAGCTCGCAATAGCGCGCGTTATGCAGGACCCTGATGGTCACCATTTTTTATTTCAAATCTGAAAGAGAAAATTTTATTACATTTTGTATTTTCCTCCTCTCAGGACAGCATCCTTCTTACGATTTAGTATTTTTTAGTCGAGTTTGGCCGATTTTAGTCAGTTAAAGTCAATTAAGTTTTTTTTTAGGTCTCCTATTACGATAATTTGGGCCAAATCGTGGTCTAACATTACGATCGGAAAAAAACCCTGATGGTGACCAATCAGTACGATACCTGTGAATGTTCCAACTCATATAGCATATAAATGATATATTATATATGATGTGATTTGTTATTAAATTATGTATGAGATCTGAATGCAAGTCATCCCCGGCGATATGCACCCCTTGCTCCTTATACATCAACTTATATTGATTTGTTGATACTTGTGTTGATATATGTCTTATGTGATTTATTTTTAATATGAATACTGGTAAGTGATTGTGCGGAAATTCACCTGGGGATATTTAACCACATTACCTCATATGTATACACTAAGTATTTACACATTGCCTCCCCACGTTACCTCATATGTATACACTCAGTGTTTACACTTTGCCTCATATGTATACACTAAGTATTTACACATTGCCTCCCCACGTTACCTCATATGTATACACTCAGTGTTTACACTTTGCCTCATATGTATACACTAAGTATTTACACATTGCCTCCCCACGTTACCTCATATGTATACACTCAGTGTTTACACTTTGCCTCATATGTATACACTAAGTATTTACACATTGCCTCCCCACGTTACCTCATATGTATACACTCAGTGTTTACACTTTGCCTCATATGTATACACTAAGTATTTACACATTGCCTCCCCACGTTACCTCATATGTATACACTCAGTGTTTACACTTTGCCTCATATGTATACACTAAGTATTTACACATTGCCTCCCCATGTTACCTCATATGTATACACCCAGTATTTACACACATTGCCTCATACGTTCAAACCCCATTTGCCTGATTATTTTTATATATTTTGCACTCTCTGTTTCGCAGACAATCAACACAAATAGTTTCGAGACTGCTGCAGAAGCCGCCAAGGCACTGGACAGGTGGGTGCCTGTACTGCTCTTCTTTCTTCTGCCACGGCTCAAGGGCGGGGATGAGATGCTGCCTAGAAGTTGCAACACGTAGCCAATTTTTGTTGTTGTTGAAAATTTGAACATCCAAGAATTGTCACAATGACCTCCTAGGACGTGGGATTAAGGGAACCAGATTGTAAGTATGCGCTGCTCGAGCTGACATCGCATCTAGATACCAGTAACTGTGCCAGTCGACGACCCTCCGGACAGGCCCAAGCGCACTCAAGGGGGTTTGAACCCCGCACCTGCTGCGATCTTTCCCCAGGGTTGCTCTAACACGTAGCCAAAATTAAAAACAAATGTTTTGTCTTGGGTGTGGCCATGCGAAGTTGTGTGCCCCCCTTACCCCTTCCCCTTTCAGCGCCTTCTACCTCCTTCCCTTCCTGCCACCTGTGCCAACCAGCACCCTGTCTCCCTTGTCCCTGCTAGGGTGTCTTACAAGCTCGGGCGATTCGGCTTCATCAACTTCTTTCTCTCAGATGAGGAGAGGGCTGAGCTGGACAGCATCAGAATGGAGGAGCTCATTGCAAGCTTCAGGCAAGCTAGCTCAAAAAGCAAGGGAACTAGTGTATACAGGTATGGAAGACGTGCGTGTGGTGGAGGGTTGGAGGGTTGGATGGAGCGAATGGGGGAGCGTTGGGCGGATACCAAACTGTTTACCCCCTACCCTCTACCCTCTACCCCTTACCTCCTATCCCCTACCCCCTACCCTCTACCCCTTACCCCCTACACCCTGCACCCTGCACCCTACACCCTACACCCTACTCTCTACCCCCTACCCTCTACCCCCTACCCCCGTACCCTTCCTACCCCCCTACCCTCTACCCCCCTGGAACCCACTCCCTGACCCCCTACCCCCCTACCCTCTACCCCCGACCCCTGACCCTCTAACCCCCGACCCCCGACCCCCGACCCCGACCGTCTACCCCCTACCTCCTACCTCCTCCTACCTCCTACCTCCTACCGCCTACCCCCGACCTCTACCCCCGAACCCGCCTACCCCCTACCCCCTACCCCCTACCTCCTACCTCCCTACTCCCCCGGACCCGTCTACCCCCCCGACCCCCGACCCCCGACCCCCGACCCTCTAACCCCCCGACCACCGACCCTCTACCCCCGACCCCCGACCCCCGACCCCGACCCTCTACCCCTGACCCCCGACCCCCGACCTCCTATCCCCACCCCCCTACCTCATGCCTCCTACCCCCTACCTCCTACCTCCTAACCACCCCCCCACCCCTCCTACCCTACCTCATACCCCCGACCCTCTACCCCCCCCCAAAAAAAAACCCCCCCCTACCCTCTACCCCCTACCCCCCTACCCTCTACTACCGCCCTACCCCCTACCACCCTTACCCCCGACCCTCTACCCCCTACCCTCTCACCGCCCCTCCCCACCGCCCGCTACCTCCTACCTCCTACCATCCCCCTACCTCCTACCTCTCCCCCTCCCTCCCCCCTTACCTCCTCCGACTTCCTCCACCCCCCCCCCGCCCCCCCCTCCCCCTCTACCCCGACCCTCTACCCCCCGACCCCCGACCCCCGACCCTCCTACCCCCTACCCCCTACCTCCCTACCTCCTACCCCCTACCTTCCTACCTCCTACCCCTACCTCCTACCCCCGACCCTCCCCCCTACCCGCTACCCGCTACACCCTACCCCTACCCTACCTCCTACCTCCTACCCCCTACCCCCTACCCCCTACCTCCTACCACCTACCTCCTACCTCCTACCCCCTACCTCCTACTCCTAACCCCTCCCTCCTTACCCCCTACCCCCTTCACCCCTGTACCCTCAGCATGGTGATAGCAACCTTCAAGAAAAACATTGACCCAGTTTTTTTTCAGATTTCTGTAGTCCAGGTTGAGTAGCTACTTGGGATACTCAACCCTGCTCTCAGGATAGTTGCATAGCCATCGCATGGCAGAGCGCCAAGCGCGGAGCCTGGGGGGGTGGGGGGGCAGCACGTCCTGATATTGGGGGGTCCGGGGGGGTCTAGCATTCAACGGAATGGCGACGGAATGGCGACGCGTTGTCGAAAGAAGAAACACTGCAGTGACCACCTGTGACCAGAATCATTGTTTTTCAAAATCCTGTGAAGATTAGGGTTTGGCCGACATATAAATGTATAATATATGCTTATGTGTTTGTACGTATAAATACGCTGCAATTTGTTTCTCCAATCGATCTTATATAAGTAGTATAAAAACGTACATTCTGTACTCAGAAAATTACAGCAGGCACCCCAGTACTTAACGTTCTTGGTTTTCATTCAATTTTTGGTTCATAGATAGCTCATTGGAAAGCTATTGACCCCCTCTATCACAATATGCAATACAATTAAACTTTCACATGCACCATTATGTATACATTTGGGCTATAATTTGATTTAGATAGCCAGGATAGCACACATATCAAAGCGCCACCTAGCCTTCCATTCCACAAGCTGTGCTCCTACGTGGGCTTGAAGGATCGATGGTGCAAGCCTAGTGCAATGTGAACATGGACAATATTGCAATATAGTTATGTAATTATTATTGTACACTTATGCAGTTATACAATTGACCAACTGGCATTTAATGACTCCCTTAGATTGGCACTGCGCCCCTTGGTCGACGCGCTTTCTGGTCGTGATTTATTTTTCTGGGAGTTGGACAACCTGAACTTGCCAGATATGTTTCTGAGAAATGATTTGTGGTGCCAATGAAATTAGCAATGTGGCAACCTTTGAACCCATGTAAAAGCATTTTCTTCAGAAGTGAAAAAAAATCATACGTTTTTTTATGTTTATACGCATATGTTTATACGTTTATAAGGCTTTTACTAATAAAGTGTACGTTTGCTTTCCAACCCCAGTGGAGATGGATTAAGTTGTGGAATCCTTGACGATTTTTGAGGTTTTTACATTTCAACCGCACTGCAGGGGTATTAGCTGGAGACCGTCTAAAGAGATATGGGTTGTTTCTGTTAGGGGCCTCAATGGACGGAACCACATTGGCATGTACACTGATGAAGTAGAGGCGGCCCTGGCATATGATGCTTCCGCCGTTGCTCTAGGGTAAGTCCCTCATCCCTCTTCCCCCCCTCCTTGTCCTTCATCAAACTCCCTACCACCCTGGAGTGTCACCATGTACTAAATTCAAATGGACAAAAATATATTTATTTTCACTTCTACTGCCAAAGACGGCAAGCAGCCTGAAGGCTGAAGCCATGTAAAAATATGAACTTATTTCCGAGGCCGGGCAAGCTCCTTCAGCCTATTTTGTCACCCCTGGACTGTTTTTCACACTCACACACGTACACACACCACACCACCCCCCCCACCCCACCCCACCCCAAACACACGCACACACGCACACACACACATACACATATACACACACATTCTGCATCCAGGAGAACAGATTGCCTCAATTTCCCAGCAAGAATGTTTGAGGACAAGATCACTGATGTGCTGCTCCTTAAGCTGTTCAAGACCACTGACAGGGACATGGTTGTGGAGATTGTTGAGCAATATCAAAAGGACAAGAGCATTGCAATGGGTGAACAATGGAAGGCCCTCCTAAAGAGGAAGTTGCCCGAGTTGAGAGACTGGGGGAGGAGGGGGGGGCGGTGTAGGTTGGATTGGAGTTCGAGTCAGGGTTATGGTTTTGGGGGGGGGCTAGGTTGGGTGTTTGGGTTTGGGGGAGCGCTTCTCGTTTTGGCTACGCATAGAACATAGAAGCTTCTTTAAGTATAATTCTTGAAAATCCCCGAATGAAAATGAATTTATGTGCACACCGCACCTCTGCATTCATTTATTGGACCTCCTTTGCATTTGGATAGCCGCCATCAAGCCAGTGTGTTGCATTCCTGTGCAGGGTACTACAAAGCGCGCGCGGCAGCGCGTTGACGCGCTGCCTTTTTGAGCCCCACTGCGCGTTTTGCCCCTGTCGGCGCAGTTTCCGCCCCTGTGGGCGCAGTCGCCGCTGTGGGCGCGTTTCCCCCATGTGGATGCAGCGCGCAGTTTTTGCGGTTTTTGCACTAGAAAGCGCTGACCAATTTGACGTTTGTGCGCTTTAAGCGCTGACCAATTTGACAAAATGCAGTACCTTGTTCCTGTGGCCTTGAGTCCTGCGGTTCCAAGTCCTGCGGTTCCAAGTCCTACGGTTCCAAGTCCTGCGATCTTCAGTCCTTGGTTCTTGCGTCCTAATGGGCTCGTTGGGAAGAAGCTAGTACCCACAAAGCCAGTACCCACAAGTCAATTATCCTCGGTGTAGGGTTTAGGTTATAGGGTTTAGGGTTCAGGGGTTTAGGAGATCTGGCTTGTGGGTATTGGCTTTGTGGGTACTAGCATTCCCCCTCCAATGGGCTCACCCACCTCAGCATCTATGCATCCTGAATTTCATTCTGGTAGCCGCCCTGTGTGTTTTTATTTTTTCATTTCCAGTATTTTCAGTCATGGGCTCTTGATTTCTGCTGTCTTGAGGCCTGTGATCTTCAGTCTTGGGGTATTGAGTCCTAATGTGCACACCGCACCTCTGCATTCATTTATTGGACCTCCGTTTCACTCGGGCCGCAACCCTGGATCCAATTTGTTTCCATCAAATAAACTTCCCGCACCTGCTGTAGTGTGCACACCAGAGAATACCACCTCGTTTTTTTATTTTAACTAACGAACGCCCTGACAAAAGTGTATGTGAGAAGGCGTGAGAGTATAATAATTCCAAGCGGAATAAACAAACTTTGGCTGTTAAATATTAATTAGAAGAAGAAGAAGAAGAAGAAGAAGAAGAAGAATTATTATTATTATTATTATTATCATAATCATAGTCATAATGCCAAACGGAATAAATAATAATTATAATCATACCAAACGGAATTAGCAGAATTTGACTGTTAAATGCCCCCATCCAACAGTTCTCTACTAGTGGAAAAGCTCCACCCCAACGGGCGACTTGCTACTGCAGTTGGTGGCAGTTCACCAACACCTCACCCCCACCCGGCCACCCACCCCCATCGCCACCACAACAACACCAACACCTCCCCGCCTACCCCCCCCCCCCCCCCCCTACAAACGGAATAAACAAGAATTTACTGTTAAATGCCCCCATGTAACAGTTCTCTACTAGTGGATAAGAAGCTGGGCTCACTGGTAGAGTTACAGGTACGTTTAAATATACATGAACATATATATCATTGTATATTATAATATACCCGGCCCCAAACCAACACTTTCCAACCTGTGAATAGGACCCTGCGTTCACTGGCGGTGAGGTAGGCAGGAAAAGGAAGGAGCCTGCACCAAGGGATTTGAAGAAGAAGGCGAATATGAGTGAGAGTAGAGAGGAAGACACTGAGGAGGAGGCGGAGGAGGAGGAGATGCCCATGCACGGTGATGACAATGTGGACAACAGTGTCAATTATGACAATGAGGAAGCTATCCAGGAAGATGAGAGCACTAACGATGTGCACGGGCTGGGTTTAGCTGCTGCCAGCAGTCACCAGGATGGTCCAGTGTCTAGGAAGAGGAGAAGGAGGAGGGAGAGGAGGGGTGAGGGAATGAGTGAGGAAGAGGATGCCGAGCCCCCTAAGGAAGTACATGCTGGGAGTAGGGGTCCTGCTGGGTTTGGAAACCCCCTGATGATTGGTGAGCAGCAGCAGCAGCAGCAGCAGATACTGTATACTGGTGGGCTGATGGCTCCTGTAGATCTGCAAAGCGCTGTGGTAGTAAAGCAGGAGCCGGACTGTATGCAGCATACTGGTTGGGCTCTTCATGGCCTTGTGTTTCCTGCCCAGGCATCCATGTTCCCCGCTCAGGCTCCTTCATTATCTTCTCAAGTGCTTACCTTATTCCACCCTGCAAGAATGGACACCCAGCTTAGCCCTAGCCTGATGGACACAACGGCCTTTGAGAGCATCAGTGGCTGGATACCAATGGACGGTGGTGACAGTGTAACTGAAGGTGGGCCTCGTGCTCAGCCACCTCATCCTCAGCTACTACACGTCAAGCTACCTCATTCTAAGCTACCTCTTGCTCAGCTACCACATGTTCAGCTACCTCTTGCTCAGCTACCACATCCTCAGCTACCTCAAGCGGTCCCCAAACCCGATCCTGATTCAGTTGACCAGATATCACACGCTACAGGGTTTGGTGCGGCATGTTACAACATAACAGCACCATTGGATGCTCAGTTGGGTCATAACAATCACCAGGGTGTGGGTTACACGCAGCTGGCTGGCCTGATACCTGTAGACTTTTCTAACAGGACTTCACCAGTGCAGGCCTGTATGACTGAGCTGGGAGCAGCAGTGGACCCCCTGTTGACTGACAAGATACAGCAGGGTGAGGCCAGTAGTGAAACCCACCTGGCAACTGGATGGGTTGCTTTTGGATGATGGAAAGGTCGAAGTCACAAAGCACATGTATGCACATTCAGAACAGCAGTGCAGTACAAAGCAGTGCTTTAGTGCAAAGTGCAGAGCAAGGTTGTTCTGGGGGAGAGGGTACTTCCATTGACCAAATTGGCCAGCGCTTTTGGTCAATGAAAAAACAAACTGCGCTTAGCAGTGCAAAAAGCGCAAAAATTGCTTGCTGCGCCCATGGGGGTTGCAAAAAACTGCGCGAAACGCGCAGTGGGGCTCAAAAAGGCAGCGCACCAGCGCGCAAAAGCGCGCGCTTGGAAGTACCCTGCTGGCGGACTCAAAAAATTCCATCCTGAGATGCGACTGGTTTCGAAATCTGTGTCTCCGAAGTCATGGACCCCTCAAAAATTGTGTATGCGACGCAGTGGACCCTCCAGAATCTGCGTTGGAGTGTATAGAAGAACCCTTTAGACCTATTTCAGTGATATGCATTGGTCTAGTGGTAGAATAAGTCACTTTAAGAATGAAGAGACGGGGGTTCGACTCCCCCTTCGGTCGCTCTTGGCGTTGCAGGTCGTCGTCAACCGCGATGGTAGCTTGTCCAGTTGAGGTAGGAGACCGCTCCCCACCCATGTACGACGGGCTCCCTTAACACCACGCCCCATCAGGCGTTATCATTACCTTTAACAACCCTGTAGACTACACCATCCCTCCCACCACCCCTCCCACCAAACCACCCCACCCCACAGCCCCATGTGTTGCATAGCGAGGGTTTAAGGTTTGGGGTTTCTGTTAATGATACGTTGATCCATTTAGTTTTGGGGCGACTTGTAGCAGCTTCCACCCAGCTCCATTAGCCAGCAGCTGAGCCAAGCCCATAGATTACTGCTGCATTGGAATGCCTGCCATGGCAGCTTTTAGATGCACTAGCTAGCTGCAGGTTTGGCCCAAGGGTGGGTGAAAGGAGCTGCATAGAAGATGCTATGCATAGGCGCATAGCCCCTAAACGAAACAATGTGCCTCGTGAGTTGGGATCGGCAAATCATATGATACTGACCAAAGGCGAGTATGATTTCATATGATACTGACCAAAGGCGAGAATGATGTCATATGATCTCATCTCATATGATATTGTATGTAAATGGTAACTTTGATTGGTAAAATGTGATATCTCATATGATATCATACAAATTGCATCATATGATCTTGTATGTAAATGGTAACTTTAGCCTAGCCAGGCCGCGGGCATCGTATGATATCATATGATATCATATTGCCTATCCCTACTCGTGAGTGGGTTCTAACGAACACTCATGCACTAGACAGTGAATGAGTGTTAGTTCCGATCAGGGTGTCCAAATGGCGACCCTAGACATTGCAATCGGCTGGGCCCCGTATGATGCCTGGTGACCACCGCCGCTAGTAGTTTAACATTGGCTTGGCCCCGTATGATGCCTAATGATTATGTTCATGGTGCGGCTGGACTGCAACCTAGTCATGTAGAGAGAGAGAGAGAGAGAGGGTTCGTTACATAAACTCAGCAAATCACTGCCGAGACTGGATAGCAGCACAGCCTGCCGACCATCCAATTTTATAACATGGAAGCACGAGGGTTTTGAAGGCACCCCCACAAACCTAAAAACAAACTAGGTCAAGTAAAAAAAAGGAAACAAACTAGAGGCGGAAAGAAGAGCGGAAAGGGGAGCGTGAAGGGAGGAGATGCCGAGGCAGGCAATCCAGGGCAACAAGCCCAAAAACAACCTAGTCATGTATCGAGAGAGAGAGAGGGTTCGTTACATAAACTCAGCAAATCACTGTCGAGACTAGACAGCAGCACAGCCTGCCGACCATCCAATTGTCTGAAGTTTTTGAGTCATGGAGGTTTAAGTACCCAAGTGACACCAATGCAGTCAGAGACATCCCTGATGAGAGAAGGGTTGGCTTTAAACGCCTCCGATACCAGAAATGGTTCGCAGCCAACAGCAATGATGAGAATGGCTTGATTCCCTTTACATCTGCCTTACATAAGCAGGATCAGATTCGTTCTATAGCACAGTTTAGAATGGGTTCCCATTGGCTGAACACAGAAAGAATGAGGGTGGTGGATAGAGCACACATCCCTCGTTCAATGAGACACTGTCAAATGTGTGGGTTCCAAAAACCTGAGGATGAAATGCATTTGTTTGAGTGCCCTTTTTATAATGATATTCGCCTCCGCTACCAGAAACTGTTTACAGATATTTATAGGCATGTCCATGAGGATACCGACTTAACCGTATGGAATGTGGAATTCTGCGATTCCACATTCAGAACCTTTATGAATGGAAATGGCACTAAGACTTTCTGGAGCAACCTAGCCGACTATCTTTCTACTTGTAGAAGAGCAAGACAGGAAGCCCTGGACTGCTTAGTGGCACCGTAATTTATTATCCCTTTTTTTCTTTTCTTCTTGTGACTTCTCATTTGTTAGCTTCTTACCTCCGCCACTGTAAGTGGTTGAGATCTGGGTCCGGCTCTAGGGGGTTTAATACCTACGCCACCAAAACGGTGGTTGGGAGCTTGGTTTGTTTGTCCTCGACACACCCCTGATGTAATGGGGTTTTTTGCTTTGTGGGTGCTTTTTCTTTTTGTTTAAAGCACAGAGTCTCATACACCCTCGCGGTGTCAAGTAGACTTTAACATGTAATGTAATGTAATGTAATGTAACACGGAAGCACAAGGGCTTTAAAGGCACCCCACAAACCTGGAAACAAACTAGGTCAAGTCCAAAAAAAGGAAACAAACTAGAGGCGTAAAGGAGAGCGGAAAGGGGAGGGATGCAAAAGTATGCAATACAGAACGCCAAGCCCACCAACCAGAAGAGAGGAAGGCCGAACTGAAATAACTAAATACCAGCCAAGGGCATACGCTATGAGCACCTTAATATGCAGCGATAATGCCCTCAAAGGAAGAAAGCACAAGTCAACCCGACACAACCAACTTTCAGAAAAGGACCGGGGTGTCAAGGATGATAACCATAGACACCCCATGAAGGAAAGGGGGAGGCCAGCCGAATGACAGAGAGGCCAGAAACCAACCTAGCAAGACTCAGAAAGCAAGCACACATGATAGGGGCAAGAGAATCCATCACACTTGGTAGACCTGCCCTGCCCGTACACCAGAAGCCACAAACTAGAGCTATTACTAGAGAAACGAAACCAACAAACAAAGCACAGCCAGCGAGAAACGGAGGCGAAATGGAGAAGGGAGGGTTTAGGGTCCAGGGTGTACACTTGAAACCCTAAACCCTAAACCCTAAACACTCTAAACCCCAAAAACAAACCCGAAAACGGCGGGCATGAAGGGCTAAACCAACGAACTACACAAAAAGTGTCCTGTGACGTAAGGAACCCGAGAGCGAACTAATGCTTGGCACCCAAGAAAGAGGAGCTGAAAAGAGGAGCGTAAAAAGGCATGCAAGCAGGCGCGTGCAATGAAAGACTACCAAAAAGGCATGCAAGCAGGCGCGTGCAATGAAAGACTAGCAGGAAGGGATCAGCTTAATCGTAAGACCACTCTTCTGGCAAAATCAGTTGGCTACCTAACCGGTGCATGTGAGAAGGAGAGGGTACTAGCGGAACCATGGGGAGAACAGGAGTGAAGAGCGTAGATGGTGAAGGGGGGATGGGGGAGGAGAAAGGGGAGGATCGTGGATGAGGAAAGCATCTTCATGCGGAAAAGTATGAGGGGGAGAACCCATATTGACCCTGGCTCCCCCATGGCTAATGAAGGGGTCCACAGTGTCCTCCCAATCATCCGGGGGTGCTACAAAGTCAGCGATGCGGGCCCAAAAATCAGCCACAGCAAGGGCCCCAGCCCGGACAGAGATAGGGCGGGCTGCCACCTCGTGCGGATTATTTAGTCCCCACACCTCATAGAGAGTGCGTTGACCGGGTTAAGAAGAGCCTGGTTAGAGGCTGCATAGTTCAGCCTCCATGCTTGTAGTCGACCATGATCCATGGCTGACAGAGCAGCAAGGCAGACAACACCCCACACCTCCAGATCAATAGTCGATGAAGGGCGGGGGTAGCACAACCAGAGGCTGGCCCGTTGCAGAGGGACCGTGGTAGAGGCAAGGTATGGAGAGGATATTGTTACATACTCAGCAAAAATCAATGCCCAGACTGAACAGCGCCGAGGCAGCTGGACAGTTTTATAACAGTGAGGGTTTGGGCAACATACCCCTCAGAACCTGGTCCTGGAGGTAACCTCCAAAAAGGCGTGCGAAAGAGCAAAGGCTTAACAACAAGCAAAGCGAACTACCGAGGCATAGAGAAACTAGTAGGTATCACCTTCCACTTAATTAAAAAGTGGGACGAGAAACGCAAAAACAATGTATCACTGTAGCACGAAGTCAGGGATATCGTGCTCTAGCTGTAAGGTATAGTATTACCCCGCGTTAATCAGAAGGGTCCGCGGTTCGAGCCCTCGCCAGGTTTACAAATTTCAGACTTGCCGCCTTGAAAGAGGTAGAGACCTTTGCTCTGTGCTGTCGCGCGGTAGTCCAAGCTCAGGCGCAGTTGCTGTGTGTTGGGGGTGGTGTGTGTTGGGTGTGTGGGGGTTTGGGGTGTGAGGGTTTGGGGTGTGGTGCGTGGGGTTTGGGGTGTGTGGGTTGGGTGTGTGGGCAAGTGTTTGGGTGTGGGGGGGTTTGGGGGTGGGGGGGGTTGGGGTGAGTGGGTTTGGGGGTGTGGGAGGTTGGGGTGTGTGGGTTGGGTGTGGGGTTTTTTGGGGAGTGGGGGTTCGGGGTATGTGGGTTCAGTGTGTGGGCAAGGACATTCTGTTGCTGTCGTGCGGTAGTCCAAGCTCAGGCACAGTTGCTATCTGTGAAACCTAATAAACCCAACATAGTATGCATTATCCAGTATGTGCACTACATGCTGACGGGCGGTCTCCGATTGCACGTCCTGTGGCAGCTCGTACTATTTCACAATTTGCACGAACTCAGGGCCCCCGCCGGTAAAGGATTGTTTATCATTGCCTTTTCTGTTTAGCTCCTCCTAAAAAGGCTCCAGCGTGTAAGACGATGAATACCGTAGATGATACAACTAAACATTTGCTGGCTGAAGCCAAATTGCTGGCTGAAGCTATGTAACAAAGTTCAAGTTCAAGTAAGAAGATGATAAATAGTAGGGTCACTAGGGTGCCCTGGCGGGTCCCCTGGAGGTCGGCCCCGGGGGTGGTGTAATGTTCGTCAAGCAGCAGTGGCAGCCTCCTTGGTGTTGGATGCACAAGCAGTTGCTTACTTATCCGTACAATTTAATATTGGGGGGGGGGGTCAAGAATCAATGTAGCATGGCATGGCATTATCATTCAACTTAGTGTCCTGTAAGGCTAATGAACTTATTAGCTCACTGACTTCCCGAGGTTCCATGGAGGCTGGTGCAGCAACTCCCGAGGCTACAGTTGCTACTTCGCAACCTGCAGGAACTAGTGCGAAAGAGCAGATTTCCTTGTCAAGCACTATGCGCTGATGCAATGAGCTACGAGAGTCACGAAGAAGCGAATTCTTCAAGGGGAAATCGTAGACATGCTCCAGGTCCCTAGACTGAGTCCACAGGACAGGAGGGAAACGACAAATGAAAAAGCCGCGTCCACAGTCCGCAACCCTGAGATACGTACGCAAAAAAGTACCCTCAGAGGTAATCCGCCCCCGACGGGAATCGAACACCAGTCGGTAAGATTTCAGCCCAGTCAGATTAACCGGCAATTTTGACCGGCGTTCTTGGGAAGATTTGAATTTGTGACGATTGCGTGTAAGTATAGCATAGGTCTGTCTCCCTCAGGGAGCCGACCAACTAGAGTCAGTGGCTGGGTGTCACCTTCTGATTGTGCCACACTGTGTCAACTCACACACACCACACCAGAGTTTTCGAGTAGTGAATTCAACAAATGTATTTTATTGTTTTAGTCACCGGAGCTTTTTGAGAGTGGGGATCAAGATCGAAGGAAGGATTGCGTAATTACATCACGTTTGAAATGGTTGGAACGATGAATAAAAGCGGCATGAATGTAGAAGACAGAATATAAATAACAAAACAATTGAAGAAGCCAGGAAGAAGCCTCGGAAGAAGCACTCTACATAAATAATGCAATCCACTTTACTGCTATTCTGCAGACGAACTGCAATTAAACTATACTAAGAACTCTACGAGTAAAATAGACGCTGGTGTGCACACTGCCACCCTTGCAAGGCAGGATCGTATCACTAACCCTTGTGAACAGCAAAATGCAACAAAGTTCAAAGTAATCAGTATTCCAAGCATATGAATGAAGCGATGTCATGGTTCCTTGTGCCTACGTGTACCTATGCTTCAGGTACCACAAAAAGAACTACAATAAGGCTCTAACTACACCCTCATCGTTGAATTCTAGTGTAATACGAATGCATAGATATCCTAGTCAGGGCGTCTTGCCAAGCAGGCAATGCATGACATTGCTAAACAGAGCGGTGCCGGGCAATACAGTACTTTACTTTTTATTTATTTAAGCACTTAAGGGAATTTCAAGAGTGGGGCAGTACTCCTCCGTGGTGTCAAAGGTAGAATACATCATCTTGCCGTTGCCAAAGAAGAACTTGTTGAAATCTGAGCCTGGCTTCAGGCGGAAGGTGATTGTGGGAGTGTTGTCTTTCACATAGGGGACATCCCACAACAGCTGAGTGACTCTCAGGGTGTCGGATCCCACGGGCCCCCAGGTAGGTGGCTTGACCACTCCATCAATCAGAATTTCAAGCAGAAGGTTGCGCATGTTCTGGCGGGCATAGAACTCAAACTTCTTCAAGATCAAGGAGTCAGCGGCAGCAACAAAAGGTTGCTTATATAGGACCTGTACTGAGTACTCATTTCGTCGATAGTCTGCGGTGACTTGGTCAGAAAGGGTGAAGGGCAGATAGCCCATAGCCCTGATGCACTCGCAGAAAGGGAATCCGCTGGGGGGAGGAGGAACAGGTGGAGAGGGAGGTGGTGGAGAGGGAGAGGGAGGAGGGGGGCTGGGAGGGGGGGGGAGAGGGGGAAGGGGGGGGGGGGGCTGGGAGGGGGAGAGGGCGACAGAATAAGAGGACACAAAGGAAAGACGGTGCCACTGCCCTCGCATGAGTTGGCTGAGTTCATGTTATCCAGGTAGTAGGTTGCTCCAGGGGCATTGTTGCATACTAGATCATAGTCCTGAATGAGAATGGCAGTGACAGAGGGGTTGTTGAACAAGGCCTCGTACTCCTCAGCCTGGGGCTTGCTGAATGTCTGTGCCTGCACTTCACAATAGGTGGCATTGCGGAACTGGTAGGTGAAGTTGAGGGGTGGGAATCCTGCAGGGGACAGGAACCTGCTGGCCTCAATGCCAAACTGCTTGCACTCACCATAGGTGAGACCACCAGAGTTCCTGGAGAAGCTGAGAACGATGACGCAGGCAGGGGGAGGGGGGGGGAGGGGGGGGAGGAGGGCTGGGGGGGGGAGGTGATGGGGAGGGGGAGAAGGAGGAGGAGGAGAGGGGGGAGGGGGACTGGGGGGAGGAGGAGATGGGGGGGAGGTGATGGAGGGGGTGGGGAAGGGGGAGGGGGAAGAAGGAGGGGGGGGAGAGGGAGGAGGGGGGGGGGGAGGGCTGGGGGGAGGAGGAGATGGAGGAGGAGGTGTGATGGAGGGGGGGGAGAAGGGGGAGGTGGGGGAGGGGGAGGAGGGGGAGGAGGAGGGGGTGGGGGGGGAGGGGGAGGGGGGTAGGAGGGTAAGGAGGGGGAGGGTAAGGAGGAGGGGGAGAGGGGGGAGGGGGGCTGGGTGGGGATGGAGAAGGAGGGGGGGGAGAGGGAGGAGGGGGACTGGGAGGGGGAGGAGAGGGGGGAGGGGGGCTGGGTGGGGGTGGAGAAGGAGGGGGGGGAGAGGGAGGAGGGGGACTGGGAGGGGGAGGAGAGGGGGGAGGAGGGCTGGGGGGAGGAGGGGAGGGGGGAGGAGGGCTTGGAGGTGGGGGGGAGGGTGAAGGGGGAGGAGGGCTGGGAGGAGAGGGAGAAGGGGGGCGAGGGCTGGGGGGAGGGGGAGAGGGGGGAGGGGGGCTAGGAGGGGGGGGGGAGGGGGGAGGAGGGGAGGGAGGGGGGGGAGGAGAAGGGGAGGGGGGAGGAGGAGGAGGGGGTCCAGCGGGCTGTAGGGGACAGCACTTGATTTTACTGTCAACCATGGCTGTGGTCACCAGAACACCAGGGAAGCGGGCATCAGGAGCCGCTAGCTCCTCCATTGTTGTGCAAGCTCCTTGGATGAGGTGGATGCACATGCGGGCCCCATCACCAATGCTGGTCTTGTTGAGCTTCAGGTTGGTGACTCCCAGGTTCATGATAAGGTCGGGGGAGTACTCTGACTGTGAGAATTGTGGTAGAGACGTCTCAACTCCGTTCAGATAACCTTTCACCTTGGTGGGTCTGCAGCTGGCAACTGAATGAGAGAGATGATGGGCAAGTGGGTCAGTACAATATAGATATGCACTGCAATACGCTCGTTGTGTTGCAAGTGGTTGGGCAGTTTTTGACTGAATCATATGGGGGAGGTGGAGAGAGAGAGAGAGAGAGAGAGAGAGAGAGAGAGAGAGAGATGGGCATGTGGGTCAGTACAATCTACTTATGTGTTGTGATATGCTTGCCTCATGTACTCATGAACAAACTAAAAGGACAGCGCATGGACTTGCAGGTTTTTTAATCACTGAACAGCAGTCTATCCTCAGCTACTGCAGTCTATCCTCAGTTACTGCAACCTATCCTCAGCTACTGCAGCCTATCCTCAGCTACTGCGGTCTATCCTCAGTTACTGCAGCCTATCCTCAGCTACTGAAGCATATCTTCAGCTACTGCAGCCTATCCTCAGCTACTGCAGCCTATCCTCAGCTTCTGCAGTCTATCCTCAGCTACTGCAGTCTATCTTAAGCTACTGTAGTCTATATACTCACTTTATATGAAGTGTCTGTGGTCACCGTAAAGGAAGAACAAACTGTGGTCAATGTAAACAAAGAAAGGACTGCATGGCAACTCACATGTCTTAATCTCAAACTTGTTGAGGTCAGCATTGGCGCAGAATTGGTTGGGGTTGGGTACAAAGCCATCAGCCAGGAGGGTGAAACAGTACATTCCATCGCCCATGAACTCGACGATAGGACTGACCTGTGGAGCAGGTTGATGGGTGGGGGTGAGGGTGGGGGGTAGGTTGGGGTGGCTGGGGTTGGAAGCACTGTTGGAGATGTGAGTGCTTGGGTTGATGTCGGGTGAGGGTGGGTCAGTGCTGATGGAGATGCTGGTGCTTGGGTGAGTGTTGGGGGAGGGTGAATCATTGCTGGTGGGCATGTTGGTGCTCGGGTGTGTGTCAGGTGAGGGTGGGTGCTGATGGAGATGATGGTGCTTGGGTGGGTGTCGGGTGAGGGTGGGTCAGTGCTGATGGGAGCGCGTTGGTGCTTGGGTGGGTGTTGGGTGGATGAAAAATCATGTTACAATCAAATCAAATCCTTAGATGGTAACTCACCCTGTAAGGCGAGCTGAAGAGGTAGGAATCACAATTACAGAAGGGGAACTGGCTTCCCTGACCTAGGGCGACACCGACACTGTGAATGAACAAGGTGTAAGGGGAGGGGAAGGTCAGAGGGGGAAATTCAGATCCTGGGGTGAAGGTGTATGGGTGTGATTAGCATGGGTGCGAATTGGCGCAGTGGTAGGGTAAAGGTGGGAGATAGGTGGAATGGCATTTGTGACGAAGAAGATTAGGTGGTGGGTAAGAGGTGAACAGGATGGTGGTGGTGTGGTTTGGTTGGTGGTTGTGATGATGGTGGGGTGTGGCGACTCTTGCACCCTCGATGCTTGAAAACTTGTACTGAATTCAGTGCTCCTCGTAACCGACGAACGTCCCGACGACAACCGTTGAACGGACATCCGCCAGTATTCGTCTCAGGATTACTCTGGTCTGCAACCGACCAATCTGACGACAGCCCAGCTGATTAACTAAGCAGGCATGGGTACAGGCACGATGGACTCAAAGAGAGCAACTGAGGAAAACGCGGTGTCCGACTAGGGAAGGTCTCCATGTAGTATTCGTTTTCCACATCCAAATTTCTGGATCTTCTGCTTTAGTTTGGAGCGTGCCGCGAGCTCTCACTAGGTGATCGAATTTATCTCATACACTCTCTAATTGCATTCTTTACCACGAGTGTGGCATGGTCGCGATTTTGCTATCCAGGTTGGCTCTGCTCGCAGACGGCGAGCAGCCTGAAGGCCGATATAGTGGTAACCAAACCAAGCAGATTTCACCTGCATGCCGCAATTATCGCAAGTAATCCGCTTGTTACGGTCATCTTGCCTGGAAGCATCGTCGCCGGAGTGGACGCACACTCCCTGCTGGTTTGTTTAGCGGCTCTGTTGTCGCTCTACCTGTTCGTGTATCAGCCAGTTGCGAACGTATCAATCTTGATTAGCACTGCGAATTGTCTAGACGTTGGAATTGAAGTTGCGGTTGTATGTATCAATCCACAATTACAAGGAAGAAGGGGGAAATAGGGGTTTTATACGATTGGCGAAGATGAGGAATGCGCACAAATGAAATGTGGCGGGCGATCGTCGAAATGTATCTCACCATTCAAACCAACCCAACCACTTATAATTTCTCCAGCGCACGCATGTGGTCGTTCATCATGCCACATTTGCTTCCGTCCTGCTATACATTGCAGTTTCCTCTGCTTGAACTCCAAACACCCTACTGACTATGTGTGGTTGCGCCTTTTTTATCACCCGACCAGTTTTGATCACTCCGCCCTATCGGAGTCGGGTGATCCGCCAGACCCCCCCCCCCCCCCCTCCATTAAAGGCCACCACCCTGCAACCTCCGCCTTCGTCCAACTTACGCAAGACCCGGGGGCAAGACTGGACGAATGAACCCATCAAGTCTCGTTCCGTTCCATGTTGCCGCCAGGTGAGGGCTGTTCAGAACGTTACGTTTCAGGTCTCAAATACAGATGTCAGAAGGTCGTCTACGTTGCGAACGTTGATATTGGTTCGCGCATCGTGGATTTTGGCCCATGAAAAGTAGATCTGGCTCATGAGACGTAGGTTGAGAATACCGGTAGTTGAGCCTGAAAACGTAGATTTGCCAGTACTTTTGAAGAACTCTCACCCGCCCTCACCTGGTCGGCGTAGTAATCTGCACGGGCTGGCTATGCGATGCATGCATGTTACAGCTACACAGGCGCTAGTCCGTGAGCTCTTCGGAGGAATTTCGCATGGGCGTACAATCCTACAAGTCGAATTGGAAATCACTGTCTCTTTATGGACGATACAGTGATTTCCAATTCGACTAGGGCAAATTTGTTCCGGGGGACCGTGGGGGACTCCAAAATCTACATCATGGCACGCAATCGGTTTAAACATCTACGTCTACTACACGCAGCGCGTACAACAACCCTGCTCGTCACTTCAAGACGGATGAGTGGCATTCAGTGTACCAGCCTGGATGTGGCATGTGCCCAGGGGTGGATATCCCAGTCTGGGTGGTGGTCTGAAGTGTTAATGCTGATGAGTTGCCTGAGTTGGCTACTTGGCTTTACCATTTGGCACCAAACTCTCCTCCCTCAGCCCATTGTCCTTGTTGTTGGAGGTCTTGTATGGGGACTGTGGGACTGTGGGTGGGTGGGGGGGCTGTGGGGGCAGGTTTGGTGTTGTAGGCCTTGAGGAGTTCCTGGAATCTGGTAGGACCAACCAACAGGGTGATTTGTTCCTCAGTGAGATGGACGGGGGACCATGTGACCACAAGTCCACAATGGAGGTGGCAGAGGAGTAGGTGTGGGAGTGCACGGGGAGGCCAGCAGATATGTAGGAAGGAATAATGATGCAGGGGGCTTTCTGGACCCTCCAATATCTGTGATGGGAGTTTTCTGCACGTTCTGTGTCCTTCCTCCTTTGGGCTCTGGAGCCAAGGAGGTAGGTCAGGCTGTGTTGGTTGTCTGCAGGAGGTGGAGTAGCTTTGCTGGGGTGGGGGGGATCAAGAGGGTCGGAGGTTGAGACAGCATGCTTCGGCAACAGAAATAACAACTTGAACTTGGTTACATGGCTCCAGCCTTCTCTTTGTCTTCTCTTTCGGCACAGAAAGAACAACTTGAACTTGGTTACAATGGCTCCAGCCTTCTTGCGTCTATTCGGCACAGATAACAACTTGACACTTGGTTTACTGGCTCCAGCTTCTTTGTCGCTCGGCAGCATAAATAACAACTTGAACTTGGTTACCTGGATCACCCTTCTTGTCGTCTCGGCACAGAATAACAACTGAACTTGGTTACATGGGCTCCGCCTTCTTGTCCGTCTTTCGCAACAGAAATAACACTTGAACTTGGTTACATGGCTCCACCTTCTTGTCCGTCTTCGGCAACAGAAATACAACCTTGAACTTGGTTTTACTGGCTCCAGCTCTTTGTCGTCTTCGGCAACAGAAATAAACAACTTGAACTTGGTTACATGGCTCCAGCTTCTCGTCGTCCTGTCGGCAACAGAAATAACAACTGAACTTTGGGAGGGACATGCTCCACCTTCTTGCGTCTTCGGCACAGAAATAACACTTGAACTTGTTACATGGGCTCCAGCCTTCTTGTCGTCTCTGCAGCAGAAAATAACACTGTGAACTTGGTTACGGGCTACAGCCTTCTGTCGTCTTCGGCAACAGAAATAACAACTTGAACTTGGTTACATGGCTCCAGCCTTCTTGTCGTCTTCGGCAACAGAAATAACAACTTGAACTTGGTTACATGGCTCCAGCCTTCTTGTCGTCTTCGGCAACAGAAATAACAACTTGAAACTGGTTAGCATGGCTCAGCCGTTCTTGTCGTCTCGGCAACAGAAATAACAACTGAACTTGGTTATGCTCCAGCCCTTCTCGTCGTCTTCGGGCAACAAAAGAAAAAAAAAAACAAATACCAACTTGAACTTGGTTACATGGCTCCAGCCTTCTTGTCGTCTTCGGCAACAGAAATAACAACTTGAACTTGGTTACATGGCTCCAGCCTTCTTGTCGTCTTCGGCAACAGAAATAACAACTTGAACTTGGTTACATGGCTCCAGCCTTCTTGTCGTCTTCGGCAACAGAAATAACAACTTGAACTTGGTTACATGGCTTCCAGCTTCTCGTCCGTCTCTTCTCGGCAAGAAATAACAACTTAACTTGGTTACACCATTGCTCCAGCCTTCCTTGTCGTCTTCGGCAACAGAATAACACTTGAATTGGTTTACTGGCTCCAGCCTTTTTGTCGTCTTCGGCAACAGAAATAACAACTTGAACTTGGTTACATGGCTCCAGCCTTCTCGTCGTCTTCGGCAGTACTGCAGTAGCATCATCTATTTTAGCAAGTCAGCCCTCATTTGGTTGTATGATTACTTTTTACTCAGTTCTTCAAATGCAATTCTGAGACCACCCATGAGTAGGCATTGGGAAGGGCAGTCCATTGGCACCACTTTGAACCTCGTTCAATGAGTACATACCCCTACCCACCCCCCACCCCCCCACCCCCACCACCATCACCACCCCACCACCCCACACACACTGTACCAAGGATTGATCAAAGTGCACCAACACCCCACTCGAGTGCTCCTCGTGTGCTAAGTACACATGGAAGTACAGCATGGCTACCCACTGGAAGGGGAAGGATGGTCGAGAATCCGAGGACGCCATTGTGTGCGCCTTATTATAAACCCCCTGGATCCATATCGAAGTTAAAAATTGGTATTTCTATTCAGGCCCTCCCCCCCCCCCCCCCCCCCCCCCCCCCCCCCCCCCCCCCCCCCCCATTTTTTTAGGCTCAGCGTTTGCAGTTTTGTTTTACTCTTGAATATATGTATAATATAGCAATATATGCGGGGGCTATATATATCCGACAGCGGTCGGCTGAGTCAGACACGTGTATAATACTACTGTACTGTACTGCCGAAGGCTCCCTGGCCACTTCTTCGTGTGTGTGTTATAGTGAACGCAAAGACTGCGATACTGGCAGGGTCAATACTTTCTACAGAGATATAATGATAAGGGCAAGTAGATATTGCGAGCTAGAAGACAGATGGCAGTAGCAGTACATCAAGTACCGCAACTGTAGTGCACATAGCGAAAGGCGGTTTGGCCACTGCCGGACTAGTGGTTCAACGACCTGTGAGGAATTAGACCGAGAGTGCACTTGGCCACTCTTGGTACGACATATAAGTCATACCATAACAACTGCCAATGTAAACTAAATCCTCGGATACCGGTCTGTTAATTCCTTCTTTCGTATCTGTATCGTATCAATCACATAACTTGAACTTGGTTACATAGCTTCAGCCAGCAATTCGGCTGCTCGCCGTCTTCGGCAGTCAACATCTGGTGTAAATCACATAAAAACTTGAACTTGAACTTGGTTACATAGCTTCAGCCAGTATTTTGGCTGCTCGCCTTCTTCAGCGGTAAACATATTATGACCAGGAAAATGTAAACTCGAACAAATCACTTTCCCCCTTCATTTTATTATATCAAATATCAATCACATAATTACGGTGACTATAGCTAGCTCCGGCTTACGCTGTGGTGTCCTTGACATCACGTCCTGTGAGTAACTGTATTACACGGATGTAACAATTTCAATTTCAATCACATATTGTCATTATGCTTTCACAGAAGGCGATCGCACTACTGGTTGTAAACGTTGTCTCAACAACGCTAACCAGTCACTCCTGCTTCGCCTAGTTTGCTGCTCGCTGCAAGGCACGAGATGGTCAACTAGGAAGCCCTGCAAAGTAGTTGAAGTAGAAGTGTGTGTGTGGATGTGGGTATATGTTTTAAGGAGTGTGCATGCGTCTGTGGATGCGTGGGTGAGTGTGTGGGTGTGTGGGTTGATGTTTTTAGTAGAAGTAGTGCGTGTGTGGTTTGTGTGTTTGTGTTTGTGATTTACTTAGTGCCTCAGTTTGCGTTTGGGAATCAGTTATCAGCAACGACAAAAACACCGTCCATCCCTCTATCCAACCACCCATCCCTCCCTTCACCCATCTATCCACCCATCCAGGCCTCTATCCCTCCCTTCACCCATTCACCCAACCATCCACCCATCCAGGCCTCCATCCCTCCCTTCACCCATTCACCCATCCATCCACCCATCCAGGCCTCCCTCCCTCCCTTCACCCATCCAACCGTCCAGTCACCCACCCAGGCCTCCATCCCTCCCTTTACCCATTCACCCATCCAACCATCCAGGCCTCCATCCCTCCCTTCACCCATCCAACCGTCCAGTCAACCATCCAGGCCTCCCTTCACCCATTCGCCCATCCAACCATCCAGGCCTCCATCCATCCACCCATCCAGGCCTCCATTCCTCCCTTCACCCATCCAACCGTCCAGTCACCCATCCAGGCCTCCATCCCTCCCTTCACCCATTCACCCATCCAACCATCCAGTCAACCATCCATCCACCCATCCAGGCCTCCATCCCTCCCTTCACCCATTCACCCATCCAACCATCCAGTCAACCATCCATCCACCCATCTAGGCCTCCATCCCTCCCTTCACCCCTTCACCCATCCACCCATCCAGGCCTCCATCCCTCCCTTCACCCATTCACCTATCCAACCATCCAGGCCTCCCTCCCTCCCTTCAGCCGTTCACCCATCCAACCGTCCAGTCACCCATCCAGGCCTCCATGCCTCCCTTCACCCATTCACCCATCCAACCATCCAGGCCTCCATCCATCCACCCACCCAGGCCTCCATCCCTCCCTTCACCCATTCACCCATCCAACCGTCCAGTCACCCATCCAGGCCTCCATCCCTCCCTTCACCCATCCAACCGGCCAGACACCCATCACCCATCCAACCGGCCAGGCCTCCATCCCTCCCTTCACCCACCCAAGGACAGGCAAGCCATTACATTACATTGTCATCGACAGGCCATTGTTGGCCCAAGACAAGCCCGCTCCACAACATCCGGGAGGGGCCTTCCAACAAATCCTGAGAAAAAGAAAGGCAAGATTGCAGCAAGCAAGCAAGCGAGCAAGTAAGCAAGCTAGCATTATCCCTATTGCAGGAAGCAAGCATTATATTATTATCAGCACTAAATCCTAACCGGTATGATATATACTCATCAACACCCCCACTCCCCACCCATCCATGCAAGCCATGCACATCTGACCAGTCGGCCATGCCATGCACCTCACCCACCCACCCACCCATGCCATGCAACACCCCCACTCCCCACCCATCCATGCAAGCCATGCACCTCCCACCAGTCGGCCATGCCATGCACCTCACCCACCCACCCATGCCATGCAACACCCCAATCCCCACCCATCCATGCAAGCCATGCACATCTGACCAGTCGGCCATGCCATGCACCTCACCCACCCACCCACCCCATGCCATGCAACACCCCCCACTCCCCACCCATCCCGGCAGGCCATGCACCTCCCACCAGTCGGCCATGCCATGCACCTCACCCACCCACCCACCCATGCCATGCAACACCTCCGCTCCCAACCAATCCAGTCAAGCCATGCACATCTCACCAGTCGACAGGTGAAGATGCGCCTCACCCACCCACCCACCCACCCATGCATGCAACACCCCCCTCCCCACTCATCAAGACATGCCATGCACGTTCCACCAGTCGGCCATGCCATGCACCTCACCCACCCACCCATGCCATGCAACACCCCCACTCCCCATCCATCCATGCAAGCCATGCACATCTCACCAGCCGGCCATGCCATGCACCTCACCCACCCACCTACCCATGCCATGCAACACCCCCACTCCCCACCCATCCATACAAGCCATGCACATCTCACCAGCCGGCCATGCCATGCAACCCCCCCACTCCCCACTCATCCATGCCATGCAGCACCCCCACTCCCCACACATGCACATCTCACCAGTCGCCCGGTGAAGATGCTGAGACCAACATCGAAGAAGCCAATGCCTTGGAAGACCAGTGCTGCAGGGTGGGTGGGTGGTTTGGTTTGGTTTGGGTTGGGGGGATGGGTGGAGGGTTGGGTTGGGTTGGGTTGAGTTGGGAAGGTGGGTGGTGGAGAGGTGGGGGGCTGGGAGGTGGAGAGGTGGAGGGGTAAGGGTGTGTGTAGAGGGGTGTGTGTGTGTGTGGAGGGGTGTGTGGGTGGTGGAGGGGTGGGTGGTGGAGGGTTGGGGGGCGGAGGGCTGGGCCGCTGAAAAGCCTGGAATGCCCTATACATGTTTTCAACTGGCCAAACTAGCAAAAACTAAAAAGTTGCCAGGGCAGGTCAGGGAATGTTGTGATACTAAAAAACGTACCGTACTAAAACCGTACTCACTTCGAAAACCCGAAATGTATCCGTACCGTATCCGTTCCATATCCGTACCCGTACCGTACTGTACGGTATTAGTACCCGTACCATATCCGTCCCCGTACTTCTAAAAACGTATCCATACTTTATCCATACCGTAACCCGTACTGTATCAGTACACACACCGTATCCGTACCCGTACTTCTAAAACCGTATCCCTACCGTAACCCATACCATATCTGTACCATAACCTGTACCGTTTCCGCACCCTATCCCGTACCGTTTCCGTACCGTCCCCCGTATCCGTACCGTACCCATACCGTATCCGTACCCGTACTCATCCTGGCCCAAAGGGGGTTCAGGGGCGGGGCTGAGATTCGAGTCTTGTGGTACCGGAAGGTTGGGCCAACACTGGGTCCCAGGTAGCGGTCACTAACGGCAGTAGAAATACAAATTGATTCTCCGTTTTTCATCACACTTTGTATTATAACCTTTCTCATTCAAGGTTAGTTAGTTAGTTAGTTAGTTAGTTAGTTAGTTAGTTAGTTAGTAAGTTACTTAGTTAGTTAGTTAGTAAGTTACTTAGTTAGTTAGTTAGTTGGCTGGTTAATTAGTTAGTTAGATAGTTAGTTAGTTCTCTTCTGTCTTACTGGCTACCCCTTGGCTGACACATACAAACAAGAGGCATTACATCACACACCAACCCTCTAACGGAACTGAATTCTCGGTGTCACTGGTTTGTGTTGGCAGACCCACCTCCTGGGGTGAAAGATCTTTAGTTTGACAACTAAAAAAAAATGTGGCGTTGGGGTGTGGTCAAGAAAGAGGTCGCAGCTCTGACCAATGCAGCCTATAACGAGGGGGGGCATGATCTGGTGCCTTTACATGCAATAATTTGAAGCCCTTCCTACACGATGGGCAAGTCCCTTAAGCCTATTTGGCCTACCCCTGGACTGTAACATACATACATACATACATACAAGAAGCATTATATCTCTCACCATCTCTCTCCTGGTGACGTTGGAGTGTGCTCAAGAAAGAGGACGGCAGCTCTGACCAGTGCAGCCTAGAATTGAGGTGGTGTAAGATGTGGTATCCATCATTGTAGGTCCGGGTGTTGTCAGAGCATGCTAGACAGTTGTAGGTGCAGTTGAATGCGTCAGCATCGCCCTTGGGGTTGATGAAGGCGTGCTGACTCCTGAGGGTGGGGTGGGGAGTGGTGGGGGGTGGGGGTGTTGAATCCTGAAAGCAGGGATGGGGATGGTGACGGTGGAGTGGAGTGGAGTGGTGTTGTCAGAGCATGCTAGACAGTTGTATGCGCAGTTGAATGCGTCAGCATCGCCCTCGGGGTTCATGAAGGCGTGCTGACTCCTGAAAACAGGGATGGGGTTGAAGGGTGAGGTGGGGAAGTGGTGGGGGGTGGGGGTGTTGCATCCTGAAAGCAGGGGAGGGGATGGTGGGGTGGAAGTGGGGTGGAGTGGAGTGGAGTGGAGTGGTGTGGGGAGGGGAGGTAGTTGTAGGTGCAGTTGAATGCTTCCGCATCCCATAGGTTGTGATGGAGGCGTTGTGACTCCTGAAAACAGGGGGGGGGGTTAGGGTGGGGGGTGGGGAGGGATGGAGAGGTTAAAGATGCGGTTTAGGGGTTGGGTGGGTTGGGTGGGTTTGGTTGGTTTGGGTTGGGTTGGGTGGTTGGGGGGGGGAAGTCAAAGTCATCCTGAAAGTGGGATAGGGTGGTGGTGGGTGGTGTGGAGTGAGTAGTTAGAGTGGAGTGGTGGGGTGTGGGTAAGGCAGTTGAAGGCATCGCATAGCACTTGGGATTGATGAAGGCGTGTTGAATCCTGGAAACAGCGGGAGTAGGGGGGGTGGGGGGTGGGAGGAGGGGGAGGGAAAGGGGGGAGACGGGTTGAGGCAAAGCTGAATTACATTGGCTTGCCCTTGGGGATCGATGGAGGGTGTTGACTCCTGGAAAACAGGGAGTAGGGTGGGGGTGGGAGCAGGGGTAGGGTGGGGGGTGGGGAGGGAGGGGAAAGGGTGTAGGCAAATGTCTGAATACGTTGCATACCCTTGGGGATTGATGGAGGCGTGTGATCCTGAACAAAAACAGGGGATTAGGTAGGGTGGGGGGTGGGAGGGGAGGGGGGAAAGGTTGTAGGCAAAGCTGAAATACAGTGGCGTGGCCCCTGGGGGAGATGGAGGCGTGTGACTCCTGGAAACAGGGGAGGTAGGGTGGGGGGTGGGAGGAGGGGAGAAAGGGTTGTAGGCAAAAGCTGATACATTGCCATTGCCCTTGGGGACGATTGTCGGGTGTGGATCCTGACACAGGAGGAGGTGGGGGGGGAGGGAGGGGGAAAGGGTTGTAGGCCAAAGCTTGAATTACATTGGCTTGCCCATGGGGATTGTGAGGCGATGTTGCTCCTGGAACACGGGAAGTAGGGGGGGGGGGGGGGGGGGGGGTGGGAGGGAGGGGGAAAGGGTTGTAGGCAAAGCTGAATACATTGGCATTGCCCTTGGGGATGATGGAGGCGTGTTGACTCCTGGAAACAGGGAGTAGGGTGGGGGGTGGGAGGGAGGGGGAAAGGGTTGTTAGGACAAAGCTGATACATTGCATGCTGGGATTTGATGGAGGCGTGTGGTTTTGACCCTGGAAAAACAGGGAGTAGGGTGGGGGGCGGTGGGAGGCGAGGGGGAAGGGTTGTAGGCAAAGCTGAAAATTGGCATACCCTTGGGGATGATGGAGGCGTCTGTTGACTACTGACACACAGGGAGTCGGGTGGGGGTGGGAGGGAGGGGGAAAGGGTTGGAGGCAAAAAGTGAATAAATTGGCATTGCCCTATGGGGATGAGGGAGGCGTGTTGACTCTGACAAACAGGTAGTAGAGTAGGGGGGGCTGGGAGGGGAGGGGGAAAGGGTTGTAGGCAAAGCTGAATACATTGGCTTTGCCCTTGGGGATGATGGAGGCGTGTTGACTCCTGACAACAGGGAGTAGGGTGGGGGGTGGGAGGGAGGGGGAAAGGGTTGTAGGCAAAGCTGAATACATTGGCTTTGCCCTTGGGGATGATGGAGGCGTGTTGACTCATGAAAACGGAGAAGGGTGGGGGGTGGGAGGGGGAAGGGAGGGGGGCGAAGGGTTGTAGGCAAAGCTGAATACAGTGGCTTTGCCCTTGGGGATGATGGAGGCGGGTTGACTCTGGAAACAGGGGTAGGTGGGGGGTGGGAGGAGGGGTGGAGGGAGGTGAAAGGGTTGTAGGCAAAGCTGAATACATTGGCATTGCCCTTGGGGATGATGGAGGCGTGTTGACTCCTGGAAACAGGGAGGTAGGGTGGGGGGGTGGGAGGGAGGGGGAAAGGGTTGTAGGCAAAGCTGAATACATTGGCATTGCCCTTGGGGATGATGGAGGCCGTGTTGACTCCTGGAAAACAGGGAAGGTAGGGTGGGGTGGGTGGAGGGAGGGGGAAAAAGGGTTGTAGGCAAAGCTGAATACATTGGCATTGCCCTTGGGGATGATGGAGGCGTGTTGACTCCTGGAAACAGGGAGTAGGGTGGGGGTGCGAGGGAGGGGAGAATGGCTTGTAGGCAAAGCTGAATACATTGGCATTGCCCTTGGGAGATGATGGAGGCGTTCGTTGACTCCTGGAACAGGGAGAAGGGTGGGGGGTGGGAGGTAGCTGGGAAAGGGCAAAGGCTGAATACCTTGGCATTGCCCTTGGGGATGATGGAGGCGTGTGGACTCCTGGAAACAGGGAGTAGGGTGGGGGGTGGGGTGGGAGGGGGGAGGGGGAAAGGGTTGCGCTAGGGTGGGGCTGGGAGGGACTCGGTGAAAGGGTTGTAGGCAAAGCTGAATACATTGGCATTGCCCTTGCGGAATCGATGGAAGGCGTGTTGACTCCTGGAAACAGCGGATAGGGGTGGGGGGTGGGAGGGTAGGGGGAAAGGTTGTAGGCAAAGCGAATACCTCTGGCATTGCCCCTTGGGATGATGTAAGGCGTTTGACTCTGGAACAGGAGTAGGGTGGGGTGTGGGAGGGAGGGGGAAAAGGGTTGTAGGCAAAGCTGAATACATTGGCATTGCCCTTGGGGATGATGGAGGCCGTCGTGTGACTCCTGGAAACACGGGCGAAGGGTGGGGGGGTGGAGGGAGTGGAGAAAGGGCAAAGCTGAATACATTGGCATTGCCCTTGGGGATGATGGAGGCGTGTTGACTCCTGGAAACAGGGAGTAGGGTGGGGGGTGGGAGGGAGGGGGAAAGGGTTGTAGGCAAAGCTGAATACATTGGCATTGCCCTTGGGGATGATGGAGGCGTGTTGACTCCTGGAAACAGGGAGTAGGGTGGGGGGGTGGGAGGGAGCGGGAAAGGGCAAAGCTGAATACATTGGCATTGCCCTTGGGATGATGGAGGCGTGTTGACTCCTGGAAACAGGGAGTAGGGTGGGGGGGTGGGAGGGAGGGGGAAAGGGTTGTAGGCAAAGCTGAATACATTGGCATTGCCCTTGGGGATGATGGAGGCGTGTTGACTCCTGGAAACAGGGAGAAGGGTGGGGGGTGGGAGGGAGCGGGAAAGGGCAAAGCTGAATACATTGGCATTGCCCTTGGGGATGATGGAGGCGTGTTGACTCCTGGAAACAGGGAGTAGGGTGGGGGGTGGGAGGGAGGGGGAAAGGGTTGTAGGCAAAGCTGAATACATTGGCATTGCCCTTGGGGATGATGGAGGCGTGTTGACTCCTGGAAACAGGGAGTAGGGTGGGGGGGGGGAGGGAGGGGGGAAAGGGTTGTAGGCAAAGCTGAATACATTGGCATTGCCCTTGGGGATGATGGAGGCGTGTTGACTCCTGGAAACAGGAGTAGGGTGGGGGGTGGGAGGGAGGGGGAAGGCTGTTGTAGGCAAAGCTGAATACATTGGCATTGCCCTTGGGGATGATGGAGGCGTGTTGACTCCTGGAAACAGGAGTAGGGTGGGGGTGGGAGGGAGGGGGAAAGGGTTGTAGGCAAAGCTGAATACATTGGCTTTGCCCTTGGGGATGATGGAGGCGTTTTGACTCCTGGAAACAGGGAGCTAGGGTTGGGGGGTGGGAGGGAGGGGGGAAAGGGTTGTAGGCAAAGCTGAATACATTGGCATGCCCTTGGGGATGATGGAGGCGTGTTGACTCCTGGAAACAGTGAGTAGGGTGGGGGGTGGGAGGGAGGGGGAAAGGGGTTGTAGGCAAGCTGAATACATTGGCTTTGCCCTTGGGGATGATGGAGGCGTGTTGACTCCTGGAAACAGGGAGTAGGGTGGGGGGTGGGAGGGAAGGAGAGGGGGTTGTAGGCAAAGCTGAATACATTGGCATTGCCCTTGGGGATGATGGAGGCGTGTTGACTCCTGGAAACAGAGAGTAGGGTGGGGGGTGGGAGGGAGGGGGAGGGAGCTGTTGGTGTAGGGGTGGGGAGGGATGGGGAGCTGAATCCTGAAAGCAAAGATGGGGATGGTGGGGTGGAGTGGAGTAGAGTAGAGTGTTGGGTCATGGGGAGGCAGTTGAAGGCGTCAGCATCTCCCTTGGGGTTGATGGAGGCTTGTTGACTCCTGAAAACAGTGAGTAGGGTGGCAGGGAGGGGGAGGTTTAGGGGTTGGGTGGGGAGGGATGGGGGTGTTGAATCCTGACAGAAGGGAAGGGGTGGAGTGGTAGTGTGGTGTGGAGTGGAATGGGGAGGTAGGCAGTTGTAGGCGCAGTAACAACACACAATTTAAACTGCCAATAGATGAACCAGTCGCCATTTCTGGTTGACGGTTGACCGGTTTCTGGTTGACGGTTGACCGTGTACCAGTTTCTTGGTGACGGTTGACCGGTTTCTGGTTTCAGGTTGACCGGTTTCTGGTTGACCAGTTTCTGGTTGACGGTTGACCGTGTACTGGTTTCTTGGTGACGGTCGCCATTTCTGGTTTCTGGTTGACGCTTGATGTTTGACCAGTTTCTGGCAGACGGTTGACGGATTACCGGTTTCTGGGTGACGGTCACCATTTCTGGTTTCTGGTTGACGGTTTCTGGTTGACCGGTTTCTGGTAGACGGTTGACTTGTTTCTGGTTGACAGTCGCCATTTCTGGTTTCTGGTTGACGGTTTTGGTTTACCAGTTTCTGGTTGACAGTTTACCAGTTTCTGGTTGACGGTTGAAGCTTAACTGATTTCTGGTTGACGGTAGACTGTTTACCAGTTTCTGGCTGACAACACATGCTGGTGTTCAAAACTGAAGGGGCAAACCCAAAGGCTGAAAAGAAAGCTTAATAGGTTTGTGGTAGCGAGCTCATGCTTTGTTGGTTCAGTAGTATCAGCTTTGACTTCAATGCCACTGGATGAACCAGTCGCCAAATGCGACAATGAATGTAGAGAGGAAGAAATGAATTATCAATACTACTTCTACTACAACTACTACTACTACTACTCATAATTATGATTATTATAAAAATAATTAAAAATAATTAAAAGTAAATAATAAGTCAATAATAAATACACCACCACCACCACCACCACCACACTGATGCCGCTGGATGAATCAGTTGTCAAATGTGCGACGAATGTAGAGAAGAAAAAAAGGAGTGATCGCTGTATGCTGTTTAAAATGCAGCACCAGCACCAAATGCTGTTTAAAATGCAGCACCAGCACCAAATGCTGTTTAAAATGCAGCACCAGCACCAAATGCTGTTTAAAATGCAGCACCAGCACCAAATGCTGTTTAAAATGCAGCACCAGCACCAACTGCTGTTTAAAATGCAGCACCAGCACCAAATGCTGTTTAAAATGCAGCACCAGCACCAAATGCTGTTTAAAATGCAGCACCAGCACCAAATGCTGTTAAAAATGCAGCACCAGCACCAAATGCTGTTTAAAATACAGCACCAGCACCAAATGCAGCACCAGCACCGCAGTATGCTGTTTAAAGTGCAGCACCAGCACCGCAGCACTACCTCTGAATGGACTCACATGGATGAACTCACACCTCACTGCTGCCACCGGATGGTCTCATCAGTTCCAAAATGTGATGAGGAGTGCGGAGAATAAGAAAGGGAGGAACTACGCTACACCGCTGCCACCGGATGGTATCACCAGTCTCAAAATGTGATGAGGAATGTGGAGAAGAAGAAAGGGGTGATCGTTGTATGCTGGAACAGTCAGTTTAAAATGCAGCACCAGCACCACAGCACTGCCTCTGGATGGACTGGCAGGGATTATCAATCACATCACGGCTGCCACCGGATGGTCTCATCAGTTCCAAAATGTGATGAGGAGTGCGGAGAATAAGAAAGGGAGGAACTACGCCACACCGCCGACACCAGATGGTTTCACCAGTCTCAAAATGTGATGAGGAATGTGGAGAAGAAGAAAGGGGTGATCGTTGTATGCTGGAACAGTCACGTTATAAGGCAGCACCAATTGTAACCAATGAGGAAAACGTGGTGACCCATAGGGGGACGTGAGGATCGTTATCGCTCACACTTCACCCCCCTTTCGAAAGACCGACGCCCACTATTGGTGTGCACGTCCGGCCCGGCCAGGTCCCCTTCCGTCGAAGGAGATTCTCTCAGGCAGACGACCTGCACTTTGGTTCTAGCGGGGATCGAACTTGGGGTGCTTGGCGACGATTCGCTCAAAGCAGGCCCTCAACGACTCCACCAATTGTAACCAATGAGGAAAACGTGGTGTCCGAGGGGGGGACGTGAGGATCGTTATCGCTCACACCAACACTACACCCCTGCTACTGGATCACCATTTGCCGAACGTGAAGAGGAATGCGGAGAAGAAGAAAGGGTTGATCGCTGTATACATTTGCTTTTTAAAATACAGCACCAGCACTGCAGCACTGCCTCTGGGTGGACTCACAGGCAGCACCAGCACCACAGGGATGCCAATGGGTAGAATGAGGAAGGTAGTGAAGAAAGGGCTAATCAATCATGAACAATAATCAATAATAATCAATAATAATAATAATAATAATAATAACAACAAGTAAATGGTAAGTCAATAATACATTAAATGCACCACCAGCACCCTAGTGATGCCACTGGGTGGACTCACCAGTTTTCGAATGTGATGAGGAAGGTTGAGAAGAAGACAGGGATAATCCAGCACCAGAACCTTGCTAGTGGATGGCAGCCACTTTAATAATAAAGTAGTAACATTAAAAATACAGTAGTGACATTAACAATAAAGGTGCCAATGGATGGACTCACCAGTTTCCGAATGTGATGAGGAAGGTTGAGAAGAAGAAAGGGATGATCCGGCACTACGGTTGATAACATGGTTCCTGCCAACGAGTTGGCTGCTCGCCGTCTACGATAAAGGTGCCAATGGGCGGACTCACCAGTTCTCGAATGTGACGAGGAAGGTAGAGAAGAAGAAAGGGATGATCCAGCACCAGAGCCTTGCTAGTGGATGTAACTAGAAGTTGAAGTAGGTAACATGGTTCCTGCCAACAAGTTGGCTGCTCACCATCTTCAGCAGTAACACTTACAGTACCAGAGGGACTCACCAGTTCCTGAATGTGATGAGTAAGGTAGAGAAGAAGAAAGGGATGATCCAGCACCAGAACCTTGCTAGTGGATGGCAGTAACTTCAATAATAAAGTAGTAACGTTAAAAATACAGTAGTGACATTATAGCAATTCAGGGGATGAACTGGACAAACGTTTCGTACTTCGTCGAACATTGTCGAGAATTCCAGGCCAAATTGTCGAGAATTCTCGGATTTCCAGGCCAAAATTCTCGACGAAGTACAAAGTACGAGTTCTCGCGGAAACGGTTTGTCCAGTTCATCCCCTGAATTGCTATAACAATAAAGGGATGATCCAGCACCAGAACCTTGCTAGTGGATGGCAGTAACTGTTATAATAAAGAAATAACATTACAAATACAGTAGTGACATTAACAATAAAGGTGCCAATGGGTGGACTTACCAGTGTCCAAATGTGATGAGGAAGGTAGAGAACAAGAAAGGGACAATCAAGAATAAGTCAATGATAAGTAAATTACATAATCCAGCACACCAGTTCCCAAATGTGATGAGGAAGGTAGAGGAGAAGAAAGGGATGATTCAGCACTAGAGCCTTGCCAGTGGACGTAACTAGAAGTTGAACTTGGTGACATGGTTTCTGCCATCAAGTTGGCTGCTCGCCGTCTACAGCAGTAACATCCACAAGGTGCCAATGGGTGGAATCACCAGTTTCCGAATGTGATGGGGAAAGCAGAGAAGAAGAAAGGGATAATCAATCATAAGTAAATTATAGTAAATAACATAATCCAGCACACCAGTTGCCGAATGCAATGAGGAAGGTAGAGAAGAAGAAAGGGATAATCAATCATAAGTGAATAGGAAGTAAATAACATAATCCAGCACACCAGTTGCCGAATGCAATGAGGAAGGTAGAGAAGAAGAAAGGGATAATCAATCATAAGTGAATAGGAAGTAAATAACATAATCCAGCACACCAGTTGCCGAATGCGATGATGAAGGTAGAGAAGAAGAAAGGGAAATCAATAATAAGTAAATACCGGAAGTAAATAAATAATATAATCCAGCACACCAGTGTCGACATGTGATAAGAGAGGTAGAGAAGAAGAAAGGGATAATCCAGCACTAGAGCATTGCCAGTTGATGTAACTAGAAGTTGAACTTGGTAACATGGTTTCTGCCAACAGTTTGGCTGCTCGCCATCTTCAGCAGTAACATAAAAAAAAGCAATGAGAACGCCTGGTGTGGCGTGGTGTTAAGGGAACCTGTCGTACGCGGGCAGAGAACGCTCTACCACTTCAACTGGACAAGCTACCATCGCGGTTGACAGCAACCTGCAACTCCAAGGGCGACCGTAGGGGGAATCGAACCCCCGACCCTTCTTCGTTTAAGCAATTTGGTGTACCACTAGACCAATGTATATCACAGAAACGGGCTCAGTAACATTAACAAGACAGGAGGGACTTACCAGTTCCCAAATGAGATGAGGAAGGTAGAGAAGAAGAAAGGGATGATCCAGCACCAGAACGTTGCTAGTGGATGGCAGTAACTTTGATAATAAAGTAGTAACATTAAAAATACAGTAGTGACATTGACAAGGTGCCAATGGGTGGACTTACCAGTTGCCGAATGTGATGAGGAAGGTAGAGAACAAGAAAGGGATGATCAACAACAACAACAGCAACAACAACAAATAATAATAATAACAAAAAGTAAAGGATAAGTCAGTCAGAGTCAATAATAAATACAAATGTAACACCAGCACCACAGTGATGCCAATGGATGGACTCACCAGTTCCCGAATGTGATGAGTAAGGTAGAGAAGACGAAAGGGATGATCCAGCACCAGAACCTTGCTAGTGGATGGCAGTAACTGTTAGAATAAAGAAATAACATTACAAATACAGTAGTGACATTAACAATAAAGGTGCCAATGGGTGGACTTACCAGTTCCCGAATGTGATGAGGAAGGTAGAGAAGAAGAAAGGGATGATCCAGCACCAGAGTGCTGCTACTGGGTTAATGAGGTAGGCAGCTCTTAGGAAGCTGAGGTAGATGACTTCGGTGGTGACCATGAGAGCTGCGGTCTTGGGGCGGCCTTGGCTGATTGCGAACAGGGGTAGTTCTACCCAGGTGCCGATGAGAAAACGCATCCAGTAGCTAGAGGGAGGAGGAAGGGAGGGAGGGAGGAAGGGAGGGAGGGAGGGAGGGAGGGAGGTGGGGTGCGGGTTGGTGGAAGAAAGGGGAGGGTGGGTAGGTGGGTGGGTTAGGATGGTTTGAAAAGGTGCTGATGAGAAAGCCGCATCAATAGCTAGAGGGAGGGAGGCGAGGGAGGGAGGGAGGGTGGGTTGGGTGGGTGGTGGGTTGAGGGTTCGGTGGAAGAAAGGGGGAGGGTGGGTAGGTAGGTGGGTGGTTTAGGATGCGTTGAAAATGGTACCAATGAGAAAGCGCATCCAGTAGCTAGGGGGAGGGTGTGGTAGGGGGTGGGGTGGGTGAGTGGGTGAAAAAGGTACCAATGAGAAAGCGCATCCAGTAGCTAGGGGGAGGGTGTGGTAGGGGTGGTTGGGTGGGTGAGTGGGTGAAAAAGTTACCAATGAGAAAGCGATCCAAGTAGCTAGGGGGAGGGTGTGGGTAGAGGCGTGGGGTGGGTGAGTGGGTGTGAAAAAGGTACCAATGAGAAAGCGCATCCAGTAGCTAGGGGGAGGGTTGACTGGTAGGGGGTGGGGAGTGGGTGAGTGGGGTGAAAAAGGTACCAAATGAGAAAGCGCATCCAGTAGCTAGGGGGGAGGGTGTGTAGGGGGTGGGGGTGGGTGGAGTGGGTGAAAATGTACAAATGAGAAACACGCATCCAGTAGACTAGAGGAGGGTGGGGGAAAAAGGGGTTTGTACGATGGGAGGGAGGGTAGGGGGAGGGTGAGGGGTGATGAAAGGAAAGAGGGGTGAAGGAGGAGGGGAGCAGGGGGGGAGGAGGGGAGTGCAAACAGGTGGCCGATGAGAAGGAAAGCGGCTTCCAGTAGCATAGAGGGAGGTGAGGGGAGGGAGGGAGGGTGGGTGGGTGGGTGGGTGGAAGGGTACGGTAGAGGGTGAGGTGTGTGTGAGTGGATGGGTTTGACCAAGAGTGGTGCGGTCTTGGGGCGACCCCTGATTGGGATAAGGGGTAGTTCTTCCTAAGTTTGCCTGATTGCCAGTTTGCCAGATTGCCACATGGCGAAAAGGAGAAGTTCCACCTAAGTTTGCCTGATTGCCTGAATGCAAAAAGGGGCAGTTCAACCTAAGTTTGCCTGATTGCCTGAATGCAGAAAGGGGCAGTTCCACCTAAGTTTGCCTGATTGCCTGAATGCAAAAAGGGGCAGTTCCACCTAAGTTTGCCTGATTGCCTGAATGCAAAAAGGGGCAGTTCTACCTAAGTTTGCCTGATTGCCTGTTTGCCTGATGCCCTGATTGTTTGATTGCTTGATTGTCTGATTGCGAAAAGGGGTAGTTCTACCCAGGTGCCGATGAGAAAGCCGCATCCAGTAGCTAGAAGGTGGGTGGGCTGGGTGAGGGAGGGTTGGTGTACAAGTGGTCGAAGGGTGGGTAGGTGGGGGTGTGGGGTGGGTGTAACAAGTTGAAAGGGTGGGTAGGTGGTGGGTGGGGGTGGGTGTAACAAGTGGAAGGGTGGGGTAGTGGTGGGTGGGGGTGGAGGGTGAACAAGTTGGAAGGGTGGTAGGTGGTGTGGTGGGGGTGGGTGTTGTTTTGTATACAAGTGGCAAGGGTGGTTAGATGGGTGGGTGGGGGGCTGTGTTGTTTGTGTTTGTAACAAAGTGGAAGGGTTGGGTAGGTGTGTGGGTGGGGGTGGGTTTTTTTTGTGTAACAATGTGAAGGGTGGGTAGGTGGGTGGGGTGAGTGGTGGAAAAGTGCAATGAGAAAGAACATAAGGTAGGTAGAGGGAGGGTGGGTGAAAAAGGGAGGGAGGGAGGGAGGAAGGGAGGGAGGGTGGGGGGGTAAAAAAGGGGGGGAGGGGGGGGGGGGGACGTTGGAATGCGGGCTGAGTGAGGGTGAGTTGAGGGTGGGTGAGAGTGATGAACCAGGTGTCTGATGAGAAAAGCGCATCCAGTAGCTAGAGGGAGGGTGGGTGGAGTGGGTGGAAAGAGAGGGGAGTGAGGGGAGTCAGGTGCCTGATTGCAAAAAGGGGCAGTTCCACCTAAGTTTGCCTGATTGCCTGATTGCGAAAAGAGGTAGTTCTACCCAGATGCCGATGAGAAAGCGCATTTTAGTAGCTAGAGGCGGGTGTGTGTGTGGGGGGGGGGGGGGGGGAGGGGGGGTTGAGGGAGGTGTGGGGGGGAGACAAGGGGGGGGGCGGAGGGAGCAGGGGGGAGGGGAGAGAGGGGGAGGAGTGGGCGGGTGAAAAAGGTGCCGATGAGAAGTGCAATCTAGTAGCTAGAGGGAGGGTGGGGTGGGTGGGGGAGGTTGGTGGAAAAAAGGGGAAGGGTGGGTAGGTGGGTGGGTGAGTGGTTGAAAAAGTGCCGATGAGAAAGCACATCCGGTAGCTAGAGGGAGGGTGGGAAGGGTAGGGGACGGTAGGGTGGGGGTTGGGGCGAGTGGGCGAAAAGGGGGGGATGGTTGGAAGAAAAAAAGGGGGGGGGGTGAGGGAGGGAGGGGGGGGCCTGGGCGAAAAAGGGTGGGAGGGTGGGCGAGTGAGTGAGGTGGGGATGAGTGGGTGAGAAGGGTACCGATGAGAAAGGTACCGATGAGAAAGGTACCGATGAGAAAGGTACCGATGAGAAAGGTACCGATGAGAAAGGTACCGATGAGAAAGGTACCGATGAGAAAGGTACCGATGAGAAAGCGCAACCAGTGGCTAGAGGGAGGGTGTGTGGGTGAGGGAGGGTTGGTGGAAAAAAGGGGAAGGGTGGGTAGTTGGGTGGGTGAGGGTGGGTGAAAAAAGGGGGGTGGGTGAATATTATAATTATAATTATAATTATAATTACTATTATTATTTTATCCCAGAAAGTTGTACATACCAAAAGAAGTGAGCAAAGTTGTCACGCTGAAAGGGCTCTGTTGATGACAGGTCCACTCCCTGTCTGTTCTCACCCTGCGTGTGTGTTTGTGCGTGTGTGGCGGGGTGGGTGTGAGGTGAGAAGTGGTGGGAGTGGGTGGGTGTGAGGTGAGAAGTGGTGGGCGTGGGAGGGTGTGAGCGAAGGTGTCCAGTTGGAAGGGTTCTGTTGATGACAGGTCCACTCCCTGTCTGTTGTCACCCTGCGTGTGTGTTGGTGTGTGTGTGGCGGGGTGGGTGTGAGGTGAGAAGTGGTGGGAGTGGGTGGGTGTGAGGTGAGAAGTGGTGGGTGTGGGAGGGTGTGAGCGAAGGTGTCCAGTTGGAAGGGCTCTGTTGATGACAGGTCCACTCCTTGTCTGTTGTCACCCTGCGTGTGTGTGTGGGGTGGGGGGTGAGATGAGGAGTGGTGGGGGTGGGTGGATAGGAGTGGGTGTGTGTTTGTGGGGGGGGGGGGGGGGGGGGTAAGCGAAGTTGTCCAGTTGGAAGGGATATGTTGAGGACAGGTCCACACCCTTTTTGTTATCACCTTCATGGGGAGGGGTGGGTGGGTGGATCGGTGGGTGGGTGGGTGGGCGGGGGGGGGGGGGGGAGGTGTGGGTGGGTGGATGGGAGCGGGTGTGAGCGAAGTTACCCAGTTGGAAGGGTTCTGTTGATAAGAGGTTCACTCCCTGTTGGTGTCACCTGAGTGTGTGTGTGTCTGGGTAGGTGGGTGAGGAGTGGTGGGTGTGGGTGGATGGGAGTGGGAGTGGTGGGTGGGGGTGAATGGGAGGGGTTGGAGGGGTTGGGAGGGGGGTTGGTGTGTGTGTGTGTGTGTTGTGTGTGTGTGTGTGTGTGGGTGGGGTGGGTGGGGGGGGGGGGGGGGGAGGTATTGGTATTGGTGGTAGTGGAGGTATTGGTATTGGTGGTGGTGGTGGTGGTGGTATTGGTATTGGTGGTGGGTGAGGTATTAGTATTGGTGGTGGTATTGGAGGTGGTGGAGGTGGTGGTATTGGTGGTGTGTGAGGTATTGGTATTGTTGGTGGAGGTGGAGGTGGTGGTATTGGTGGTGGTATGCCGTGCTAAGTGGGGTGGTTGTAGTCACTTGTCCAACTTACCACATGGTGCATCACACAATGGTGGAGGTGGTACAGCCCGCAAGGTACTCCATACAACGTGCAGAGCACATAGGGAATGATCCCATTTAGCAAATTATACTCTGCAGGCAGAAGGGATGAAGGGGATTTATTTTTCCAGAATACATTCCGATCGGAATACAAGACCCCGTTTTAGCCAAAATTGCCGGGTTAGGAAACCTACAAATAAAAAAGTTCTTTTTAAACCTGAAATTGACTAAAAATGACCCAAATCGACCCAAATCGGATGGAGGATCCTGTTTTGGGAGGAAAATAGGGAGGAATAAAATAAAAAGGAATAAGATTTCCTCTTTTTTATTTGAAAAAAATATCCCTGGGATGAAGGGGATGAAGGGGTTGATTGATACATGCTTCTTATCTTTATCGTCTTCCCAGGCTTTTTCCTTTTAAATTGTTTCTTATCCTACAACACCCTGCTCAAGTTTGTGGAAACTCTTCTACACATGCTTCTTATCTTTATCGTCTTCCCAGGCTTCTTCCTTTTAAATTGTTTCTTATCCTACAAACACCCCTGCTCAAGTTTGTGGAAACTCTTCTACACATGCTTCTTATCTTTATCATCTTCCCAGGCTTCTTCCTTTTAAATTGTTTCTTATCCTACAACACCCTGCTCAAGTTTGTGGAAACTCTTCTACACATGCTTCTTATCTTTATCATCTTCCCAGGCTTCTTCCTTTTAAATTGTTTCTTATCCTACAACACCCTGCTCAAGTTTGTGGAAACTCTTCTACACATGCTTCTTATCTTTATCGTCTTCCCAGGCTTCTTCCTTTTAAATTGTTTCTTATCCTACAACACCCTGCTCAATTTTGTGGAAACTCTTCTACACATGCTTCTTATCTTTATCATCTTCCCAGGCTTCTTCCTTTTAAATTGTTTCTTATCCTACAACACCCTGCTCAAGTTTGTGGAACTTCTTCTTCACAAGCTTCTTATGTTTCACTCATTTCTTATACCGTAGGCGCCTGTAATGTTGGCGGTAAATTTGGCGGTTGGGGTACCGCCATGTTCCTGCAAGGTTGGCGTGTAGGCCAAAACCGGTTCGAGCACAAACCGGATCAACCGCCAACGTTCAGGCGCGAGCAGCTGGACTACAGTGCAGTACACACTCAAACATACAGCCTCAGAGAGGTTCAAACACCGGTATGTGGTCTTGCTAGTTCGCTTCTGCATATTTTCATAATTGATGGATTCTCCAAGGACGTTGGGCCTTCGCTCCCTGTCCCCTCTTCAAGGTGGTGCTCCCCGCCCTATCCCACAACAGCTAAGAAGGGGGGTGCTGCTGCAGCTAGCAAGACCAAAGCAGTAGCAGCTAAGAAGGGGAGTGCTGGTACAGCTAGCAAGACCAAAACAGTTGAGAGGTGTTCCGTTGCAGCCCCATCTGGGCAAGGAAAGAGGAAGAGGAAGGTTTCCCAGGCTTTCGACTCTTCTAGCGATGAAGGCACTGATGAAGTTGATGGCTCTGATGAGGATTCACAGCCTGATGATGGGGGGTTTAGTGAGGATGCACAGCCTGATGATGACGGGTCGGCAGATGAGGATGCACAGCCTGATGAAGGGTTGTCTGACGCATGGACTAGCTGTGATGAAGGGGATGGGTTGGCTAGCGAGGATGATGGGGATGCTGAAGGCGTAGCATAGCCTACCGGTACTACCAGCCTAGAGATTCCTTTTTTGGCCCCTCCTATCTTGGTTGGGGAGTCCCTTTAGCCTACTCGGCTACCCTTGGACTGTAATAATAACAACAACTGCTTATGGGGCAAGATGTGTTTTTAAAATGGAGCAGGGCATGGCCAAGCATGTGTTTATTTAATGTGTCACAGTGCGTCCATGCGTACATGATGAGGGGGCATAGCCTACCCGGTACTACCAGCCTAGAGATTCCTTTTTTAGCCCCTCCTTTTTGGTTGGGGAGGTCCCTTTAGCCTGTTTGGCCTACTCCTTGGACTGTAATAATACACAACAATGCTTATGGTAGTGACCCAAGTGTTTTAAAATGGAGCCAGCCATGGGCCAAGTAATTACCCCCTGTGTTTTAAACTAAAAAAATGGCACCGCCCGTGCCTGCACTTTCTGGGACATTTCATGTCTTCTCCCACCTTGTAACCATTACCGCCCCCCAAAAGTTAGGCACGACCGGTCTCCACACGTGAGCGGCCAATTTTTGTGTCGCCCATTCCGCCCACACATTAAAAAGCGCCCACCACCCATAACAGGCGCCTACGGCCCATATGTACCTTCTGTAACATGCCCCTCGAATAACGTTTGCTGGCAACCACTGCTTGCACTACACGCTTCATATCTTTAACTTAATTGTTAAACTCTTTTCTCATCTAACCAGCCCCGCACCATTTTTGGATAACTGCTTTATACATGCACTTTCTATACTTACCCGAGCTTATGCCGTCCCTTATCCAAACTTACACTTGAACTTCTAACCAGCACTTACCTGACCCCCTGACTTTCTCACTCGGAACTTATTTGTTATCAATTATTTGTAGTTTTATAATTGCTTATATATCTCCGCTTATATACATGCTTTCTTATCTTTCACTTCATTCTTATCATTTTTTACATATTTTAATAACTGCGTACATACATGCTATCTTTAACTTCGTTCTTATCATTTTCTATAGCCGCTTATATACGTGCTTCTTATCTTTAACTTATTTCTTACAACTTATTTCTTATCCTACATCATCCTGCGCAAGTGTTTACAGCCGCTTCTTAACCTGCTGTGGCTACACTGGCTGGACGCTTGAGACGCAGGATGAATACACTTGCGATACCTGACATGACAGTTGGCTACACGTTTTTGGGCGGAGCCCCCCCTTCTGGAGGGCGGGAGCCTACAGGGTTACCCCCTTGTCTGTTTGTGCGGCCGCCCCCCCGAGACGAAGCCTGACACGTCAGCCAACGGTCTCGTAACTAACTCGCTTCCGTTGCCACCTGTCGCTCTGTAACGAACACTCTCCGCCATTTTTTAGCGTCGCATGCGACGCTGCATAGAACTTGTCTGGCAGCCAGCCAGCCAGCCAGCAACTCAACCAAATGACTACCCAATCACCACCATAACCAATGCCCACCCCAACATCAGCCCCACCAACACCAACACCACACATACACATCTGTCAACTAACCCCCCCCCCCCCCCCCCCCCCCCCCCCCCCCCCCCCCCCCCCCCCACGCACACACACACACACACACTCACACACCCATCACACACAAAAACACACTCACACAATTACATACAAAACACACACCCAGTCACTCCCCCCACACACACAAAAACACACACGATATTGCAGTACGCACCTTGCTTGAACAGTCGCCGGTGCTGGGTGAAATGCAGAGTGAGCATGAACCTCTGCATGTATGTCAAGTAGTTCATTGCAAGGTATAACAAGCCAAGCAAATGGCTACTACAGCAGTACAGCATGACCATGCTGATAGGGAGGGTGGTGAGGGTGATGTTGACTGCCAACAAGGCAGCTGGCAAATCCCTCGGATCCTGAAGCATGGACTCCAGTGGCCCCCTTATATTCCTGGGCAGGTCGAAGACGTATTCCTTCCGCTTGGACTGCAGATCCACCTCTGTATAACGCCGCAGTACCTCCCCCTCCGCCGATGCCTCAACTCCATTCATCCCGTGGAGTTTTGCGATGGGGTCGGGCGGGTTGGTTACCTTGACTCACGCCTTTGGAAGCGTGGCTCAAGAAACAGGATCGAATCCGATGTAGCAGCAGATGGGGGTTACTGGCACGTGTGGGTAAGTATCAGACAGGTCTTTATCAGGTCTGTCCAATTGCCCTAACTCTAGATGGCTGGCGTGGTTGCTAATAAACCCCCAGTGGGAAGCGCATGGAAGCGCGGGTCAGACAGTCAATAGGGTAGCGCGGGTCAGACAGTCGAAAGTTAGGAGGCGTAAATTCAGGAGCACCGAGTAGAACGATGCATTAGATGGGTAGGTGAGGTCAGTGGTGGGGGTGAGATCACTCGCTGTAGATCCGGTGCATGGAGTGCCATAGCGAGGTGGTCGTGGTCAGTCCGTGAATGAACTCGGAGTCGGTTCGGGTTCGGTTGGGTTGAGTAAGGCCTCGGCGAAGTTGGCTGGTACAGTATCGAACGTTGGCTGGTATAGCACGTTGGCTAGTAAGGTTCGTTGGCTGGTATGGTACTAATGCCTGCCTATCTAGATAGATAGGCAGGCATATAAGCAGACAAAGGGGAGATTGCTGTACAATCTCGCAGACGGACGGACTAGGGTAGTAGGGTGCACCAATGTAAAACCTATTTGTGTTTCATTTTTATATCCCATGTGAATTAGGATCCATCCCCTTTGATATGATTTGCACGTTCGGCATTTGTACAAGGAATTTAATGCATTATATTGCAAGCTGGGCGTTCTCTCCCCGTGCCTCAAATAGACTATTAACATTCCACACACATGACTAGGCTGCAACTTGAAAACAGAAAAGTGAACGGACCAAATTGCAAGCTTTGTTTGGATAGCCACATGGCATGTTGTGGTTAGTTGGTTTGTAAGTTGCGTGATTGAGTTGTTAGTTCTAACGCAGCCATGGAAGCTGAAAATAAAAAATCTGCGTGCAGAGGCATTCTAGCACAATACCTTCAGCTTCCTCACAGCTTGATCACTCAGTCAGTATCTGTGAAGTGCTTGATAGATTCTGCAGACTCAATCGTTTACAGTAGTTATAGAAGAGAGAAAGAAAGTCGCACTGAGGCGGTAATATACTAGGGCAGACTGTAGTGCACAGTACTGCAAGGCGGTAGGAAACTCGGTACCAGCTCGTGACTGGCCCGCACATTGCCTACTCAGGTACAGACATATAAGTCGTCTACAACATCCCCCCTTATTCAAGGTATTGTTGAGATCAAGAATTCGTGGAATTAACTGAGGGGCAAAAGGAAAATATAAAGATATAAAAATGATAAATAAAGACTGAGAGGTAATCTACTCAAGTCAAGAGCTAGATAATAAATTATTCTGGTCAGGACTTGAGGAAGGGGAGTACCTGTAGGGTCTCATAGTCAAAGGGTCACTATTGGTATCTGTCTATGATGAAGCTGCAGGGAAGGTGCAAGCTCAGTCTATACTGCCTGGTGGAGATGAAGCTTTAGGGAATCTAACCGGAAGCTGCACGGATAATAGGCAGCAAGAAAGCTGCATAGGAGCTGCAGGAAAGCTTTTAGGCTAGGGAGTTAAATAAACTGCTGCTGTAGAGAAGCTGCAGAAAAACTAAAGGGAAGCTGCAGGGTTGCAGCAGGGATGCTTAGAAAGGGGGACTCCAGAGAAGTAGTGGAGTCACTCTAGATACGAGAAAATTTAGGGTGTCCTAGTTGGAGACAGGATGTCTGTACTAGTCCCCCCATGATTTGGGAGTAAAAGCTCTAGGCTGAGATACTAAATTAGAAGTAGGTAGGCATCATCATGTTGTCAGTCTAAAGATATCTGAAGGGGAGAAAACTTGTACTGCATGTTGGTAAGTACATGGGGCTGTACAAGGGGCAGGACCTGAATTAAATCCTAGAGTGTTCATTACTAACTGTTAGCAAGTGCTGGAGTCATGGCAACTAAGTGCCATGGGGAGGGTAACCATCCTGGGTCAGCTGCTTTGTAACCTTGGTCATGAAGTTGACAAAGGATTTGGCTCTTGATGGCAGGGCTGGTGGAAACAGTTGGATCAGGATGTAGTCCATAGGTGTCCAGTCCATCCTTAGGTTGTTGATGCAGATCACATGGCCTCCAGGATGTGCACAGCTCTGGGGGTGCATGAGCATGGCAGGGTATAGATCCAGGACTATGCAGTGGGCATGTACCATGGCAGCTTGGAAACATTTGGCCCACTGTAGGGTGACTCTGTTGGCTCTGGACACACTGGGGAAAGTGTGTGCAAGTTCTTGCAGCCTCATTGTGTGCTTGATGAGGGGTGCACACACTGTGGATGGGTCAGAGTGCATATCTCTGGCTGGGTGCTGAAGGAGCTCATCTTGCAGGGGGTTGGGGAACTTTGGGTGAAGGTCAGCAAAAATCTGGTCCAGGATTTTTCTCAGGGCATAGTTGATGAGTGGGGCAGTGGGATGGAGATTAAGCCTTTCAAGGCTGGCTGCAAACCTGGAGCGAAAGTCCCCAGATTGGTTAGTGAACTTGACAATGGGGGGCAGATCAGGGGGCACATTGGAGTTCATCTCACCGAAAGAGACATCCCTTACAGCTACAGGTGTGTCAGATTGTATCCACTCAGGGTTGGTAAGGAACTCCTGGCCATGGGACAGGAAGTAGGGCAGGTCTGTGTGGAACAGGCCATGACCATGTGGTTGTTCATCATAGTTCTCATACACCTTTCTGAACTGGTACCTCAGAGCATCGAGTGCACGTCGTCTGCCCTCTGCTTGGTCAACTGCTGGAAGGTGTGATGGTGTGTCAGTGATTCCATAGGGCACCTGGAGGAGGGTGTTTGGTATGGATGATTCTGGGAGGTCTTGGTGCATGCTCTGGAGGGGTGGGGAGCTGGAAGAAGCTGGACTGAATCTTTGGTGCCGCATCTGTGAGGTTGAGGCGGATTGGCAAGGAATGGGTGGGGGGGAGACAGGAGTGGGAGTAGGAAGGGTAGGAGGAGGTGAAGTAGTTGTAGGTGTAGGAGGAGTTGGAGGTGGGGGTGGTGGAGGTGGTGGAGGTGCAGGAGTAGGAGGGGGAGGAGGAGGTGAGGTAGGAGTAGGAGGACGAGGAGTAGGAGTAGGAGTTGATGGAGAAACATGTGAGGGCATCATGAGTCAGACAGGTGAGCTTGGCACTTGTGTTGATCTCCAGTACTCTTGGCCTCCAGTAGTGTGATGTGTTTCCCAGAATGTCATGGGGAGGTCTGAGTCCCTGGGCAGGTCTGGACATGCTGGATAGGGTCTGAGGACTCTGGTCATGTACAGTCCATGTTGCTTGGGGCATGACAGGATGTCCTGTAGTTGGAGGTCTTGTTGATGCTGAAGGTCCATGTTGCTTGGGGCATGACAGCCTGTCCTGTGATGCGGATTGCTAGGTTTGGTGCCATTTTGAAGGCAGCAGGTACACTGAGGATGTTACATGTGCTCTTGGGAGGTTCCAGCATGACGTCGTTCAAGATGATTAGGGACCCATCTAGGCCTCTGAGGTAGGCCTTACCTTTCTTGTAGCAGGTGATGGGAGGTGCATCTGCAGAGGCAAGCCTGAGGGTCACTGGCTCATCAAGCTCCTTAACGCGGGAGAGGTTGTTGATTTCACTGGTGGCATGGTCAGTTGCATCGGAATCAACTAGCCAGTGCTCGTTCAGGACATCACTGAAAGTCAAGGGATCTGTGGGGCTAGGGAGCACGTGTTGGTCTTCATCATCATCAGAATCTGGGACTAGGAGAGGTATGTCATCTTCCTCTAGGGTGAAAGCATCATGGTCACTCATTTGGGCAAAGAAAGCATAGGACACAGGACCGTTGGGGGAAGTATGGTGCATAAACTTGCCTCTTTTGTTGTCATCAGCAAACTTGGCAGGGCAGACGTCAGTCTTTGGTGCAAGGGTGAGTGCCATAAAGTTGTGTTCCTCATTGTCATCTTCACAGTCTGAGTAGTCAGATCCTGAGCCATCTCCATCAGCTACGTTGGCATGGCGGGACCTGGATCCACTTCTGGGCTTGCCCTTGTACCTCCTTCTGTCAATGGCAGTCCTCTTGCCATACCTGTCCTTGGTAGGGGACTTGGATCCACTTCTTCTCCTGGGGGACTTGGATCTGTTGATGGCAGATGTAGAGGCAGCAGCATCAGTGTCAGACTTGTTCTTGTTGGGGTTGTGGGCCCCTCTGGTGTTCTCACTCGGGCACCTCAGAGAGGAGTGTCCATATCCACCACAGTTGTAGCAGGTCATGGTTGAGTCATCTCTGTAGGCACCAGCAGCAATGTCTAGGTGTGGAAGGACTCCAGTGATAGATGACTCAGGAAGGGAGGTAACCTGGGCATATTGCATGAGTGCTGCAGATAGGGCCAGGAAGTCAGTGATGTGCAGGGTGTGGTAGGATTGCACAAACCCAGCAAACTCAGATCTAGGCTTCAAGCCCTTGATCAAGATAGTTTGGAAGGATTCCTTGGACATGTTGGAGACACTGTCTGCACTGGTAGGGATCTGGGAGTACATCTCTTGGCATCTGACAAGGTAGGCAGTGAGGCCTTCCTCCATGCCAAAGGTGGCATTATACATGGCAGTGAAAGAGGAGAACTCTACATCTCCAGGTACAGCTCCATACTGTCTCCTGAGGAATCTAGTGCCTTTTGTGGCCATGTCGGTGGATGTGAGGAGAGCTGTCTGGATGGGTTTAGACAGGGACTGGAAGACAATCATGAATGCCTGATAGTTGCACTAGCAGGTAATCCTAGTAGGAGTACAAACAGCTGCCAGAGCTTGGTTTGCATTTTCAGGATCAAGGCGTGAACCAGCGACAATGGGGTACCCACCACCTGTGGCGGGTTCAGTCTCTGGGGCAATGTCGAGCTCAGCATCGACGCCGATGAAAAAGCATCCTGGCGTCAATTTGATCTGAAAGATGAGAATCCTGCAGTGTTCGGCGATGCCTGGGCCTCCACCGTAGATGGGCAGTCTAGAGTGGGAGGGGTGCATTGCTGAAGTGGCGTTTGGCAGGAGATGGTAGGGGCGTGGGATGGAGGGTGTTGAGTTGCAGTGTTTCGGAGTGGGGGAATGGGGATTTGGAGAGTTTCGAAACAGGTGAGGGAGGTTGGGGAGTAGAAGCGGGGGAAGGGGATGGCACCGCAAAGGGTAAGCCGAATGAATCCAGCGGAAGGGAGGGGAGAAAAGTAGACGGGCAAGTCGAACTGCAATTCGGTGGCTGGGATGTCACCTTCCAGTATGGCAAGAGCTATTGCGCAATAGCTAGTGCACAATCTGCTCACAATGGGAGATCGTACTGACTCCGTGTTTCTGGTGAAGAGGCAGATAGAAGTCTCCTCTCACGTTGTTGAATACAATGCGGGCGATACTCAAGCAGCGTCAGGCAGGAAGTTAATCAACGGCGAGACGGCGAGCAAGTCAGCAGCTAGCAGCAAAGGGGACTGATCCAAATCTTGGACACAGCGGTCAGTTCTCTTGAGCGCTCGGATGAAAGCACATAACCTGAAATACTTGATAGATTCTGCAGACTCAATTGTTTACAGAAGTTATAGAAGAGAGAGAGAGAAAGTCGCACTAAGGCGGTAATATACTAGGGCAGACTGTAGTGCACAGTACTGCAAGGCTGTAGGAAACTCGGTACCGGCTAGTGACCGGCCCGCACTTTGCCTACTCAGGTAGAGACATATAAGTCGTCTTCAACAACCTGGTCTCCATAAGAGGTAGAGCTGCAAGGTGTCCACCATGGGCCACACATTTGCCAATTTGTGCCACATTACCCTAGCTTGGTACCCCTATTTGGGCATGCCAAGATAGGAGGTACTCTTGGTGTCCATGAAGCATATATATACAGACCTCCCCCCACCACACACACACACGTATGTACCCCCCCAAGTATGCTAAAAGGCTATCCGAACCAAGCTTGCAACTTGGTCCGATGACTTCACCATTTGAATGTTGCAGCCCGGTTGTAGATCACTAGGCAGGGTCAGGCCGGAGTGCCAATCTCGCAAAACCACCGAGCCTGGCCTGGCCTTAGACACGGAGATTACCGGTACTGAGAAGATACGCATCAAGCTCAGCGGTCAAGTGGTCAAGTCATACAGATGTTTTCTACATTTCGTCCAGGCACGTACAGGTTTGGGTAGGCTCGTCCAGATTTGACATGTTTGGTGCAGGCACGTCCAGGTTTGGGTTGCCGGGGGGTAGGGTTTTCTACATTTCGTGCAGGTACGTCCAGGTTTGGGTTGCCGGGGGGTAGTTTTTTATACATTTGGGTCCAGGCACGTACAGGTTTGGGTAGGCACGTGCAGGTTTGACTTGTTTGGTACAGGCACGTCCAGGTTTGGGTTGCCGGGGGGTAGGGTTTTCTACATTTGGGTCCAGGCACATGCAGTTTTGGGTAGGCACGTCCAGGTTTGACTTGTTTGGTGCAGGCACGTCCAGGTTTGGGTAGGCACGTGCAGGTATGATTTTTTGGGGGCACGTCCAGGTTTGATTTATAGTGAAACCTAGCGTCTCGTACAGGTTGCGTACAGGTTTGAAACCTGGACATGAACCTGTACGTAAACTTGGACCCCTATAGGTTAGAACTAGACCCCTTGGCAGTCTTTCGTAGGGGGTGGGTGGGTGGGGGGTCAGCCCTCCTAAGGTTTTTCAGGCGGCGGGTGGGTGGGGTGGGTTAGGTTGGGTTGGGGTGGGGGGTGAGTTTTTTTACTCCTGCCTGTCGCCAGCTGTTGCATACAATTAGATACTAGTCTGCATCAAATCGGTCGTGTCGCACTCGTTTCACAATTTTGCCACTTCCCCGAGTGCTTCAATTATCCATACCGTTTCAAACAAACACACATAACACACACTCCACTGCATACCCCCTATTGTCTACCCCTTCATGTCTACTGCTACCCCATGCGCCCCATTCGCCTCATGGACCTTGGCCCTCACACACACACACACACACAACTGCCTACCCCCTACTACGTACCCCTTCATGCCTATTGTGGTCCCCATGTGCCCCAGCCATCACACGCACACACACTCCATCGCCTAACCCTACATGTCTACTGCTATCCCCATGCGCCTCATGCGCCCCGGCCATCCCCCCCCCCCCACCCCCACCCACTGCTTACCCCCTTCTATCTACCCCTACATGTCTCCTGCTATCCTCATGCACCTGATGCGCCCCGGCCATCCCCCCCACCCACCCCCACCCACTGCTTACCCCCTACTATCTACCCCTACATGTCTACTGCTATCCCCATGCGCCTCATGCGCCCCGGCCATCCCCCCCGCACACCCACACCCACTGCTCACCCCCTTCTATCTACCCCTACATGTCTACTGCTATCCCCATGCGCCTCATACGCCCCGGCCATTCCCCCCCCCCACCCCCACCCACTGCTTACCCCCTTTTAGTTACCCCTACATGTCTCCTGGTATCCAAGCAGGATATCCTGTTTCGGCGAATGGTTTAATACTTGATCATTCGTTGGACCGTCAAAGGTGCTGGGTTTGAATCCTTACGGTTGCGCTTTAGTGTTCATGGCCGCTGTCAACCGCCATGGTAGCTTTATCCAGGTAAAGTAGCAGCCCGTTCTCCACCGCCGTATGACGGGACTCCCTTAATACCACGCCTCATCAGGCGTTCTTATCACTTACTGCTATCCCTGCGAGCCTCATGGACATCGGCCTGCACACGCACACGCACACGCGCACACACACACACTCACACACACACACACACACACACACACACACACACACACGTAACACTGATTTTCTTTTCGGCTACCAGCACCAGCTTATAGGCAGCTCCCTGAGACTGCCATTGTGCCAAACCCAAATATTACAGTAGCATTGGAAAGCTGACGATATCAGCTTCCAGGTGCCTAGGTTGCTTAAGGTTTTGATTAAGAGAGAGCCCAGGGAGCTACCTAGAAGCTGCTGCTCGTAGCCGAGAAGAAAAACTATGATACGGAACTGCCTACCCCTACATGTCTACTTCTATCTCGTCAAGCCTCATACGCCCAGGCCTACACACACACACACACACACACACACTCATAACTACCTACTTGTACATGTCTACTGCTATCCCCACGAGCCTCATGCGCCCGGCCTACACACACACACACACACACACACACACATATAACTGCATAAGTGCATACCCCCTACTGCCTAACCCCACATGTCTACTGCCGTCCCCATGCGCCCCATGCGCCTCATGCACCTCGGCCTACACACATGCACACAGAACTGCCTACCCCCTACTGCCTAGCCTACATGTCTTCTGCTGTCCCCATGCGCCTCATGCGCCTCGGCCTACACACCAGGGCTACATACCCGGCCTTGCCACGCCCTGGCCACGTCACTTGTCCATGGCCCCATGCAACCAAGGGTGTCTCCAATTTCCTCTCAGGCCATCTGTTCGAATTCCTGTGGACTGATCAGCTTGCGCTTTTTATTGGTGCGCAGACTTGGGGAGAACATTGACAGCAGGGGGGTGAGGACAGGAACGCTGATGTACGGTTGCGGTTTGATATTTTCGGACGTGGGGGCCTCATCGAGAAAAAAATCAATTCAATTCAAACGCAACCCTAGTTCCGAATACCGAAGTGGCTTGGCGGCGACCTTCAAATCAAGCCACGACCGCTGGCGTTGGCTTTCTGCCGCTTTCCCGTCCGTCCACAATCCCGCGTTGGCTGCATTTGCGCCAATTATCTAAAGTTGGCTTCCTGGCCGTTTGGGCTTTCGGCTTTCGGCTCCGTCCGGTTTGTCTGCCTCCAGTGCGGGTCTTCAGAAAAAAACTTCCCCCCCGACTGGTCTCTTCGCTTCCCTTTCTCGGAATTTGATCCTCTTCCTAATTCGAGAATCATGTTCTAATTGGTATCTGGCTTGTCACCTTGCTGTGTCGGCATGAACTCCCTCGTCAACCTCTCGCCTCAGCTCCGTCCCCCACCCCATGGACCATCACACCCAAGCCAGCACTACAACAAGGATCCAAGTTATCTGCATGCAGTGCATGGTGCAAAGAGACCTGTCCAATCATGCTCATGTCCTCTTTTCCAAGCCCCCACTCTCATGCAGCCCACCAGAGGAATCCCACGCATGCATGCCTGGCTTGACGACACACTCGGGGTTTCATGCACCCCACAATTTGCTGGCCTTCAGAGTCAGGGATCAGGAAACTCAGGGGAAGCTCCACATGCACATCATGCCCGACCTGCTGTCATGAGCGACGAGTGCGCCCGCACGTCAAGTGACCCACGTGCCTCGGCAAGCCCCATGCACACACATTATTCTCATCCTGCCTCGATCGACCGTCCTCACAGAGGAAGTGCGGTCCAACCAGGACCAGCAGCCATGCCCATCCCCTTGTTATCAGCCTCGGCATCTCGTGTGACTTCGGGCGTCACATCTACCTCCTTTCAAAGCAGCACATCTGCTGCTGCTTGGCTGCCTACATGCGCTTCTGGCTGGGGCTTTGGTAGTAAATCCCATGTGGCACCTTTTTCCTCTGGTAGGGTGTCGGATAGCGTATTTGCCTCCACTCCTAGCAGCACATCTGCTGCTGCTGCTTGGTTGCCTACATCTGCAAATGGTGGGCTCTACACCGGATCATCCATCAGGTCATCTAGTGCCCCCTCCAGTCCAGCGTCTCGTAGGGCATCAGCTCCCTCCTCGCATATTGGAGCATCTGGTGGGGCATCTGGTGGGGCCTGGTTGCCTCTAGATGAATCAGGGCCAAGTGTGCAAAGGAGGCTACCAGCCAGGAGGGATGAGATACCGTCAGCACCAAGTGTGCAAAGGATGCAACCTGTCAGGAAGGGTGGGATACCTAATGAGCCTAATTCCAGTCGCAAGCCTATCAGGAAGAGCGGCGGCAGAAGCAGTAGAGTAGACAGCAAAAGTACAACAGACAGATCAGCAGGCAGCAGCGACAGTAATAGTACGATAGGCAGTACGATAGACAGCGCCAGGAACAGCACGATAGACAGCAACGGCAGGAGCACCAGAACTAGCAGCAGCAGCAGCAGCAGCAGCACTATCACCAGCACCGGCAGCAGCATCCGCACCAGCCCCAGCCGGAGCATCAGTCCACCGCAATACTCTTCTCCTTCTCCTCGCTACAAACAATACAGCAAGGCCCCTGAGCCCTCCCCGGGGTCCACCCAAAAGCCCCCCTCGGGGTCCAACCCCCGCCCACAAGGCCCCCTCGTGGCTCACCCACCCTCCCTTGCATCGTTGACCGCACCCCTGGTCCCTGCTTCCTGGCGGGATCAGTTGGGGACAGGAAGATCAGCGGGAGGGGCAAGAGGAGTAAGCAGAGCCTCAGGTCCAACATCTACAGGTACAGGTACAGCCTTCCCCGAATCTCGTTCCCCAAGCGGGCCAGTGGGTCCCTCTGCTGACACGGGTGCCAGGCTGGGCAGTACCGGCACCAGGCCAGGCTCTGCAGACAGCACCAGGTTCGGCAGTACAGGTGCCAGCGCAGCTGCCAGACTGTCACCCCCTAGGCAGTTCATCAACGCCCCCAGGTTGACGATGTTCATGGGTCGGGCTAGGAACTGGGGGGATGTGAGGAAGACGCTAGATAAGGGTGGCGACCTGGTCAACCATGTTCACGTTGCAGCTGCCTTCAAGCGCCTAGCCATGTTGTACAGTAGGGCCAAGGTGTTCATGCAGTCAGACCGCAGGTTGGTTTTAATCTGTTTATGTGTATCCGTTATTTCTATCTGTTTATTTGTATCAACCAGTTTCACCTTGCAGCTGCCTTCAGGCGCTTAGCCAAGTTGTACAGTAAGATAGACCGTAGGTTGTTTTTATCTGTTGATTTTTATCTGTTTATTTGTATCTGTTATTTCTATCTGTTTATTTGTATCACGCAGTTTCACCTTGCAGCTGCCTTCAGGCGCTTAGCCAAGTTGTACAGTAAGATAGACCGCAGGTTGTTTTTATCTGTTGATTTTTATCTATTTATTTGTATCTGTTATTTCTGTCTGTTCATTTGTATCACCCAGTTTCACCTTGCAGCTGCCTTCAAGCGCCTAGCCGAGTAATACAGTAAGACAGACCGTAGGTTTTTGTTTTTCTGTTTATTTCTATCTGTTTATTTTGATCACCCAGTTTCACATTGCAGCTGCCTTCAGGCGTCTAGCCAAGTTTTACAGTCAGGCAGACCGCAGGTTGGTTTTTATCTATTTATTTGTATCTGTTATTTCTATCCGTTTATTTTTATTAATCAGTTTCACATTGGAGCTGCCTTCAGGCGCATAGCCAAGTTGTACAGTAAGGCCAAGGTGTTCATGCAGGCAGACCGCAGGTTGGTTTTAATCTGTTTATTTTAATCTGTTATTTCCGGGTTATTTCTATCTGTTTAATTGTATCACCCAGTTTCACATTGCAGCTGCCTTCAGGCGCCTAGCCAAGTTGTACAGGAAGATAGACCGCAGGTTGTTTTTATCTGTTTATTTTTATCTGTTATTTCTATCTCTTTATTTGTATCACCCAGTTTCACCTTGCAGCTGCCTTCAGGCGCCTAGCCAAGTTGTACAGTAAAAAAGACCTCAGGTTGGCTTTTACCGTACTGACAAGAAAATTTGACGTTTCTAAAATTTGACTGGGTAGGACAATGGGCTGTCCTGAAATGAGCTGTCCATTCCGGAACTCTGTTTTTCCCCTTCCGGTGCACTTTTTAGGCAATTTTTGAATACCGCACTTTTTTTCTTTTTCTTTCAAAAAAGCTCCGGTTTTGACCCTGGTTTTGACAGCACTTTTGTTTTTTACCTTCCGTTTTTTTTTCACTCTAAGGGGGCACAGTTTGGGGACGTTAAATAAAAACGAAGTTGATTGTTGCAATACATATGAGACATAAAGATCACAAGAATCAGCCACTAGGAGCCTTGGGTTGGGTGCAACCCCTGTAACTATTCAATTATAGCCAAACTGTAAAATGTGCTGTCAGTCACAAACTCGTCGTCGTACTCATCCTCGTCGAAGGCGGCAGGGTCATCAAACGAAGGAACGACAACCTGGATGACAGCACTGAACAGCTGCTGGATGTTGGTAGTCCATGCTACCCCGGGGGTAGTTGACCCCCCCAGGGCCCTGGTTGACGCTAAGTCAAACCTGTCGACTCTTCCTCCCAGCATCTTGACCCTCATGAGATAGTCCATCGTCACTGCCTTGAGTCTTGATGTCAGCCGATGCTTGATCACCCTGTGTGTAGAGAAGCTGAGTCGGATACCGGAAACCCTGGTCGGATTTCAGTCGGTCTGACCGGAACTCGCCCTCAGAATTGGTCGGTGCATACGGGAACAGAAACCCAAGAAAGTTCCGGGCAAACCGACATAGGGAATTTTGGGCTCCGGTATACCGACCATCAAATACCCCAATACCGGAGTACTGATCGGTTTGTTCTACCCTGAAATTTGACGGTCGTTTTGAGGGTTTTTGTTATAATTTGACGTTTTAAATTTGACGTTTAATTCCTTAGGCCCATGCCCTGATTAGGCGCTTCATGTGAATATGCCCATGTCCTAATTAGGCGCTTCATGTGAATATGGCCCATGTCCTGATAAGGCGCTTCATGTAAATATGCCCATGTCCTAATTAGGCGCTTCATGTGTATATGGCCCATGTCCTGATTAAGTGCTTCGTGTGTATATGTCCCATGTCCTGATTAGGCGCTTCATGTGAATATGGCCCATGTCCTGATTAGGTGCTTCATGTGTATATGGCCCATGTCCTGATTAAGTGCTTCATGTGTATATGGCCCATGTCCTGATTAGGCGCTTCATGTGAATATGCCCATGTCCTGATTAGGTGCTTCATGTGTATATGGCCCATGTCCTGATTAGGTGCTTCATGTGTATATGGCCTATGTCCTGATTAGGTGCTTCATGTGTATATGGCCCATGTCCTGATTAGGTGCTTCATGTGTATATGGCCCATGTCCTGATTAAGTGCTTCATGTGTATATGGCCCATGTCCTGATTAGGTGCTTCATGTGTATATGGCCCATGTCCTGATTAGGCGCTTCATGTGTATATGGCCCATGTCCTGATTAAGTGCTTCATGTGTATATGGCCTATGTCCTGATTAGGCGCTTCATGTGAATATGCCCATGTCCTAATTAGGCGCTTCATGTGTATATGGCCCATGTCCTGATTAAGTGCTTCATGTGTATATGGCCCATGTCCTGATTAGGTGCTTCATGTGTATATGGCCCATGTCCTGATTAGGTGCTTCATGTGAATATGGCCCATGTCCTGATTAGGCGCTTCATGTGTATATGGCCCATGTCCTGATTAGGTGCTTCATGTGTATATGGCCCATGTCCTGATTAAGTGCTTCATGTGTATATGGCCCATGTCCTGATTAAGTGCTTCATGTGTATATGGCCCATGTCCTGATTAGGTGCTTCATGTGAATATGGCCCATGTCCTGATTAGGTGCTTCTGTAGAGGCTGTGTGGCATCTGTATGACTTGGCCCATGTCATGGTTAGGCGCTTCATGTGAATATGGCCCATGTTCTGATTAGGCGCTTCCGTGGAGTGTGTGTGGCATCTTTATAACTTGGCCCATGTCCTGGCTAGGGGCTTCATGTGAATATGGCCTATGTCCTGATGAGGCGCTTCAGTGGAGGTTGTGGGGCATCTGTATGACTTGGCTCATATCCTAAAAAGGTGCTTCATGAGATTTTTGCCATGTCCTGATTAGGCGCTTCTGTGGAGGCTGTGGGCCAACTGTATAACTTGGCCCACGTTCTGATTAGGCGCATCATGTGAATATGGCCCATGTCCTGATTAGGCTCTTCTGTGGAGGCTGTGGGGCATCTTTATGACTTGGCCCATGTCCTGGTTAGGGGCTTCATGTGAATATGGCCCATGTCCTGATAAGGCGCTTCTGTGGAGGGTGTGGGGCATCTTTATAACTTGGCCCATGTCCTAATAAGGCGCTTCATGAGAATAAGGCCCATGTTCTGATAAGGGGCTTCTATGGAGTGTGTGGGGCATCTTTTTAACTTGGCCCATGTCCTAATAAGGCGCTTCATGAGAATATGGCCCATGTCCTGATAAGGCGCTTCTGTGGAGGCTGTGGGGCATCTTTATGACTTGGCCCATGTCCTGGTTAGGGGCTTCATGTGAATATGGCCCATGTCCTGAAAAGGCGCTTCTGTGGAGGCTGTGGGGCATCTTTATAACTTGGCCCATGTCCTAATAAGGCGCTTCATGAGAATAAGGCCCATGTTCTGATAAGGGGCTTCTATGGAGTGTGTGGGGCATCTTTTTAACTTGGCCCATGTCCTAATAAGGCGCTTCATGAGAATATGGCCCATGTCCTGATAAGGCGCTTCTGTGGAGGCTGTGGGGCATCTTTATGACTTGGCCCATGTCCTGGTTAGGGGCTTCATGTGAATATGGCCCATGTCCTGAAAAGGCGCTTCTGTGGAGGCTGTGGGGCATCTTTATAACTTGGCCCATGTCCTAATAAGGCGCTTCATGAGAATAAGGCCCATGTTCTGATAAGGGGCTTCTATGGAGTGTGTGGGGCATCTTTTTAACTTGGCCCATGTCCTAATAAGGCGCTTTATGAGAATATGGCCCATGTCCTGATAAGGTGCTTCTGTGGAGGCTGTGGGGTATCTGCACGACTTGGCCCATGTCCTGATAAGGCACTTCTGTGGAGGCTGTGGGGCATCTGTATGACTTGGCCCATGTCCTGATTAGGCGCTTCATGTGAATATGAAGATGTGAAGAAATATATGCATTTGTATACACAAAACTGTAAGTTAATTACGAAGGTTGTTATATTTGTTTAAGGAAGAGGTGTCGTTTTTACCATACGTACAAATGAAAGTACACACTAAAGTACACACTGAAGTACACACTAAAGTGCACAGTAAAGTACACATACTGGTTTATACCCTACAAGAAGGTAGAAGCAGAGCACGTGATGGAGACTGTGGATATTCTGTATTACTTGGCCCATGTCCTGATTAAGCGCTTCATGTGAATATAAAGTTGCGTAGAAATAAATGCATTCATGTAAATGCATTAAAGTACACACTGAAGTACACACTAAAGTACACATATGGGTTTGTGCCCTACAGGGAGGTCGAAGCAGAGCACGTGATGGAGACTGTGGATATTCTGTATGACTTGGCACATGTCCTGATTAAGCGCTTCAGCCCCCGGGAGCTCTCTGTGGTGATGTGGTCAGTTGCCAGGCTGCGTGCCCCTATGCGGGAGAGTGTGATGGAAACCTTGGTCAAGGTGTGATAAACTATTCTACTTACAACCCCTTGGGTATAGTTAAGAGTTTGGGAAGATGGGTGGGTGGGTGGGCGGGTGAGTTGGGGATGGGTGGGTGGGTGGGTGGTGATGAGGGGAGCAGCCAGCCTGCGTGCCCCTAAGCGGGAGAGCGTGATGGAAACCTTGGTCAAGGTGTGATAGGATTTGGGAATATGGGTGGGTGGGTGGGCGGGTTAAGTTGGGGATGGGTGAGTGGGTGGGTGGGTGGTGATGAGGGGAGCAGCCTGCCTGCGTGCCCCTAAGCGGGAGAGCGTGATGGAAACCTTGGTCAAGGTGTGATAGAGTTTGGGAATATGGGTGGGTGGGTGGGCGGGTGAGTTGGGTATGGGTGAGTGGGTGGGTGGGTCTGGTGGTGATAAGTTCAGCAGCCAGCCTGCGTGCCCCTATGCGGGGGAGTGAGATGGAAACCTTGGTCAAGGTGTGATAGAGTTTGGGAATATGGGTGGGTGGGTGGGGTTGGCGGGTGAGTTGGGGTAGATGGGTGGGTGGTAGGGTCTGGTGGTGATGAGGGGATCACCGAGCCTGTGTGCCCCTATGCGTGAGGGTGTGATGGAAACCTTGGTCAAGGTGTGACAGAGTTTGGGAATATGGGTGGGTGGGCAGGCGGGTGAGTTGGGGATGGGGGAGTGGGTGTGCCTGATGGTGATGTGGTCAGTAGCCAGCCTGCGTGCCCCTATGCGGGAGAGCGTGATGGAAACCTTGGTTAAGGTGTGGAAGAGTTTGGGAATATGGGTTGGTGGGTGGGCGGGTGAGTTGGGATGGATGGGTGGGTGGGTCTGGTGGTGATGAGGTCAGCAGCCTGCCTGTGTGCCCCTATGCGGGAGAGTGTGATGAAAACCTTGGTCAAGGTGTGGAAGAGTTTGGGAAGATGAGTGGGTGGGTGGGCGGGTGAGTTGGGGATGGGTGGGTTGGCCTCTCCCCACACTCTCTACCCCTGGCTATTTCACATGCAGGCCTTAACCTCCCAAATCAGTTGTATCAACACACTAGACATGTCCAATGTTGCGCGGGCCCTCAGCCGGCTATACCGGGCCATGCGGATGCCCCTCCCCCCCCACCCCTCCCCCCCCGCCCACCCACCCACCAACACTCACACACACACACACACGCACACACACACACACGCACACACTCACACTCACTTACACCCCTTCCCCTGGGTATAACTCACGCATCCCTTCTCCCCACACACCTCTTCCCCTGCCTATAACTCATGCAGGCCTTCACCTCCCACATCAGCAGTATCATTGCATTGGACCTGGCCAATGTTGCGTGGGTCCTCAGCCAGCTATACCCATCCATGCGGCTGCCCCTACCCCCCCCCCCCCACACCCACACCCACACCCACACCCACACACACAGACACCCCCTTCCCCTGGGTATAACACAAGCATGCCTTCTCCCCACTCACCCCTTCCCCTCACCTGTCACTCATGCAGGCCTTCACCTCCCAAATCAGCATTCACAATGCGTTGGACATGGCCAATGTTGCGTGGGCCCTCAGCTAGCTAAACCCGCCCATGCGGGTGCCCCTACATCCCCCCCCCCCCCCCCCCCCCCCCCCACACACACACACTCACAAACACGCACACACAGACACCCCTTCCCCTGGGTATAACACACGCATCCCTTCTCCCCACACACCTCTTCCCCTGGCTATTACACATGTAGGCCTTCACCTCCCAAATCAGCAGTGGCAACGCATTGGACATGGCCAATGTTGTGTGGCCCCTCAGCTCGCTATACCCAGCCATGCGGGTGCCCCTACATCCCCCCCCCCCCCCCCCCCCCCACACACACACACCCACACCCACACCCACACACACACACCCACACCCACACACACACCCCCACACACACATCCCACACACACACCCCTTTCCCCGGCTATGTCCCATGCAGGCCTTTACCTCCCAAATAAGCAGTTGCAATGCGTTGGACCTGGCCAATGTTGCGTGGGCCCTCAGCTCGCTATACCCGGCCATGCGGGTGCCCCTACCCCCCCACCCCCACAAACCAACCCCACACACCCCTTTCCCCGGCTATGTCCCATGCAGGCCTTCACCTCCCAAATCAGCAGTTGCAATGCGTTGGACCTGGCCAATGTTGCGTGGGCCCTCAGCTCGCTATACCCGGCCATGCGGATGCACCTAGATAAGGGGTGTCAAGCCAAGCCAAGCCAATACCACCAGATATCCCTAATGGAGCTTGATGGTTTCGAGCTTGTAGCCTCAATAAAGAGGAGTGTCGCCACCCCTGCTGCTGATGCTACACATCTAGGTCAGTAGTGGGTTTTTATCTGGGATGGGTGGTGGGGTAGGGTGGGTGGGGTGGGGGTGGGGTGGGGAGGTTGCCAGCTTGTAGCCTTAATAAAGAGGAGTGTCACCACCCTTGATGCTGCTGTGACAGAGTAAGGGAAGCATCTAGGTCAGTCTAGGCCACTACAGTCCTAGATGCTAACGCATCTAGGACAGTCCTAGGCCACTACAGTCCTAGATGCTAAGCATCTTGGTCAGTCTAGGCACACAGTCCTAGATCCATGGTAGTCAGTCCACTACGTCCCTGATGCTAGCATGCTAGGTCAGTCTAGGCCACTACAGTCCTAGAATGCTAAGCATCTTGGTCAGTCTAGTCCACTACAGTCCTAGAATGCTAAGCATTTAGGTCAGTCTAGGTCTAGCCACTTACAGTCCTAGATGGCTAAGCATGTAGGTCAGTCCTTAGGCCACTTACAGTCCCTAGATGCTCTAAGCAATGTTAGGGTTAGTGTTCTAGGCCACTAAAAGTCCTGATGCTAACTGTAGGTCCAGTCTAGGCTAGGCCCAACTACATTCCTATATTGCTAAGCATATAGTCAATTCTAAAGGCCCACTAACAAGTCCCTAGATGCTAAGCATCTTGGTCAGTCTAGGGCCACTACAGTCCTAGATGCTAAGCATCTGGTCAGTCTAGGCCACTACAGTCCTAGATGCTAAGCATGTAGGTCAGTCTAGGCCACTACAGTCCTAGATGCTAAGCATGTAGGTCAGTCTAGGCCACTACGTCCTAAGATTTGCTAAGTAAGCCATCCTTATCAGTCCTAGGGGCCCACGACAGTCCCTAGAATGCTAAGTCAATCTTTTGGTCGTCTAGCCACTTAAAACGTCCTAGAATGCTAGCATCCTTGGTCAGTCTAGTCGAGGCCACTACAGTCCTAGATCTAAGCCATCTTGGTCAATCCTGGCCACTAACAGTCCTAATGCAAGCAGTAGGTCAGTTCTAAGGCCACTACAGTCCCTAGAATGCTAAGCATGTAGTCCAGTCTAGGCCACTACAAGTCCCCCTAGATCTACAGCTTGGTCAGTCTAGGCCACTACAGTCCCTAGATCTACGCATGTAGGGTCCCAGTTCCTAGGCCCACTACAGTTCTAGATGCTAAGCCATGTAGGTCAGTCCTAGGCCCCACTACAGTCCTAGATTGCTAAGCATCTTGGGTCAGGCTTAGTCTAGGCCCACTTTAACAGTCCTAGATGCGTAAGCATCTTGTCCCAGTCCCTAGGCCACTACAGTCCTAGATGCTAAGCATCTTGGTCAGTCTAGGCCACTACAGTCCTAGATGCTAAGCATCTTGGCCAGTCTAGGCCACTACAGTCCTAGATGCTAAGCATGTAGGTCAGTCTAGGCCACTACAGTCCTAGATGCTAAGCATGTAGGTCAGTCTAGGCCACTACAGTCCTAGATGCTAAGCATCTTGGTCAGTCTAGGCCACTACAGTCCTAGATGCTACACATCTTTGGTCCAGTCTAGGCACTAAAACATTCCTAGATGCTAAGCATCGTCCTTGGGGGGGGGGGGGGGGGGGGGTCAGTCTAGGCACTACAGTCCTAGATGGCTAAAGCATCTGGTCAGTCTAGGCCACTACAGTCCTAGATGCTAAGCATCTTGGTCAGTCTAGGCCACTACAGTCCTAGATGCTAAGCATCTTGGTCAGTCTAGGCCACTACAGTCCTAGATGCTAAGCATCTTGGTCAGTCTAGGCCACTACAGTCCTAGATGCTAAGCATGTAGGTCAGTCTAGGCCACTACAGTCCTAGATGCTAAGCAATGGTAGGTCCGTCCTAGGCCACTACAGTCCTAGATGCTAAGCATCTAGGTCAGTCTAGGCCACTACAGTCCTAGATGCTAAGGCTCTTGGCTCATCCTAAGGCCCACTCAGTCCTAGATCTAAGCATCTTGGTCATCTTAGGCCCACTACATCTAGATGCCTAAGCCATCTTGGTCAGTCCTAGGCCACTACAATCCTAGATGCTAAAGCATCTGGTCAGTCCGCGGCCCACTACAGTCCCTAGAAATGCTAAGCATATAGGTCCAGTCCCTAGTCCCACTACAGTCCCTAGAATGCTTAAGCATGTAGGTTCAGTTTCCTAGGCCCCTACAGTCCTAGAATGGCCTAACATCTTTCAATGTCTTAGGCCACTACAGTCCTAGATGCTAAGCATCTTGGTCAGTCTAGGCCACTACAGTCCTAGATGCTAAGCATCTTGGTCCCAGTCTAAGGCCCACTACAAGTCCTAGATTGGCTAAGCATCTTGTCAGTCTATAGGGCCATGACAGTCCTTAGATGCTAAAAGCCATCTTGGGTCAGCTTAAGGCCACGACAGTCCCAGAATGCTAAGCATCTTGGTCAGTCAGGCCCACTAACAGTTCCTAGATGCTAAGCATGTAAGGATCAGTAAGTGGCCTTTTTGATCTGAGGGGGAGGTGGTAGGGGAGTGGGTTGCCCCGAGCCAAGTTACCGACCAGAATATCCCTGTAATGGAGCTTGATGGTTTCCAGCTTGCAGCCTCAAAAAGAGATGTTCTACCACCCATGAATAGCCTGGTTGCTAAGCATCTATGTCAGTAAATTTAGCTTTATATCTTGGGAAGGTTGGTGGGTGGGGTGGGTGGGGGTGGGAGGTTTGGGTGGGGAGGTTTTAAGCATCCGTAACCTCATATAAAGAGGAAGTGTCCCACCAACCCTTGGATGCTGGTGCTCCCATCTAGGTCAGTAGTGCTTTTAATATCTTGGGAGGGAAATGTGGGTTTGGTGTGGTGTTGGGGCGGAGGTGGGGTAGGGAGGTTATAGCTGCTAACCTCAATAAAGAGGAGTGTCGCCACCCCTGCTGATCGTCAGAGTGCTAGGCATCAAGGTCAGTAGTGGCTTTTTGGGTGATCTAGGAGGGAGGGATGTGGTGTGGTGTGTGTGTTGGGGGGGGGGGGGGGGGCTGGGGGGGGGGGGGATGGGTCTATGTTGTTCTGTTTTTCTTTTTTTTTTTTTTTGTGCTTTTTTTTTTTTATTTATGTGTTTTTCTTTTCTTACTACATGTGACTATGTTTTTTTTGTTTTTGGGGGGGGGGGGGGGGGGGGGGGGGGGGGGGGAATGTCATATGCCTTTGTAACCTCAATTCAGAAGAGTCTCACCACCTTTGCTGCTGATCGTCAGAATGCTAAGAATCAAGGTCATTAGTGGCTTTCGATATGAGGGAGACGTGGGTTAGGTGGAGCAGGGGGGGTTTGCGGTGGAGTGTGGGTGTGGAGGTGATAAATCGTGTATCTTAATACAGAGGAGTAGCAAGCCACCCCTGTCCCCTGCCTGGGGCAGAGTGCTTAAGCATCAAGGACATAGTGGCCTGTTCACTGGGGGTGAGGTGGGGGGGGATGGGGTGGGGTGGGTGGCGTGGGTGGGAGGGGAGGTGATAGCTTGTAGCCTCAATACAGAGGAGTGTCAGCACCCCTGCGCTGGACAGAGTGCTTAGCATCAAGGACAGTAGTGGCTTTGCAATCTGGGGGTGAGGAGGGGGTGGGTGGGTGGGTGGGTGGGTGGGGGGGGGGGAAGTGATAGCTTGTAGCCTCAATACAGAGGAGTGTCAGCACCCCCTGGCTGCTGGACAGAGTGCTTAGCATCAAGGACAGTAAGTGGCTTTCATCTGTGGGGTGAGGAGGGGTGGGTGGGTGGGTGGGTGGGTGGGGGGGGGGGGGACGTGATAGCTTGTAAGCCTCAATACAGAGGAGTGTCAGCACCCCTGCCTGCTGGACAGAGTGCTTAGCATCAAGGACAGTAGTGGCTTTCAATCTGGGGGGTGAGGAGGGGTGGTGGGGTGGGTGGGTGGGTGGGGGGGGGGAAGTGATAGCTTGTAGCCTCAATACAGAGGAGTGTCAGCACCCCTGCTGCTGGACAGAGTGCTAAGCATCAAGGACAGTAGTGCTTTCAATCTGGGGGTGAGGAAGGGGTGGGTGGGTGGGTGGGTGGGTGGGGGGGGGAAGTGATAGCTTGTAGCCTCAATACAGAGGAGTGTCAGCACCCCTGCTGCTGGAACAGAAGTAGTGCTTAGCATCAAAGGACAGTTAGTGGCTTGCAATCTGGGGGTTGAGGAGCGGGTGGGTGGTGGGTGGTGGTGTGGGGGGGGGGAAGTGAGTGATAGCTTGTAGCCTCAATACAGAGGAGTGTCCGCACCCCTGCTGCTGGAACAGAGTTGCTTAGCATCAAGGACAGTAGTGGCCTTTCAATCTGGGGGTGAGAGGGGGGGTGGGGTGGGTGGTGGGGTGGGGGGGGGAAGTGTATAGCTTGTAGCCTCAATACAGAGGAGTGTCAGCACCCCTGCTGCTGGACAGAGTGCTTAGCATCAAGGACAGTAGTGGCTTTCAATCTGGGGGTGAGGAGGGGTGGGTGGGTGGGTGGGGGGGTGGGGGGGGGGGGAGTGATAGCTTGTAGCCCTCAATGCAGAGGAGTGTCAGCACCCCCTGCTGCTGGACAGAGTGCTTAGCATCAAGGACAGTAGTGGCTTTCAATCTGGGGGTGGGTGGGTGGGTGGGGGTGGGGGTGGGGGGGGGGAAGTGATAGCTTGTAGCCTCAATACAGAGGAGTGTCAGCACCCCTGCTGCTGGACAGAGTGCTAAGCATCAAGGACAGTAGTGGCTTTCCAATCTGGGGGTGAGGAGGGGTGGGTGGGTGGGTGGGTTGGGGGGGGGGGGGGGGGGAAGTGATAGCTTGTAGCCTCAATACAGAGGAGTGTCAGCACCCCTGCTGCTGGACAGAGTGCTAAGCATCAAGGACAGTAGTGGCTTTCAATCTGGGGGTGAGGAGGGGTGGGGGTGGGTGGGTTGGGGGGGGGTGGGGGGGGGGAAGTGATAGCTTGTAGCCTCAAATACAGAGGAGTTTCAGCACCCTGCTGCTGGACAGAGGTGCTAAGCCATCAAGGACAGTAGTGGCCTTTTTTATCTGGGGGGTGAGGAGGGGTGGGTGGGTGGGTGGGTGGGTGGGGGGGGGAAGTGATAGCTTTGTAGCCTCAATACAGAGGAGTGTCAGCACCCTGCTGCTGGACAGAGTGCTAAGCATCAAGGACAGTAGTGGCTTTTTATCTGGGGGTGAGGTGGGGGGGGATGGGGTGGGGGGGGTGCGTGGGTGGGAGGGGAGGTGATAGCTTGTAGCCTCAATACAGAGGAGTGTCAGCACCCCTGCTACAGGTCAGAGCGCTAATAATCAAGGTCGCTGGTTGATTTATTTCTGCGGGGGAGGTGGTGTTGTTTGAGAGGGGGTCCGAGGAACTATTTCACCCTGAATGTTGGTGTGGGTTGGGGTTGCGGAGGGGAGGTGGGGGGGTGGGGGTTGGGTGCAGAGGGAGGTGGGTGGGGTGGTAATGTCCGTGGGGTGGGTGGGGTGGGGTGCCGAGAGATGTGGGGTGGGGAGGGAGTGGTATGGGTGGGGTTGGGTGCGGAGGAGTGGTGGGGGAAGGGAGGTGTGATTGGGTGAGGTGGGATGGGGGTGGAGTTGAGGTGGGATGGGTTGAGGTTGGATGGGGTGAGGTTGGATGGGGTAGTGGTTGAGGTTATGTGCATAGGGGAGGTGGGGTGGGGAGGGAGGTGGGATGGGAAACAAGGGTTTAGTTTTGGGTTGTATGTGCATGAGTGTTATTGGGTTTTGTTCTTTTAGGTTGTCTTGTTTATATTTCTGGTTAGTTGCCCGAGTGGAGGTTGGGTGTTGGTGAGGGTGATATGGGGTGAGTGAGGTGAAGTGAGGTTGCATAGGGAGTTTGTGGTGGTGAGGAAATGTTGGAATTGGGTGTAGGTGGGGTGAGGTGCATATGGAGTTGGTGGGTTTTGTGGTAAGGAGGTGGGATGGGGTTGGAGGTTGTCAGATGGGTGGTGGGGTGGGTATGGAGGTGGATGGGTGAGGTTGCCGAGGGAGTGGGGTGGGGTAGGGAGGTGGATGGGGGTGAGGGTTGCAGAGGGACGGGCGGCCTGGTGGGTAGGGAGGTGGGATGGGGTGAGGTGCAGAGGGAGGTGGGGTGGGTAGGGAGGTGGGATGGGGTGAGATGGGGTGATGCTTTGGATCTGGGAGAGGGGACGTTGAGTGTGTTGCAGATGAGCTGAGAATTTCCCTCAGTGCTGTCACATGGTCAGGGTACTTCCAAGCGCGCGCTTTTGCGCGCTGGCGCGCTGCCTTTTTGAGCCCCACTGCGCGTTTCGCGCAGTTTTTTGCAACCCCCTGCGGGCGCAGCAAGCAATGCGCTTTTTGCACTACAAAGCGCAGTTTGTTTCTTTCAAGTGCGCTAAAGCGCTGGCCAATTTGGTCAATGGAAGTACCCTGCACATGGTAGTCTGAGCTCAGGCGCAGTAGCGGTCTGCAAAAGCAAAATCCACAGTTACCTTCCCAAGTGCAGCCCCTTTCAGTGATACGATTGTTCTAGTGGTACACCAAATCGCGTCAAGGACGAAGGTTTGGGGGTTTGATTTCCCCTACGGCCACCCTTAGCGTTGCAGGTTGTTGTCAACCGCGATGGTAGCTTGTCCAGTCGAGGTGGTAGACCGTTCTCTGCCCGCGTACGACGGGTTCCCTTAAAACCATGCCCCACCAGGCGTTATCATTTCCTTTTTTCCCAAGTGCATGCGGACAGCAATGTTCCTTCAACTTCATGGTCCGTGGCAAGGCGTAACAATTTTCATTTTCTGTTCAGATGAGCTGAGCCAATAGTGACCTGGCAGGTTGCTCTCGTGGAGTTTGATGGTTGCCAGCTTTTGTTTAAGTTGCCTGAACTTGCGTTTAAACTTGAATTTGAATTTGAATCTGGATTTGCAGGCGGTACAGATGACCTCATACATTGGCGGCCAGTGCGCGAAGAGCATCAGCCACACCCGGATTGGATGTTTGATTTCGAACTTACATTTGAATTTGAATTTGAATTTGAGGGCAGTATGGATGACCCTGTCCATTGGTGGCCAGTGCGCGAAGAGCATCAGCCACACCCTGATTGGATTTTTTAATTGAACTAACATTTGAATTTGAATTTGAATTTGCAGGTGGTATCGATGACCTCGCACATTGGCGGCCATTGCGCAAAGAGCATCAGCCACACTCTAATTGGATGTTGGAATCTGAACTAACATTTGAATTTGAATTTGAATTTGCAGGAGGTATGGATGACCTTGTTCATTGGCGGCCAGTGCGCGAAGAGCATCAGCCACACCCGGATTGGAAGTTTGCATTCAAAGTAACATTTGAATTTGAATTTGAATTTGCAGGCGGTATGGATGACCTCGTCCATTGGCGGCCAGTGCGCGAAGAGCATCAGCCACACCTGGATTGGATGTTTGAATTCAACTAACATTTGAATTTGAATTTGAATTTGCAGGCGATATGAATGACATCGTCCATTGGCGACCAGTGCGCGAAGAGTTGAAGCATCAGCCACACCCGGATTGGATGTTTGAATTTATTGCCGCCGCCTCCGACAAGGTAGGCTAAGAACCACCACCACCACCAACCACCACCACCACACTCACACACACCACCACGCTCACACGCAGGGACTTAGCAACCAACCCTCCAACCAACTCAGGGACCCACCAACCATCCATTTAATCAAACCCCCCAAACAACATTCGTTGCCGCCGCCTCCGACAAGGTAGGGAAAGAATCACCACCACCACCACCACCCATCACCACCACCACCAACCACCACCACCCATCACCACCACCACCAACCACCACCACCAACAACAACCACCACCACCCATCACCACCACCACCAACCACCACCACCACCACCACCACCAACCACCACCAACCATCACCACCACCACCAACCACCACCACCACCACCAACCACCACCACCCATCACCACCACCACCAACCACCACCACCAACCACCACCACCCATCACCACCACCACCACCCACCACCACCACCCATCACCTCCACCACCACCAACAACCACCACTACTACTACCACACACACACCACCATGCACACACACAGGGACTTAGCAACCACCCAACCAACTCAGGGACCCATTTAATCAAACCCCCAAACAACATTTGTTGCCGCTGCCTCCGACATGGTAGGCAAAGAAACTAAACCACTGGACTGACTGACACTAAACCGCTGGGCTAACTGACTAGCTAACTGACTGATTAACTGACTGACTAACCGACTAACTGACTGACTACCTGGCTGACTAACTGATCTAAACTGCTGGTCTAACTGACTGGCTAACTGACTAACTGACTAACTGACTAACTTACTGACTGGCTAACTAACTGACTAACTGACTGACTGACTGATTAACTGAACTAACCCTCTGGACAAACTGACTGACTAACTGACTAACTGACTGACTAACAGACTGACTAACTAACTGACTGGCTAACTGACTGACTAACTGAACTAAACCATTGGACTGATTGACTGACACTTAGGTGCTGGACTAACTGACTGATTTACTGAACTAACTTCCTGGACAAACTGACTGACTAACTGACTGGCTAACAGACTTACTATCTGAACTAATTCTCTGTACAATCTGACTGACTAATTGACTGACTAACTGACTGACTAACTTAACTAAACCGCTGGACTAACTGACTAACTGACTGACTAACTTACTAACTGACTGACTAATTTAACTAATCCGCTGGACTAACTGACTGACTAACTGGCTGACTAATTTAAATAATCCGCTGGACTAACTGACTGACTTACTGACTAACTGACTAACTGACTGACTAATTAAACTAATCCGCTGGACTAATTGACTGACTAACTGACTGACTAACTGAACTAAACCGCTGGACTGACTGACTGACTGACTGACTTACTGAACTTAACCCCTGGACTAACTGACTAACTGACTGACTAACTGACTAACTGACTGATTAAATGAACTAAACCGCTGGACAAAGTGACTGACAAAACATTAACACACACAAAGCATTGACACACACACACAAAACATTAACACACACACTCACAAAACATTAACACACACACAAAACATTGACACACACACACAAAATATTAACACACACACACACACACAAAACATTGACACACACACGCCAAACATAAACACACTCACAGAATTAACACACACAAAACATTAAGACACACACAAAACATTAAGACACACACAAAACATTAACACACGCAGAACATTAACACACACATGACATCAACACACACACAAAACATTGACACACGCAAAACATTCTAACACACACAAAACATGAACGCACACACAAAACATTAACACTCACACACAAAACATTCACACGCACTCACAAAACATTCACGCACATAAAACATTGACTCACACAACACATTAACAAACACACAAAACATTGACCCACCCACAAAACATAAGCGCACACACAAAACATTAACACACATCAAACATTGACACACACAAAACATTCACACACATCAAACATTGACACACACAAAACATTAACAAACACACAAAACATTGACCCACCTACAAAACATAAGCGCACACACAAAACATTAACACACACACAAAACATTAACACACATCATACATTGACACACACAAAACATTCACACACATCAAACATTGACACACACAAAACATTAACAAACACACACAACATTGACCCACCCACAAAACATAAGCGCACACACAAAACATTAACACACACACAAAACATTCACGCACATAAAACATTGACACACACAAAACATTAACAGACACATAAAACATGAACACTTACACACAAAACATTAGCACACACACAAAACATGAACACACACACTTTGGCCCCCCTTATGCTTTCCAGGCGCAATCCCTCCCTGCCCGCTCATTAGTGGTGGTGGCCAACAGCGTTTCCAAATTAGGAAATATAGCGATCGCTCCTTTCACCCCGTTTTGGTGAAATTAGCGCTATAAAACTGGATACAAAACATTTGTTTTGCTCTGTGTGGCCCTACACAGCTATAAAAAGCTATAAACAGCTATAAAAAGCTGTAAAAAGCTATTATTCAAGTAATAGCTTATAATTAGTATTATTTAAGTAATAGCTTTTTACAGCTATTTATTTATTAACAACCACAAAAACATTAACACACACTGTGACCCCCTTCATGCTTTCCAGGTTGAGTCCCTCCCAGCCCGCTCATTAGTGGTGGTGGCCAACAGCGTATCCAAAATAGGCGTCCCTCTCAGCCCTGACCAGACAGAGCGTATTGCTGCGGCCCTGGAACGCTGCAGTACCGCTTTCTCGCCCCAGGATCTGGCTAATACACTAGGTTGCCTAGTTAGGATACACCACCGTCCCAGTGTGGATTGGATGCAGCTGCTCATGCAAAAGGTTGGTTACACTAGGTTGCCTAGTTAGGATACGCCACCTTCCCAGAGTGCCTTCCATACAGCTACTCATGCAAAAGGTTGGTTCATATCAAATACACTAGGTTGCCTAGTTAAGATACGCCATCGTCCCATTGTGCCTTGGATGGAGCTGCTCATGCAAAAGGTTGGTTCAGATCAAATACGATAGGTTGCCTAGTTAAGATAGGCCACCTTCTCGGTGTGCCTTGAATGCAGGTGCTCATGCAAAAGGTTGGTTACACTAGGTTGCCTAGTTAGGATAGGCCACCTTCTCGGTGTGCCTTGAATGCAGGTGCTCATGCAAAAGGTTGGTTACACTAGGTTGCCTAGTTAGGATAGGCCACCTTCTCGGTGTGCCTTGAATGCAGGTGCTCATGCAAAAGGTTGGTTACACTAGGTTGCCTAGTTAGGATAGGCCACCTTCTCGGTGTGCCTTGAATGCAGGTGCTCATGCAAAAGGTTGGTTACACTAGGTTGCCTACTTAGGATAGGCCACCTTCTCGGTGTGCCTTGAATGCAGGTGCTCATCCAGAAGGTTGGTTACACTAGGTTGCCTAGTTAGGATAGGCCACCTTCTCGGTGTGCCTTGAATGCAGGTGCTCATCCAGAAGGTTGGTTACACTAGGTTGCCTAGTTAGGATAGGCCACCTTCTCGGTGTGCCTTGAATGCAGGTGCTCATGCAAAAGGTTGGTTACACTAGGTTGCCTAGTTAGGATAGGCCACCTTCTCGGTGTGCCTTGAATGCAGGTGCTCATGCAAAAGGTTGGTTACACTAGGTTGCCTACTTAGGATAGGCCACCTTCTCGGTGTGCCTTGAATGCAGATGCTCATGCAAAAGGTTGGTTACACTAGGTTGCCTAGTTAGGATAGGCCACCTTCCCAGTGTGCCTTGGATGCAGCTGCTCATGCAAAAGGTTGGTTATACTAGGTTGCCTAGTAAGGATAGGCCACCTTCCCAGTGTGCCGTGGATGCAGCTGCTCATGCAAAAGGTTGGTTCAGATCAAGGCTTCACCCACCCATCCATCCACCCACCCACCCACCAGCAACCCACCCTCCCATCCATCCATCTATCCATTCATCCATCAACCCATCCATCCACCCACCCACCCACCAGCAACCCACCCACCCATCCATCCATCCATCAACCCACCCATCCACCCACCCATCTTCCACCAATCCACTGTCAACCCACCCACCCTATTACTGATCCACCCACCCGCCAACGTACACACCCACATACACATCCACCTTTTCACTGATCCATCTACCCACCCACCCATAAACCCACCCATATGCACACCCATATACCCACCCACATACCCACTCATCCACCCACCCACTGTCAACCCACCCACCCTTTTTCTAATCCATCCCCCCACCCACCCAGACGCCCACACATATACCCATCCACCCACCCTCCCTGCCACCCATGTAACCACCCACCCACCCATGTACCCACCTACCCATGTGTGTGTTGCTGTAGATGGTTCACCAGATGGCCTACTTCAAACCCCAGAAGATGTCCCTCACTATGTACGCCTTGTCACGCCTGTGCTGCTCTCTCGCACACTCGGACACACACACACACATACGCCCACCCATATACCCACCCATCCGCCCACACATCCGCCCACACATATACCCACCCAGCCACCCACATATGGGCCAATCCACCCACCCACCCAAATACCCACCCACCCACCCAGCCATGTGTGTGTTGCTGTAGATGGTGCACCAGATGGCCTACTTCAAGCCCCAGGAGATGTCCCTCACTATGTACGCCTTGTCACGCCTGTGCCTCTCTCTCGCACACTCGGACACACACACACATAAGCCCACCCATATACCCACCTATCCACCCACCCATCCGCCCACTCATAGATCCATCCACCGATATACCCATATACCCACCCATATACCCACCCATCCGCCCACACATCCGCCCACACATATACCCATCCATCCACCCACATATCCGCCAATCCACCCACCCACCCAAATACCCACCCACCCACCCAGCCATGTGTGTGTTGCTGTAGATGGTGCACCAGATGGCTTACTTCAAGCCCCAGGAAATGTCCCTCACCATGTACGCCTTGTCACGCCTGTGCCTCTCTCTTGCACACACACACACGCACACACACACCCTCACACACACATACGCACACATATACCCACCCTCACACACACATACCCACCCATCAACTACCCACCCACGCACTCATCTACCCACCCACTGTCAACCCACCCACTCTATTACTGATCCACCCACCCACCCACCCACATACCCACCCACCCACCCACATACCCACCCACCCACATACCCACCCACCCACATACCCACCCACCCATATATCCACTCATCCACCCACCCACACATACACCCACCCACGCACCAATATACCCACCCTGCCACCCACCCTTATACTGATCCATACACCCACTCATGTACCCACCTACCCATGTGTGTGTTGCTGTAGATGGTGCACCAGATGGCTTACTTCAAGCCCCAGGAAATGTCCCTCACCATGTACGCCTTGTCACGCCTGTGCCTCTCTCTTGCAAACACACACACGCACACACACACACACACACACACACATACGCACACATATACCCACCCTCACACACACATACCCCCATATACCCACCCGTATACCCAATCAGCCATGTGTGTGTTGCTGTAGATGGTTCACCAGATGGCCCACTTCAAGCCCCAGGAGATGTCCCTAACCATGTATGCCTTCTCGAGACTGCGCTTCCGGCCATCTACACAAGTCGTACAACTCATGTTTAGGTAAGATCTCACAATAATGGTGTTTGTATGTATCAGGGTACTTCCAAGCGCGCGATGGCGTGCTGCCTTTTTGAGCCCCACTGCGCGTTTCGCGCAGTTTTTTTGCAACCCCCTGTGGGCGCAACAAGCAATTTTTGCGCCTTTTGAACTACAAAGCGCAGTATTTTCTTCTTCAAGTGCGCTAAAGCGCTGGCCGATTTGGTCAATGGAAGTACCCTGGTATGTATGTCTTTGCATAGCCCAGGGGTAGCCAAAATGGCTACTGGTAGGATCATGCTCAGGTAGAATTGCAATATGATAGTGTATATATGTATCGTTGCACTTGTACAATCCAGGGGTAGCCAAAAAGGCTACTGGTAGGATCATGCTCAGGTATGGTGGTGATGTGGTTTAGATACAACCATGTTGATTAAGGCAGTGGCAGCCAGTGTTGGCTTCCGGCCCTCCACACAAGTCGTCCAACTGATGTTCAGGTAGGATTTCACAATACTGGTGTTTGTATGGATGTTTGTTTGTATTCGTACAGTCCATGGGTAGCCAAATAGGATGCAGGAAATTGCCCAACCTTAAAAACAGGAAGGGCAATTTAAAAAGGAACTGGTGAACTGAACCCTTAGGCTTTCCGCTTCTGGCCTCCACACCAGGGTACTACTTCTTGCCAAATTGGTCAGCGCTTAAAGCGCACAAACGTCAAATTGGTCAGCGCTTTTTAGTGCAATTAGCGCAAAAACTGCAAGCTGCGCCCACAGGGTGTTAAAAAAATTTGAGCGAAACGCGCAGTGGGGCTCAAAAAGCGTGCGCAAAATTGTGCTGCCGTGCGCGCTTTGTAGTACCCTGCTCCACACCAATCATAAAACTCATGTTCTGGTAGGATTGCACAATGATGGTGTATATGTGTTTGTTTGTATCTGTACAGTACAGGTGTACCCAAATATCCTACAGGAAACTGCCCAACCTTAGGCTTCCGACTTCCGGCCCTCCGCTCAGGTCGTCCAACTAATGTTCAGGTAGGATTTCACAACTAAGGTGTTTGGATGAATGTTTGTATTTGTACATTCCAGCGGTAGGCAAAATTGGCTAAAGGGACTTGCCCAACCGTGATAGGAAGGGCTTGAAAAGAAAAGGCATTGATGAACTGAACTCAAAACAATCGATCCCTCCCCATCCCACTCATCCACCCCCACACCTCTCATCCACCCCATCCCACTCATCCAACCCCACACCTCTCATCCAACCCATCCCACTCATCCAACCCGCCCCACTCATCCAACCCACCACACTCATCCAACCCACCACACTCATCCAACCCACCACACTCATCCAACCTACCACACTCATACAACCCACCACACTCATATACCCACCCACCTGGTGATAGGAAGGGCTTAAAAAGAAACAGCATTGATGAATTGCAACCAAAATAATTGTTTTACCTACGGGGGCCCGCAGTTTGAGCATATATGTATATAGCATGTACAGGTAGGATTGATCCATTACTAGGCAGGGACAGGGACGGGATAAGAGGCGGAGAGGAGGACAGGGAGAGGGGGGAGAGAGGGAGAGAGAGAGGAGGGGGAGGGGGGAGTGGGAGAAAGGAAGAGAGGGGGGGGGGGAGGGGGGGAGAGGGGGAGAAAGGAAGAGAGGGGGAGAGAAGGAGAAAGGGGGGCAGGGGGAAAGGGGGGGGGGGGGGGGAGTCCCACCTACACAACCTTCCGAAGTACTTCATTACCACAATCTCGTAGGCTCTCAGCAAGCCACCCAGACATGTACCCACCCACCCACTTCACCAACCACCCACCCATGCATATACCCACCAGGAGGGGGTACACCCACCCACCCACCTTCACCACCACACTCGCACATGCTCCCAACAAGCCACCCAGACAAGTATCCACCCACCTACTTCACCACCCACCCACCCACCCACCCACCCACGCATAATCCCACCAGGAGGGGGTACACCTATCCACCCACCTTCTTCACCACCACACTCCCACAGGCTCCCAACAAGCCACCCAGACATGTACTCACCCACCCACCCATGCATATACCCACCAGGAGGGGGTACACCTACCCACCCACCTACTTCACAACCCACTCACCTACTTCACCAACCACCTACCCACCCACCTACTTCACCACCCACCCAGCCACCCACGCATATACCTACCAGTAAGGGATGCACATACCTACCCACCCACCTACTTCACCACCACACTGCCACAGGCTCCCGGAAAGCCACCCAGACATGTACCCACCCACCGATTCACCGATTCACCGATTCACCAGCCACCCACCCACCCATACACCCACCAGGGGGGGACGCACCCACCCACCCACATACTTCACCACTCACCCAGCCACCCGCTCATATACCCACCAGGAGGGGATACACCTGCCCACCCACCTACTTTACCACCACACTCCCACGTGCTCCCAACAAGCCACCCAGACATGTACCCACCCACCTACCTCACCACCCACCCAGCCACCCACCCACCAGGAGGAGATACACCCACCCACCCACTCACCTATTTCACCACCACACTCGCACATGCTCCCAACAAGCCACCCAGACAAGTACCCACCCACCTACTTCACCACCCACCCACCCACCCACCCACCCACCTACCCACGCATATACCCACCAGGAGGGGATACAACCACCTACCCGCTCACCTACTTCACCACCCACCCAGACATGTACTCACCCACCTACTTGACCACCACGCTCCCACAGGCTCCTAGCAAGCCACCCAGACACTTGCTCACCCACCTACACCACCACACTCCCACATGCACTCTGCCAGCCACTTCAGGTCATGCCCCCCTGCCCACCTACTTCACCACCACACTCCCACAGGCTATCAGCAAGCCACCCAGACACGTTCATCCACCTACACCTCCACACTCCCACAGGCACTCTGCCAGCCACTTCGGGTCTTGCCCCCCCGCCCACCTACTTCACCACCACACTCCCACAGGCACTCTGCCAGCCACGCCGGGTCTTGCCCCCCCGCCCACCTACTTCACCACCACACTCCCACAGGCACTCTGCCAGCCACTTCGGGTCTTGCCCCCCCGCCCACCTACTTCACCACCACACTCCCACAGGCACTCTGCCAGCCACGCCGGGTCTTGCCCCCCCGCCCACCTACTTCACCACCACACTCCCACAGGCACTCTGCCAGCCACTTTGGGTCTTGCCCCCCCGCCCACCTACTTCACCACCACACTCCCACAGGCACTCTGCCAGCCACTTCGGGTCTTGCCCCCCCGACCACCTACTTCACCACCACACTCCCACAGGCACTCTGCCAGCCACTTTGGGTCTTGCCCCCCCGCCCACCTACTTCACCACCACACTCCCACAGGCACTCTGCCAGCCACTTCGGGTCTTGCCCCCCCGCCCACCTGGCCCTGCAAGCCTGGTCGGTAGCACAGATGGGTCTGTCCCCTCCTGGTGCCTGGACTGAGATGCTGGTCAATGAGGCTTGTGTTATCCTCTCCCGGTTTGGACCTCAAGAGGTACGCGCATGATGTGTGGGTGGGTACGTACGTAGGTGGGTAGGTACGTGGGTGGGTAGGTAGGTGGGTAGGTAAGTTTGTTCATGGGCAGGTTATAAGGTGTATCCCCCCCTGGTGCCTGGATTGAGATGCTGGTCTCTGATGCGTGTGTTCTGCTCTCCCGATTTGGACCTCAAGAGGTACAAGCACCATTTGTGGGTGTGGGTGGGTAGGTGGGTAGGTACGTGGGTGTTTCCCCCCCTTGGTGCCTGGATTGAGATGCTGGTCAATGAGGTGTGTGTTATCCTCTCCCGGTTTGGACCTCAACAGGTGCGAGCACCATTTGTGGTTGTGGGTGGGTAGGTACGTGGGTTTATTCCCCCCCTGGTGCCTGGACTGAGATGCTGGTCTCTGATACGTGTGTTATCCTCTCCCGGTTAGGACCTCAAGAGGTGCGAGCATGATTTGTTTGTGTGTGGGTGCGGGTGTGTGTGGGGGGTGGGGGTGGGGGGTGGGGGGGGGTAGGTAGGTGGGTGTATTCCCCCCCTGGTGCCTGGACTGAGATGCTGGTCTCTGAGGCGTGTGTTATCCTCTCCCGGTTAGGACCTCAAGAGGTACGAGCATGATTTGTTTGTGTGGGTGGGTGGGTGGGTGGGTGGGTGGGGGGTAGGTGGGTAGGTAGGTGGGTGTATTCCCCCCCCTGGTGCCTCGACTGAGATGATGGTCTCTGAGGCGTGTGTTATCCTCTCCCGGCTAGGACCTCAAGAGGTACGAGCATGATTTGTTTGTGTGTGGGGGTGTGTGGGTGGGGGGTAGGTGGGTAGGTAGGTGGGTGTATTCCCCCTCTGGTGCCTGGACTGAGATGATGGTCTCTGATGCGTGTGTGTTTGCTCTCCCGGTTAGGACCTCAAGAGGTACGAGCATGATTTGTTTGTGTGGGTGTGTGGGTGGGTGGGGGGGGGTAGGTGGGTAGGTAGGTGGGTGTATTCCCCCCCCTGGTGCCTGGACTGAGATGATGGTCTCTGATGCATTTGTGTTCGCTCTCCCGGTTAGGACCTCGAGAGGTACGAGCATCATTTGTTTGTGTGTGAGTGGGGGGGGAGGTATGCACGTGGGTGTATCCCCCCCCTGGTGCCTCGACAGATGCTGGTGTGTCCCCCCTGGTACCAGCACAGTCTCTGGTCTCTGAACTCTTCCCAATCCATCCATCCAGCTATCCCTTCCTCCCTCCCCCCCCCCACACCCCACCCCCTCCCTCCCTCAGTTGCAGTTGGCTACGTTGCTGCTGTCCATTGCCCACCTGCGTTATGCTCTAGAGGACCACAAAGCTGCACAACTCGTCCCAATCCATCCATCCATTGATCCCTCCCTTCCTTCCTCCCTTCCTCCCTTCCTCCCTACCTCCCTACCTCCCTACCTCCCTACCTCCCTAAGTTGCAGTTGACTTCGTTGCAGCTGTCAATTGCCCACCGGGGCTACCTTACAGACTTAAAGAGGACCACAAAGCTGCACAACTCTTCCCAATCCATGCATCCATTGATCCCTCCCTCCCTTCCTCCCTCCCTCCCTACCTACCTCCCTACCTCCCTCAGTTGCAGTTGACTACGTTGCTGCTGTCCATTGCCCACCTGCGTTATGCTCTAGAGAACCACGAAGCTGCACAACTCTTCCCAATCCATCCATCCATGTATTCCTCCCTACCTACCTATCTACCTACGTTGCAGTTGACTACGCTGCTGCTGTCCATTGCCCACCGGGGCTATGCTATAGGGGACCATAAAGCTGCACAACTCTTCCCAATCCATCCATCCATGTATCCCTACCTCCCACCCTCCCTACGTTGTACTTGATTACATTGCTGCTGTCCATTGCCTGCCTGGGCTGTGTTCTAAACTTATAGAGGACCACAAAGCTGCACAACTCTTCCCAATCCCTCCCTCCCTCCCTCTCTCCCTCCCTCCCTCCCTCCCTCCCTCCCTCAGTTGCAGTTGACTACGTTGCTGCTGTCCATTGCCTGCCTGGGCTGTGTTCTAAACTTATAGAGGACCACAAAGCTGCACAACTCTTCCCAATCCATCCATCCATGTATTCCTCCCTCCCTCCCTACCTACCTACGTTGCAGTTGACTACGCTGCTGCTGTCCATTGCCCACTGGGGCTATGCTATAGGGGACCATAAAGCTGCACAACTCTTCCCAATCCATCCATCCATGTATCCCTACCTCCCACCCTCCCTACGTTGTACTTGATTACATTGCTGCTGTCCATTGCCTGCCTGGGCTGTGTTCTAAACTTATAGAGGACCACAAAGCTGCACAACTCTTCCCAATCCCTCCCTTCCTCCCTCCCTCCCTCCCTCCCTCAGTTGCAGTTGACTACGTTGCTGCTGTCCATTGCCCACCTGCATTATGCTCTGGAGGACCACAAAGCTGCACAACTCTTCCCAATCCATCCATCCATTGATCCCTCCCTCTCTCCCTCCCTCCCTCCCTCCCTACCTACCTATGTTGCAGTTGACTACGTTGCTGCTGTCAATTGCCCACCTGTGCTGTGCTATAAAGGACCATGAAGCTGCACAACTCTTCCCAATCCATGCATCCATGTATCCCTCCCTCCCTCCCTATGTTGCAGTTGACTACGTTGCTGCTGTCCATTGCCCACCGGGGCTATGTTCTAGACTTCTAGATGACCACAAAGCTGCACAAATCTTCTGAATCCATCTATCCTTTTATCCCCCCCCCCCCCTCCCTCCCTGCCTCCCTACGTTGCAGTTGACTACGTTGCTGCTGTCCATTGCCCACCTGCGTTATGCTCTAGAGGACCACGAAGCTGCACAACTCTTCCCTTACCTGCTGCAATTGCTCCATGAGGATGCCTTAGATGCACGGCAACTGTCAAATGTCGCATATGCCCTTTCACGTCTGGACATAAGGCCCGACTGGGACCTGAGGGGTGCTCTGTTGTTTGCCGTGCACGAGCATCGGGAAGAGTTCAGTGACCAGGGGTTGTCGCTCACCCTATGGGGACTGGCCAGGTGATTGGGTGCTTTGTGGTGGTGGGGGTATTGGGGGTAGTGTGGGTGGGGTGTAGTGGGGTGGGGGGTGATTGGGTGCTTTGTGGTGGTGGGGGGCAGTGTAGGTGTGGGGGTAGTGGGGGTGGGGGGTAGTGGGGTGGGGGGTAGGGGGGGGTAGTGGTGGGGGGTAGTAGGGAGAGGTGGGAGGGGGTAAAAGGGGAGGGGGTCCAGAAGGGGATTGGGAAGGGGAACGCTGTGGTGCATGTGGTGGTGCTTGTGAATGTCACGTACGCCCTTTCACGACTGGACAGAAGACATGACTGGGAGCTGAGGAGTGCTTTGTTGTTTGCCGTGCACGAGCATTGGAAAGAGCTCACCCTAAGGGGACTAGCCAGGTGATTGGAATGCTTTGTGGTGGTGGGGGTAGCGGGGGTGAGGGGTGAGTGGGTGGGGGGGGGGGGGCGGTGGGGAATAGTGGGGGGGGGGGTAGGGAGAGGGGTGTGTGGGGGGGAAGGGTAAAAGGGAAGGGGGGCGATAAGGGGATGGGGAAGAGGAATGTTGTGGTGCATGTGGTGGTGCTTGTGAATGTCACGTAAGCCTTTTCACGACTGGGGGCTGAGGAGTGCCCTGTTGTTTGCCGTGCACGAGCATCGGAAAGAGTGAAATGCCCAGGGGTTGTCGATCTCCCTATGGGGACTAGCCAGGTGATTGGGTGGTTTGTGATGGTAGTGGTGTGTGTGTGGGGGGGGGGGGGGGGGGGGGGGGGGGGGGTAAAAAGGAAGGGGGTCAGGAAGGGGAAGGGGAAGGCCAGGTGATAAGGTGCTAAGCAGGGCTTGTTTTCAAATCTGAAAGTGGTTTTTATCTAGCTTTGTGGTTGTAGGCCTCCTCCAGGGACAGCGTTTTAGTGCTTTTTATACCTTTTTTATAGCTTTTTAGGGCCATTTAGGGCAAAATATAAGTTGTGTACATTTGTATAGCGATAATTTCGCCAAAACAGGGTCAAAACTAGCGAACGCTACACCGGTATATAGTGGGGGGGGAAAAAACTGGTCCTATGCACCAGCTATGCACTGTTTCATTTTTTGGTACTCATGGCCGCTTCCCACCAGCTCCAATAGCCAGCCACTGTGCCAAACTGAATGCTTGAAGCTGCATTGGAATGCATGTCATATCAGCTTTCAAGCATACTAGCTAGATCGGGGTTGGCTCATGGACAGGAAAATGGAGCTTCTTAGAAGCTGCTACACTGCGACACTCCCTGCCCAAACAAGTTCTATGCAGCGTCGCATGCGATGCTAAAAATGGTGGAATGTGTTGGCAACGGAACGAAAGATGGCAACGGAAGCGAGTTAGTTACGAGAACGATGGCTGACGTGTGGCAGGACATGTGGCTGACGTGTGGCAGGACATGTGGCAGGACATGTGGCTGACGTGTGGCAGGACATGTGGCAGGACATGTGGCTGACGTGTGGCAGGACATGTGGCTGACATGTGGCAGGACATGTGGCAGGACATGTGGCAGGACATGTGGCTGACGTGTCAGGCAGGACATACAAACACCGTTTTAGTAGGACATTGACATACAAGAAACTATTTAGCGGTGCAGTACAGGACACACAAACAATTATTTAGCAGTGCATAGGCATACGAACAACTATTTAGCAGTGCATAGGCATATAAACAACTCTTTAGCGGTAAGTCGTGCTGGAAACCCTGTCTCGATCTCTGCCCTTCCCCGCTGTCCTCTCTTCCTCCCGTGTTTTTTACGTATCCTTCTTTCCTCCTTTTCTTCTATTTTTCGACGTTCAGTGGAGCAAGCATCTAAGCCAGGTATTATAACACGATACTTGTCGCAAGCTTTGGGCGGGAGGGGAACACCAAAGACCAACTAAAAAACATACCCAACAACCACCATAGCAAAACCCTACAACACCCAACCCACCAGCACAACACCCAACCAACACCCAAGCACACAACACATCTACCACAACATACACCAAAACCCCAACACCAAACGGAAAACAAACAAAAACAACAGCACCAACCAAATAACAAGCAACCCACACAACACCCCAAACAACACCAACACCCAACTACACCAACAACACCGACACCCAACAACACCAACAACACCAACAACACCAACACCCAGTAGCACCAACACCCAACAACACCAACACCCAACAACCACCAACACCAACACTCACCAACACCCAACAACCACCAACACCAACACCCAACACCACCAGCACCCACCAGCACCCACCAGCACCAACACCCAACAACACCAACACTGAATATGTATTCCCTCTGCTTTTCAGGATTCTGAAAGAGGGGGAGGTCCCTGCTGAGTGGCTCCAAGCTGCTGCCGAGCAGGTCCTTGTCCTGCTGCCCGCCTACAGACCTGGCTTCCTTCCCCAGGTAAATGTTGGGCATATGTGTGGTAAAACAATTTTGGGGGGTTAGTGGGGGTAGTAGTGATGGTGTGAATGTTGTGGAGGTGGTAGTGGTAGTGTAGCGGTAGTAGTTGTGGTAGAATTCAATGATCACCGAGCAGGTCCTCGTCCTGCTGCCCGCCTACAGACCTGGCTTCCTTCCCCAGGTAAATGTTGGGCATATGTGTGGTAAAACAATTTTTGGGGTTTAGTGGTGGTAGTAGTGATGGTGTGAATGTTGTGGAGGTGGTAGTGGTAGTAGTAGAATTCAACGATCACCGAGTAGGTCCTTGTCCTGCTGCCCGCCTACAGACCTGGCTTCCTTCCCCAGGTAAATGTTGGGCATATGTGTGGTAAAACGATTTTGGGGGGTTAGTGGGGGTAGTAGTGATGGTGTGAATGTTGTGGAGGTGGTAGTGGTAGTGTAGCGGTAGTGGTAGTGGTAGAATTCAATGATCACCGAGCAGGTCCTCGTCCTGCTGCCCGCCTACAGACCTGGCTTCCTTCCCCAGGTACATGTTGGGCACATGTATGGTGAAACGATTGTTTGGGGGTTAGTGGTGGTGGTGGTGTGAGTGTGGTGGAGGTGGTAGTGGTAGTGGTAGAATTAAATGATCACTGTAGCACAAAGTACAGAGCTGGCTTCCTTCCCCAGCTAGATGTTGTGCATTGTGTGGTAAAACGATTGTTTGGGGTTTAGTGGGGGTAGTAGTGATGGTGTGAATGTTGTGGAGGTGGTAGTGGTAGTGGTAGAATTAAATGATCACTGTAGCACGAACTACAGAGCTGGCTTCCTTCCCCAGCAAGATGTTGTGCATTGTGTGGTAAAACGATTGTTTGGGGTTTAGTGGAGGTAGTAGTGATGGTGTGAATGTTGTGGAGGTGGTAGTGCAGCGGTAGTGGTAGTGGTAATGGAAGTGGTAGAATTCAATGATCACCGAGCAGGTCCTCATCCTGCTGCCCGCCTACAGACCTGGCTTCCTTCCCCAGGTACATGTTGTGCGTATGTATGGTAAAAAAATTGTTTGGGGTTTAGTGGTGGTAGTGGTGGTAGTAGCAATGGTGTGAGTGTGGTGGAGGTGGCACTGGAGTGTCGTGGTAGTGGTAGAATTAAATTATCACTATAGCACGAACTACAGAGCTCGCTTCCTTCCCCAGCTAGATGTTGTGCGTGTGTATGGTAAAACGATTGTTTGGGGGTTAGTGGTGGTAGTGGTGGTGATGGTGTGAGTGTGGTTGAGGTGGTAGTGTCGTGGTAGAGGTAGAATTAAGTTATCACTATAGCACGAACTACAAAGCTCGCTTCCTTCCCCAGCTAGATGTAGTGCGTATGTATGGTAAAACAATTATTTTGGGTTTAGTGGTGGTAGTGGTGTTAGTAGCGATGGTGTGAGTGTGGTGGAGGTGGTAGTGTAGTGGTAGTGGTAGAATTAAATTATCACTATAGCACGAACTACAGAGCTCGCTTCCTTCCCCAGCTAGATGTTGTGCGTATGTATGGTAAAACGATTGTTGGGGGGTTAGTGGTGGTAGTGGTGGTGATGGTGTGAGTGTGGTGGAGGTGGTAGTATAGTGGTAGTGGTAGAATTAAATTATCACTGTAGCACGACCCACAAAGCTACCTGCCTACATACCTGGCTTCCTTCCCCAGCTAGATGTTGTGCATATGTGTAGGGAACGGCATTATGATATCATATGATGCCGGCAGTCTGACTAGGCCAAAGTTACCATTTATATACAATATCATATGATGCAATTTGTACAATATCATATGATATCATACTCGCCTTTGGTCAACATCATATGATATGCCGGTCCTTACATATGTGTGGCAAACAATATGTATGGTAAAACGATACCCACATACTTACCCACCTACCTTCCCACCTACCCACCTACTCACCTACCCACCAACCTACCTTCCCACCTACCCAACGACCGACACACCAACCGACGCACTACATACCCACGACAGGACCACCCTACCAAGACCCGACGACCTACATTCCCACGGACTCACCGACCGACCCAACCTTACGTCCCCTACCACCAACAACCGGACCACTACGACCCAAGCGACCGACCCACCGACGCACCACCGAAACCCACCGACCGGCCCACCGACCCACAGACGCACCGACGACCCACCGACAGGCCAACGCGACCAACTCCAGACGCACCCGACCGACCCACCTACCCAACGACCCATACGAACGACACCGACCGACCGGCCCAAAGAACCACCGAAGCACCGGACCCACCAACACGGCCCACCGACCAACCGTACGAACCGACGGCTACCCGACCGCCGCAGTCCGGACCGGGCGCCACCGACCCGACCGAACGCAACACGACCGACCACCGTTCGGACAGCCCACGACCAAACCGACCAACGACCGAGCCCACGAGACGAACCCACCAACCGACCCAACGACGACCCACCTACCTACCCACCCACACTACCCACACGACTTACCCACCTACCTACCCCACCCACACGTACCCACCGACATGACCCACCTACCGACCCTACCCACACCTACCCCCCCTACCTACCCATACATACCGACCCACCGACCTACCTACCCACCGACCTACCTACACCTACCCGACCCACCTACTCCCTACCACCCACCCACTACCTACCCACCTACCTACCCACCTACACTCCACCCTACCTACCACCTACTACCCACCTACCTACTACATACCTTTCCACCTACTAACCTACCGAACTACCTACCCACCCACACCTACACATCATGCTCGTATCTCTTGAGGTCCAAAGTGGGAGGGCAGAACACATGCGTCACTGTAGCACAAACTCAGGCCCCCCAATTTAGCAGTCCACGTGCTCCCTGTCACTGTAGCACTGAAGCACCAACTCAGCCCCCCCTAATTAGTGGTTCACATGGTCCCTGTCAATGTAGCACTGTAGCGTCAACTCAGCCCCCCCAAATTAGTGGTTCACATGGTCCCTGTCAATGTAGCACTGTAGCACCAACTCAGGCCCCCCAAATTAGCGGTCCACGTGGTCCCTGTCAATGTAGCACTGTAGCACCAACTCGGGGCCCCCGTTGGGAAAACGATTGTTTGGGGCTCAGTACATCAATGCTTTTTTGGTGGAGCCCCCCCTTCCGGGGGGCAGGAGCCCCCAGGGTTACCCATTTGTTCGTTCGACCGACCGACCGACCGACCATCCATCCATCCGACCATCCATCCATCCATCCATCCATCCATCTGACCGCGATGAAACCTGACACGTCAGCCAACGATCTCGTAACTAACTCGCTTCCGTTGCCACCTGTCGCTCAGTCCCGATCAGTCTCCGCCATTTTTTAGCGTCGCAGGCGAGGCTGCATATAACTTGTCAGTTTAGCCCTTCCTGTCACGGTTGGGCAAGTCCCTTTGACCTATTTGGTCTACCCCTGGACTGTAACAGACATACAGACAGACAGACAGACAGACAGACAGACAGACAGATAGACAGACAGACAGACAGACAGACAGACAGACAGACAGATGTACATATGTTGCTGTCAAGGGGTTAACAGATACGCTTAAGGGACTTGCTCAACTCCATGCTACTGCCAAGCAGGACCTACTGGCTTGCAGCCACCTACACACCTACACACCTACACACCTACCCTCTCACCCACCTACACACCTACCATCTCACCCACCTACACACCTACACACCTACCTCCTCACCCACCTACACACCTACCATCTCACCCACCTACACACCTACACACCTACCCTCTCACCCACCCACCCACCTAACCTTTCGCCCACCTACCTTGCAGCTCCTGTGGGCCTTCTCTGAAATGCACTACACCCCCTCCGGGAGCTGGATGGATGCTGTAATGAACAAGACTAGGCAGCTACTACCTGAGCTATCACCTGAAGGGCTCTCGTGTGTGTTGCATGCTGCATTCCGTCATGGCTATATCCCTTCAGAGGCATTCATGGAGGTAGGTCTGTGTGTGGGGGTGGGTGGGGGGGAGGGAGGGGGAGATGGTGGTGGGTGGGGGGGGCGGGGGGGATGGACTAAGCAGCTGCTACCTGAGCTATCACCTGAAGGGCTCTCGTGTGTGTTGCATGCTGCATTGCGTGATGGCTAAATCCCTTCAGAGGCATTCATGGAGGTAGGTATGTGGAGGGGGGGGTGAAGGTTGGGCTGGGTGGGTGGAGGAGGGGGGGGGGGGGGGGGGGGGGGGGGGGGGCAGCCAGCTACTACCTGAGCTATCACCTGAAGGGCTCTCTTGTGTGTTGCATGCTGCATTGCGTCATGGCTATAACCCTTCAGAGGCATTCATGGAGGTAGTTATGTGAAGGTGGGGGTTCCCTACCCCCCCTTCCTTCCTCACTCACTCACTCACTCTCTCACTCACTCCATCTATCCTTCTATCTAACCATCCATCCCTCTATCCATCCGTTCATCCGCCCATCCATCCATCCATCCATCCATCCATCCATCCATCCATCTGCTTGACAAGAGTGGCAGCAAGCCGTTGACTCTGCCGACGCCTCTTTCAGCCATCCATCCATCCATCCATCCATCCATCCATCCATCCATCCATCCATCCATCTGCTTCACAGGAGTGGAAGCAAGCCGTTGACATCGCCGACGCCTCCTTCAGCCATCCATTCATTCATTCATCCATCCATCCATCCATCCATCCATCCATAAATCCAACCATTAATCCAACCATTTCCCCATCCATCCATCCATCTGCGTCACAGGAGTGGCAGCAAGCCGTTGACATCGCCGACGCCTCCTTCAGCCTGCAGTGTCGTGTGAGTTTACAATCCACAAAGAACCGGATCGCTGCTGCCCGACGCCAAGCCATCCTCTCCGGCCCAAGCCAACTGCGCTTGCACTTGTCATCTCAAACCCTGGACAAGCTCCAGACCCGCAGCCCCCAGATGATGCAGGTGGTGGATCAGATGCGGAAGAGCTGGCAGCAAGCAAAGGAAGCTAAGAAGCAGCTGACGGCAGCGATCCAACTGGAAGAGAAGAAGGCTGAAGAAGCTTCTGCCCCAAAGCTTTTCGACTCGAAACTTCCGGCCTCAGCACTTTCTACCTCTACTTCTACACTTTCTCCCAGCTCTACACTTCCTGTTTCTGCCCCGGCACTTTCTACCCCTCAACCTTCTGCCTCCCAGTCTGGCGCTTCACCAGCGCAGGCAGGTCAACAGGCTGACAAACGCCACGCTGTCGCCAGGGGTGCAGACACGCTGGAGGAGAAGGAGGTTCTAGAAGCTTCTGCCTCCCTAGCTGGCGCTTCACGAGCAGAGGCAGGAAGACAGGCCGGCGAACATCAGGCTGGTGCCAGGGGTGCAGACAGTCCATCAAAGCCTAAGCCAGAGACAAATTCAAAGTCAAGGTCAAAGTCAAAGTCAGACGAGCCCAAGCCAAAGTCAAAGTCAGAGGAGCTCTGGAAAGCCATCAGGAATGCCAGGTCGGCCACGAGGAACTTCCAGAAGGACAAAAGACGTGTCAAGGTCCTTTCGAGTCCCATGTTTGACAAGAGTATGCTAGTGAGGTCCCTCAGAGGGCCCGCCACCACCGCAGCCACCAGCAGCATGGCTGCCACTACAAACAACGTCGCCGCTACCGGGAACACCTCTCTCGTCACCAAGATAATCACTAGCAGCAACTTATCAGGCAGCAGCGACACCAGCACTAGCACCAGTAGCAGTACCATCAGCGGTACCAACACAAGCTCCAGCGTCGACCCCAGCACCAGCACCAGCATGAGCACTAGCGCCAGCACCGGTAGCAGCACCAGCAGCGGTACGAGCACCAGCAGCTCTAGAAATCAGGAGTTTGGACGTCCCGAGGGAGAAGCTGCCCTGAAGCGGCGAAGTCTGCGAAAGCTGAACCTCTTTCGGTAGGGGCATGTGGTGCTGCCAACCTGGATTGCGCCATTCGCGTTCTCATACGGTTTCGAATTCGGCTTCGGTTTCGGGCATGTGGTGCTGCCAACCTGGGTTATGCCATTCGTGTTCGCTTACGGTTTCGAATTCGGCTTTGGTTTCGGGCATGTGGTGCTGCCAACCTGGGTTATGCCATTCGTGTTTGCTTACGGTTTCGAATTCGGCTTCGGTTTCGGGCATGTGGTGCTGCCAACCTGGGTTATGCCATTCGTGTTCGCTTACAGTTTTGAATTCAGTTTCGGTTTCTGGCATGTGGTGCTGCCAACCTGGGTTATGCCATTCGTGTTCGCTTACGGTTTCGAATTCGGCTTCGGTTTCGGGCATGTGGTGCTACCAACCTGGGTTATGCCATTCGTGTTCGCTTACGGTTTCGAATTCGGCTTCGGTTTCGGGCATGTGGTGCTGCCAACCACCAAAGTAAGGGCTGATCCATTTGTATACATTTTGTTTTGATTGCATACATCCAGGGTACTACATTTTGTCAAATTGGTCAGCGCTTTGTAGTGCAAAAAGCACAATAATTGCGCGCTGCGCCCACAGGGGGTTGAAAAAACTGCACGAAACGCGCAGTGGGGCTCAAAAAGCGTGAGTGAATTCGTGCTGCCGCTTTAGTGTTCACAGGCCTGTCAACCGCCATGGTAGCTTTGTCCAGGTAAAGTAGCAGCCTGTTCCCTACCGCCGTAATATGGGGCTCCCTTAATACCACGCCCCACCAGGCGTAGTCATCATTGTAATCACAGAGATGCGGACAGATAACAGATATGTCGAGGCAGTGTCCAGGTCCTTTTTAAAAATTTGATTTGGTACATGCCATGGTTCTTCAGCCAACTCTCGGCTGCTCATCATCTGTATATGTTACAGTCCAGGGGTAGGCCAAATAGGCTAAAGGGACTTGCCCAACCGTATAGGAAGGGCTTATAAAGAAAAAGCACTCATGAACTGAGCCCCAAACAATCGTTTAACCGACGGGGGGGCTGAGTTCGTGCTACATACAACTCGGCTGCTAATCATCTGCCTATTCCAAGCCCCCCCACGGAACTTGAACTTGAACTTGGTTACATAGCTTCAGCCAGCAATTTGGCTGCTCGCCGTCTTAGGGAGTAAAAACATTATTACCAGGAAAATGTAAACTCGGGCCCCCCACGGAAACCAGGGAGCACTCTAAGCGGATTAGATAGTTTAAAGACTTGTGCAGGTCCTTTACATTACATTACATTACATGTTAAAGTCTAATTTACACCGCGAGGGTGTATGAGACTCAGTGCTTCAAACAAAAAGAAAAAGCACCCACAAAGCAAAAAACCCCATTACATCAGGGGTGTGTCGAGGACAAACAAAACAAACTCCCAACCAACGTTTTGGTGGCGTAGGTATTAAACCCCCTAGAGCAGGACCCAGATCTCAACCACTTACAGTGGCGGAGGTAAGAAGCTAACAAATGAGAAGTCACAAGAAGAAGAAAAAGGGATAATAAATTACGGTGCCACTAAGCAGCCCAGGGCTTCCTGTCTTGCTCTTCTACAAGTGGAAAGATAGTCGGCTAGGTTGCTCCAGAAAGTCGTAGTGCCATTTCCATTCATAAAGGTTCTGAATGTGGAATCGCAGAATTCCACATTCCATACGGTTAAGTCGGTATCCTCATGGACATGCCTATAAATATCTGTAAACAGCTTCTGGTAGCGGAGGCGAATATCATTATAAAAAGGGCACTCAAACATATGCATTTCATCCTCAGGTTTTTGGAACCCACACGTTTGACAGTGTCTCATTGAACGAGGGATGTGTGCTCTATCCACCACCCTCATTCTTTCTGTGTTCAGCCAATGGGAACCCATTCTAAACTGTGCTATAGAACGAATCTGATCCTGCTTATGTAAGGCAGATGTAAAGGGAATCAAGCCATTCTCATCATTGCTGTTGGCTGCGAACCATTTCTGGTATCGGAGGCGTTTAAAGCCAACCCTTCTCTCATCAGGGATGTCTCTGACTGCATTGGTGTCACTTGGGTACTTAAACCTCCATGACTCAAAAACTTCAGACATAATACCTTCGACATCGACAGCCTCCAAAATGTTGAGGTTTTTACTGGATCCTAGCTTGTGGAGAGCACAACGTAAGTCATGAACCCAGCCAGTGTTGGAATCAAAAGATTCCTCAAGAGCCATTCTAATGAGATCCTCAGGTTCTTTATCTAATCTTTATCTATTCTTTTGTGAATGCGAATTCATGGTATGGATTTCTTAAAGCACGTTTTGGCGGGGGGCCCAGGGTTTTCTTGTTGTGTGTTGACCACTCCCCCAGAAATTGAAGCCTGACACATTAGCCAGCTGTCTCATAACTAACTGGCTTCGGTCACCTCCATTTCCGTTGCCACCTTTCGTTCCATTGCCAGCACGCTTTGCCAATTGTCAGGTAGGTTGCGTCCAGGGACGCAGTCACAACCTTAGGCTGCGTCCTACAATCAACAGAACCCGTAGCCCACGGTACTGGAGTGATGGTGGGCCAGTCAACTGATGGGTGAAACGCAACCAACATCCTGAACCTGCGTCTGCGACACAACCAACATCTTGAACCTGCGCCTGGGACGCAATGGACCCTCCTCATGTTGCGTCCTGCGACGTAGGACGCTGCGTCCTGCACAACGCTGGTGTAGACACAACAGTGAGTCAACACAAACAGTGTAGGTCGTAGCGTCGGCCTGCCACTAGGGTAGGACATACCGAAAGCTAGCAGGCACGTGCACGCGAGGACACACACCCATACTCGCCCATACTATGCGATGACAACAGTCATGGCATAACAGTAGTGAAACTGATTTGTCTGAGTTGACCCATTTTCCCATTCTTCACTTGCGTCCATGAGACAGAGAGGAGATCCAACACAATGTGTATGCGGGTGGGCATGTATGTATATTACAGTCCAAGGGTAGGCCAAATAGGGCTAGAGGGACTTCCCAAAGGTGGGTATAATATCATACAAATTGCATCGTATGGACGTATGGTATTGTATACCGGTATAATTGGTAGCTTTAGGCTAGTCAGACTGACGGCATCATATGATGACATAATATCATATGAAATTGAAATTGAAATCGTTACATCCGTGTAGAACCGTTACTCACAGGACGTGAAGTTAAGGACACCATAGCGTAAGCCGGAGCTAGCTATAGTCACCGTAGGGCCATCTCAGTAAAAAGAATTACCACCGATGCCTGACCGGCAGGCACCGTAGCCACATCATGCCAGTGCAGCTTAATACGGGGGTTTTTCACCCCGGTTGGGAAGCACCGACACAATGCAGCTGGCAAGACAAAACCTGAGAGGGGGGACGGTCTGTGTGCTAGTCCCCGGGTATCGACCCGGGGTGTGCTTCCATAAAACGTCTGCACTGTAAAATACTCTGAAAGCTAGTGATGGTGTGGGAGTGGACTGTGTCCGCCAGTTTGAGGGCACATGATCTCTGAAGTCCAAGAGTGGTCATAGAAGTCAAAAAAGAGGTTGGAATAGTGTTGTTCCAACGGTGATAACTTCATAGTGAACGAGGTATCCAGCCGATCTAAGGCCATTTACTAATTCAACATGCTGGGCGTGTTTAGTGATAAACTTAGTAGCATGGTTGGTATCAGAGCAGTATCCAAGCTCAAGAACCCAGAGTTCTTTATCAGACATACAGGTAGGAGAGTCTATGTCAGGTAGGACGGCAAGATCAGGTCTCATTCTCTTCCAGTCCGCTACAGTAATAGTGGAGGGGCGTAACCAGTCAGGGAGACGTTTGCCCAGGACCCCCCTGGGGAGGTCCTCTTCCTTGCCAGCGTCCATGATCATTCTGCGGGATCCCAGGGCTCCGGTGCAAATGGCCTTGTGGATGAGTCGCACTGCGGCGTCATGTCTCTTGATATAGAGCCCCTTGAAAGTCCGGTGTGTGCAGCCCGCCAGGATGTGGCCCGCTCCGTCCTCACAGGTGTGGCAAATGGGGCATAGGGAGTTCGTGGGTGGGTGAGTGCTTGTAATATAAGGGAGTTTCCAGCGGAATGCAAGTTTACGGTTCCACAGTCTACCCCAGCGGGCTTTAAGGATGTGGAATTTAGTTTTATGTTGGATAAGGGTTGAGGTCCAAAATTTGTTACTTGCATGAGGAAGTTGGTGGGGAGTGTTATCAGCCCAGGTGGTTGCATAAATCCCTTTAAGAGGGTGTTGGCCAAGGTGGCAGCTAGTGGGCAGGTTAGAGGTGATACCTTGTGTAAGGTTAGGTGCTAGGATGCGTGGGGGAATATCTCCCATGGGTGTGCGAGGAGGTTGAACTGTGGGCCAGTAGACATTGTGGCGGGGGATTTCCCCAGTGTTGTCAGTAAAATTGGTAGAGGCAGGGTGCTCAGCTGCCTTGCGTGCCAGAATGTCTGCCCTGTCATTTCCAAGGATACCTGTGTGGGAACGGACTTTACAAAGAGTGGTGTGTGAGCCATGCAGGATGCGTTGAATGAGGTGTTTTTGAATTGATTGCAGAAGTTCAGTATGAATGGAACGGGTTGTTGTGGTAGGGTCATGAATCATTTTTTTAATAAGTTGAAGAGAGCAGAGGCTGTCTGTATGGAGTGTAAGGGATTTGTCGTAGTCAATGTTGAGAAGGGCTTGGTGGATGGCTACCAGTTCTGCCCTGTTGTTAGTTTTGGTGGCCCCTATTCCCCCATAATATCATATGATATCATATTGCCGTTCTCTATTTATGTGACTATAGGTATTATGGCAACTCCCATATCGCTGCCTCCATACCGAAGCAGCCCTAGCGTGACCAGTAGGTCAATCGCACCAACCCTTCAGCTCGCTTAATTTGCGCAATTGGAAATTCGCCTTAGAGCCAAGTCAACGGAATTCTCCTGAGTCCTGCGCTGCAGCGCTGAGGACCCCCCTGGAGGGCGAGGGGGGCCCGCCCCCCAGCCTTGCTGACGTCATTAAACTGTAACTATCGCACAATCTTGTGTTTCCTTCTGTTTCCCCTCTATATTTCCTCCTGAAGCCCTTTCCTCAATTCCACAAAACGCGAATATTCCCTCTACCAAGAAGCCGGTCTGTCGACTCGCTTCGCGCGTAATTTAGTAGGGAGGTGCATGGACTGCATGATTGCAGAGGACTAATTGATGAGTGGGGAATTGTAGCGCAGCTTTGCCCTCCAGACAAGCCACTTCGAGATGCAGCCTGATGGGGATACAGTCAGGAATGCGTTTGGCGCACGAGATAGCGAATGCGTAGAAGCCATTTCTATGAGTGATTTGGATATGCATTCCAAGCACCAAGATGGTTGTTCGCAGCTACCCGGAAATTGTAACTGCGAACGCGTTTCTTGGATCTGGGCGATTCAAGGAGGATTCGAGGCGGTATCGGAATATGGATCCGAGGAGGGATCCGAGGAGGAAACGTCTTACAGCGGCAAGTGGATGTTATTCCCCGAGACGGGCAGCAAAGTGATCGAGACCTGGCGGGTTGTCAAACGCTTGCTCGCTATGGGCTTGCTCGGAGACACCGCCAAGGTATCGCCGCGGACCCTGGGTAAGAGCAGGGCGCACCTGATATGCGTCTACACCAGTGACTACCGTGACATCGCCGACTGCTTCCGTGTCCTCCTTGCCCTAAGAGATAGCGTGCCAGGCTGCAAACACGACTTGCTCAACTACAAGACGGACGAGGCTACGTATGCCGGTCATTACCGTACCTCGGAGGGTGCACAGAGTGCTGGTTTTCGTTCAGCCACCAAGAAACCGCACAGGAACTTCTCGGTCAGCCGATACACATCTCCAAAGATTGTGTCCCCGTCGACATCCGTGGTGATGTACCAGAACAACCTCGGACCAAACTACGAGAGGCGTCTCGTTGCTGAACGTAAGGGGTCGAGCGCCCATGGTGTCCAGGGCACGAAAGCCGCTGACGAGACCGATGAAAAGGAAGACGAGGAAGTTGCGTTGGTGGTGGGAACTGAGGGCCGGAAGACGAGGCAGGAGACCGCACAGCATGACTTCGACAACTCAGCTACAGCATGACTACAGCAATTCAGCTACAGCATGACTCCGACAACTCAGCAACAGCATGACCACGACAACTCAGCTACAGCATGACTACAACAACTCAGCTACAGCATGACTTCGACAACCTAGCTACAGCATGACTGCGACAACTCAGCTACAGAAGGACTACGGCAACTCAGCTACAGAATGACTACGACAACTCAGCTACAGCACACGATCAGAGGTCCAAGTGAAGGGCGCGGGAAGGTGATACATATAAAGACAGACTACGGAACTGTGTGCTCCAAAAAGTTGAAGTTGGAGGATCTTGAGGATGCCGCGTACTTCCCTCTAAATGGATGGGGGTTGGAGGCAAATAAAAACCATTGGCCTAGTTGTTTGCCCTCCCCTTTCTTGTGTCCATAGAATAAGCCCCGCACACAACTACACACTCCATTTCCTACGCATTTGACTTGATCTCATTAACTCAGCCTTCTGTCAACCTGACTGTGTGTAGTCTCCTTTATTGACTTTTTCACACACCCTTACTATGATTCTGCTAACTATGTTTCTGCTAACTATGATTCTGCTAACTATGATTCTGCTAACTATGATTCTGCTAACTATGTTTCTGCTAACTATGATTCTGCTAACTATGATTCTGCTAACTATGATTCTGCTAACTATGATTCTGCTAACTATGATTCTGCTAACTATGATTCTGCTATGTTGCTTCCTTCTCTGTTATGCTTAGGGTTGGGAAGCAAACGTATATTTTTATTTTTATAAGCCGTATAAACGTATGCATATAAATGTATAAAAGCGTATTTAGAAATTAGGCACTTCTTGAGAAGATACCTTGACATGGGTTTAAAGGTATTGCTGCGTAGCTAATTTCATTGGCATCACATATCAACTCTCAGAAAAATAATCTGGCAAGCTTAGGTTGTCCAAATCCCAGAAAAGAAATCACTACCAGAAAGCGCGCTGACCAAGAAGCGCGGTGCCAATATAAGAGAGCCATTAAATGCCAGTTGGTCCATTATATAAGTGTTTAAGTGTATAATGATATAAGTTCATAACGGTATTGTAATATTGTCCATGTTCACATTGCACTAGGCTTGTACCATCAATCCTTCAAGCCCACGTAGGAGCACAGCTTGTGGAATGGAAGGCTAGGTGGCGCTCTGATATGTGTGCCATCCTGGCTATCTAGATCAACCTTTAGGCCAAATATTTATAAAATAGTGCATGTGAATGGTGGATTGTGATAGAGGAGGTCAAAAGCTTTCCAATGAGCTATCTAAATTAAAAATATAATGAAAACCAAGAAAGTTAAGTGCCGGGACGTGTGCTGTACTTCTTTAAGTACAGACTATACGTTTTGTATACGACGTATATAAGGTCGATTTGAGAAAAACTATATGGCGTATTTCTACGTTAAACGTACATTATACGTTTATACGTCGGTCCGAGCCTACTTATGCAACTGCATATGGCGGTAGCATGACGTGTTACTGGGCACGCGTGAGCGCTGCGTGGCTGTCCGGTGTGACTACCAGGCCAAGCCACTAGGCGCGTGCAAGCTAGCTAGGGTAGGTTATACCTGTCGGCCGTGACAACCAGGTCAGGTGGTTAGGCAGCTGTGTGGAAGGTACCAGGTCAGGTTGTCTGGCAGCTGTGTGGAAGGTACCAGGTCAGGTTGTCCGGCAGCTGTGTGGAAGGTACCAGGTCAGGTCGTCCGGCAGCTGTGTGGAAGGTACCAGGTCAGGGTGTCCGGCAGCTGTGTGGAAGGTGCCAGGCCAGGTTGTCTGGCAGCTGTGTGGAAGGTCCCACGTCAGTTTGTCTGGCAGCTGTGTGGAAGGTACCAGGTCAGGTTGTCCGGCAGCTGTGTGGAAGGTATCAGGTCAGGTTGTCCGGCAGCTGTGTGGAGGGTACCAGGTCAGGTTGTCCGGCAGCTGTGTGGAAGGTACCAGGTCAGGTTTTCCAGCAGCTGTGTGGAAGGTGCCAGGTCATGTTGTCTGGCAGCTGTGTGGAAGGTGCCAGGTCATGTTGTCTGGCAGCTGTGTGGAAGGTGCCAGGTCATGTTGTCTGGCAGCTGTGTGGAAGGTACCAGGTCAGGTTGTCTGGCAGCTGTGTGGAAGGTACCTGGTCAGGTTTTCCAGCAGCTGTGTGGAAGGTGCCAGGTCATGTTGTCTGGCAGCTGTGTGGAAGGTGCCAGGTCATATTGTCTGGCAGCTGTGTGGAAGGTACCAGGTCAGGTTGTCTGGCAGCTGTGTGGAAGGTACCAGGTCAGGGTGTCCGGCAGCTGTGTGGAAGGTGCCAGGTCAGGTTGTATGGCAACTGTGTGGAAGGTACCAGGTCAGGTTGTCTGGCAGCTGTGTGGAAGGTACCAGGTCAGGTTGTCCGGCAGCTGTGTGGAAGGTACCTGGTCAGGTTTTCCAGCAGCTGTGTGGAAGGTGCCAGGTCATGTTGTCTGGCAGCTGTGTGGAAGGTACCAGGTCAGGGTGTCCGGCAGCTGTGTGGAAGGTGCCAGGTCAGGTTGTCCGGCAGCTGTGTGGAAGGTACCAGGTCAGGTGGTCCGGCAGCTGTGTGGAAGGTACCAGGTCAGGTGGTCCGGCAGCTGTGTGGAAGGTGCCTGGTCATGTTGTCTGGCAGCTGTGTGGAAGGTGCCAGGTCATGTTGACTGGCAGCTGTGTGGAAGGTACCAGGTCAGGTTGTCCGGCAGCTGTGTGGAAGGTACCAGGTCAGGTTGTCCGGCAGCTGTGTGGAAGGTACCAGGTCAGGTGGTCCAGCAGCTGTGTGGAAGGTACTAGGTCAGGTGGTCCGGCAGCTGTGTGGAAGGTACCAGGTCAGGTGGTCCGGCAGCTGTGTGGAAGGTACCAGGTCAGGTGGTCCGGCAGCTGTGTGGAAGGTACCAGGGGTCCTTCCACACTTGCACACGTGAGCTCCACGCGTGCACACGTGCACAATGCTATGGACACATTCATAGCACAACATTCTCCCCGTAGTCAATATTAGTTGCTGCCACTGCTTTCTTATTACCATTTTAGCTGTAGATCAAGTTCATTGTTTTTATACAGGTGACTTAAATCTTGACTTAAATGATCACTGTAGCACGAACTCAGGGCCCCCGTTGGTAAAACGATTGTTTGGGGTTCAGTTCATCAGTGCTTTTTCTTTTTAAGCCCTTCCTACACCGTTAGGCAAGTCCCTCTAGCCTATTTGGCCCACCCATGGACTGTAACATACATGCATACACATCATGTTTTATATCCTCTCTGTCTCATGGACGCCAGTCAAGAGTGGGAAAATGGGTCAACTCAGACAAAACAGTTTAACTACTGTTTTGCTATGACTGTTGTCATCGCATAGTATGTATGATTATGGGTGTGTATACTCGCATGCACGTGCCTGCTAGCTGTCGGTATGTCCTACCCTAGTGACAGGCCGATGCTACGACCTACACTGTTTGTGTTGACTCACTGTTGTGTCTACACGGCCTCCCCGGCCCATGTTATAGCACGGCATATATTCGCCGTCTCTAGAGTGGCATAGAGCGCCCAGGTCTGAGCTCCTACTGACCTCTGCACCGGCTGCCGCCCGGTGCCGTTGCCAGCTGTGGCCACGTGCCCGGCTATGCAAGTACCTAATGTACTGCTGCCATCTCTCCTTTATCAGCGTGCTACGACGGCGACTGATTATTTTAATCTATATTCTGTAAATAACGTAGCCTAACCCTTCGAGTATCTGCAGTCTCCCGCTCCATTTATCCAAGTTATCCAAGTTACCAAGTTATCAACCAAGTTACCAACCACCAAGTTACCAAGTTATCAACAAAAACTACCGTACATCCCTCTAGAGTGTGTGAGAAGTTGCCTCTAGTTATCAATGATTGCATGCAAAGATTGGATCAAGTTTATTTTTGCAAGACTGTTGATTTAATGACGATCATACTGCCGAAGACAGCAAGTAGCCTTAAAGGCAGGAGACATGTAACTTATTTCCAGTTCAAGTGTGTAAGAGTTTTTATTTTCCAGTACCAGCAGCAGCTTCCATGCAGATCCCCTGGCTGGCCATTCAGCCATTCTGCCACTCTAGACTAAGACGGAATGGTAAACCATGGGGGTGGGGGGGGGGGGGGGGGGGGGGGGGGGGGGACTAAATAAGTACCGTAACCAACTACGGGTATCATCTTTAACTGTCACGACTGGACAGCTGTAGACACACGAATCCTATCAGAATATACTCAAAGAAGGGAAGGGGAGAATGGTAGAGCTGCTGGCCATTGTTACATAATCATTGCCACTGTACATTACAATACAAATACAAAGAAAGGGAAACACCGTATCCATCGCAACAAACCCCACCATGTTAGTTGTTATAGTCTAGGGGTAGACCAAACCAATCCCCACCATGTTAGTTGCTGCAGTCCAGGGGAAGTCCGAATTAACCCCCACCTTGTAAGTTGTGAAGGTTAGAATAAGTACAGGGGCCGCCAAGGGCTGCATCTAAAGAGCGGTCAAGACCTTGCACCCGAGAGTTCCATTCCATGCAGTACAGTATATGATTCACGAGGCATAGCGAGGCATATCAATATATCCCCCCCCCCCCCCCCCCCCCCCCCCACACACACACACACAATTCGAAGACTAAAGCCAACGAGAAACCGACAGCCAAAAGCCGAGACCAACAGCCGAAAGGATGTAAGGTCCCTTCATTTCATTTATTTGTTTACATATAAATAAATAGTACGCCTTATTATGAGGCGTTATTTATTTATATATAATATAATGAGAATCGAACGATAATAGCTCCAGAAGAGTTACCACCACCACCACCACAATTCCACCGCACCACCATACAACCGACCACCACCCTTTAGAACCCCTTCACCCTCCACCACTAACACCCATACCCATACAACCATACCCCTAGCAATATCAATCAATCAATAAGTAACCACACTCATACATACAATTGTATGACTCATATACATCTATATACATATATCATAATACATATACACTCTATTGATTTGTGATGGTGGTTGGAAGACCCCCCGGAAGTTGTGCAGTGAGCTTGTCGTGCATATAAGCTTAGCAGCAGACAAGCATGTATATACCATACTCACAATTTGCCTGATGGCAACAATGCTACTGGCAGCATACACGCATGCATACAAGCTTAGCAGTAGGCAAGAATTTGCATACCTTACGCACAATTCACCTGGTGGTAGCAATGATACTGGCATCATACACACATGCGTACAAGCTTAGCCGTAGACAAGCATATTGGCAGGGTGCTCACATACTGGCATTCCTGGCGGGATACAGCAGATTCGTATTTTCCTGACAACCTACCAGCGTCACGCTGGCAGCATGCTTGTTAAATTGAAATTGAAATTGTTGCATCTGTGTAATGCAGTTACTCACAGGACGAGAAGTTAAGGACACCCCCGCGTAAGCCGAAGCTAGCAGTAGTCACGGTAGGCCCACCTCATTAGAAAAATATCAAAGGTGCCACGTGCAAGACCCTAGGAAAGCCCCAGACAGCATGCTTGTTATTCCAACAGTAATGATAAAGCCTGGTGGGGCGTGGTATAAAGGGAGCCCCGTCTTACGACGGTAGATAACGGGCTGCTACTTTGCCTGGACAAAGCTACCATGGCGAGCGACAGCGACCGCAAACACTAAAGCACACCAGTAGAGATTCGATCCCCGCACCATCTTGTTTCAACGAGCTCTACCATATTATTCTAACACATAACCAACCTTTATTCATGTGCCTCTGCAGGTCAGCTGCGGGTTTGTGAAACTATTCTTAACTCAGAAACATCGTGTAGCAGTGTGTGTTTGTACTACACATGTGGAACTATTCTATACTAAGAAGCATCGTGTAGCAGTGTGTGTTTGTACTACACATGTGGAACTATTCTATACTAAGGAGCATCGTGTAGCAGTGTGTGTTTGTACTACACATGTGGAACTATTCTATACTAAGGAGCATCCTGTAGCAGTGTGTGTTTGTACTACACATGTGGAACTATTCTATACTAAGGAGCATCGTGTAGCAGTGTGTGTTTGTACTACACACGTAGGGTGTCATGTCGTAGTGTGTGTTTGTACTACACACGTAGGGTGTCATGTCGTAGTGTGTGTTTGTACTACACACGTAGGGTGTCATGTCGTAGTGTGTGTTCGTACTCCCCATTTAGTGTATTATACACCCATATGCAGGGTGTTAGTTATACTACACATTTAGTGTGTGTGTTTGTACTACCCATATGGGGTGTGCTTGTACTACCTATATACAATACCCATGTAGGGTGGGTTTCATAGTGCTGGAGGGAGTGTGTAATGATAACGCCTGGTGGGGCGTGGTATTAAGGGAGCCCCGTCTTACGGTGGTAGGGAACGGGCTGCTACTTTACCTGGACAAAGCTACCATGGCGGTTGACAGCAACCGCAAACACTAAAGCGCACCCGTGGGGATTTGAACCCGGCACCTTCGTTGTTCAAGGAGCTCAGCCATTCAGCCATTCGTTGAACGGGGAGTGGGAGTGTGTATTAATACTATACATGTACACTACCTATGTAAGGTGTATTCAGTAGTGTGGTAGAATGTGATAATACCCATCTACACCACCCACACAGCCTATGGCCACCCATGGTGACAGCTTATCATCACAGTTTCTTTTTTCAGCTACACGTAGCAGCTTCTAGGCAGCTCCTTTCACCCATCCTTGGGCCAAGCCAGAATCTAGCTAGTGCGTCTGAACACATACAGGGCGGGTATTCCGCACAGCTGAAAGCTACGAGCTTGACCCAGTGGCTGGCTAATGAAGCTGGAAGGAAGCAGCTACGCGTAACCCAGTAAATAAACATCGCCGGCATGCTTGTTATTCTAACAGTTATGAAAACGCCTGGTGAGCAGGGTACTACAAAGCGCGCGCGGCAGCGCGGTGCCGCGCTGCCTTTTTGAGCCCCTCTGCGCGTTTCGCGCAGTTCAGTTCTTTCAACTTCCTGTGGGCGCAGCGCGCAGTTTTTGCGCTTTTTGCACTAAACTGTAGCTCAAAACAGAAACAGTGCTTATCATGTGCGTGTGTTGCCCATGTAGGGAGTATTCAGAAGTGTAGCAGGGTGTAATGACACCAATGAACACTACCCATGGTGTGAGATTATTATGTGTAAGGAGCGGCATATCATATGATATTGACCAAAGGCGGGTATGATATCATATGATATCATACAAATTGCATCATATGATATTGCATATAAATGGTAACGTTGGCCTAGTCAGACTGCCGGCATCGTATGATATCATATGATATCGTATGATGACATGATATCCTGACCTTGTGTGTGTACTGCCCATGTGGGGAGTATTTAGAAGTGTAGCAGGGTGTAATGACACCAATGAGCACTACTCATCCAGCAATCGTATAATATCATCATCTTATAATGCTATTTTATTATCATATTAGATAATATTATAATATAAGCATCTTATAATTCCTGATATAAGATCTTATCATTCCGCTCTTGCTATTCGGTTAGGGTGCAGCCGACATGTACGGCTGTACTGCCTCTACGGTTAGGGTACAGCCGACATGTGCAGCTCTACTGCCTAAACGGTTAGATAGTACTACAGCCAACATGTACGGCTGTACTGCCCATACTATGGCTACCCACAGATTTCAACCATGGCTTTTCTTGTCAGCTACGAGCAGAAGCTTCTAGGCAGCTCCCTGTGCCAACCATTGGACGAGGATAATTTTAAGGAAAATTGGCCACCCCCCTTTCATCGCAATATTGGTTCTGGAGCCAATTGCCCAGACTCCAGAAAGAGCAAAAATCGCAGGGTTCCAAAATCCCTTGGAATTCAAGTCCAAATAAGCCAGGTCAGGCAGGCCAGGTCAGCTTCAGGCAAAATGTATCCCACAGGACCGAGTCTTTAAACTATGGGTTTCATCGCAGGGCCGATTCCGAAAACGATGGGTTTTATCGCATAATGCGAAATTTTGCAGCTGAAAAAAAACCTGTCATCGGATCAAGCCCCAAGTTGTCAACAGTACAGGAAAGCTGGTTGTGTCAGCTTCAAGACGCACTAGGTTGCACCAGCTGTGGGTGACAAGCTGATGCTCGAAGCCGACAAGAAAAGCCATGATGAAATCTTGGGGCTTAACACAATAGCTGGCTCACGGAGCTGCCTAGAGGCTGATGCTCGTAGCTGGCTCACGGAGCTGCCTAGAGGCTGATGCTCGTAGCTGACAAGAAAAGCCATGGTTGAAACCTTGGAGCTTGCTGGCTTAGCCAAGTATTTGTTGCACAGAGCTGCCTAGAAGCTGCTGCTCGTAGCTGACAAGAAAAACCATGGTTGAAACCTTGGAGCTTGCTGGCTTAGCCAAGGGTTTGTCGCACAGAGCTGCCTAGAAGCTGCTGCTCGTAGCTGACAAGAAAAGCCATCGTAGGAGTAGTGGTTACCGTCAGATAGGGAACCATCTGCTTTTTTTTGGTGAAGCGTAGCAGCTTCCACCCAGCTCCATCAGCCAGCGACTGAGTTGAGAACGAAGATTACAGCTGCATTGGAGTGTCTGTCATGCGAGCTTTCAGCCGTGCTAGCTAGCTGAAGGTTTGGCCCAGGGGTGGGTGAAAGGAGCTGCCTAGAAGCTGGCACGCGTAGCCCAAAAAGGAAACAGTAACCATCCGAAGGCTGCCAGTCAACGTAATCTATCCAATATCCTCGCAATTTCAATGCAATCCAATCTCAACGCAATCCAATATTCAATGATGTTGACCAAAGGCGAGTGTGATATCACATTTTTGGGGGGGTAGGGTTTAGGTTGGTACAAAATTAAGGATTTTAGGGTTTTAAAAGGAGCTTCTAGACAGCTCCCCCGACTGGCTATTCAGCCGAACCTGACGCAACCTGGTGCGCCTTGAAGCTGACACAATCAGCTGTTTAGAACTGCTGAAACCTTGGTGCTTAGCCCGGTGGCTGGCTCAGGGAGCTGCCTAGAAGCTGTTGATTGTAGGCGAAGGGGAAAGCTATAATGTGCACTACCATGAATCAACATATTGTATATGTGCTGCCGAGGTACACATGCAGGCATGTATGCAACCAGCTGCCAATTGTACTGCCGAGGTACACATACAGGCATGTATGCAACCAGCTTCCAATTGTACTGCTGAGGTACACATACAGGCATGTATGCAACCAGCTGCCAATTGTACTGCTGAGGTACACATACAGGCATGTATGCAACCAGCTGCCAATTGTACTGCTGAGGTACACATACAGGCATGTATGCAACCAGCTTCCAATTGTACTGCTGAGGTACACATACAGGCATGTGTGCAACCAGCTGCCAATTGTACTGCTGAGGTACACATACAGGCATGTATGCAACCAGCTGCCTATACATAATATATTCTTGCCGTTCAGTGGATGATTTGGATTTGGGTCTCGTTGTTTGTTGTTTGTACCTTAACCTTTCCAGGCAAAAATTACGAAAATTCTCAGAATTCTCGATTCCCGGGCCTAAATGTAATCAATTATAGGGCCTAAATGCGTTCAATCAATGCGTTCATTTTGGACGCATGCATGCTCGGGCCTAAATGTAATCAATTCTAGGGCCAAATTCTGTAGTTTGAAGGAACCAACCACTAACGCGTCGTAAGCGAACTATGAAGTGTATCAAAAACCCATATCTAAATCCAAATCATCCACTGAATGGCGATGAATGCATGCAAACATGCCTGCGTGTAACAATACGATATGAGAGTAATCCAGAAAGAGTACAAGAAAGGTTACGTTGCCGCAAGTACCATAAGTACTAGAAAAGGTACCGGAACCAGGAAGGGTGAAGTGACCAGAAGGGTGACAGGACCAGTAGGGTTACGAGACCAAAAGGGGAAAACCCAAGTACTGCAAATACCATAAGTACTAGAAAAAGGTACCGGGACCAGTGAGGGTACCGCAAGTACCAGAAAAGGTACCGAAACCAGATGCGTAGGAGACCCTACACTACAGAGGACCATGGAGTACCTCCTGATGTCCACCAACACCGCCACCAATACCAGCAGCACCATCAATAGCAGCACCACCATCAACAGAATCAGCAGCATCACCAACACCACAATTAACAGCAGCACCACCATCAACAGCACCATCAGCAGCACAAACACCACTACCAGCAGCAGCAGTACCACCACCACCATCAATCGCAGCACAAACACCACTACCAGCAACATAACCAACAGCAGCAGCAGCATCACCATTAACAGCAGCACCAGCAGCAGCAGCAGCAGCAGCACAAATACCACTACCAGCAGCAGCACGAACACCATCAACGACAGCACAAACACCACTACCAGCAGCAGCAGCAGAAGGTGTGTCCAGGGGAGAAAGCCATGGAGTGCTCATGGTGATGAGGGCTGCATCAGCCTCTCTACAACCCACTGGCCGCAGTGCCAAGGGGGAAATGTGTGCCAGGCCAAAGGGCAGGTTGGGGCAGCACCAGCAGCAGTAGCAGCACCATCAACAGCAGCAGAAGCTGCAGCTCCCCTACCAGCCACGCTAGCCTCTCTACAACCTACTGGGCGCAGTGCCAAGGGGTGAAAGGTGTGCCACGCCAAAGGGCAGGTTGGGGCAGCACCAGCACAAGCAGCAGCAGCACCATCAACAGCAGCAGCTCCCCTACCAGCCACGCTAGCCTCTCTACAACCTACTGGGCGCAGTGCCAAGGGGTGAAAGGTGTGCCAGGCCAAAGGGCAGGTTGGGGCAGCACCAGCACAAGCAGCAGCAGCACCATCAACAGCAGCAGCTCCCCTACCAGCCACGCTAGCCTCTCTACAACCTACTGGGCGCAGTGCCAAGGGGTGAAAGGTGTGCCAGGCCAAAGGGCAGGTTGGGGCAGCACCACCAGCAGCAGCAGCACCATCAACAGCAGCAGCTCCCCTACCAGCCACGCTAGCCTCTCTACAACCTACTGGGCGCAGTGCCAAGGGGTGAAAGGTGTGCCAGGCCAAAGGGCAGGTTGGGGCAGCACCAGCACCAGCAGCAGCAGCAACATCAGCAGAAGCTCCATTTCCAGCCATGCCAGCCTCTCTGCAATCCACTGGGTGCAGTGTTAAAGGAGGAAGCACATGCCAGGCCAAGGAAGGGAAGGTTGGGGGGAGAGACGCCTTGAGCAGCATCACTACCAGCACCAGCATCAACGGCAACACCAGCATCAGCAGCTCCCCTACCAGCCACGCCAGCCTCTCTACAACTCACTGGGTGCAGTGTCAAAGGAGGAAGCACATGCCAGGCCAAGGAAGGGAAGGTTGGGGGGAGAGCACCTTGAGCAGCATCACTATCAGCACCACCATCAACAGCAACACCAGCAACACCATCAATAGCAGCAGCAGCAACACCATCTACACCATCAACAGAAGCTTCCCTACCAGCCACGCCAGCCTCTCTACAACTCACTGGGTGCAGTGTCAAACGAGGAAGCACATGCCACGCCAAGGAAGGGAGGGTTGGGGGGAGAGACGCCTTGAGCAGCATCACTACCAGCACCAGCATCAACAGCAACACCAGCATCAACAGCAGTAGCTCCCCTACCAGCCACGCCAGCCTCTCTACAACTCACTGGGTGCAGTGTCAAAGCAGGAAGCACATGCCAGGCCAAGGAAGGGAAGGTTGGGGGGAGAGGCGCCTTGAGCAGCATCACTACCAGCACCACCATCAACAGCAGCAGCAGCAGCAGCAGCAGCAGCACCATCAACAGAAGCTTCCCTACCAGCCACGCCAGCCTCTCTACGGCATGCTGGATTGAGTGTCAAAGGAGGAAGCACATGCCAGACGAAATAACGGCAGGTTTGGGGGAGAGGCGCCTGGAGCACTGGGAGGCGATTGCAGTGGCGAAGAGCAATTCAGCTCGGAAGGGTCGAGAGTCAGGCGGGAGTCCGATGCACTATCGTAGGATGAATTCCTTGCCATTCTTCTACTCCCGTTCCATTCTTCCCTGAATGTGTTAGCCCTCTTGAGCTGAGAAGGGGGGGGGGGAGGGAGGGGATGAGGTGAGGGGGAGAGGTGAGGGGGGGGGGGGGGGGGGCAGAAGGGACGAGAGTCCGATGAACTATCATAGGATGAATTCCTCACTATTCTTTGACTCCCATGCCATTCTTCCCTGAATATGTTAGCCCTCTTAAGCTGAGAAGGGGTGGGGGGAGGGAGGAGGTCAGGTGAGGGGGTGAGGTGAGGTGAGGGGTGGGGGGGAGGGATATAACCATGCATGAGGTGAAGGGGGGGACATAACCATGCAGAAAAAAAATTAGGTGCTCATGTCTATCCATCCATCCATCCATCCATGCTCCCATGCCTTCATCCACGCCTTCATCCATCCATCTATCCATCCATGCCCCCATCCATCTATCCATCCATGCTCCCATCCTTTCATCCGTCCATCCATCCATGCTTCCATCTATCAATCCATCCATCCATGCTTCCATCTATCAATCCATCCATCCATGCTCCCAAGCTTTCATCCATCCATCCGTCCATGTATCCATGCTTCCACGCTTCAACGCACATATCCACCCATGCTCCGATGCTTTTATCCATCCATCCATCCATCCGTCCATGCTTCCATGCATCCATCCATCCACGCTCCCATGCTTTCATCGCTCCATCTATCAATGTTACCATCCATCCATCCATCCATCCACGCTCCCATGCTTTCATCCATTCATCCGTCCATGCATCCTTGTTTTCACCCAACCATCCATCCCGCCCGCACCTTCTGTTTTACACCCAATGAACCTCTCCATGGCCTCGTGCACGAGCAGATTGTTATGTGAGCGCTTAATCGCAGCTCTCACGAGGGGTCTAACCATCCATCCATCCATCCGTCCAAGCTTCCGTATTTTCAGCCAACCATCTGACCATCCATCCCGCCCACACCTTTTTTCAAATTCAATGCACCTCTCCATGGCCTCTTGCACAAGCAAAGCGTCGCACCGGTTGATGGCAGCTCTCACGAGGGGTCTAACCACCCATCCATCCGTCCATGCCTCCGTGTATTCACCCAACCATCCATCCCGCCTGCACCTTTTTTTCGCATTCAATGAACCTCTCCATGGCCTCTTGCACGAGCAAAGCGTTTTGCCACCGGTTAATCGCAGCTCTCTCCAGGGGTCTAACCATCCATCCATCCATCCGTCCATGCTATCGCGTTTTCACACAACTATCCATCCCGCCCGCACCTTTTTTTCGCATTCAATGAACCTCTCCATAGCCTCTTGTACGAGCAGTGCGTTTTGTGAGCGGTTGATTGCAGCTCTCACAAGGGGCTTGTCAGCGTGGTGCATTACATTGTCATGCCTGAGCAGGAGCATCTTTGCATGACGACTTGTCACCTCCACACTGTCGTTGCTAGGTACAGGGGGAGTGTTGACAAAGATGCCCCCCACCAACAAGCCTGGTCCTCTCACTGATATCACCTTGTCCTTACCCCTGTGTGTGTGGTGTGGTGAGGTGTTCTAGGGCGTGCTGTGGTGTGTTGTGGTGGTGAGGTGTTGTGGGGTGAAATGTTGAATTGTAAGGTGGGGTAACAAAGATGCCGCCCACCAATGAGCCTGGTCCCCTCACTGATATCACCTTGTCCTTACCCCTGTGTGTGTGTGTGGTGTGGTGAGGTGTTGTGGGGTGAAATGTTGAATTGTAAGGTGGGGTAACAAAGATGCCGCTCACCAATGAGCCTGGTCCCCTCACTGATATCACCTTGTCCTTACCCCTGTGTGTGTGTGTGGTGTGGTGAGGTGTTGTGGGGTAAAATGTTGAATTGTAAGGTGGGGTAACAAAGATGCCGCCCACC
>JACBWV010000626.1:10828216-10977778 GCA_013435795.1 Chlamydomonas sp. ICE-L
CTGCATCTTCCCAAGTGCCATAACCAGCGAAGGTTTCTTGGTAAGGTTGCGATGATACCCGGGAGGATGGGTGGGTAAGGGTATTGGTTGGGGGCTCCTTGATTGCCCGCACCTGGTGGCCAAGCAAGAGAGACTCTTGGTCTTCACCAGCAGCCGATCCTGGCTATACGTGGGCAGCTGTACGCTCGTAAGCATGCCTCCCCCTGTTCCCCACTTGGGGGTGGCACCGGGTGGCCTGGACTGGATATTAGAAGGCCCGGACATGCTAGTAGAAGGCCTGTACTGGCTAGTAGAAGGTCCGTCCTGGACATTCGAGGGCCCGGACTGGCTAGTAGAAGGCCGGTACTGGCTAGTAGAAGGCCCGGAATGGACATTAGAAGGCCCGGACTGGCTAGTAGAACGCCTAATGGAAGAATCTGGATCCTTGACCCAGGTGCTACTTGAGCAGTTGCTGTCCTGGAGACAGAGTCGTTTTTCCGAGGGAATCTTTTCCGAGGGAATCTCAAGGAAGTTCACCCCGCGGGGGGACTGAAAGGGACTCTTCCCGGGAATGCTTGTCCTCGGGATTCCAAAAGATGTATGGCTGGGGCTCTTCTCTAGGGTTCCAGGAGATTTCAGACTTGACCTCTTGCCAAGGTTTCCAGGAGCTTTCAGACTTGAGCTCTTCCCAAGGTTTCCAGAAGATTCGGGACTTGAGCTCTGCCCGACGATTTCAATAGATGTACGTCTGGGGCTCTTCCTTAGGGTTCCAGGAGATTTAAAACTTGATCTCTTGCCTAGGTCTGCAGGCAGATTGCTAAGGAACGAAGAGTCGGGGGTTCGACTCCCCCTTCGGTCGCTCTTGGCGTTGCAGGTCGTCGTCAACCGCGATGGTAGCTTGTCCAGTTGAGGCAGGAGACCGCTCCCTACCCGCGTACGACGGGCTCCCTTAACACCACGCCCCACCAGGCGTTATCATTACCTTTTTAGGTCTGCAGGAGGTTTCAGACTTGAGCTCTGCCCTAGGTCTCCAGGTGATTTGGGAATTGAGCTCTTCCCTAGGATTTCAATAGATGTCCGGCTGGGGCTCTTCCTGAGAGTTCCAGGTGATTTAAGACTTGATCTCTTGCCTACTTTTCCAAGAGGTTTCAGACTTGAGCTCTGCCCTAGGTTTCCAGGAGGTTTCAGACTTGAGCTCTTCCCAAGGTTTCCAGAAGATTCTGGACTTGAGCTCTGCCCGACTATTTCAATAGACATACGTCTGGGGCTCTTCCTTAGGGTTCCAGGAGATTTAAAACTTTATCTCTTGCCTAGGATTTCAATAGATGTACGGCTGGGGCTCTTCCCTAGGTCTCCAGATGATTTGAGACTTGAGCTCTTCCCTAGGATTTCATTAGATGTACGGCTGGGGCTCTTCCTTAGAGTTCCAGGGGGTTTCAGACTTGAGCTTTTCCCTAGGTTTCCAAGTCATATACGGCTGGGGTTCTTCCTTAGGAATCCATAAGGTATGGACTCCAAGAGATTTCCTGCAGCTGACCGGCTGGGGCTTCTGGTAGTGACTCCAGGAGATGTACGACTGGAGCTCTTCCCAAGGTGTCCTGGAGATGTACGACAGGGGCTCTTCCCAAGGACTCCAAGGGATTTGAGACTTGAGCTCTTCAGTCCAAGAGAGGTAGAACTGGGACTCTTCCCAAGGATTCCGAGAGACATACGGCTGGAGGTCTTGACTGGGGATATCCCAGATCCGCTGGATACCCGACTAGGGGCCGGGTTTAGCGTCTTCCAAGGGTTTGCAGCCCACGCCGGGTTCCTAGCAGAGGCCCAACTGGGGGGTTTCCAGGAGTGTCCAGGAGATGCAGGTTTTGCAGTACATGTACTGTCGGGGCTCTTTGCGGGGTTTGTAGTACAAGTGAAACTTTGGCTCTTGTTCGTTACCCTGTCGGGGTATCCCTGGTCTCCAACGAGAAGAAGGGCACCGAAACTTTCACTAACTAAATCGGTGGTGCCGCAGAGGTCATCAGCTTCCAAACCTCGGGGGTTCAAGGGGTTCCCCTCTTCGCGAACTTGGGCTAGCGAACTGCGCGAAGAGGCGGAGGAAGAGGCGGAGGCCCGAAAAGTGGCCCTAGCTCGTTGCCCTGGTGACATACCGGAAAGCTGGGAACATATTCCCTCCATCTGCGGTGGTGGGGGTGAGGGGGTGATGGAGTGATGGGGGGTGTGGGGTGATGGGGTGATGGGTGGTGAGGGGGCTAGGTGGTGAGGTGATGGGGAGGGTTTTGGGTTGGGTGATGGGGTGGATGTGGGATGGGGTGATGGGGTGAGGGGAGATGAGGGGTGAGGGGAGATGGGGTGAGGGGTGATGGGGTAGGGTGTGGAGGATTCGTCTCCTCTCGAAGAGAGTGGGGAAGCAAACAGGGCGCGAGGTGAAGTGGAGGCTCGAAAAGTGGCCCTAGTCATTGCCCTTGGGAGAGCATACGAAAAGCTGGGAAAACAGATTCCTCCATCTGCAGGTGTGGGGGTGACGGGGGGGGTGGGTGATGGTGGGACTGTTGCGGTTGAGGCAGTGATGGGGTGGGTGGAGGTGGTGGTGATTGGCGGTGAGGGTTGGTGATGGGGTGGATGGATGGTGAGGGGAGGGTGATGGAGCCTTGCGCTGTGATATGGGGTGAGTGGGTACGGAGGGGGTGATGGGGGGGAGTGGGAGAGGGGTTGGAGTATGGGGTGGGGGGGTTGATGGGGTGAGGGGATGAGGGGTGAGGGGTGAGGGGGAGATGGGTGAGGTGCGATAAGGTGAGGGTGAGGGGGTGATGGAGTGATGGGGTGAGGAGGAGGGGTTGATGGAGTGATGGGGGCGATGGGTAATGGAGGTGAGTGGGGAGGGGTTGATGGAGTGATGGGGGTGCGGGGTGATGGGGTGAGGGGAGTGTATTGTCATTGTATGTGTCATCGTATACATAATTAGCTATTGTGCTACGTCTAGCACCCACCACACTGACACTGACTCCGACACATACGCACACTGATGCACAACTCACCTCCAGGCTGGTGCCGGAGTCTGTGGAGTCACCCTTGCTTATAGCAATTCAGGGGATGATTTGGGAAGCACACTTTGCACCTCGGACTTGATTCTCAGAATCTCAGGCCAATTATCGAGAATTCTCAGATTTCCAGGCAAAATTCTCGATTTCATGTACGAAGTCCGGGTTCTTCAGAAACCTTGAACCCAAATCATCCGCTGAATGGCTATCGTCATCGGCATCCCTCGGCTATGGTCATCGGCATCCCTCGGCTATCGTCATCGTCATCCCTCGGCTATCGTCATCGGCATCGGCAACCCAAGTCATCGGCAAAGTATATGCCCTCCATGTAGCTACGCTTGAGCCAGCATTACATGTAATGCCTTTAATAAACCCATGTATCCTACCAGCCCCACACCACTGTCAATTGCAAACTGACACTGACACCGACAGTGACACACACTGACGCTGACAGTGACGCACACTGACACACAACTCAACTCCTGGCAGGTACCAGCGTTCGAGGAATCATCTTTGCTAAAGTCATTGGCAAAGTCGACGCCCTCTACATCTGTAATTGTGTTCATAATTGTATACATAACTTAGCAATTGTGCTACATCTAGCACCCACCACACTGACACTGACTCTGACACAGACGCACACTGATGCACAACTCACCTTATGACTGTTTCCGGAATTCGAGGAATCATCCTCGCTGAAGTCATCAGCAAAGTCAATGTCCTGTACATTTGTACTTGCGTACATAACTTGGCACTTGTGCTACACCTAGCACCCGCCACACTGACACTGACTCTGACACAGATGCACACTGATGCACAACTCCGACTGACTGTTTCCGGAATTCGAGGAATCGTCCTCGCTGAAGTCATCAGCAAAGTCAATGTCCTGTACATTTGTACTTGCGTACATAACTTGGCAATTGTGCTACACCTAGCACCCACCAAACTGACACTGACACCGACACAGACACACACTGATACACAACTCACCTCCTGGGTGGTGTCGGAGTTCTAGGAATCGTCCTCGCTAAAGTCATCGGCAAAGTTGATGTCCTCTACGTCAGTAATTGTGTACATAATTGTATACCTAACTTAGCAATTGTGCTACATCAAGCACCCATCACACTGACTGATGGCCGCCTGGACGAGGTCGACGGCACATGTCCTGTTTGTGCTCGGTCGGCAACTGGATTCGCGAGGCCGCAACAGTTCGAGCAGCACAAGAAGTTCTGCCGAGGTACTCACTGACAGGCGAAAATCTCTGCATGTCAGTGTGGGAAGGTCTGGACAGCTGCTGATGATGACAGCTGCTGATGATGAGAGGCTCAGAGCATCTTGCTGTGTGTACAAAGCCCTTGAACCCCTTCCTGGACAGCTGAAAATCAGCCACTTCTTCGGAGTCAAACATGCCCAGCCACAGCCACAGCAGCAGCCCCTTAATGGAGATGATGCGACTGCAAGTGCTGAGCCCAAACACAGCCCCTTGATGGAGATGATGCAATTTCAAATGCTGAGCCCGTGCGAACTATTTGCCAAGGTTGGAAGGCTGTGGAGTGGCCTCAACTAACCTTTCTGTAAGAGCTACCCATATCTAATATAGTAGGATAACAGGTCACTTTTTTCGAAGCACATTTCGTAGGCGCTACTTCTCCTCCGCATAAGCGGAGACTGGAATCGGGATGCGACGACGCTAGGCTTTGCAATGATCATCAATTCGCGCACATTCCTGTTTTGAGATGTCCACTCAAACCAGATTTGCCGAATTCTCTAACCCCCCTCTCCTCCCCAATGATCAACAACAACTGCCGGCGACCAAGCATCCCGATTCCGGGCAAGAAGCACTTTGGAGAAGTCCAAGCGCAGATTGCCCGCAGGAGGGAGGTAGGGGAACGCGAAGCCCCCAACACCAGTGCTTGGAACCCTGTCCACAAACTCAATACCAAATCTGCGAAAGTGACAGATCACCCCAAAATTAAAATATCCTCACCTTTCAATGGACAACCTGGACGACAAGATCCTACAGGCCGCTTCCGGGCAGAGAGCAAAAGCGCCAAGGATGTACCTAGGACTCACACTGAACCAAGTTCTGCCAAACCTAAAAATCATCCCAACCCTACTCAATAAAAAAATATCTGGAACAAACAAGACAGACGAAATCCTCTTGCTACGAACTCTGCCATTCACCTTATCGTTGCTCTTCTTCTCGTCGATTGCCTGGATATCACCGCCGCATCAACAGCCTCTTTCCGCACTCCTTAACCTTTCTTCGCACCTAACTCTCACGCAGCCACCAACATTGTCAGCTGTACTACTAGGACACGAGTGCCTTTCTGCCATCTGATTCAGATGCCATTAAGGCACTCGTGTCCTAGTAGTGCAGCTGACAATAGTTGACAATAATGCCTGACTCGCGAGGGAAACGGGGGGGCTCGATCCTCCCCAGAAGGTTGCGGTACACAGGCGGGGTGCGGGTCTGATCACTACTAAGTTGCCCTCAATCGTAAGACCATAGGCGAGAGCTTGGCTGTGGATTTGTGGAATCTCTGGGTAATCTGTTCTCCTCCCGGGACAAACATGTACACAATGGGAGCTTAGCAAAACAGGGTGCAACAAGGTAAGATAGATAGGAACTTGCACCGCCGCGGGAAATAAGCTGCTAAACCCCGCCTCGCTTTCCCACCGTTCCACCACATCGCCGCATACCCTATCCTCGGCTACCACACCGGACTATCTTACAAATTGCAAACATCCCAACACCACACTCATTGGGCATCCTCTAAACCTCAAATTCTCTATGCTTCTCATGGCGATTAATACCGCCTCTCACGGCGTGGGTGCAAGTCCCGATATGCCTCTCATGGCATTTTCGTCTTTGACGATTAATACAGCCTCTCAAGGCGTGGGTGCAAGTCCCGATATGCCTCTCATGGCATTATCGTCCTCGACGATTAGTACCGCCTCTCACGGCAAAGGTGCAAGTCCTCATGATTAACAACCTTGGACAACTGTGTCCTACAACTCTCCTCCCATCTTCTGCAAAACTAACACACTAGAACAAACTAACAAACTATACTTTTATAGCACTTCTCTGATTGTTCTCCTCTCCCTGACTATTTGCTGGATCATAGGTTGTACAAAGCATAGTACCCCCTCTATTGATAAGCCAACAGTGAACAGCCTATTTCTTTTTAACTCCTCTGCAAAGCAGAATTCTAGCTGTGAACCTAATAGGAAATCCTGCACTTAGGACTTAAGAATTTTGACTCATCCTACCTAGGAAACAGCCCCTGGGGGAGGCAGACCTACTTCCAGACCCCGTTCCACCTCGGTAAACAGTTCTAGTTATTGGGAACCCCAAATAGCCTCTCACTGTCAAATTCATTCCATTAACACCTACCTCGGATGCAAGGCCCTCGACTACAAAGATGTCCTACAGTTCTCCATAAACCTCAATACACATGTCACTAACTACACTCAAAATGAATGGGATCTAGAAGTAAGGCGACTACTTTAACAAACTAACCGGTAACTACCCAACCCCTTTAGTCAACTACTACCTGGCTAAAAGGAAATCTCACTTAGGCTTTCTCACTGGCCATAGAAACTTACAAACATACATCCCATCCCATCCTCACACCACTACACCAACAACTGAAGACACATCTGAGAATTATTCTGCAGGAATTATGCTTGGCAGCAAAAAACAGCAAATTTTATCTCGGCTTCCCCCTAGCTGCTAAAGGTTTATCCTCCACTACAACTGTGGATATGGACATACTAGCACCATTAAGCAAATAAATGGTGGGACATGAACTCTGAACACAACGGCCCTAGTCTCCTCCACTCACAAGACTGGATAAAACTTCAAGGGCACATTTACACTCTTACTAAAACATCAACCTCCTTCCCATCCCACCCTTTTCAACCAGAAATTAACCACACACTAGGCCACCCTATGAGGCAGACTGCTGGCATGGTCTTCCCTACTAGTAACACCACACCCACTCACAACCATCCTGACTCTCCTTATAGTATGGATCACATAAATTCCCCATGGCCTGCAGAACTCACAGATCTCAACTTACCAGATCAGGATAACTCCACAGATCTCACCTTCCCAGATCTCACCCTGCTAGACTCCACCTTATCAGATCAAGAAGACTTCGTAGATCCTCCTCCTTTAAATCAAAAGGACCCCACAGAAACTATTTACCTAGTCTCTGAAGATGAGGAACCTCCCAGATCAAAAAATAAAACATCCTTTACAAAGAAAAATGATTTAGCTACAAAACGCTCACACTCCTGCACACATCAGATGCAAAACACACCTCTCCCTATACCTAGCAAAGTCGTCCTTCCTGACTTCACCAAATTTTGCCAATGCAGAATCTTTGGAGCAGAACCTCCTACCAAGAAACCTGCTCCCCCCAGACTCACCACTAAAACCCTCCCAACGAAAAGAATTAAAATAACTCACACTACTTCACATCCTGTCCAACAACAGCAAACTGCACTCTATCTCACTAACATTATCACCTCCAACTGCAGAGGCATCTTCTCATCCTGGGAAACACTCTATGACTATATTCGAACTAATGAGCTAGAGATTGCTATTCTCACCGAAACTCATCTCCAACAACACAGGTATAATTAATATGATCAAACAAGACCTTTCTGACTACCACTTCCATCACAGCAGCAAAACCATTAAGCAAGCTACCAATGCAGACAACATGGTTACCCGCTCAGCAGGAGTTATCACACTTATAAAAAAGACTCTTACTACACACCTAATTAAACATAAAGTCCCCACTATCATAGCTGGTCATCTCACTCATCAAACTATTAACAACATCACCCACATTTTAGGTGCCTACACGCCCTGCAATGACCCATCCAAAAGAGCCCGAATTTATGAACACATCCACTTCATTATATCCCAGAACCCCTCTCAACATTATATTGCAGGGGGAGACTGGAATGCAGCTTACTACCTTACTGATAGAAGCAACACAGTCAAGCACCTGGAGGACCAGCCTCACTATCAGCATCTTAATAAATATCCAATTCACACTCAACCATCACCACGTCCCCATACTTACTCAGACAACACTTCCTACAGCATTAGGATAGATGACATCATTCTCAACAACCCCCCAACAGCAACCACGGTGACAGAAACCACACACCAAATGGGAGACACACTTGACCACTTGACCTTGGAACAACAAATCACCTCCTCTCTCTTTCCCCCTCCCAACCTTGACACACCACCTCACAATCCAACACCCCAACTGCAGCTTCCTCTCAAGCAACAAGACATGGCCAAAGCTAAAGAGGCCATCCCGAATCAATTTCTCCATCAATTTCAGCACAGCCACACTAACATAGATAAAGCCTGGACTATAGCACAAACTTTACTGGGAGAAGATAAAACATCTGCACACATTCAATCTATTAGACAAGAACTCACAGCCACCATGCCAGAAGACCTTAAAAGCATGGCAGATCATCTCATGATCACTCTTCACCAAGCTCTCTCCATCATGACTGACACCTGCCCCACCAAGCCTAGCACACCAGGCACCTTATTGCCCAGACAAACTGCTAAAACCTACAGACGTCTTAACTACCATATTAAACACATTAAAGCACTTCGAACAGCCTCCAATCACCTTGACCAACAACAATACATGGAACTTAGAAGCACACCTCACACGGCAGGCACATACTCACCTACCACTAAAATTAAAATACAACAACACCTACAAAACTTACTCCTCCCTGACTACTGCCTCTCTCTAACTGCTGATATTAAACAAAGTATTACAGAACTACGTCACATGCAGGCTGCACTCAAAGAGGAGAGAGCAACCGCCTCCATCAAGAAATTCCGACGCTGCCTCAGCACACAGGCACGACAAACTCGCAGGTACATTTTCTCTCCTGAAAATCACACACACACACCCACTGCTCTACTGGACGCATCCTCATACACACTTAGCACCAGCACCCAGGGTCTCCTGGAAGTTATGACTAAGCACATGGGTAAACTTATGTCACCTCCCACTCCACCCATCTCAGATGACTATACACGACACGCCACCCCCCCTCAATGGGAAACACACAGATAAATACCACCTTGAAACCCTAGCCAACTCCGTACAAAACACTGCCTCCCCCTACACCTATCTCTCCTCCTCAACCACCAATGATGACTGTATTAGGAAACTCTCCACCAACAAAGCCACAGGCCCAGACGGCATACCTAATGAACTACTTATGTGCCTCCCACAGGAAATGCACCTCATCATACACAAACTCATGCAGCTAGTATGGATCCTGGGAGAAACGCCAGACTGCTGGAAAACCTCACACACAGTCATGCTCTACAAAAAATCAGACCCTTGCTTGCCTCAAAACTACAGGCCAATAGGCCTTAACAATGCTGTAGCCAAACTCTGGACCTCCCTTGTTACTAACACTATTACTACCTACTCTGAAACCAACCTCATTCTTAGTGCCTGCCAAGAAGGTTTCAGAAAAGACAAAAGTACCTATAGACAACTCTTGACCCTACTCCACAACATTGAGGATGCTGCCCTCTTCCACCAGGACCTCTATGCTGCCTACTTTGACTTTAGCTCTGCTTTCAACATGATTGACCACCAAAAACTTCTCTGCATCATGCACAGCCTGGGTTACACCCACGACACTATAGACACTATTAAAGGAATTTACACAAACTCTACTACACATATCCTCCTTAACAATACATCTGGCTCCCCCATCCCCATCACCAGGGGCACCATCCAGGGAGACACTCTCTCCCCCTTACTCTTCATTATCTTTCTAGAACCCCTACACAGATGGCTCCGTTCTGGGGGACGAGGATACAGAGCAGCATCCCTACCCTCGAAAACAGCAGATGAAAATCACTCTAGCAGCTTGGGGTATGCTGACGACACTGCCGTCCTAACCGGCAGCTCAGAGGACCCTCGTTTCCAATGTGGTAAAGTCCAAACTTTTAGCATCTGGTCGGGCATTCCTTTTAACGCCACTAAATGTGTGGTCAGTGGCATACTCCACAAATCACACCCCTCACAACATACTCACAACAACACTCTCAAACAAAGGCTACAAAAAAAAACCTTAGGAAATTCCTATGCTACCTACCAGCCGCTAGACCAAGCCTACAAATACTTGGGGGTTCACATCTCACTTACCCTAATTTGGAAAACTCAACTCCACTCTACTATTGAAACCATTCACAACAAAGGCTTGAGTATCCTCACTAAAGCTAAAAACAAGGCAACCCCCACCCAATGCTTACGAATAATTTCATAATGTGTCAGAGCAACTATTAAATACCCCATGATAGTAGCTCCCTTCTCACTAACCGACATTCATGTCATTGACAGAGCAGTATTAAAAACAGTTAAACTCTGCTGCTCCCTTCCTAGATCTTTTCCGACAAGAGCACTCCACCTCCCCAAAACAGAGGCAGGACTAGGGATGCCCTCTCTACTCACTAAATATACCCAGATTACTGCAACAGCCCTCACCCAGTCCATGAACGACCAAGGTCACCCGGGAATCCTCACCAGGGCTCTTCTTAACAAATCAACCTCCACCATGACCACTCTAGATCCTCTCTTTCTCTCCCGCAAGCAACTAAAATATATGTCCCTAGCCCGCCAGCTGGAAATTATTAAAAAATCTGACATAACAATTTCTTGGAATGACACAGAACTTCTCGACAAACTTAACATACACTCTCTCCCTCTTCCTCCACAGGCAATCCCTGTCTCACTCATGACTCCATTTCATGACCTGGACATCTACTCATACCATGACCTGGTCACTCCCATGGACACTCACCTTATCAGCACTACAGATCTCTCTCTTATCACCTGACACAAAATTACTAAACACCACAAACGATCCCTAAACCGCCTCACCGCTCACCTCTCCTCCCTCCAAACCGTCGCCCCTCCAATTCACTCTGACCCACCTCCCCGCCCTCTCACACCGACAACTTGCGCCTGGTCAAGTTGCGCAATTGCGCAGAACACAACAGACAACGTTAAATCTCCTGCTCCTATCGAACCCTCCACTCTACTCACCCAGCGCTACCAACCTCACGCCACCGTTACTGATGCAGACTACGAGGCGGATCCCACTGGGAAAGTTAGGCTACCAGTGGGTGAAGATTCCTCGCCCTCACTGTCTTGTTAAGCCTGATTTTGAGATGTTAGTGAGCTTTGCGCTGTCCCTGCCGAAGATCAGGAACATAGATGACCAGCGCGCGTATGACGCTGGTCTTGCTGCTGAGTACTTTCTAGCGGTTCGTAAGTCGTTGGCTTCCCTTACTCCTGCTCCTGCTGCCGCTTCGGCCTCTCATGGTGAGTCCTCTGTAGATCCTGCTATGTTGGGTTTCAGTGCACTGACCCTGCCCCGTCAGGAGTTCATGATCTTGTCCATGATGCTCGCTCACATGACGGATGACCTCGTCAAAGTATATCAGGATCATGCTACTCCTCGGGACATCTTTTTAGATATCCGGAGGAGGCATTCTGATACTCTTGCTGCCCGGGTCCCTCTGTTGGTGAACGAGCTTCATGGTGCAGTCATGCGCCCTGATGAGCGAGTTGATGACTTCTTTCGCAGGGTTAGGGGTTACTGCTCTGATCTCCGCAGTGCTAAGTCTCCGGTTCTCCCGGTCCAGCTAGAGTGTCTTACTGCGCCAGGCCCTCCACCTGGAAGCTTCCTATCAGCATGAATAGCGGTGCTCTCGCTTGTTTTATGTCTTGGTGACCCCTTGTGTACTCCCTTAGAACTATCGGTCCTGACAGTACTATGTCAGCTTCCTGTTGACTGCGTCATCGGTTCTTCTGACACGCGCTGTCTAGCCTGTACCCTGATCAGGTTCCAGGCTACCGCCCCCTTTCCTCCACTGGTGCCCCTTAATGGGTCTCCTGTGCTTGTAACTTATTCTCGTCTCCGCATTTATAGATTGGCGTGCTGCACACACAAAGTCCACTCTCCGGAGTGTTATCCAAGCTGATAGGTTATACGGCCCTTCATTTACTACCACTGCTTTGCGATGCAACTTCCGCGAGGACCTCCCGCCATTTTGAGAAACTCCATGACATGGATGGTCTTTCCTGGACGCGCGGGATGCGCAGTATCATTCTCAGCGATGGCTGCGACCAATCCTTCCAACGGAGGAACGGCTCCTCTTGATGATTGGCTAGACGTTTGTGCACCAGCTGCCTCTGCTAGCGGTCATGAGAGTCCTTCCGCCATCGTGGAAGTAACCCCCCCCGGGCATTCCTCCATCTTCTCTTCTTTTTCCTCCCCTGCCGTCTGTCGCCTCCTCCCGTCTGTCGTAGATGACTGTGACGTGCAGACTCAAGTCGGCGACTAGCCTGGACATCGGTGGAGATACCCCGTCTTCGTCTGCTCGCGTCCTTGTCGTCGCTGACCTTTCTCCGGTGTTTGAGGCTCTGCCTGCATACCGGAGGTTGCCAAGCCGACCAAGCTCCCTGCTGATGTCTACGTCGTCTTTGCCCCCTTTGCTCTGCCCAGCCGACAGTCGGCTCCTGGCATGAACTTGCGCTCTAGTGGCTCTGTGCTACCTTCTGGAGAATTTTTTCGATCAAACTGGCGGATCGCCGGCACTGCCGTAGGATTCGCCAGAGGAGGACGACCTACGACCTACCTGGAGATTCTGGAGGTGGTAGGAAGCAGGGGGGTACGGTCAGCACCACTACGGGTGCTGCTCCCTCTACCCCCCAACCGGGTGAGTCGAGCGATAGAGGGGGGGACTTGGGATTGACTGATCATCGACGGCGGGATATTAGGACCTTTACATGCCTCGGCTCTGCTCTTCGCATCCTAGCGATAAATGTTCGAATTCTGCCCTTGCGATTTGCGATTTTCTGCCATTGGTGCGATTTTCTGCACCAGGTGTGACTTGCTGCACTGTCATTCTCGTCTCCTTTTTCCCATACCTCAAATCTCGACTTCGACCTAACGCTTCCCCACCTTCTGTGATCCCAGGTCTCGCAGCGCCGGACTTCGCCCATGCTACAGGCCGCAGTGGACGCCGTCCTGGCCCTAGTCCAGCGGCCGTGGAGGATCTTTGGCATGATATCTTGGTGGATATTTTTCTCTCTTAGGCTCCTTGTGACCCCTGGGTGCGTTCCGTGGTTCGACAGAGGTTACTACTTTGTCTTCCCGTGCCCCTGGTTCCCTCCTTAGGTGTATGCCTTAGCTAAGTGAGTTTGGGTTCAAGTGTTTGAGTTCTGATAGGGCTTAGGAATTTTTAGTTAAGTGGTATAGAGGCATGGTTGATCTCGATTAGTTGGGGCATGCATGAGTTGTTGATGATGACACTGTTCAGCATGGTGCTAGTGTGTTATCTCTGCAATCGCGTGTTCATCTAGGGAGACAAGACTCCTTCGGAGCTTTTCTTTGGGGTTGCACCTGATGTGTCGTTGTTGCGTTTGTTTGGTTGCCCTTGCTATGTAATCTTAGTATTGGGCAGTCACGCAACAAGCTAGTTAAAAAGACATTATTTGGTAGACTGGTTGGGTATTCCCTGGTGAGTAAGGGTTATTATATTTGGGTTTCTAATGTTGCGCCAGTTAGTAGTGAGTAGTGATGTACTCTCTATCTCCAGTTCAGTTCTAAACTGTCTTCCTGGGTTCTCCCTTTAGTATGGGTCCCCGTGCCCGCTTGCATCCCTCCTGTCATCAAACGGTGATATGTTATGTGTTACCGGTAATTCCCTACGCCCTTTAACAACCCCAATTGTTGTTGGCTGGCCTGGCTGGATGTATCATTGTTGCATTCTAGACCAGGGCCTGATCTTGCTGTATTGTGTGTGAAGTTTTAGGGCGGGGGGGAGTTGGATATCCAACTATAATCTTAGCCGAATCTCAGGGGGTCGCCAGGCCCTCCTCTGTGCCACGTTTTAGCGGTGAAGCTTTAGGATTTAGACAGCCTTCGATCATAGTGGTACCTGGATCAGGTTCATTCACTAATAGTCGCCAACCTCCGACCACCTCGGATGGCTCGCGGGTGTCGATAATTCCGACGCCTCCTGTCGTCCCTGGTGGATTACTCGGGTAAAGCCCATGTGATGATGTAGCCGTTGCCGAATGGGTAAGTGATGATCTTGAACACTGGTCTAGCTTGATACTGCGTATGGCTGGGGTGTTACAGTCAACCCAGGATTCATTGTTTTAGGTGCTGCTGGTTCTCATACGTAGGTTAACATGGCCCTATGTGTGAGTGCCTATTCCTCAGCACCTCCTAGACTGACTTATAGGGTAGTCTAGATTGGTGGAGCGTTACGACGCTTTGTTTAGGCAGCTTCCTTTCAGCTGTCTTTCTTGGTTTTGGTGGAAGGTGGTACTTAATTCAGACCACCGTTATAGCGTCTTGATGGTTTCTGACTCTTAGTTCCATAGGCAGATGGTTCGTTCGGTGGAGCTCATCATAGATTAGCTATTTCTTTTTACTCCACACTGTTTTTAGATCACCAGCCCCTCATGTGATTGGAACTTTTTGTGGAGTGTAGTAGTTGTTTCCCTTCGGATTTTACTGTGAATTGGTGGGCTGGGTAATCTTGCAGTTGTACTTGCAGATGTACCGCCGCTCACCTCTTTCTTGTTTTCCGAGTGTATTTCAAGCGCCCTTTCAGTCCATCCTTTGCAGTAAATTCTTTGAAGTCCTTTTTCTGCGTTTCCTATTTTTCAGGTGGACAATAGGTTTTATGTACTATGGTTGTACATCTACCCTTCTATTGTTCATTGAACTGTGTTTCCTTTGTTGGTTACAAGTTTCTTGAAAATTTTAACTTCGCATCCTTTGGATTTTTTCAGTTACTGCAGGTTTGGTTTGCTTGTGGTTAGGCGCTTGGTGTGTCTTGAGTGCATGAGTTCTTTGCGGTGCGATACCCACCTCTTAGAATGTTTTTCGTTAGTGCCGTAGCTGGGGATTTATGATAATTAACTTTCATAAATCTTCTTACTTCCATCTTTGAGTGAGAAACCAGTTCATCATGGTTTTTTCATCCCAACCTAGTCATGTATTCTATGCTAAGAATAGATTTTAAGGTAGTGGATTTTTCCATCGACTTTTTTTTTTTTTTTTTCCATCGTAGTCTTTAGTGTCCTCTTGTCTGCGTCCTTTAGGCTTTGATTCTCTCGTGTGCTGCGCTCACACGATATTTCAATCCGTCTCTTTGGTTATCATTGATTGGCGTTAGGTTCCTATTCCCGGATCGGGTTTTCTATACCGTTGTTCCCCAACTTTGATATACGATTTTTTCAGTCTTCTCTTTAGGTTAAGTTCTCGGTTCTTTCAGTCACCGTTGTTCCCCTTCCTTTGGTATTAGGATTGATTTCTGTTTGGCCTCCCTGTGATTTTCTGGTTTGGTGCCTACTATTCTGGATGAATAGTATTTTTGCGCTTACCATGGATGGTTACATTTCCATTTTGGTCTCAGCTCAGCTCGGTATGACCCAAGTTTTTTGCTGCTACATTTTCGGAGTACTACAGTGGTTTTTGGTTCATCCTTTCTCATCCTTTTATTTTAGACAAGGCTTTCTTCTGGTTTCCTGTTTTTTCAGCCGTTCCTTAATAATTTTTTTATCTGTTACATATAGTTCTATGTCCCCAGTGCCATAGGTGGAGTACTAGTATTGTATGTCACCTGCGTCATAGGTGGAGTATCAGCATGAATAGCGGTGCTCTCGCTTGTTTTATGTCTTGGTGACCCCTTGTGTACTCCCTTAGAACTATCGGTCCTGACAGTACTATGTCAGCTTCCTGTTGACTGCGTCATCGGTTCTTCTGACACGCGCTGTCTAGCCTGTACCCTGATCAGGTTCCAGGCTACCGCCCCCTTTCCTCCACTGGTGCCCCTTAATGGGTCTCCTGTGCTTGTAACTTATTCTCGTCTCCGCATTTATAGATTGGCGTGCTGCACACACAAAGTCCACTCTCCGGAGTGTTATCCAAGCTGATACTTCCGTTGTAGTGCCTCTGCCCGATAGGGCCAGCACCTAGCGGCGGCAGTACCCTGAGGTACTGTCGCCTTTCTCTTCTTATACCTGCCATGTCGCCTGACATGCTATCACGTTTGTAAAGCACACGCCCTAGTCCATTCCCTGTGTCAGTTCTAACGGTATAACACTCCGGAAAGCTATAGGTTATCGCCCATCATCGCCGTAACGTCTTCCGCATCAAAGTCTGTCAAATTGTCCGTAGATCCCGAGCTCCCACGCATCTGCAGTGTCTTAAATTGTTGCTGGCGCAACCACCCAAGAAGAGGATCTCAAGCCCAGAAAACTTGTCATCGCTTAGCCCCCCCCGCTGGATCACACCAGTCTGTTGCCCCCGCAACTCCTGAGACCCCCAGCTGGATAACACCAGTACGTTGCCCCCGCAACAACCAACCCCCCCACTGCGTCTACCCATCAGTTGCCCTCTCCTACCCTCCCACCATCTCCTATAACCCCGCCGGCCTCGCAAGCCCCCCCCCCCCCCCCCCCCCCCCCCCGCCCCCCCGCCCCCTCTCTTGCCCAATCCCGTCATCTACTTCCTGTAGGTGACCTCCACTTCCTCCTGACCCCAAGATCTCCCTTTTCTACTGCTACGTCGTCAAAAACCCTCTTCCGTTCCGATCTCACCTTGGATTCTCATTCCGCACAGCTCCATTCAAGACTCCAAGATGTCAGGACGGAGGAATACTCCACACGATGGTAGGGGAGGTTATGATGTCTTTGCACAACGGTATGCATAACTTGTGGCCCCCTTGCTCGAACAAGTTTCAGTCTTCTCAGTCGTTGATGGAGATCTAGAACATGCTCCCATTGATGAACCCTCCAATGGTTACCACTACCCCGCCCAGAGACAGCAGAATAACACCCCTATCCAACTACATGGCTATGGATCATATTCTGCGAAACTGTACGCCTCCCCTTGCTGATTCGCTTGACGCGTATACCAACAACGCGGCTAAAGCCCTATGCTACATTCGATGAGACAGGGGCCAAGGTTTCACCCTATTGCCCAAGTTCGTCAAAGGCGCAAACCCTTTCTACGATTCCCACACTACTCAAACATCTCCCCACGCATCCTACCACTCTCCAGCTTCCACCCAGGGTGCTGCTCTCCCTCCACCTACCCCTTCCCACCAGCCCCCGTCCTCCCCGTCCAACGACGGTGAATCCTCATCTCCCCCTCCCCCTACGTACCTCGGACAGTGGACCCTCTGACATCCGAGCTTTTGAGGACGCAGCAGCTGCCGCAGATTTGCTACGTGGAGCCATACCTATGCTAAACGCGTGGGGAATCAACGTCGAAGTGAATCAACCAGTGCCTCCTAGACCCAGGCCACCAAAACGTTTCCAAGGTATGTGGCCACCTGCAACTGCCCGATGTTTGATCTGCACTGGCTTTGGGCACACTGCCTCCATCTGTCCCAACACCTCCCCCTATATATGCGTCAACAATCCACAATTGTGACAACTGTGGGGGACTTCGACATCATGAGGGACAATGTCCAAGCTGTGAACGACCTAGCCACCCCTCCATCAACCCTCATACGAGTAAGTTGACTGAGGTCTGCATCAACTGCACTGGCAAAGGTCACTTCGGGAAGCAATGCTTTTCTGCCATCAGGGTCCAGGCAACCACCAGGACCTGTGGAATATGTGGGGGCTATGCCCACCACGAATCAACATGCCCCAACCATGGTACTTCAAAGCGCGCGCTTTTGCGCTTTTGAGCGCTGACTTTTTGACACCCTTGCGCGCTATAGCGCAGACTTTTGCAACCCCTGTGCGCTTAGCGCGCTGTCTTTTTGAACACCAGTGCGCTTTCCTCTTTTCAGTCTCCCACAGAAAGCGCTGAAACCGCAGTCCCCCTGTGCGCTTTCTCAATTTTTGAATGACAGTCACTGACTCATTGAGTGACTGACTGAGTGACTCAAGGGGTGGGATTCAAATAGTGTGACAGGCAGCCATCCTGACTAGGTAGCACTGTAGCAGCACGCGGCGAGCCGTCGACCGTGCAATTTGAACGCTAACGGAAACAACCGTATTCTGGACTGTTAAAGCCAGCACCCGGCAGAGTGCGCTGACATCAAGTGTCTAAACTTTTCCTTTCCCCCTTGTGCAGTCCTTGTCCTCGTCTCCTCGTCGCCCAGTCGCAAAGTCGGAGTCCTCGCTCCTCACTTCTCCTTCGCCACCTCCTTTTCACTCTCCTCCTCCTGCTCCTCCTCTCTCTCTCCGCCTCCTACTTCCTGCTCTACTCGCCTGTCGCCTCTGCTGCTCTCCTAGTCACCCATACCGCTCTCCTAGTCGCCCCTACTGCTGCGATGGGCAAGCAGGATAACCTGACGAAGAAGGCCAAGACCGCTGGGGTCCCGACAGCGAAGACCAAGAACTACTGGGCCACGAGTAAGTTCGATTGCTTGGGTACATAATTTGATTGAGCTGTATCTGTGTGTGTTTGCTTATCGAGTTGCGACCTATGTCCTGGAATCTGCTGGATGCCATCATATCTTCTTGGCTAAATCAACTCCTTCCACTTTGTGCAGCCGATTCGTTGCCGTTTCTGCGTCCCCGACGAAGCGGAAGGGAAAGATTGCGGCTTCACTGGATGCTTCAGCCAGTCCTTTGGCCCTGCGGTGTTCTGTCCCTGCTCCACGAGACACTCCCACTCCATCCGTGCATGCTTCAGCCGGTCCTTCAATTTGTAACAGGTTTCCACCTCCCCCCCCCCCACCCCCACCCACAACAGTCTCTCTGGCACCCCACCAGTTCACCAGCAGCACAAGAAAAGCGCTGGAAAAAAAACCGTCGCGCGCTTAAAGCGCAGTTTTTTCTTTTGTGTAGCGCTTTTTTTTTAGGCTTTTGGAAAGCGCTGCGTTTTTTTTGCCTCTGCGATTATAGCGCAGATATTTTTTGCTCCAGTGCGCTATAACGCTGGTCAAAGTGGCCAATTGAAGTACCCTGGCCCCAACCCATGCCAGACTACTACAGCACTTGAATCTGAGTCCCCACCCCAAGACTCTGGAGATGACTCTGGCAACGACCCCAACGCTGGTGAGAACCCTGATACCACTGAATCTGAGTTAGGACAGTTCCCCACCACTCATGAGACCTCCCCTAGTGCTTTATCTACTTGCTTCCACGATTACTGGTGTCTCACTACAGACTCTACCTGGCACAAGACTTCCAATGCTGATTGTCTTATCAGAATAACACCTCTCAACCCACCAGTGACAGTTCTTCCCCCAGGCTCCTCCACACCAGTTGTTTGCTGTTACACTGGCACAGCTGTACTTCAAGGTATATATAGGACTTGTAGTGACACTGCTCAACGTCCTTCTTGTACCCGTGCCCAACTCCTTCAACCTCATCAGTGCCCCTGCAATAATCATGGCTTGTGACGAAGACATATACATTCAAACTAAGTGTCACATTGCACGACTCCTCCTTCGGTCGCTCTTGGCGTTGCAGGTCGTCGTCAACCACGATGGTAGCTTGTCCAGTTGAGGTAGGAGACCGCTCCCCACCCGCGTACAACGGGCTCCCTTAACACCACGCCCCACCAGGCGTTATCATTACTTGTCATATTGCGCAGATTGAGCTCCCATACCAGCATGGAGACGGCCTGACCTGCAACACCACTGGCCTGGAGTGCCATGCATCACCGTCTGCAAATTGACTGTACACCACCAGGCTGTACCAGCCATCTCCTTCTGATCACCCAGACAATGATCTTCCTGATCATCCATGGTACCTTGAGCCCTACACCATGGTCCACCACCTGGGGCCAGCAGGCAAGTTCAAGTGGGGACAACGTTTCTCTTCTCCTCCTCCTCCCCCTGCCCCTCCTCCTCCCCCTGCTCCTCCTCCTGCCCCACCTCCTCCTCCCCCACAACCACCACTTCCCCCAGCACCTCCCCCTCCATTAGGAATCAGACAAGAAAGAATCCCCAGTCGCCTCATGACATGCTGGAACTGTGGAGGCTATGGCCATAACTCACTCGAGTGCCCTAGTGTTAATACTAACCTTGCATGCTTTTAGACCTGCCCCTAGGATCCCAAATCCAACCCCAGGCACTGGCTCACATGAACACAATGCAGAAGATCTTAAAGATGTTATTCAAGGATTCCTAGGCCACCTCCAAACCACTCCTGCCCAACCCAATGCTACTAAAACCCCTCTGCAACCACCCCCAGGATTCCCAGCTACACCCTTAGATTGGCCTACAGTCCAGGATCTGCCCTCAACATGGGCAGAATGCTGTATTGCAGCTGGACTCACCCCCCTTCCAAACCCATCAACCCCGCCCACCACCAATTCCTACCAGAGCCACTAGGACAGCAACCCCACCACCTATTCCTACCAGAGCCACTAGGTCAGCCACTAGAACACGAAGTTCAGATGCACAAACAGTTCTTGGCCACCTGACCAACATGCAAGCAACCCTGACCCATATGTACCAAAGTGTCACTGTTGCCCTCCAAACTAATGTTGCCTTCCGAACACCACCCACACCCCTGCAAACCCAACAGGCGCCAAAACCAACCCTAACCACCACCCATCCACCAGGCATATTCAGACCTGTTGGTATCACAGACTTCTCCCCACCCTCATCCCAACAATCCTGTGACTTTGAATCTAATGATGTCACAAACCCTCCCTTTTTTTCCCTTTTTTTCTTTTCTTCTTGTGACTTCTCATTAGTTAGCTTCTTACCTCCGCCACTGTAAGTGGTTGAGATCTGGGTCCGGCTCTAGGGGGTTTAATACCTACGCCACCAAAACGGTGGTTGGGAGCTTGGTTTGTTTGTCCTCGACATACCCCTGATGTAATGGGTTTTTTTGCTTTGTGGGTGCTTTGTCTTTTTGTTTAAAGCACAGAGTCTCATACACCCTCGCGGTGTCAAGTAGACTTTAACATGTAATGTAATGTCATGTCATGTAATATAATGATAATGATAACGCCTGGTGGGGCGTGGTGTTAAGGGAGCCCGTCGTACGCGGGTGGGGAACGGTGTCCCACCTCAACTGGACAAGCTACCATCGCGGTTGACGACAACCTGCAACGCCAAGAGCGACCGAAAGGGGAGTCGGACCCCCGACTCTTCGTTCCTTAGCAATCTGGTCTACCACTAGACCATCGTAATCGCTAAAGAGGCTATGTAATGTAATGTAATGTAATGTAATGTAATGTAATGTAATGTAAACAACAGTGCCACATGCAAGGTCAGCTTCAAATCTCTTGTAGGAACCCAACCAGGACACTATCCACTAGGTGAACTCATGCACATCTATCCTGGAAAAGATCTGCCAGCCAACAAACCTACCACCACAACTCCTGATCAGCATGTTCAGAGTACCCATGTATGTAATGCTCATCACAGCATTCTTTGACCAGTACACACACCTCAGATCACTACCCAATGCCATCTGGTCCACGTCAGACATGCCCAAACACCCAGCCAATATCATTACCCCCCTTCACCTTCACACTAGCAGCCTAGCCACACTAGTTCACCAGTATGACACCTGCTCCCCTCATATGAAAGATCAGCTCAAATGGACCATCTGCCTGCAAGCTGCCCTTGTTAGTGCATACTCCTTGGCCACACACAGACAGCCTGGCATCCTCCTGCATTCCCACCAAATCAGAGTTGACAATTAACCAAGTCCTTTCATCATCTACATTGATGAGATCATCCTCCCCTGGAACCACCAAGACTACTTCATACTCAACTCCTTCCCACCTGAGTTCCACCCTGACCCTACCCCTGATCTGTGGGATGACTTCCACCAATGCATCACCAAGAGGCTCGAGAGAGATGGATTCTACCAAGTGCCATACTCCCCAGAAATCCCTGCAGAGGACCCAGCATAAATTGAAGGCATCCCTGCTTCTCCAATTTAGCAGATCTCTCTCCAAGCACAAGCTCTCCTCTTATTATAAATCTCTCATCATGGGGGGAATATCCTGACTTGTGCTCCTACCATGCTAAGTTGATACAGAGTTCCAGAACATTGATCCATAGATCCCCCTAGCATAAGTTATGATATCAAGTCTTATGACTACACAAGTTGCAATCCAGTCTTATCTCGATTTTATCTTGATTAATTTTGCAGCTTCCTGCAGCTCCTATGCAGTCCGTTCTAGACCTTTCCTGACAGGTCCAAGATTCAGACTCTTCCTACATATTGATTGATCGCATCATGACTGACTGCTTTCTTCTATTTAGTTTAGCTCTGAACAGAGACCTTGCCCCACAGGCTACTCTTGAATCATTCCCTGCAACTCCTAGGAGTTCATCCCAGCGCCCCCTCCCCTCCTAGCTTGATATCCTAGCATGACCAGACCACCCTTCGTGGCAGCTATCAGCTGGAATCCAGTCCATGTTAAATATATCTTGCCTAAAGTGCCCCTTTATCCTTGACTAGGATTCCCCTCTTGCTTTGTACCTCAACATGTACATCTGATCTCTCCTCCTACTGTGACCACCTTCCAAGCTTGGCCCTATGCTTCTTGGTAATCACATTATTACATAGTGTGAATATTTTACACTCTAGACTTCCCTTTTACTTTGAACCTCCTAAATTCCAGGAATTCTTCTGAATGAAGAATACTAGGAATTGGGGGGGGATGTTATAGACCAGTTCTCCCGGTTTAGCTAGAGTGTCTTACTGCGCCAGACCCTCCGCCTGGGGGCTTCCGTTGTAGTGCCTCTGCCCGATAGGGCCAGCACCTAGCGGCGGCAATACCCTGAGGTACTGTCGCCTTTCTCTTCTTATACCTGCCATGTCGCCTGACATGCTATCACGTTTGTAAAGCACACGCCCTAGTCCATTCCCTATGTCAGTTCTCACGGTATAACACTCCGGAAAGCTATATCACCCACCCAACTTTAGAGGCCCATATCGCTTTTCGACTAGGCTAGATTGAAAAATAAGACCAGCCTGGCAGGTCCTTGTTCCTCTCTACGACCTCTACATAATTAGGCGATGGTGCCATTTTGGTTGTAATTTGCCCCCCCCCCCCCCCCTCCCCCCACCACACACACACTGGAAAATGCTTTACATTACATTACATGTTAAAGTCTACTTGACATCGCGAGGGTGTATGAGACTCTGTGCTTTAAACAAAAAGAAAAAGCACCCACAAAGCAAAAAACCCCATTACATCAGGGGTGTGTCGAGGACAAACAAACCAAGCTCCCAACCACCGTTTTGGTGGCGTAGGTATTAAACCCCCTAGAGCCGGACCCAGATCTCAACCACTTACAGTGGCGGAGGTAAGAAGCTAACAAATGAGAAGTCACAAGAAGCTTTGATTGAAGTTGTTTATGGTACTGCCGTAGACTGGAGCCATGTAACTAAGTTCAAGTTTACAATGCGCAATACAGCTTGTGAATAAAGGATTCCACATCAAATATTCATGACAGGTTGGAGCAGGGTTAAATCTCCAAACAACAAAACCCGACCTTGGTTTTTGTATATGCACGATCAATTCAAACGTCTACCACCATCAAATTATAACGTCCTCAGCTTCTACCTATGAACCTAGCCGATGCATTACTGGTAATCTTAGTGCGAAGACAAATAAAATAACAATCCATTGGTCTTTAAACTACACACTCAACTGGCACACTCAACAACGAGTCACACGCTCAACTACTAATGTCTCATCATCTCACTAATGTCCCCTAGCAGCCTACCTCTGCATAGACCACGCTCAACCCCCACTATTAAGGATGTTGAGGGTGGTGCATATGTTTAGAGGGCTAGACGGCGAGCTGCCAAATTGCTGGCTGAAGCTATGTAACCAAGTTCAAGTTATGTTTAGGGTGTCGAGAAAGCAGTGAATGGTAACAAATAACTCGACAGGGACGGGACGGGGTCATAACACAGTGACATCATACCCCGGCGTCTTTTTTTTTACTACAAACACTTGCACAGATATTCATCTCACATTTGGTTTAGGAGCACCAGTTGTAAGTTTACATTTGTTATTATTCCCCAGCTGTCTTCTACTATTGTATGCGAATCTACGACTACTCCCATCCAACTTTGACTGATCTTAAATCCTGACAATCTCCATAGTGAAGCTCAGCTTTGTAGCAATGCCCTTCTTGCTAGGGTTCTCCACCTAAATCCGACCGATCTTTTGACTTGAACATCTTCTTTAAACTCGAAGTTAGCTTCCTGGCTAGGCCCTTCTTCTTGCTGGGTGTGGCGGTGGGCGTGGCCGTGGGAGTGGATGCTGCAGGCGTGGCAGCCATCTGGGCATGGTTAGCGGCTGATGCCGGTACCAGCCTCTCCTGAACCTCAGCCTGCGTAACCTCAGGTGCTGGCTTGGGGACCTCAGCACTTCCAGCCTGTGTCTCAACCCCAAAAGTGGCCATGGCCGTTTCACTAGCAGTAGCATCAATGGGAGCCTCAGCACTTCCAGCCTGTGTCTCAACCCCCAACGCGCCTGTGGGGGTTTCACTAGCAGTAGCAGCAATGGGGACCTCATCCTCCGGAATAGTAAGGGCGGCCTCTGCACCTGCAGCCTGTTTCTCAATTTCCAATGCAGGCGTGGGAGTCGCAGCATCTGCATCAACTGCCTCCGCCTCCAGCACAGAGGCGGGGGCTGCAACTTGCACAGGAGCAGCAGTTGGGACTTCATCACCTACAACCCATGCTCCGACTTCAGAATCAAGGGTAGGGGCCTCAACACTTGCAGCCTCCACCCTGGTGGTAGCGGTGGGAACCACAGCATCTACTGCCAGGGTGTCAGCGCCCAGTACCGGGGTAGGGGCCTCAGCACCTTCAACTGCAGCTTCTGCTGTATGCTCAACGGTCTGCAGGTCAGCTTGTGTTGCCTCAACCTCTGGTGCCTCACGATGTCCGTCCTCTGCCTCTGGTGTAGGGACCACGGTATGGGCTGCCTCCACCTCTGGCACAGCGGCTAGGGTACCGACGTGTGCTGCCTCCACCTCTGGTACAGAGGAGGCAGCCTCACAAAGTACTGCCTCCACCTCTGGCACAGCGGCTAGGGTACCGACGTGTGCTGCCTCCACCTCTGGTACAGAGGAGGCAGCCTCACAAAGTACTGCCTCCACCTCTGGCACAGCGGCTAGGGTACCGACGTGTGCTGCCTCCACCTCTGGTACAGAGGAGGCAGCCTCACAAAGTACTGCCTCCACCTCTGGCACAGCGGCTAGGGTAACAACGTGTGCGGTCTCAGCCTCTGGTGCGGAGAGGGCCTCAACCAGAATAGCCTGAGCCTCTGGTGTAGGGACTGCAACGTGTGCTGCCTCTGACCTTGGCACAACAGCCTTAGTCCCAGCTTGTGCTGCCTCTGACATCGCATCAACTGCATCGATCGCTTCTGAGACAGCTGTGTTGGTGAGGTGATATGCAGTCTGCAGGTCGTCATTCTTGGGTGCGTGCAGGCTGTCACCCTTGGGCGCTTGTTGCTCCACCATCCCCAGCGAAGACTCTGTGTGTGTGGAGTCTCCCACCAAGGGGGGCTGATCTGCACCCCGCAGGCTGTCACCCTTGGGTACGTGTAGGTCCATCATACCTGGCGATGAGTTTGTGCGTGTGTTCTCTCCCACCAGGGGGGGCTCAGCCCCCCCTCCTTCAGAGCTGCTCAAGCCGTGCAGCCTCTTAGCACTGGGGGCTGTGGCGACTGTGTTGGGGGAGGGGGGGTGCTCCGACGGGGCGTGGGGCAAGGCCTTGCCAGCCGTGCTAGTAGACCTCTGCCTTTTTGAACCAGGTGTGGTCATATTGGCAGCGGTTGCAGCGGTTGGGGCCTTCCCCCCCACAGGACCTGCCTGGGTGGCTGTTGGGGACGTGACAGAGCTGGAAAATGCTGCAGATCCAGGTGAGCTGGATGTGGCATCCTTTCGGGCTTTGGTGGGGGTCAGTGGCTTGGCTCCACCATAGGATGTACCTGCAAGAGTTGGGTAGCGTTTGGTGAATTGAGTCCTTTGGACAAACCTGAAGGTAGCTAGTGCACCTGAAAGTTGACATTACGGGCATTTCAATGCAACTGAAAGCTTTGGGCTAGACCCAGTGGCTGGCAGTTGAAGCTGGCTGTAAGCTGCCATGCATAGCCCGACAAGCTCTATGCAGCGTCGCAAGCGACGCTAAAAAATGGCGGGGAGCGTTCACGACGGAGCGATAGGTGGCAAATGAAGCGAGTTAGTTACAAGACCGTTGGCTGACGTGTCAAGCTTCGTCTCGGTCAGACGGTTGGTCGCGGTCGATCGGACGGACAAATGAGTAACCCAGAGGGCTCCCGCTCCCTAGCTTTCCATAACTGCTAGTTCGGTGCAGCCCAGTGGCTGGCTGGCAAAGAGCCGCCTATAAGCGGCTATGAAAAGCTGAAAAGAAAAGCCCTGCCCTCTCTCCCGCATGACTACCTTTGGTTTTCTTAGCGCTGTGAGCAGCTGCAGCAAACACCTCTTCCGCTTTCTTCTTCTTTTCTACCTCAGCTTCCTTGCGTGCTCTCAGCCGTGCTGCAGCCGCTGCAGGTCCTGACACAGCTGCACCTGTATGTATGTATGTATGTATGTATATGCATGTATGTATGTATGTATGTATTTATGTATGTATGTATGTACATGCATGTATGTATGTTATAGTCCAGGGGTAGGCCAAATAGGCTAAAGAGACTTGCCCAACCGTGACAGGAAGGGCTAAAAAGGAAAAGCATTGATGAACTGAACCCCAAACAATCGTTGAACCGACGGGGGCCTTGAGTTTGTGCTACAGTGATAAATGAATAGATTAGTAATTTAATTAGTACATAGGGCAGAGGGTGATTGAGGTGGTCGTGTGACGAGCCTTTTACCATGGAAACAAAAAGCGAGCACTCGACTGACTGTACAGAGAAATAAAGAAGAAAATTATACAAACGCATCAGTGCATATGATCAAATCCTAACCTTGCACATCTGAGGAAGAGAGCTGTAAGGGTATGAACACATGAGCTTATATGATTCAGTTTATGAGATTGATGTAAACCCTAAACCCTAACCACACCCGAGGTGTGACTTGGAGACGCAGGCTGTGAGTTGGGTGCAGATTTAGCTGCAGAGTTGGTTGAAGCTTGTATGATTCAGTTTATGAGATTGATGGAAACCCTAAACCTTACACACCTGAGGTGCGACTTGGAGACGCAGGCCGTGAGTTGGGTGCAGACGCTCCACCCCTCCCAGCTTCCGACAGTGAAGTCTTCCCTGCTCCGTCGACTCTGGAGCTCTTGCCCTTGATGTGATCCAAGATGCTGCTGCCGCCTGCCGCCTCCTGCCCCCCTGTGGAGGGGCGTGACTGGGAGAGGGAGATGTTCCGGGAGGGCGAGGAAGGCCTACTGGAGGATGTCCTAGTTGGTGTGGAGGGGCGACCACTGTTTGTGGCCTTGGAAGGAGAGGTCTTGGAGATAGGGGAAGGAATGCCAGAGGCCCTACTGGGAGTAGAAGGGCGGCTACTGTTCCTGCCCCCTGAAGAGCTACCGCTACCACTACTGCCCTCATCCGCCTCGGCACTGCTGGACAGACTGAGAGAACGCCTGGGTTTGCCCTCCGTGCAGCCAGGCCTGCCACCTGCGGTTGTCGTGGCGCTGGCGCGGGTGGGGGTGGAGGGGGAGCTTCTGGAGGGAGATGGCGGCTGACCCCTGTCAGGCCGCTTCACTATCACGACCACCTTAAAGTCCTTGTCCTCCTCAGGTTCGTGGAAGGAGAGAGTATGAGGATCCTCGGCCACCTGTGCTTCTTCCAGGGGTGGGCTGCCACACACTGCTTCAGGTTCTGGTGGCACAACGGCCTGTATTGGCCCTAGCTCACCGCTCCATTCTAGCAGGCCCTGCTCATCGGCACCCTCTGGCCCCTGAGGTACAATAGCATGGATGGACACTACGTCTCCACACATCTCTAGCAAAGCCTGCTCATTCCCACCCTCTAGCTCTAAGGGTGCCATATCCTGGACTGGGACTATGTCTCCACTCATCTTCAGCAAAGCCTGCTCATTCCCACCCTCTAGCTCTAGGGGCACAATAGCCTGGACTGGGACTATGTCTCCACGTATCTCTAGCAAAGCCAGCTCATTCCCACCCTCTGGCTCTAGGGGTGCCATTTCCTGGACGGGCACTAAGTCCCCGCTAACTTCTAGCAAGCCCCCTTGTAAGGCGACTCCCAGGGCCAAGCCGGTTGTCAGCTCACCCACGGACTCATCCAAAGGGATAAGGTCAAGTCCAGCAAAAGGCACAAGAGATTGGGTGTTATCACCCTGTGCGTGTGATGCCTCATCTAGTTGGTGTGTTCCCACAAGGGTGAGAGCCAGTCCAGAGCTGCAAGCTCCATCCTCGGTGGATTCACTTCCCCCACTATCAGAGGTGGAGCGGGGTCTTAATGATGCGGCTGGGGCGTGAGGTTCACCAACACTCACTCCACCTTCTGAAGCTAAGTAGGGTTTAAAGGCATGGGCTTGAGGTGCACCAACAATCACTCCACCTTCCAAGGCAAGGTATGGGTAAGAGGCTGATGCTTGAGGTTCACCAACACTGACTCCACCCTCTGAGACATAGTAGGGGTTCAAGGTGTGGGCGGAGACATCTGTGTACCTTACGCTTGCGCCACCTTCAGAGGTAAAGCAGGCATCCAGAGACTGGACTCCTGCCCTGCTGTATGTAATGCTTGCTCCACCCTCGGAGGCGAAACACGCATCAAGGGACTGGGCTGCTAGCCTGTTGTCCGCGTAGCTTGCTCCACTGTCCGATGCGAAGCAAGCATCCATGGGCGGTCCTGATACCTTACTACCCACGGCACTTGCCCCACCCTGGGAGGCGAAACACGCATCAAGGGACCGGGCTGCTAGCCTGTTGTCCGCGTAGCTTGCCCCACCGTCCGATGCGAAGCAAGCATCAAGGAACTGGCCTGGTGCCTTGCCACCCAAAGCACTTGCCCCACCTTCGGAGGCAAAACACACGTCAAGGGACTGGGCTGCTAGCCTGTTGTCCGCATAGCTTGCCCCACCGTCCGATGCGAAGCAAGCATCCATGGACGGGCCTGGTACCTTGCCACCCACGGCACTTGCCCCACCCTGGGAGGTAAAGCACACATCGAGGGACATGCTTGGTAGCTGACTGCCACCAGCACTTGGCCTGGCCTGGTCAACAGACATCCCGCCCACATATCTGAAGCATGCGTCAAGTGAGGGACCTGGACCTTTGGCCTGCCCAGCACCTGTCCCACCGTCAGAAGCAAAGCAAGCTTCAAGGCCACTTTGTGCAGCCTTGTTGCTGCTGTGGATATCAACCATAGACCCCCCTCCTTCCGACACACAGCATGCGTCTAGTACCAGAACCCGAGCCCCACCACCGGTCACACTAACTCCACCGACTGGCCTGTTCTTTGCCTCGGGCATGGCACCACTGTGCCCATCAATCCCGGTGTCTTGCTCCAGCACGGTTACAGAGGCAGGTACCGGGTTTGCGGTCACAGTGTTGCCGTCCACCTGATCGGTGGTCTGTGGGCCAGGTAGAGGGTTCATCATGGATGCGAACATCTCTGCCTCAGCCTCAAAATCCCCAGAGAAGCCGAAGCTACTGCCGCCGCTGACGCCGCCGGCAGAGGTGTAGGCATTCACGCTGCCGGATGGCTTGGCTTGATTAAGAGTGATGTCTGCAGGCGGCTTGGCTTGATGAGACGTGACGCCTGCAGGTGGCTTGGCCTGGTAAGCAGCGATGTTGGCAGGTGGCCTGGCCTGATCAGTACCAACCCAAGCACCACCTTGGGTGCTAGTGGTAGATCTAGCCATCATGCTATCTTCCCAGTCAGAGCTTTTCCCCAAGCTTGTTATTCCTAGGGTGGGTTGGATGAGTGTGGTGGGTTGGATGAGAGGGGTGAGTTGAATGAGTGGTGTGGGTTGGATAAGTGGGGTGGGTTGGATGAGAGGGGTGGGTTGGATGAGTGTGGTGGGTTGGATGATAGGGGTGAGTTGAATGAGTGGTGTGGGTTGGATAAGTGGGGTGGGTTGGATGAGAGGGGTGGGTTGGATGAGTGTGGTGGGTTGGATGAGTGGGGCGGGTTGGATGAGTGGGATGGGTTGGATGAGAGGGGTGGGGGTGGATGAGTGGGATGGGGTGGGATCGATTGTTTTGGGTTCGGTTCATCAGTGCCTTTTCTCTTGAAGCCCTTCCTATCATGGTTGGGCAAGTCCCTTTAGCCTATTTGGCCTACCCTTGGACTGTAACATACAGACAGACTAGGGGTGGGTGAGTGGGATGGGATGGATGAGGTGGATGGATGGGGTAGGGTGGAATGGATGAGGTGGATGGGGTGGGGTGGATGAGGTGGATGTGTTAATCTGTCCAAAGATTATCGCGTGACATATCATACAATAATATACAAAATCATACTCCTGAGGTGGATGGGGCAAATGGTTTTATCTCTTGACAGTTCTCTTGTGACAGCTGTGACAGTTCCATCTATTGACAGTTCTGTTGTGACAGTTGTAACAGTTCCATCTATTGACAGTTCTGTTGCAACATAAGCTGAAGGATTTTGATGGCAAACACCTTCAATCTTATCAATGGGTCAACTTGAATGCATACAACTTCCACTCAGCGCGCTTGATACTTCAAATGTATTCACCACGGAAAAAGAAGCAGGTCATTGACGGCGAGCGGCCGAATTGTTGGCCGGAGCCATATAACCAAGTTCAAGAAGAAGCAATTTTACAATCTAAGAGTTCAAGCGCTGTGATTTCATACCTTTAAAGAGTTCCATTCTCTTGACGTCAAACACCTTGAAGCTAATCGAAGGGTCAACATGAATGCAGACAACTTCCACTCAGTGCAGATTAAACACACATGTTTTCACCACGGAAAAATAAGCAGGTCAATAAGGGTGAGCGGCCAAATTGTTGGCCGGAGCCATGTAACCAAGTTCAAGAAGAAGCAATTCTACATGCAAAAGTTCAAGCGCTGTGATTTCATACCTTCAAAGAGTTCCATGCTTTCAAGCGAGACTTGACCAACAGATGATCCTCCGACACTTCGGTTTTGCACTTGCTCAGCAACGGAAGCAGCTCTGTTACAGGCAGCATCCGACATCCCAGCGGTTAACATGGCCCTGCTTGCGCCTGCCTCGGTAATCCCAGCAGTTGTTTCAGCCCAGCTAGAGCCAGCATCCGACATCCCAGCAGTTGAAATGGCCCTGCTTGCGCCTGCCTCGGTCATCCCAGCAAATGTTTCAGCCCTACTAGAGCCAGCATCCGACATCCCAGCAGTTGAAATGGCCCTGCTTGCGCCTGCCTCGGTCATCCCAGCAAATGTTTCAGCCCTACTAGAGCCAGCATTCGACATCCCAGCAGTTGAAATGGCCCTGCTTGCGCCTGCCTCGGTCATCCCAGCAAATGTTTCAGCCCTACTAGAGCCAGCATCCGACATCCCAGCAGTTGAAATGGCCCTGCTTGCGCCTGCCTCGGTCATCCCAGCAAATGTTTCAGCCCTACTAGAGCCAGCATTCGACATCCTAGCAGTTGAAATGGCCCTGCTTGTGACTGCCTCGGTCATCCCAGCAGTTGGTGCTCCCAAGGTGGGAATGGAGGACAACCTCCTGTAATGGGCATCTGAGATGGATGTGTCTCTTGCCCTGGTAGCGTGTGGCGCATCCTCGATGTTACACGGGAGTATTGAAGGGATCTTTGATCCTCGCCTGGTACGGGATGGGGAGATGGGGAGGGCCCCATCCCCCTGCATGGGCATGCCTTTCTCTGGCTGGGGTGGCGGGGCTGAGGTGTGCCCCTCCTCGGCCTGGCTACCTGCTGCCGCTGCAGACCGCCCAGTGGAGGTCGGGGTGCTTGGGACTGCGCTGGCTGAGATTCCAGGGATGCTGCTGACTCTCTTGAGGTCTCTTGTGGCGCGCCTACTGCTGCCGAAGAGGGGATTCTCGGAGAACAGGACCTTGGACACGCTCCCTGGCGCTCTGTCGATAGGGCTGCGAGGCGCCGACTCTACGGTGCTTCTCCTTGAGCTGCGGCCGTAGACAAGTCTTCCTGAAGGGAGGCCACTTGACAGGCTGCTCCGCCTTGAACTGCCGTTATACACCTGGCCTGCAGAGGGGAAGCCGCTGGACAGTGAGTCTGAGTCCGAGAACAAGACGTGCTGCAGCGCGGGGCTGAACAGCTGACCGATTGCATGGTCAGCAGTCCCAGCTGCCTGCTCTGCTAGCAAGGTCTCCGATTCCGTGTGTCCCTCTGTGTCCCTCTCTGTATGTCCCTCTATGTCTATCTCTGTTTTCACCTCAGTGCATCTCTCTGTGTCCCTCTCTGTGTGTCCCTCTGTATCAATCTCGGTGCGCCCCTCTGTGTGTCCCTCTGTGTCGAAGCCCATGGCAATAGCCCCTGCAGGTAAGGAATCACACTCCGGCTGAGCCTCCATGCCTGAGCTGCAAGCTACATTCTCTGTATGCATGGGATCAGATGTCACCAGTCTCTCTAGGCCTGAGCTCAGGGCTAAAGCCTGGGTGGACCCACCGCCACTGCTTGTCTGTCTTTGGACCACCTGCACGGCACCGTCTAAGCCTTGGCACCGGAGTATCACCTTGTCAACGCTCTGCTGGATACCTGGGGTTGGGTGGGTCGGAGGTTGGGGTGGGTTGGTGGGCTGGGTGGCTTTGTAGTTGAGGTGGGTCAGTGGTTGGGTTGGTGGTGATGGTGAAGATGATGTGGGGACACTGGGTTGAGGGTTGGGGTGGGTTGGTGGTGGGGAGGTGATGCGGGGAGGCTGGGTCGGTGGTTGGGTGGGGTTGGTGGTGGATGGGTTGGTGTTCGGGGGCTTATGTTTGGGGTGGGTTTGAGTTTGGTGGTGGTGAGGTGAGGTGAGGTGGGGAGGCTGGGTCAGGGGGGTGGAGTTGGGTTGGTGGGGGTGGCAAGCCGAGCGGGGGTGGGGGGTGTTTGGTGGTGGGTGGGCTGTTATGTGGGCTGGTGGGAGGGTGGTTGGAGCTCTGCTGGATACCTGGGGCAATGTCGGTCTTGTTGGGCCTGGCCATGTAAGGGTTCGTGCTGGGCTGGGTCGGGCCGGAATGGTCCTGGCCATGTTTGGCCTGGTCATATTGGAAGTGAAACACTGTCAAGTCCTCCAGAGCGGCCGCCAACAGTGCAGCTTGCTTTTGAAGCATGAGGGACAGGGCGACAGGGTCATTAGCTGCTGTGCCGAGCACCCCGACCATAGGCGCAGTCACTGTGTAGGTGTTGGGCCCCCAGATGGAGGGGCGGCTGGGGGAAGAGGTTGACTTGGGCCTGTGGTCAAGGGCATTGCGGCCCAGCTCAGTGCAAGCCTGCCCCAGCTCCTGGACCAGCCCAGCAGCCCGCAGGTCACTGCGGAGCGCAGCCCCGCCCTCGCTAGCAGCCCTGGCCAGGCGCTGGGAGGCTGCAGGAGCTACTGCCCCCTGGCCTGCCCCTCCTTGGCTGTACACACCAGGGCGGCGTACTGCCAGCGGCTGCATGGCGTTGTACATCTTCCCCATCACATGCTCCACCAGAAGGAGCGTCTCTTGCAGAAGAGGCTCAGCAGAAGAGGTAGACACACCCCCTTCCGAGGAATCAGCACGAGGTCCCGCATGAGTATGATCAAGTAAAAGGGTATCAGCATCAGGGCTGACAGCACTAGTCGTGTTGGTGATGGCATCCATCATGCCTGCAGTATAGAGTGCCCCATCTCTGCTGGTGATGATGTCTATCAGATCAGCAGTATATAGTGCCCCATCCCTGCCAATGATGACGTCTGTCAGACCAGCAGTAGATAGTATTGTACCCTTGTTAGTGATGGAATCTGCTTTGGCAGCAGCAGCCACGACATTACGGAAACCAGCCTCCGGGGTGTCCACAGGTGAAATGAATTCTAGCACCGCTCCCAAGGGTGTTGTGGCCAGGGACTTGAGACTGGCTTGGCCTGAGCTGCCCGCCGCCTGTGAGACCTGTGGCGGTCTTAGGGGCGAGGCAAGGTCACCTGCTGTGGATGGTAGGCGTCGGTCTCTTGCGGCAGGCTTGGGGGGTGAGAATATATCCAGCCATTGGGAGCTCTGGATCACCTATAGGTGGGGAACGGCAACTAATATTAGTGTTTGGAAAACTAATATTAATTAATATTATTACAGTGTCACAATAGTATTAGTTTTTCAAATAAATCCAAAATTCTGGTGAGACGGCTCGCCATCTAATAATAACTAACATTCACATATAGTATTCATTAAATTAACTAACATAATAACTAACATTCACAAATAGTATTCATTAAATTAACTAACATAATAACTAACATTCACATATAGTATTCATTAAATTAACTAACATAATAACTAACATCGCACAGAAGTATTCATTAAATATAACTAACATGCACATATTAGGTATTCATTAAAGGAAATACATAAATAAACATTCACAGGAACGTATGAGTATTCATTAAAGTAACCTAAAGAAGTAACATTAATCACATTCACAGTAAGAGTATTTTCAGTAAAGGATTACAAAAGCAACGTAACAGCACCACATTAGTATGCAGGATAGAGGAACGAACAGAAGAACGAACTAGGTCACATAGAGGAGGCATGGAAAGGATACCGAACAGAATAAACATCCACAGGTTCACATAGAGGAGGATTAAAGGAACAAACAGTAACAGAAACAGGAGGCAGGCAAGTAACGAAACAAACTAAAAGGCAACAGGCACATAGCATTCTTAATCCTACACCGAACAGATTTTAAACATCAAGTACATATAGTATTCATTAAATTAACTAATTTAGCCTTTCCCTACCTACTGGTCAGGGCAGGCGAAATGGGTGGGTGATTGTGAGATGAAAGATGAATCACGATTTTGCGTATTTGACTTTTATTTGGGGGTATATAAGATATCCAGCTATATGTGATCTTGGTCGTATGTAGGGCAGGGCACCAGGGCAGGGCATGCATACGGGGTCAATGGTTGGTGAGCGGTGGGTGAGTGGTGGTTGCTGCTTACACATGCTGACTAACACCTAGTACCTGGGGAGATGGAGATGCTCACCTGACCGTAGCGCCCTTGCATGATCCTCAGGAAAGTAACTATGATATCGTTGGCTGCACATGCTGCTTGCGCATGCCTACTAACACCTAGTACCTGGGGAGATGGAGATGCTCACCTGATCGTAGCGCCCTTGCATGATCCTCAGGAGAGTGACTATGATATTGTTGGCTGCACATGCTGCTTACACACGCTGACTAACACATAGTACCTGGGGAGATGAAGATGCTCACCTGACCGTAGGGCACTTGCATGATCCTCAGGAGAGTGACTATGATATCATTGGCTGCACATGCTGACTAACACCTAGTACCTGGGGAGATGGAGATGCTCACCTGATCGTAGCGCTCTTGCAGCATGGCATCTTGTTCTCTGCTTGCGTCCATCACATTGGGGCGCACCCCTTCCCCAGCCTCAACACTGCTGTGTTGTTGGACAGTTTCCAGTGGCTGGTGATCGCATGTGTTCAGGGCATCTGTCCAAGTGCCGTCCTCTTGATAGGGCAAATCACCGTCTGCCCAATTGGCTCTCCTGGAGAAGAGTGTGCGATGAAGGACACAAATTTGCCTTTGTGCATAATGATTGTCTTGTATGAAGAGATTGGATCAAGCATATAATTGTATTATATCAATGATTGTTTTGTATGAATGATTGTATACAATACAACAGGGTGACACTGGGCCTCCACACTGGGCCCCCATACAACAGGGTGACACTGAGCCCCCAGTGTCACCGTGTTGTCCGTTTGACCCAGTAGTAATAGTGGTGGTGGTGGTGTATGATTGTATTGTATCAATGATTGTATTATAAGGAGAGGTTGGGTCAAGTATATTTTGATAATAATGCTTTGATTTGATTATGTTACTGCCCATGATTGTGATTGGATTGATTATGTTTATGCGGTTGTATCCCGGTTCGGCGAATGGTTCAATGGTTGATCAGTTTGCTGGACTGAAGAAGGTGTTGGGTTCAAATCCCTACGGGTGCATTTTAGTGTTCGCAGTCGCTGTCAACCGTCATGGTAGCACAGTCCAGGTAAAGTAGCGGCCCGTTCTCAAACGCCGGAAGACAGGGATCCCTTAATACCACGCCCCACCAGGCGTTATCATTACTTATTGATTTTAATGAGTGTGCTAGCATACCTGGTTGGAGCCGACTCAGCCTCATCTCCGGTTTCAATGACGGTGGCTAGCTGTGTGGATCGCTCTCCGGATACCTGGCTGCTTGACCTCGATGCAATGTCGTAGAGTGGGTTGAACAGCAGATCTGGCTGAGAGCTGTGTCACAGGAGAGGGGTAATTGGACAGGGGTGGTGAGAGAGGGTTGATGGGAGAGGGAGGGGTGGTGTGAAAGGGGTGTACAGCAGATCTGGCTCAGAGCTGTGCCACAGGAAAGGGGTTGTGGGAGAGGGTTGATGGGTGATGGCAGATGGGTGGTGGGAGATAGGTAATGTGAGATGGATGGTGGGAGAGGGCTGATGTGAGAGGGTTGATGTGAGAGGGTTGATGTGAGAGGGTTGATGTGAGAGGGTTGATGAGAGAGGGTTGATGTGAGAGGGTTGATGTGAGAGGGTTGATGTGAGGGGGTTGATGTGAGATGGTTGATGTGAGAGGGTTGATGTGAGAGGGTTGATGAGAGAGGGTTGATGTGAGAGGGTTGATGTGAGAGGGTTGATGTGAGAGGTGTTGATGAAGAGGGTTGATGAAAGAGGGTTGATGTGAGAGGGTTGATGTGAGAGGGTACGAATGCGAGAAGTCGATGGTACTGAAATGAGATGTTGATGGTACAAATATGAAATGGTGATGGAACGGATTTTATATGGTGATGGTACAAATGAGAGAAGGAGATGAAGTACAAATATGAGATGGAGATGAAGTACAAATATGAGATTCTTTTTCCGGAGATAATGTACCTGGCACCGCTAGCTTGGGCGGTCCCATAATCCGGGATCTCGTCAAAGGAAAGTCCTAAGCCACTGGTTCCCAGAGAGGCAGCGCATAAGGACTCCCTGATGGAGCCGGATTCATGGATGCTACCCTCCTCTTGGTCGAAGCGTCTGGATGGGCCGACGGCTACGGCATGGTAGCTTCTGGATGGAATGCCTGCTTCGGGGATGCCGCCCTCCTTGTGGAAGGACTTTCCTGAGAGGATGATGCTATCCACGTCATGGGATGTTCTTTCTGATGGGAGGCTATCGATATCATGACAGAACATTCCTGAAGGGAAGCTGCCCTCATTTTGGAAGAAGCTTCTGCGAGCAATGCTAGTTACGTCACGGTAGGACCTTCCTGAGAGGGGCGTTGATGTCGCTGTAGAGCCATCAGGGGTAGAGCTTAGGGACAGTGGTGTGGACAGACAGGTGACGACTGCGCTACCTGGGGTTTGGAGACCAGCATCTATCAGCTGGGTGGATAGCTTGTGGGCTTGGTCCAAGAGGATCTACATAAGAGTGAGAGGGATTGTTGAGTAGAGCAGGTGTATCATAGCTTTTGTGTTCAGCTACAAGCAAACAGCTTCTAGGCAATTCCCCTGACTGGCTATTCAGCCACGCCTAACACAACCTAGTGCACCTTCAAGCTGACACGCTCTGCTGTTCAGAACTGCTGAACTGTTTGGGTGTAGCTCAATGGCTGGCTCAAGGAGCTGCCTAGAAGCTACTGCTCGTGGCCGACCAAAAACCCTATGTGGTGAAAGATGCTTGGGTTGGGGTATTTGGGTTGAACTGTTGGTTATGAAATGCATTCAGCACGAGCAGCGTACAAGCAAGGCGTCCATTGATGTCTCCATTTTTGACCCGTTCTTGAATACCAAGCCTAACATGCAAAAAACAGTTCTGGGGTGCAAGTGCTTGGGTGGGGGTATTTGGGTTAAACTGTTGGTGGTCATGAAATGCATTCAGCACGAGCAGCGTACAAGCAAGGCGGCAATTGATGTTTACATTTTTTGACCGGTGCTTGAATACCAATACCAAGCCAATACCTTATACCAATATGCCCTAACCAATACCAATTATACCAATACCAATAATACCAAGAACGAGCCAATACCTTATGACAATAGCAATTGTACCAATGCCAATAATACCAATACCAAGCCAATACCTTATTCCAATGTGCCCTATACCAATACCAATTATACCAATACCAATAATACCAAGACCGAGCCAATACCTTATGACAATACCAATAATACCAAGACCGAGCCAATACCTTATGACAATACCAATAATACCAAGACCGAGCCAATACCTTATGACAATACCAATAATACCAAGACCGAGCCAATACCTTATGACAATACCAATTATACCAATACCAATAATACCAAGACTGAGCCAATACCTTATACCAATACCAATCATACCAATGCTGAGCCGATACCTTATACCAATACCAATCATACCAATACAGAGCTGATACCTTATACCAATACCAATTATACCAATCATAGCAAGCCTGCCATGCAAGGCATTGAAGAGACGTTGACTGGTACACCCACCCACCCACCCACACATACAACCCTGCATCTCTTCTGCCCAGACATCAGAGCCACAGTTAGCACTACACCCACACCTGATTCTCCCCCCCCCCCCCCCCCCCCCCCCCGCAACCCACCCACCCCCCGCCTCGACCCCAACCCCCCACCCTCTCCCAGAGATTCAAGAGGTGTGGCGCGCATCAGCATACCTATCGAAAATACCTAGTCCAAAAGAGTCTAACAGACAATTGGTATAAAAAGTATCTTTGTCTTAAAAGACACTTTTAATACTACACTTATACTTCCAATATTATATTCTAGCGTTCTTGGCTATAAAATGCATGTTCTCACAGGCTTTCTGTGGGGAAATGCAAAGTTGTTTTGATGCGACCTTTGAGCTCTGCCCTATACCGTGCTTCGCAACAATCCTGGCATCAGGCTTGCATCGCAAATTTTGCTACACAACTAACTGGACCTACAGAAAGCTGAAAACAAACAAACAAAGGAGAAGAAAATGCAAGGAGAAGAAGTTCACTGACCTGGATTCGATTCCAGCCCTCTTGGTCAAACTCGTCTGACTCTTGTCCAGCCGATGCAGAATCGTCTAGTAGACTGGCTAGAGCCACTTGCAAGTTGCTCAGTTGTTTTGAAGCATCCTATAGGTTTGGGTTTGTTGGGTTTGAATTTGGGGGTTTGTTGGGTTTGGGTGTGTGCTGTAAGGTTCGAGGCGTGGGGATTGGGGTCGAGGGAGGTGTGCATGGCACATGGCACATTAACCCACCCTATAGGCACTTACCGACCTCATAGCAGCTCCCATCAATGCACGTTGTGAGTGCATTCTCGCTATGTATGCGCTGCTGTTCCAGCTTTGCGACCTTACTAACCAAAGACAAACTGCCGCATCCACCTGCTACCCCAACCCAAGCCCATCACCCAACATGACACATGCCAGCAGGGGCAGCAGTAGTCACTGACCAAGCTCACATAAGCTCCCATCAATGCACGTTGTGAGTGCATTCCCTCTCTCTCTGCACAGCCGTTCCAGCTTTGCGACCTTACTAACCAAAGACAAAACAGCCACATCCACCTGCTACCCCAACACAAGCTCATTACCCAAGATGACACATGCCAGCAGGGGCAGCAGTAGTCACTTACCAAGCTCACATAAGCTCCCATCAATGCACGTTGTGAGTGCATTCCCTCTCTCTCTGCACAGCCGTTCCAGCTTTGCGACCTTACTAACCAAAGACAAACAGCCGCATCCACCTGCTACCCCAACACAAGCCCATTACCCAAGATGACACATGCCAGGAGGGGCAGCAGCAGTAACTGACCAAGCTCACATAAGCTCCCATCAATGCACGTTGTGAGTGCATTCCCTCTCTCTCTGCACAGCCGTTCCAGCTTTGCGACCTTACTAACCAAAGACAAACAGCCGCATCCACCTGCTACCCCAGACCAAGCTCATTACCCAAGATGACATATGCCAGCAGGGGCAGTGGTAGTCACTTACCAAGCTCATAGAAGGTCCCATCAATGCACGTTGTGAGTGCATTCCCTCGCTCACGGCACTGCTCCTTCCACCAGTGGGCTCCACACACGCAGTGGTGCTTGTGCTGCTTAGCTGTGCCGCCTCAGCCAGCGCCTCCTGCTCTGTGATTTGGTCTTGCAGGGTGGATAACTGGGATAGCAGTGTGTCCAGCTGCTGGATAGCTTCGAGGGAGTGGGGAAGGGCTACTGCTGGGGTGGCATACCTGAAGAGGTGGGTGGATGGGTGGGTGGGTGGGTGGGTGCATGGGCATGTGTGTGTTTGTGTGGGTGGGTGTGTGTTTGTGTGGGTGGGTGTGTGTTTGTGTGTTAGTGTGGGTGGGTGTGTTTGTGTGGGTGTGGGTGTGTTTGTGTGTTTGTGTGGGTAGGGAAGTCAGGGATGGGTATCTGATGAAACTCACCAATGCATGTATGTATGTTACAGTTGCGTGGGGCATTATCCTTCAGGCGGTTGTCTGTTGGTGAACACTCCACGTCTGCAGACACCACTGCTGGACCTTATTGACATGTGCACCTTGGGATATTGAACAGTATCGCTGAGTATCGCATGATATATTTCTGAATGATATTATTTGTTCTATGATGTATTTATATATGATATATTGCCCTTTATTATAAGGGACCAGTACGTTATTGAGATCCCTACATACACCAACATGTTGACTAATATTGCTTTTACTGCCCAAGGCTACGAGCAGCAAAATTGCTGGCTGTTGCCAACCAACCAACCAACCAACCAACCTGTCTATTATACCACCGGACAAGGCATGTAAGCATGTATAATGATTAGGTTTGGGTAGGCTTGTGCCAGTCACTGTGCAAAAAATCCACTTCGTCTTTCCTCCCGATGACATGTACCAACCATTGTTCCTGTGTTTAGCTAAGCGTAGCAGCTTCTTGGGGTCGATGGTGGTAGGGTGGGGTGGGGATTGGGGGTCAAGGGTGGTAGGATGGGGGTGGTGGGGGTGGGGGGGGGTCAAGGGTGATAGGGGGTGGTGGTGGTGGGGGGGGTGGGGATTGGGGGTCAAGGGTGGTAGGATGGGGTGGGTGGGGGGGGTGGGTGGGGGGTGGGGGGGGGGGGGGGGGATTGGGGGTCAAGGGTGGTAGGATGGGGTGGGGTGGGGTGGGGTGGGGTGGGGGGGGGGGGTCAAGGTGGTAGGGTGGGGGGGGATGGGGGTCAAGGGTGGTAGGATGGGGTGGGGGGTGGGTGGGGGTGGGTGGGGGTGGGGGTGGGGGGGGGGGTCAAGGGTGGTAGGGTGGGGGGGGGATGGGGGGTCAAGGGGTGGTAGGATGGGGTGGGTGGGTGGGTGGGGGTGGGGGGTGGGGGTGGGGGGGGGTCAAGGGTGGTAGGGTGGGGTGGGGATTGGGGTCAAGGGTGGTAGGATGGGGTGGGGTGGGGTGGGTGGGGGTGGGGGGGGGGGGGGTCATGGGTGGTAGGGTGGGGTGGGGATTGGGGGTCAAGCGTGGTAGGATGGGGTGGGTGGGGGTGGGTGGGGGGTGGGGGGTGGGGGTCAAGGGTGGTAGGGTGGGTGGGGATTGGGGGGTCAAGGGTGGTAGGATGGGGTGGGTGGGGTGGGGGTGGGGGGGGGGGTCAAGGGTGGTAGGGTGGGGTGGGGATTGGGGGTCAAGTGTGGTAGGATGGGGTGGGTGGGGTGGGTGGGGGTGGGGGTGGGGGGTCAAGGGTGGTAGGGTGGGGGGGGGATGGGGGGTCAAGGGTGGTAGGATGGGGTGGGGTGGGGTGGGTGGGTGGGGTGGGTGGGGGGGGGTCAAGGGTGGTAGGGTGGGGTGGGGATTGGGGGTCAAGGGTGGTAGGATGGGTGGGTGGGGTGGGGGGTGGGGGGTAAGAGTGGTAGGGTGGGGTGGGGATTGGGGTCAAGGGTGGTAGGATGGGGTGGGGTGGGGTGGGTGGGGGTGGGGGGGGGGGGTTCAAGGGTGGTAGGGGGGGTGGGGATTGGGGGTTCAAGGGTGGTAGGATGGGGTGGGTGGGGTGGGTGGGGGTGGGGGGGTCAAGGGTGGTAGGGTGGGGTGGGGATTGGGGGTCAAGGGTGGTAGGATGGGGTGGGGTGGGGTGGGGGGGTGGGTGGGGGGGTGGGTGGGGGGGGGTCAAGGGTGGTAGGGTGGGGTGGGGATTGGGGGTCAAGGGTGGTAGGATGGGGTGGGTGGGGTGGGGGGGGGGGTCAAGGGTGATAGGGGGTGGGGGGTGGGGGGGATGGGGGGGATTGGGGGTCAAGGGTGGTAGGATGGGTGGGGTGGGGTGGGGTGGGGTGGGGGGGGTCAAGGGTGATAGGGGGTGGGGGGGTGGGGGGGATGGGGGGATTGGGGGCTCAAGGGTGGTAGGATGGGGTGGGTGGGGTGGGTGGGGATGGGGTGGGGGGGTCAAGGGTGATAGGGGGTGGGGGGGTGGGGGGGATTGGGGGTCAAGGGTGGTAGGATGGGGTGGGTGGGGGTGGGTGGGTGGGGTGGGGTGGGGGGGGGTCAAGGGTGATAGGGGGTGGGGGGTGGGGGTGGGGGTGGGGGGGGGGGATTGGGGGTCAAGGGTGGTAGGATGGGGTGGGTGGGGTGGGGGTGGGGGTGTGGGGGGGGTCAAGGGTGATAGGGGTGGGGTGGGGTGGGGGGGGGGATTGGGGGTCAAGGGTGGTAGGATGGGGTGGGGTGGGGTGGGGTGGGTGGGGGGTCACGGGTGATAGGGGTGGGGGGGGGGATAGTGATACTAACCTGTCTGTAGGTGTGTTGGTAATCACAAGATTGCTTGGTGGAGACTCTGGCGGCAATTGTGAATTGAGCCCCCGGCGCAAAGATGGAGGGGTACCCATGCTGATCCTGCGACCTAGTGAGCGCATGTCTGAAATCACCCGCTCGATGTCTGCGATGGCATTTGTCCTTGGGGCGGGGGCGGGGGGAGGCTCCACTGGTACCAAGGCAAGCTGGGAGTCTGCTGGGCTGTTGAGGCCTGTTCCTGGATGAGCCATATGGTGAAAGTTTAATCAATGGTGATCATGATATAGGAATGATGTTGGTGATATTTATAATTACAAAAACATAACAGTTCGGACTTCAGGGGGATTTGTCTTGGTCCACTTGAACTGGAAGTCTGATGGGTTGTTGAGGCCTGTTATTGGATGAGCCATGTTATGCAAGTTTAATCAATGGTGGTCATGATATGGGAATGATTTTGGTGATATTGATAATTAAAAAACATAAGAGTTCAAAATTCATGATTACTTTACTAAGTGGCTCACCTCATCCATGCCACAGAGAGCAGGTGGTAGACACACACAGATGACATGCATGCAGTGCACAATCAACCAGAGCCGAAGGCCTCATGCCTGGGTACAACAGGACTACTTTCCTTGACAGTGCATATCAAGTGGCTCACCTAATCCATACCACAGAGAGCAGGTGGTAGATACAATGAGATGAATCGCATGCAGACGTGCATGCAGTGCAAAATCATACAGAGTAGAAGGTCTCATGTCTGGGTACAACATGATTATTATGGCTCACAGTGGCTCGCCCACAAGTAGCAGGTGCTAGACACACTGAGATGACGTGCATGCAGTGCACAAGCATACAGAGCAGAAGGTCGCATGCCTGGGAACAACAGGATTACTATCCTTGACAATGCACATCAAGTGTACATGCATATACCACCCAGCTTTCTGGGGGGTGCTTGCACTGGTTACAACCACCAACCACCAACCACCAAGCTTTCTGGGGTTTGCTTGCACCCGGTACAACCACCAACCACCAACCACACAGCTTTCTGGGGGTTGCTTGCACTGGTTACAACCACCATTAACCAACCACGCAGTATTGACAATGCAAACAAACAGCAGGATAAGCAATGTGTTTCATAAGTGGCAAACCAAGTACTTAACACAGAGAGCAGGCAGCAGGCACACAGAGATGACGTGCATGCAGTACACAAGCATACAGATCAGAAGGTCTTGTACCTGTGTCAGATCTGGATGCCACATCCAGTCTGGGTACACTGGGCAGCGCCCGATTTGCGAATTCAATAGACTTAGCGCTGGAGTAGTTGGACGAGCCGCTTGTTTCGCTGGCACCACCAAAGCTCCCTCTAATAGAATTAGCGTCCCTTCTATCAATTGAGGCGCAGGAGTAGTTTGACAAAACGATTGCCTGGCTGGCACCTCCAACACTCCCTCTAGTAGAATTAGCATCCCCTCTATCAAAGGAGGCCCTGGAGTAGTTTGACAAAACGATCGCCTGGCTGGCACCTCCGACACTGCCTCCACCAGAGCCAGCGTCCCTTCTATCAATTGAGGCGCTGGAAAAGTTTGACAAAACGCTTGTCTGGCTGGCACCTCCAGCAGAGGTAGCGTCTCTTCTATCGATGGAGGCACTGGAGTAGTTTGACAAAACGATCGCCTGACTGGCTTCTACGACACTGCCTCCAGCAGACTCAATGCTCCTACCTCCAGTGGAAGAGGCAGTGCGACGGCAGTCAGCTGCGGGGCAGCCATCAGCAGTAGGGGTATAGTCATCACCTCCCACACTGCCTCCAGCAGAGGGAGGGAGGCGACTCTGATCAGCAACCTGACTGGCGGGGCGTGAAGCTATGCTGGCTGCAGAGTAGAAGCCGCTATCACCCGCACTGGATGGGAAACGGCTTGTTGTTGCAGAGGTCGTGTCTCCATCCCCTGCGGATGAGGGGAAGCGACTAAGCCCACTCTCGTAGAGTGACTGGGCCCTGCTTGGCCCCCCTGCACTAATCCACAGGTAACTGGGGTCCGGTTGCAACATTTTGTTGGCCGTGTCTGGGTTGGAGTCTCTACCTCCATAGCCGTCATCACCTGGGATGGAGAATGTGACCGTTCTCCGCCTGCAAGGTGATGTAAGTGAACCAGATAAGTAATTATAGCACCTTGTGGGACGTGGTATTAAGGGAGCCCCGTCTTACGGCGGTAGAGAACGGGCTGCTTCTTCTACCTGGAAAGAGCTACCATGGCGGTTGACATCGACCGCAAACACTATAGCGCACCCGTAGGGATTCAAACCCAGCAACTTAATTGGTTCAACAAGCTCAACCATTGAACCTAAACCAGATAATGTAAGTAGGCAAGATATGCACTTGACATGCGCCTGACCCACGCTTGAAATTCAAATTTAAATTCGCCGCTAAAGCATCGGTGCTAAAAGAGTCGCTTGCCCCCCTTGTAAGCGGAGCTATATGCACTGAAGTGCTTTTAAAATGGGACTTAGCCCCATTTCAAAACCCACATCTGGACCATACCTAGGGAATGGCAATATGATACCATATGTCATCATGTCATCATATGATGCTGGCAGTCTGACTAGGCCAAAGTTACCATTTATATACAATAGCATATGATATGCCGGTCCCTAAATTAGTACAATTTGTATGATATCATATGATATCATACATGCTTTGGTCAACATCATATGATATGCTGGTCCCTAACCATACCTGCGGGGCTGAATGATGTCCATATCACTACCACTGGTCTGCATATAGTGTTCTGACCTTGGCTCTGAGGGAGCTCCTCCGGGGCAGTTGCCAACAGCCTTGGCTGAGTCCACAAGCGGGCCCAAGTGGCTTGGCTCTGAGGGTGCTCCTCCCGGGCAGTACCCAACAGCCTTGACTGCATCATAGAGCCAGCCCAGGAGGCTTGTGAGCGAAGAGGCTGCGGTGGCTGGAGACTGCCTAAGCTGGCTGATGAGGAGCTCAAGATCGGAAACAGCTAGCACCACCTGCTGATCGGGAGTGCTCCCTCCAGGTGTGGAAGACCAACGGGGAGACTGAGAGTGGCCGGCGGAGGGTCCCTTGGAGGACTTAAGAATGGAGCCGCCTCCATAGGAGGCTGCGGGCTGGCGAGGGGAGCGGTTGCAGTCGAGGGGGTCTCGCTTCATGTCTGCTGCACGCACCATTTCCTCGACCACATCCATATCAGAGATGAGCTGGTGCAGCAGGTCGGCTGTGGAGGAAACAGCTGAGCCTGCAAGGCTGGGGCGAAAAGAAGAGGCCCTGGACAGGGCCCCTGAGGGAGCTCTGGACAATGACTCCAAAGGGGCTGCAGACAATGACCGTGAGGGGGCTCTGGACAATGACTCCAAGGGGGCTGCGGACAAAGACCCTGAGGGGGCTCTGGACAGGGCCAATGGGTATGTGCTGGCCAGCATGGAAGACACATCTGATCCAGCAACTGATGCGTTAGCAGAGTAGAAATCAGATCGAGATGCAACGGTGGCAGCAGACTCAAGTAGCATTGGCACCACCTCGTGGATGGCCTCGGCCACTGGGGCGCCTTCCTGGCAGTTCTCCAGCATGCACAGGATGATGATGCCAGCCTGGCGCAAAGCAAACGCCAGCTCGGACTCCTGCCTAGGTGAAGAAGCGGCTCCAGCCTCTGACCTGGTTTGTGACACCCTCTGGGAATCATAGTGGTCTGTGGTCGGGTCCTGCTGTTCCAGACGCAGCTCACCAGCCACCCAGTCCAGACGGCCGATTACCTCCATCTCCAAGCTATTGTCAGGCTGTGGACCCTGAGCCCCTGCTTGGCTTTGCACCAAGCTCTGCCGGGCCTTCATCTTTGATACCAGGTCCTCAAGCTCAGCAGCTCCCATGTTGGCCCCGAATGAACGCTGGCCAGGGCATGAGGCCCCCCTAGGCCGGTGGGTACTTGGGCTCAGGCTGCTGAGTGAGACAGGCCCTGTTGTATACAGTGGGGGGGCGTAGCCCCCGTGTGAGTAATCTGGCCTAGGACCCCCAAGCTCTGAAATCACCTCAGATAGGATGTCCTTGGCAGTGACAAGCTTAGATGAGGTTGTGGATGCAGCACCATGCATGGAGCCAGTTGGGGAGTGGCGTGTAGAGGCTGCAGCGGAGTGGTAGGTAGAGATGGCCCCCCCAAGGGAGGTGCCGCCATAGGTGGTGAAGGGGGAGGACCTGGCGGACCTGTAGCCCGAGGTTGCAGAGCCTGCTACGGATACAGGGTGGCGCTCTGTGTGGCGTGAAGCCAGCAGTGCATAGTTAGGAAAATGTAAGCTGTTGCACATGCGTTGACAGAGAAGGTGCTAGTGAAGGTGTAAGTGACATAGCAAGCGACAATGACAGTGACGGTGGGAGTTAAGATGGCAGTGGCATTGGAAGCACCATAGACAGAGAAGGTGATAGTGAAGGTGTTAGGGACATTGACAGCAACAATGACAGTGACGGTGGGAGTTAGGATGGCAGTAATATAGTAAGCACCCTTGAGAGAAAAGGTGCTAGTGAAGGTGTTAGGGACATTGAAAGCAACAATGACAGTGACGGTGGGAGTTACGATGACAGTCTTATTGTAAGAACCATTGAGAGAAAAGGTGCATGTGAAGGTGTGAGTGACATTGAAAGCAACAATGACGGTGACTGTGGGAGTAACGATGACAGTGTTATTGTAAGCAACATAGACAGAGAAGGTGCTGATGAAATTGAGAGTTAGTTAGTTAGTTAGTTAGTTAGTTAGTGGCAGTGGCAGTGGAAGCAACGATGACAGCGCGTGAGACATAAGCCGTGAAAGTGAAGGTGACAATGTAGATTTCTTGACTGCTCAATTCTTTGCCCAAGGTGCCTAGACAGAAGGCAGCTACCATTCACTGTTTTAATGTTTTTCATGTGACGACATCCTGACTTCGAAAACGGAGCGTGTCGAGTTGGCTGGAGGAAGCCCTAGATTTACACTTCGTTTTTCGAAGTCAGGATGATCAAGGGCCTCCTTGACCCACCCTGACACGCTCACTTCGTTTTTCGAAGTCAGGACGATCTAGGGCCTCCTCGACCCACCCCGACACGCTCACTTCGTTTTCGGAGTCAGGATGATCTAGGGCCTCCTCGACCCACTCCGACACGCTCCATTTACCATGCTTCATTTTAAGTCAGGATGTCATAATAAATGATAAGTGATAAGCGTGTACTCACCAGCAGATTTCCCCTTGCTTCCAGCATTGCTGTAGGTAGCCCAGAGTAAGACAGGCGCAGTCTCGTACACTGCCTCAGCAACAGCAGAAGATTCATCAGTGCAAGATAGAGTCCAGGATAGAATCTGAGCAGCGCTGTGCAGTTCCTCCAGGAACCAAGGGTCTAGCGCAGAGTTCAGGCGTGCACTGCTTCCACTGGAGCCACTGGCATTACTGCCCCCGAAGCTGATGTCGGAGTCTACATGGGTGGTGGGGTGGTGGTGAGGTGGGGTCTTAGTCTCTAAATCAGGGGTTGGGGGTGGGGGGGGCCTAAGTCTCTAGTTCAGGCGTGCACAGCTACCACTGGAGCCACTGGCATGACTGCCCCGAAGCTGATGTCGAAGGTCTACACGGGTGGTGGTGGTGGTGGGTGGGTCTTAGTCGGAGTCTACACGGGGGTGGTGGTGGTGTGTGGGGTGGGTCTTGGTTATTCTAAATCAGGGGTGTCTTGTTTTTTTTTGGGGTGCGGGTTTTGGGGGGAGGTGGGGTCCGTGTGGGGGTGGGTGTGGGGGTGGGGGGGGGGGTGGGTCGGCGTGTTGGGGGGGGGGGGGGGGGGAGTGGAGATTGGTGGTGGGGGCGGGGGGGGGCGGGGGGGGGGGGGAGTTTAGAGGGGAAGTGTGGTTGGAGTGGTGGTCGTTGAGGGGGTGTGAGTTTTGTTGTATTCACCTCCGTTGAGTAATTTTTTGCATGCTTGGGTCGTGGGGGTTGGGTGGGGGGGGGTGAGGGGGGTGGGGGTGGGAATGTAGGATAAACGGAAAGATGTGATCGAGAGGGGGTGCGGGGCATCGAGGCCGTTGGGGTTGGTGTGTGGTTGTGGGGGGGGGAGGTGGAGGGAGTGGGGGGTGTGTGGGTGGGAGGGGGGGGGGGGGTGGGTCAGCGCGGGCGTGCACAAGATAACACTGGGAGCCACTGGCATTTACTGCCCCGAAAGCTGATTCGGGAGTTACACGGTTGGTGTGAGTGGTGGGGTGGGTCTTGGTCTCTAAATCAGGGGTTGGGGGGAGTGGAGTGGAAGTGGAGAGATGGGGGGGCGGGGGGGGGGGGGGGGGGTCTAAGTCTCTAGTTCAGGCTGTGCGCAGCTTCCACTGGAGCCACTGGCATTACTGCCCCCGAAGTGATGTTGGAGTCTGCACGAGTGGTGGGGTGGGGTCTTAGTCTCTAAATCAGGGGTTAGGGGGGAGGAGGGGGGGGGGGGGGGGACTGGAGCCACTGGCATTACTGCCCCCGGAGCTTGATGCCGGAATCTACACGGGTGGTGGTGGGGTGGGGTCTTAGTCTCTAAATCAAAGGGTGAAAGGTGGGTGGGGGGGTTAGTCTCTAATTCTGAGGTTTGGGTGGGGTCTGTGGGGGGGTCTTGATCTCTAAATTAGGGGTTGGGGGGGTCAGTGTCTAAGTCTCCAAATCAGGGGCCTGGTGGTGGTGGTGGTGGGGGGGGGGGGGGGGGGGGTTAAATCTCTAAATCAGGGGTTGGGGGGGTCAGTGTATAAGTCTCCAAATCAGGGGCCTGGGGGTGGGGGGTTGGGGGGTTAAACCTCTAAATCAGGGGTTGGGGGAGTCAGTGTCTAAGTCTCCAAATCAGGGGCCTGGTGGTGGGGGGTGGGGGGAGGGTTTAAACCTCTAAATCAGGGGGTAGGGGGGTCAGTGTCTAAGTCTCCAAATCAGGGGCCTGGGGGTGGGGGGTTGGGGGGTTAAATCTCTAAATCAGGGGTTGGGGGGGTCAGTGTCTAGGTCTCCAAATCAGGGGCCTGGTGGTGGGGGGGGTAGGGGTAGGGGTGGGGGTGGGTGGGGTGGGGTTAAACCTCTAAATCAGGGGTTGGGGGGGGCAGTGTCTAAGTCTCCAAATCAGGGGCCTGGTGGTGGGGGGTGGGGGGGTGGGGGGTGGGGGGGGTTAAACCTCTAATTCAGGGGTTGGGGGGGTCAGTGTCTAAGTCTCCAAATCAGGGGCCTGGTGGTGGGGGGGTGGGGGGGGTGGGGGGGTTTAAACCTCTAATTCAGGGGTTGGGGGGGTCAGTGTCTAAGTCTCCAAATCAGGGGCCTGGTGGTGGTGGTGGTGGTGGTGGTGGTGGGGGGGGGGGGGGGGGTTAACCTCTAAATCAGGGTTTGGGGGGGTCAGTGTCTAAGTCTCCAAATCAGGGGCCTGGGGGTGGGGGGTTGGGTAGTTAAATCTCTAAATCCGGAGCCTCTAAGTCAGACAATTACAAAATTAAAACCACCAAGACTGAATTGGGCATTACAGTCACCAAAACTGAATTGGAAATACAACCACCAAAACTGAATTGGGGGTTACAAGATAAGGCTGGGCCATTTGAAATTTCACAACTGGATGATGAGTGCTGCTGCTGCATGGGTGCATGGGCAGGGGTCACCTTACCAGCTTGGGCTCTCTGCTGGTGGTGCGCATAGGCAGGGGTCAGGGACCCAGCTGAGGTTTGCAGCTGACGGTGCGCATGGACTGAGGGAAGCGCAGCAGCTGCAATAGACACTCCGTGTCGCTTTAGCACGGAGGCCACAGTGAGCAATCCACCCGAGAGGGCGGTGCGTGCCTCTACCCAAGACCCGCCATCTGTGGAGCCCCCTGCCAGGGTGTTGCTTGTGTTGGAGCTGGCTGGCTGGTGGCTCTGGGCGTTCAGGTCTTCTACAAGGGACTGCAGCTCAGATGAAATCTGGATCACCGACTCAGCAAAGGCCTTCCCCATAGAACCGGACCTGCCGTGTACTGCTAGGGGTAGCGTGTGTTGGGCTAGGCCCTCTGCAGTGGTCCTTGTGCCAGCCCGCCTCTTGGGAGGAGGGGTGCGTGTCCTATCATCGACCAGGCTGTCACAACTCCCAGCCTCTAGGGTTGCCAGGTCATCGACAAGCCTGTTCAGGAGCTCCAAGGCGAAGTCACCATCGTGGGTAGCCCCGCCCAGTGAGTGTGAGTCCACGCCACCAGTTGTTGAGTGGTGTGAACCCCCCCCAGGGTTGGTCACCTGACGGAGCGCTCCAGCTGTGGACTGTACCGCTTGAAGTACAGATGGATCGTCTCCCGCCACTTTCAAGGCCTGGCCCAGAAGGCTAGCTGCTGCCCTGACCTCTTGTAGGCTGATGACAGACTCAGTGCTGGTCACAGGTGCAGAGGACTGAGAGTGTGTGTGGCTCCTCCTGCTGCTGCCATGTCTGCCGTTCGTAGACGTATGCCTTCCATTGGTGGAAGCATGTGAAGCATTGGTGGAAGCATGCGAGGCGAGCTCCTCAGCAACAACCAACAGAAGTTGGGAGAGGTCTGTGGGCTCTGGTGGAGCGACGCCCCCAGACAGGGAGTGGGTGCCCTGCTGGGTGTAGGGTGCCAGACGGCCAGCTAGGGCCTGCATGTGGTTAGCTAGGGCTTCAGAGCTCTGAGATGAGAGCAACGCAGGTGCGTTGCGCGCACTGACAGTCCTGTGCCTGGAAGGGACGCCCCTAACACCTTCTTGACTAAGCCCAGCCTGACCGGGGCCCTCATGGACCTCAAACGTTGAGAGAAGTTGACCCAACTTGAAGATGGACGCGTCCAGTTCAAGGGAGTTGGAGCCTGCGGTTGGTTGGTTGGTGGTTGGTTGGCAGTTGGTTGGTTGGTTGGTGGTTGTAGCCTGCGGTTGGTTGGTGACAGTGAGGGAGAAGGGAGTAAAAAAGAATAAAAAGAAAAAGGTAATGATAACGCCTGGTGGGGCGAAGTGTTAAGGGAGCCCGTCGTACGCGGGTAGGGAGCGGTCTTCTACATCAACTGGACAAGCTACCATCGCGGTTGAAAACAACCTGCAACGCCAAGAGCGATCAAAGGGGGAATCAAACTCAAGACTCTTCATCCTCAGAGTGATTTGGTCTACCACTAAAAAAGAAAAGAAAAAAGTGATTCGTTCGCGTTTACATTTTCATGGTAATAATGTTTTTCCTGCCGAAGACGGCGAGCAGCCAAATTGCTGGCTGAAGCTTTGTAACCAAGTTCAAGTTCAAGTGAGGGAGTAGGGTACAGGAAATCCAGGTTTAAAAGGGGTCGGAAAGGAAGGGGGGAAGATTGGCTGAAGTTAAGATAGCAACGCATGTCACACCTGCTGAGAGGCCCAGGCCTCGTGCGACATCCCTCGACTTGTTGATAAATTTCAACGAGAGCAGCCAAATTTCTGGCTGAAGCTATGTAACCAAGTTCAAGTTCGATTTCAAGTGAGGGAGTAGGGGACAGGAAATCCAGGTTTGAGAGGGGGAGGAAAGGAAGGGGGGAAGATTGGCTGAAGTTAAGATAGCAACTCATGTCTCACCTGCTGTGAGGCCTGGGCCTCGTGTGACGTCCCTCCACTTGTTGAGAGTAGGCGTATGAAACGCAAGTTGCTCCAGGGCCTGGACAGTTTGGCCTACAATTACAGCGAGACGAGTTCCGGCCTGGGACCTCTGAGCGGCTGCTAGCAGAAGGTCCGCTGCCTGCCGCAAGTCGTTTGCGAATGCTGAGGGCGGAGCACCTGTAAGGTGTATGCATTGTTTTCTATTTCATATGTATGTAGGCCATGTTGAGTAGCTACTTGGGCTATTCAAGCCTCATTTCAGAACTATTGTGTAGCTGCTTGGGCTATTCGAGCCTGAATTCAGGATTGTTGTGTAGACGTTGCACGGTGGAGCGTGAAGCGCGGAGGCTGAGGGTTAGGGGTGGTCAAGCATGGCGCTTGCTGGGGTCAAAGCACCTGTAGGGTGGAGGCATTGTTATACATTTCATATGTATGTAGAACATGTTGAGTAGCTACTTGGGCTACACAAGCCTGATTGCAGGATTGTTGTGTAGACATTGCACGATGGAGCGTGACGTGCGGAGCCTGGGGGTTAGGGGGGTGCCGCCATTTGTGGTGTATGCATGCCATGTTGAGTAGCTACTTGGGCTACTCAAGCCAGATTTCAGGATTGTTGTGCAGCCATAGCATGTTGGAGCATGAAATGCTTATCAGGGATAATGTGTTTTATCATCTCAGCAGCCAACTTGGCCATATCTCAATATCTGTGTGGTGTGGTGTGGCTTGGTGTGGCTTGGTGTGGCTTGGCTTGGTGGTTTTGTTTTGTTTGATCGAGGTCAGCTCATCAGGGCTTATGTTTTTTATCATCTCAGAGCCTGGGAGGTTCGTACGTCACTCTGAGATGATGAACCACATGGCTCTGAGATGATGAAACACATGGCCCTGAGATGATGAAAAAGAAGATGAAGGGGCTTTGGTTTTGTGTTTTTGTTTGTTTGGTCGAGGTCAGCTCATCAGGGCTTGGAGCCTGGGGGCATGGGAGATTTGTACGTCACTCTTCAACCACAGAATGGCGACCTGTCGTAAAGGCAAACAAATGGGTGTAGGGATGGAGTTGACTGCATCAGCCTTGGGCAAGCAGTTGTTAGACTGGGCTGGCTACAAGCCTATAAATATAAAATCTAAAATAATAAAAATATATATATATGAAAGCAGCAGGTATGGCACATGAAAACAAATATGGGAGTTAGGTTTGCAAGCCTTTCGAGTCGATCTAGCAATACTGGCTGAAATATGTATATATATAGGGTTCAGGATTTAGGGCTATTTAGCTATTTCTTTTGGGGACTACTCATGGCAGCTTCCCACCAGATCCGATAGACAGCCACCAGATCACCCCAAAAGCTTGCGTTTGAATTGGATTACCTGTCTTGTCAGCTTTCAGACGTACTAGCTAGCTTCAGGATTGGCCCAAGGACAAGGAACGGGAGCTGCTAAGAAGCTGCCACTCGTAGCCTCCAAAAGATTAAGTGACCACGGGTTTTCTTTTTGGCTATGAGCAGCAGCTTCTAGGCAGCTTCCGAGACTGGCTATTCAGCCAAGTCGAAAGCAACCTAGTTCTTGAAGCTGACACAAACAACTGCCATGAGCCGCTGACATTCAGGGATATTGTTTTCGCTATATATAGCGATCGCTAGTTTTGACCCCGTTTTCGAGAAATTATCGCTATAAAAAAGTTTTTTAAAAAAGTGTTTTGATTTTTTGCCCCAAATGGCCCCAAAAAGCTACAGAAAGCTATAAAAAGCACTAAAACGCTGTCCCTGGAGGAGGCCTACAGCCATGAAGCTAGAAAAAGCCACTTTCAGATTCTGCTGACATTGTTTGGTGTAGCACAGAGGCTGACTCAGGGAGCTGTCTAGAAGCTGCTAATGAAAGCCGAAAATAAAAAGCTAAATAAAATGCCGTATGTTATGTTACTGCCCAGGGGTAGGGCCAGTAGGCTTAAGGGAGTCGCCCTACTGTGATAGGAAGGGCTTGAAAATAAAAATAATTGTTGAACTGAACCCCAACCAATTGTTTTACCAACAGGGGCCCTGAGATCCTGCTACATTGATCATTTAATTCTTATATATATATATATATAACTGCCAGTAAGAGCAATACGTACCTGGGCCTGATGTGGTAGCAGCACGCCTGTGCTGTGGAGGCATTGACGTGGCCTCCAGTAGAGCAGGTCCGTATGTGCTCATCTCGTGACCAAGCCACTCCAACATGTCAAGCAGTTCTGTTGAGTACTCAACCTCGGCCAGGAAGGAATGCTGCGCATATAAGGAGTTTGATTGCTGGTCATGGTTGAGATGCTGACGCTTCATCCTATCCACAACTTCCGCCAGCTCAGCAGCAGCCATCTCTAGGTCACAGACACGTGAAGGGGCTCCAGAACTGGAAGCTGATCTGACCTGCTCGGAGACTGTAGGCAGGTCCTGCACAGTCCTCCCCCCACCAAAGGTGGGGTGGTGGGGACCATGGTACGCAGGTAAAGAGCTAGTCTCTCCTGCAGCTGAACCAACTAGGCTTGAGGTCCTAGGTAGGCTATGAGTGGGACCGCCGCCATCTAGGCTTGAGATCCTAGATAGGCTTTGAGTGGTGCCGCCGCCACCTAGGCTTGATATCCTAGATCGGCTTTGAGTGTTGCCACCGCCCCCACTGGAGGAGCGGAAAGAGCGAGGGGAAAGGAGTGATGTCAATTCTGCTGTGACATCACCCCTCTCGAATGGTGGAGTTAGTGCTGCGGCAGCTTCGAGCTCATCCAGAAGTCGGTCCAGGATAAGAAGAGGGTCTTCTGAGAAGCCTGCGGGCGAGACGTTGGGTGTAGACCATGGGTCCATGTTGTGCATACAGTACTTCCCAATATTGAGGTCCGGCGAGTATATTTAGCTTACTAAACACCCACAGAGATGCTTGAATAATTGTTTTTAATGGTTAAACAATTATGTATCCTTTTGTATGGCTGAAACTGAACCTGTGCAGCTTGATTTTCATATTTGATTTGGATTTTTGAAGGACTCCGCCACTAGATATTTGCTAGCTGGCACTACATAGCTGTTACAAAACACACACAGCTCACCTGGAATCCTCACACCTCGTTAAAAGGCGTATTATTGATCGACTCGGAACAGGCGTACTATTCATGTATGCATTCATTGGTGGTGATTCTTTTTACTGAGGTGGCCCTACGGTGACTAGAGCTAGCTCCGGCTTACGCTATGGTGTCCTTAACTTCACGTCCTGTGAGTAACGGTATTACACGGATGTAACAATTTCAATTTCAATTTCAATATGCATTCATGTATCAACCTGGAATGGAGAGCGTTGTAATAAGATGTACTATTTATTCCCCTGGAATGGAGAGCGTCAAAATAAGGCGTACTATTTATTTTTTCGCCTGGAATGGAGAGGGTCGTAATAAGACGTACTATTCTGCTTATTTATTTATTTATTCACCTGGAATCCTCACGCCTCGTTAAAAGGCGTACTAATTTTTATTTATTCACCTGGAATAGAGAGCGTCGGGCGACGGCTTTGAACCACCTCCAGCAGCTTGGGGAGTGTCTGTTGAACAGCATTAGCAAGGCGGACGCTCTCCGAGCTGGCCTGAGGGGCGGCTGAGGTTACCGAGGCCACTGTGGCTAAGATGCGGGATACCGCGGTTAGGTCGCTCAGCTGTCTGGAGCTAAAAGACCCATCAACACCACCTGGAGAGCAGCGGTTGGATAAGGGTGGAAGCAGCAATTAGGTGCAGTGATTATTGAATGGGGTTGGCTTTAGTGATGGGATGGGATTGATTTGATTTTTTGAAGGGGGGTTTTCGCCTCGTGATTGGGATGGATGAGTCACCCAGTACTAGATCCAGACACAAGGATCTATGACAAGCGAACAGCGAAGTCACTACATCCAAGATTTGCCACAGAATGACCTGTAAGGACGTGCCCAATGGGTATTAAGGGAACCGCCTCGTAAGTATGCGATGGACGGGCTTACATCACACCTAGAGTCCAGTTACCATGCCGGTCGACGACCCTCCGGGTGGGCCCAGATGACCTCGTTGAGGTTCGAACCAGAGACCTGATAGGACCCCGCATCTGCATTGTCCGGCCCGGAATCGACATGGATACTGTAACGCAGCCATTGGTTGGGTTGGTGGTGGGGTTGTGGTGTGCTGGTTGTGGTGGGTTGTGGTGGAAAATACATAGATACAGTATGGGACCACTCACCTTGAGAGAGGAAACAATTGCCTAATTTGGCAACGGGTACAACTCCCGCTGTGGTAGAAGTACGCTGTCCTCGGAAATCCTTCCTAGCTGCTTGGCTTGCACCAGCCACCCTGTCCTGCAGCAGGGTGTCTCTCTCAAACTGGCGCATCTCATCAGCCACAACCTCGAATCGGTCAAGCAGGGCAGCAGCCTTTACCTCTGGAGACGAGGCGAAGCCACCTGGGGCTCCTCCACACGAGGCCAAGCCACCTGGGGCTCCTCTAAACGAGGCCAAGCCACCTTGGGTTCCTCCACACGAAGCCCCAAGATGGGCCAACACAGATTGGATGTCAGCCTGAGCTGCCTTCATGGCAGAGGCAGAGAATGGTGCTGCTTGTGGGAGGGTGCTGACGCGCCTCATAAGGGGGGCTGCGCCCGCTGCCAGGTCCAATGGGTCTGACGAGACCTGCCCGCTGTGAGGTGGCACTCGAGTCTGGTTAGGGTCAAGGGAGCTTTCAGCTGCTACGCGGGCAGCAAGCCTTTCCAGCTGCTCCCAAGGGTCAGCCGCCTCACCGACTGCGCCACCAGCAGATAAGCGACCACCACTTGTGCTGCGATGACCAGTGTGAATATCCGAGCTCGGGTGGCCTGCTGCCTCACCAACAGCGCCACCAGCAGCCGAGCTGCCACCACCGGTGCTGCGATAACCAGTGTGAGTATCCGAGCTCAGGTGGCGTGGCCTTGCTGACTGATGGGCTGGGGGAGAAGCTTCAGGTTGGGGCTCCGCAGGGAAGGAGTTCACCATCTCTGAAAGTGTGTCCTCAACTGACTGGGCCAGTGCTGAGTCTCTGGGGGCGTGGGAGAGCAACCATGTGAGCAGCTCAACAGACTGCTTGAGGCTGTCTGCAGACATGCCACTCATCGGAGCCTGCTGATTGACAGTCTGCAGGATGCTACCTGCTGAGAGCCTTCTCATAGGAACCTGCTGCTTGACAGCTTCCTTTCCGCCATCTGAACATAGCTCACTAAAAGGGGCCTGCTGCTCAGGCTCATTGTGACCGTGTGGTCCTGAGGCTTTGCGGGAGCTGCAACCAGGAGTAAGGAGGATAGGGTATGTTGCAGTTCTGTCATCTGTCACCCGGGTATCCAGTGCAGGGGTAAACTCTCTGTGTATGCTAGACGTGTTCTCGGTCTGCAGCTCCGACGCCAAGTGCTCCAGGCTGGCGATGACATCAGCCGCAGCCCCAGGCTGGAGGTGGTCGTCAGAGGGGGCAGAGTCGATCACCCACAGCCTAGCCTTCATATTTGCTATCAGCTTGTCCAGGTCTTTGACTGACTCGTCAAAGGTACACAGGCCGTCAACCGCATGCTTGAGAGGGTCAGGGCCGTGATCGTTGTATGCAGGTGCGCCTTCAGAGCTGATCATCGTTTCAACGTTGATATCGCCAGCAAGGGAGGCTCCAGCCCTCCATAAGCCCGTCTGATCTGCAACTTGTCCAACTGTGATAGGGGCAGGGAGGGAAGGGACAGTACCGGCAACGGACGCACCAGCCCTCCATGCTTCCATCTCAAAAGGGGCTTGCTCAGTAGTCCTAGGAGCTATGAGGAGAGGGACAGCACCGGCAACAGACGCACCAGCCCTCCATGCTACCATCTCAAAAGGGGCTTGCTCAGTAGTCCTAGGAGCTATGAGGAGAGGGACAGCACCGGCAACAGACGCACCAGCCCTCCATGCTCCCATCTGATCAGGGCGGAGTTCAGCAGCTGTAGAAGCAGCATCAAGGCCAGGAGAGTGCATAGATACACCTGGACCTGAGCCTCCACCGGACGCTCCACCCCTCCATGCGCCCATCTGATCGGGGCGCTGCTCAGCAGCTTCAGAAGCAGCATCAAGGCCAGGAGAGTGCATATATACACCTGGACCTGAGCCTCCACTGGACGCTCCACCCCTCCATGCGCCCATCTGATCGGGGCGCTGCTCAGCAGCTTCAGAAGCAGCATCAAGGCCAGGAGAGTGCATATATACACCTGGACCTAGCCTCACTGGACGCTCCACCCCTCCATTGCGCCATCTGATCGGGGCGCTGCCTCAGCAGCTCAGAGCAGTCCAGGAGATTGCATAATACACCTGGACCTGAGCCTCCACTGGACGCTCCACCCCTCCATGCGCCCATCTGATCGCCCCCATTGCTACGGAAATCACTAGCCCTGTTGGTTACACCTTCATCGGTGCTTGCTTTACGAGTGGGGCAAGGGTCAGCAACAGCAACAGAGTTAATGTTGCCAACACCCCCATCGGTGATTGCTTTACCAGTTAGGCTGGAGTCAGCACCAGCAACAGAGTTACTGTTGCCAACACCCCCATCGGTGATTGCTTTACCAGTAACGCTGGAGTCACCACCAGCAACAGGGATACTGTTACTAACACCACCAACGGTGCTTGCTTTACCAGTAAGGCTGGAGTCACCACCAGCAACAGAGGTGGAAACAGACAGAGAAGGAACAGCTCGTCTAGCACCAGCGTTGGTGCTCCTACGACTGAAGGAGCCCACTGGCATCCAGTCAGCCTCAACCTCAGCGGCAGGCTTAGGAGCAATGGCGTACCCAGAACCTGTGCTGGTGCTGCGGCGGCTGAAGGATCCCCCGGGCATCAACGCTTCCATGTCATCTATAGTAGTGACTACTGCAGACAGCATGCTCAAAGTGGCAACTGTGTCTAGGGTACCTCGACTGGTGGTGGTGTCCAGGGTGGTGGTGGTGTCTAGGATAGTGGTTGGACACTCCATTGCCATGCTGGGTTGAGCTGCAGAGCCGCTCAAGGTGGTGGTGTGGGAGCCATAGGGAGTAAGACCAGCGATGGAGGTGGATGCATCAGGGGGGTGAGCGCCAGCGGTGGAATGGAGAGCTGCATGTGCACTCTGAGGCGGTGCTCCAGCGGAGGACAGATGTGGGGGCCATCCAGGTGCTCCAGGTAGTGGCGCTCCAGCGGAGGACGTGGCGGTGCGGTGCTCTAGGTGGTGATGCTGATGTGGGGGTGCTCCAGCGGAGGTTTGGCGCGCGCTAGCAGCAAGTGCGGGGGCAGTGGCGATGCCCAGCAGCTTGGGAGCTGCACTGTGCACTGCTGCAACCACAGCGGGAGGTTGGTCTGTGGAGCTGATGACACGCAGGAGGATGGAGGCTGCCTTCTTCACGTCCTGCATCAGCCAAAAGCTACTGTCTTGCACTGTGCTATCAACTCGCAATGTGCTACCGACTTGCACTGTGCTACCGGCCTGCACTGTGCTACCAACCTGCACTGTGTTATCGTCTAGCACTTCGCTACCGACTGGCACTGTGGTATCATCTTGCACTGTGCGACCGACTTGTACTATGTTACTATCTTGCCCTGTGCAACTGTCTCGCACAGTGGATGAATGTGGCAGCATGCCAGACAAATTGTTCAGCATCTGATCAGCTGGCTGAGTGGCACTTGAGAAGGCCAGCTCGCGCTCGGCTGGCGAGACACAAGTGAAAGAGGTGGCAGCGTTGATTGCGAAAGTGTTGACTGTAGCCGTCAAGGTCGGTAGGGGGGGGCTTGCATGGGATGTGGACCTTGCCCCTCCGCCTTGAGACACCCCAGCACGCCACGTAGCTGCAGATATAGCAACATCTGGGCCATGCAAGACTTCGCACTCAGTAGTTGGTGGCACAGATGGGCAAGGATCTTTATCGACTGAGGGCTGTGGAGAGATCAGATCCTTGGCAGTACGACCCATGGATGTACCGCTGTCTTCCCCCAACGAGCTTAGCAGACCTTCAGGCAACACGTGTCTGGGCCAGTGGCCCGGGAGGGAAGTGGTTGTGGGGGAGGTACTAACATGAGGGTAGGTAACTGCTTCTGACTCTGATGAGGAGGGGGGAGGGGGTGAAGAGGGGGAGGGGGCACTCTCACTGTATGTGCTTGTGATATCAGCAACAACCGCAGCGGCTGCGGAAGCCTCCTCAGCTTGAGCCTGGGTACCTTCATGGCTCTCATCGCCGAGGTGCAAAGAAGAAGGGGAAGAGGGGGAGGGAACACTCCCCCTGTACGGACTTGTGATAGCAGCCACAGCTGCAGCGACTGCGACTGCAACAGCCTCCGCAGTTTGCGCCGGAGTGCCTTCAGGGCGATCGTCGCCGGGCTGCAAAGGAAGAGGAAAAGTGAGCGTTAGTGACGGATAAAGTCGTATAACATGTGTGGGAAGGACAAAGCCATCAGCATTCCATGTTTTGACAGATCATGTAGGATACATGCATGGTAATCCACATCCTAACTGAGGTTGTGATACAGGTTGCGTGCCAATCCCCAAGTGAGAGTCTTTATTGATGATTGGCACGTAACAATTGATGAATAGCACCCCTGTTGGCACGCAACATTATTGGTGCAGCCTCTTGAGAGGGCCAAAGGTATGGCACCCCCTCCCCTCTTCACCCCGACACACATACCGACATCACCCAGGGGGTTGTTTTTCAAATCTGAAAGTGGTTTTTTCTAGCTTCATGGTTTTAGGCCTACTCCAGGGACAGCATTTGTGTAGCTTTTATAGCTTTTTAGGGCCATTCCATTGTTCCAATTGTCACCCCAGAACAGCAGTGACGGAATGGGGACTGAACAGACAGTTTGGGGGTGTAGCGGGGTGGCCATCCTGCCTGTTCAGTCCCCAAAGCTAACATTAGAGAGGTGCAGCCTCTTGAAAGAGCCAAAGGTATGGCACCCCCCCTCCTTCCCTCCCACCCCACCCGCACACCCATCCTGCCTGTTCAGTCCCCAAAGCTAACATTAGAGAGGTGCAGCCTCTTGAAAGAGCCAAAGGTATGGCACCCCCTCTCCTTCCCTCCCACCCCACCCGCACACCCATCCTGCCTGTTCAGTCCCCAAAGCTAACATTAGAGAGGTGCAGCCTCTTGAAAGGGCCAAAGGTATGGCACCCCCTCCCCTTCCCTCCCACCCCACCCGCACACCCACCCTGCCTGTTCAGTCCCCAAAGCTAACATTAGAGAGGTGCAGCCTCTTGAAAGGGCCAAAGGTATGGCACCCCCTCTCCTTCCCTCCCACCCCACCCGCACACCCATCCTGCCTGTTCAGTCCCCACAGCTCGTAACAGCTGTTGCAGCCTCTTGAGAGGGCCAAAGGTTTGGTAACCCCTTCCCTTTCCCACCCCACCCGTCACACCCCCACCCCCAACCTGCCAGTTCAGTCCCTCTATCTTACCTCAGACGCAATCACGAAATCTGCTGGTGACACAGTCTCCTTGGGTGGCGATGGCTGAGGCGAGGGGCTGGCATAGCGACGACCGTCAAGCGCCAGCTTGCGGATTGCTGTCGCTACACCAGATCCCCTTGACTCAGTTAGTCCGCGGGAACATTTGGAGTCCAGTAGGGCATCAGGAACAATGTAATCATTGCCAGTTGAACCTGCCTCAGCATCAGAAACTTCAACCTCCTCTGCAGGGTGTGTGTTGTCAGCGGTGGGCCTGGGGGCCGAGCCCACGGTCTCACATTGGGGTGAAGGAGAGGATGGGCGGGGGGAGGATGGGCGTTGAGGAGAGAGTAGGGAGCGGACTGCGTCACCCACCCCATGTGCTGTGCTAGGTGAGTCCTGCTCCAGCTCTTCCACTCCCTCTGAGATGGCAGCTAATGGGGTGGGCGGCGTGGGCAGATATGAGACAAGCAAAGGCACAGCCCCACCTTGTGATGCCCCCTTCCTCCATTCCGCTACACCGCTCCTAGCCACACCATCATCTTGGAAGGTGGGGGGGGGAGGCGAAAACTGGGAGCTTGGCATCCCCGCTGCTTGCTGCACTTCAGTTGCATGTGCAGCTTGTTGGAACGGTGGGGTCCGAGGGAGCAGAGGGGTGTAGGCGGATGGAAGACTCTGGGGATAGGGATCTCCCCCCCCTTGCGAGGCTCCGTGGCGCCATGTGAACACCTCTTGGTCAGTCATGGCCTCCTGTGTAGCACTGGCTGAGGGCAGGTGGGAGGAGCTTGGGGACAGGGGAACAGATGACAAGTCCGCTGACACGGCCAGGGGCAGAGACCGCAACCCTGCGCCACCTGAGGATGCACCTTTCCGCCAGCTGGCGGCGTTTGCCTCCCCACTTTGCTCCAGCGGCAGGTCTGAGGGTGGGGAGGTGTCAGTACCACCACTAAATCCACCGTGCTGGGCAACAACCCCCATAGGGCCTTCATCCTCAGGCTCTTGCTTGATGCTTGGTGCACCTCTGATAGATGCCCCCTTGCGCCATTCGTTGACCTTGGCACCTGACTCAGAAGACACAGGGGAGCGGGGAGGTTTCGAGGTCGGTAGGAGGGAGCCTGCATGGGATGGGGACCTTGCCCCTCCGCCTTGAGACGCCCCAGCACGCCACGTTGCCCCGTCAGGGTCTTGCACCCTCTCTGCGCTGTGTTGCTGAGAGGGGGAGGGGGGGCGGGCAGTAGCCCTGCGCTGGCCCTGGCCCTTCTTGGGAGACAGCACATGTGCATAAGCCAGGCTGTCTTCAGGTTTGGCGGCTGTGACGTAGGTGGCTCGAGGTGGGGGCTCCTTCCTGGTGGGACGCCCTCCAAAGGGGGCAGGCGGGGATCCATTCAGAGAGGAACCTGGGGGGGTAGCTGTAAGTTGGAAGTCAATTGGAGGGGCGGAATCATGAGCATGGGCAGGCTTAGGAGGCTCCTCTTCGGCCTTCAGATTGGGTACTGTGCGCCAATCGGATAAACTCTCATCCAGGCATAGGCCCTCTTCAAAGGGAGGTTCAACTTGTCCCTCATTGGCCTCCACTGGGTCCACAGGAGGGTGGCCAGCAACACCCTTACTGGGAGGCAGTGCAGCAACTGTGTCCTGAAGTGCGTCGCCAGACTTGCCAGAGGATTGGCTCAGATCAGTCAGATCGCTCGGCTGGGTTCTGATCTGGACATCAGACGTGCTTAGATCACTCAGATCGCTTGGCTGGATTTTGATCTGGACATCAGACGCGATATCTTTGCTCTGCAGTGATCGCTCTGCCAGCGATGAGTCCAGACCACTGCCGAGGGAACTGGCCTGGGCGTTCAGGGTATCCAGAGTCCCAGGTAAGGATGCGCCCATCCCGTCCATGGGGTCGGGTGACCTGGACATAGGCTGCCTTGTGGCGGTTCCTGCGGAGGTGTGCACACCCTCCCGGCGGAGTCTCCTAGCAACAGGTTCGGCCTTCTCCTCAAGCTGTTGGCCCTCGGTGATTTCACCGTCTGGTGAATCTCGGGAGCCCTGGTCATTACCCTTGTTATCGTCCTTCTCACCATCTCGTCCGCCACTGGAGCTATTGTCATTGGCATCTCCTTCTCCATCTAGACCCCGGCCTGTGTCCCCCCCTGGCTCCCGACCCTGGTCCCGGCTTTGCCCTTGATCAGGCTCATCGGACTGATCACCTGCCTCCTGTCCCCGGTCCTTCTTGCTTGTGCTGGCCTTGCGGCCTTGGGCATTTCCCATGTCATTCTGAGAGTGTTGAGAATCAGCATTATCTGCAGGGCTGCTTTGATCTCCGACCACCGTGTCACTGGTGATGTGAGCAGGATCAGCAGCTGCAGAGACAGTCCCGGTGAGATGCTCTCCAAGGCTTTGCACCTCACCTGCCGTCACAGAGGCAGGCACAGGGGCAGCAGCAGATGCTGCGAGTAAGTCTGAGGCGGTGCCTGGAGTAGACTTGGACGTGGCTCCTCTGCGGCGAATGGGACGTAGAGCAGCTTGCAGAAGGACAGAGAAGTTGAGTTTGTCGGGTTTGGGGTCTGCAGCAATAGCTGCAAGGACAGCATCGGGACCAGGAGCCGCATCTGCAGGGGCTGGGGGCTTGGCGCGCTCATTGCTGGTATCAGCGCCGCCAAAAGAAAGCGCCGCACCATGCATTTGATCAGCGTCAGACATGGGGGCAATCGAAACATGAGCAGGGGCAGTCAACGTTGTTTCAGCTCCTATAGAGCTAGTGCTGCCAGAGCTGAGCAAAGCAGCATTTGAGGCAGCAACAATATTATGTGTGGTGATGGTGGTGGTGGAACTAAATGATACAGGGCCACCGTAAGAGGAGCCCTGACGTGTATCTGCAGCTGTCAGGAGATTAGGGGGCAGGGTACCAGCACTGCTGCCAGTTCCTACAGCAGTCGACATGCAGTCGAACACCAGGGTGCCACCAAACGACGCGCATCGAGAGCTGGCCATGTCATCACCTGCGGTTTGGGTATGTGGCTGGGTCTCTGGCTGGCAGGTTTGGGTCTGTGCCTTCGGCTGGTCGTGGGGCTGGGTCTGGGACTTCGTCTGCCAGGCTAACAGTCCTTCGGTCAGCTGCAGCCGGCGATGAGTTGAGGCGGCTTCACCTACATCGCTGCCATCATCAGTCACCAGCTTTCCCCCAAATGAAGCGCTACCGGGCATCAAGACATCTCTATCCCTGGTTCTAGCATCCCTTTGTGGAGAGCCTTTGCAGTGGGGATGTACACTTCTGCTGTTCTTGGAACCTCTTATGGCTGCACCACCAAAAGAGAGAGGTCCTTCAAATCGGTAGGCTGACTGGGCTCCAGCATTGCTCCGAGAAGACAGAGCAGAGCCTGAAGAAGAAGAGGCACTGAAGAGCTTCATCGTGGTATCGCTGTCACCCAGAGGAAAAGACTCGCTATGTTGGATGGGCGATCCTCTGCCATCGTCTGACAGCTTGGATGACTTAGAGCCACCATCAGTTGGCCTGGATGGCAAGGGGCCACCGTAGGTTAGCTGGGATTGCATAGAGCCACCGTAGGTTAGCTTGGACGGCATGTAGCCTCCGCCGGTTAGCTGGGATGGCATAGAGCCACCATAGGTCAGCTGGGATGGCGTAGAGCCACCGTAGGTAAGTTTGGATGGCAGAGAGCCTCCCTCGGTTAGCTTGGATTGCCGTGGGCTAACAGAGGCAGCAACGAAAACAGGTACGTCGACAACCACCGGGGGGTCCAAGGGCGTGGCGGGGGTGTGAGAGAGGATGGAACGCAAGTCTAGGGGCCAGATCTTGGAGCGGTCACCACCTAAAGAAGTCAGCAGCTCACTAGCATCCCCCTCCTGGGCTGCAGGTGGGCAGGGAGGATGTCCCACCGCTTCAGACCTGGGATGAAGAGCTCCTGAGGTTGATGCCCCGGCCCTCCAAGCAGCTGACATCACCTGGGCTGTGCCAGCGGTGGATGCTTTCATCGGTTCAGTCTTGAGATGGACTGCAACAGCATTTGAGGCCCCAGCCCTCCAGGCAATCACATGGGGGTCTGCATGCTCAGTGGGGTCTGAAGAAGACGTGGGCGAGCCCAGAGCTTCATGTGGTGGTGGCAGACTCCCAACTGGGGAAGAGGGTCCAACAGAAGAACCCTTAGGAGTCTGAGTAACATAGCGACGGCCACGGCGGACTGAACTGTCTGTGGACAGGCCGGTGGGGGCAGGGGCCCCACCAGGGGTGGACGCGCCGAACCTCAAGGCAGATGCGTTTGGTGCAGCGTCATATTGGGAGGGGGAGTCAACATCCAGGGCCGGCGATGAGGTGGCGGTCGTGGGAAGGAGATGTTCCACATGCCAAGTGGGGGCACCGGCTGAGGAGGCCCCCTCTCGCCATGCGTCCAAGTGAGCAGTGCTTGGGCGGGGGAGGGGAGCAATCGGCTCAGTCTTCGAAACCTTGACAAGCTGCTTAGGTTGATCTCCTGGCTCAGATGCTCCTAACCTCCACGAGGAGGGCTCTTCGCTGACTACTTCGTATTGGGTTGAGGACTGAGGGCGGACGGCAGGCTGATCAGAGGCGGACGTAGATGCAGCAAGAATGGATGAGGGGTTCAGGGTAGTACCAGCGCCAGCCAGCCGTGCACCAAGCCTCCGAACAGAGTTCATTTCAGCTGGGTTTTCCACAAGCGATGTAGGCTGGGAGGCGACAGGGCTAGCACCCGCAACAGAGGCTCCAGCCCTCCATGTTCCCATCTCGGCAGGTAGATGCTCGACAGTGTTGGAGGCAGGAGCAGGGAAAGGAATGATAGCTCCAGCAAGAGAAGCACCAGCCCTCCATGCGCCCAGCTCAACAGGTACATGCTCAACAGTGTAGGAGGCAGGAGAAGGGACAGTAGGGATAGCTCCAGCAAGAGAGGCTCCAGCCCTCCATGCGCCCAGCTCAACAGGTAGATGCTCGACAGTGTTGGAGGCAGGAGCAGGGACAGGAGGGATAGCTCCAGCAAGAGAAGCACCAGCCCTCCATGAGCCCAGCTCAACAGAGTTGGGGTCAGGAGAAGGGACAGTGGGGGTAGCTCCAGCAAGAGAGGTAGCAGCCCCCCATGAGCCCATCTGATCCGTAACTTGTCCAACAGTGATAGGGGCAGGGAGGGGAGGGAGAGCACCGGCAGTAGACGCACCAGACCTCCATGCTCCCATCTCAGGAGGGGCTAGCTCAGCAGTTGTAGAAGCAAGGAGAGGAGGGACAGCACCGGCAACAGACTCACCAGCCCTCCTTGAGCCCATATGATCAGGGAATTTCCCAGCAGTGGTAGGGTTAAGATAAGAGAGAGGTGGGGCCGCACCTGCAACGGATGCACCTGCCCTCCACGAGCCCATATCAAGAGTGACATGCTCAGCAGTTGTAGGAGCAAGGAGGAGAGGGACAGCACCAGCAACAGACTCACCAGCCCTCCTTGAGCCCATCTGATCAGGGAATTGCCCAGCAGTGGTAGGGGTAAGATAAGACAGAGGCGGGGCAGCACCTGCAACTGATGCGCCTGCCCTCCATGAGCCCATCTCAAGAGTGACATGCTCAGCAGTTGTAGGAGCAAGGAGAGGTGGGACAGCACCGGCAACAGACACAACAGCCCTCCATGCTCCCATCTGATTGGGGGCTTTCTCAGCAGTGTCAAAGGCAGGAGAATGGAGTGTAGGGACAGCACCAGCAACAGACGCACCGCCTCTCCATGCCTCCGACTGATCAGGGACTTGCCCGCCAGTCATGGAGGCAGGATCAGAGGCATTAGGAACAGCGCCGGCAACAGAAGCACCAGCCCTCCATGCGCCCATCTGATCAGGGCGTTGTTCAGCAGCTTCAGAAGGTGCATCAAAGCCAGGAGAGTGAATAGATACACCTGGACCTGAGCCAGCACCGGACGCTCCACCCCTCCATGCGCCCATCTGATCGGGGCGTTGATCAGCACCTGCAGAAGCAGCATCAAGGCCAGGAGGGTGCAAGGATGCAGCTGGGCCTTGGCCAGCACCCGATGCTCCTCCTCTCCATGCGCCCATCTGATCAGGGCACGTTTCAGCAGGTACTGAAGCCGCATCGAGGCCAGGAGGACGCAAAAATACACCTTGACCTGAGCCAGCACCGGACGCTCCTCCCCTCCATGCGCCCATCTGATCGGGGCGTTGTTCAGCAGCTTCAGAAGCAGCATCAAGGCCAGGAGAGTGCATAGACATACCTGAGCCTGAGCCAGCACCGGACGCTCCACCCCTCCATGCGCCCATCTGATCAGGGCGTTGTTCAGCAGCTTCAGAAGCAGCATCGAGGCCAGGAGAGTGCATACATACACCTGGACCTGAGCCAGCACGGACACTCACCCCTCCATGCGCCCATCTGATTCAGGGCGTTGATCAGCAGCTTCAGAAGCAGCATCGAGGCCAGGGGAGTGCCTAGATACACCTGGACCTGAGCCAGCAACCGGACGCTCCACCCCTCCATGCGCCCTCTGATCAGGGCACGTTTCAGCAGGTACTGAATCCGCATCGAGGCCAGGAGGGTGCAAGGATGCACCTGGGCCTGAGCCAGCACCGGACGCTCCACCCCTCCATGCGCCCATCTGATCAGGGCGTTGATCAGCAGCAGCAGAAGCAGCATCGAGGCCAGGAGGGTGCAAGGATGCACCTGGGCCTGAGCCAGCACCGGACACTCCACCCCTCCATGCGCCCATCTGATCAGGGCGTTGATCAGCAGCTTCAGAAGCAGCATCGAGGCCAGGAGAGTGCATAGATACACGTGGACCTGAGCAAGCACTAGACGCTCCTCCTCTCCATGCGCCCATCTGATCAGGGCACGTTTCAGCAGGTACTGAATCCGCATCGAGGCCAGGAGGGTGCAAGGATGCACCTGGGCCTGAGCCAGCACCAGACGCTCCACCCCTCCATGCGCCCATCTGATCAGGGCGATGATCAGCAGCAGCAGAAGCAGCATCGAGGCCAGGAGGGTGCAAGGATGCACCTGGGCCTGAGCCAGCACCGGACGCTCCACCCCTCCATGAGCCCATCTGATCAGGGCGTTGATCAGCAGCAGCAGAAGCAGCATCGAGGCCAGGAGGGTGCAAGGATGCACCTGGGCCTGAGCCAGCACCGGACGCTCCACCCCTCCATGCGCACATCTGATCAGGGCGTTGATCAGCAGCAGCAGAAGTAGCATCGAGGCCAGGAGGGTGCAAGGATGCACCTGGGCCTGAGCCAGCACCGGACGCTCCACCCCTCCATGCGCCCATCTGATCAGGGCGTTGTTCAGCAGCTTCAGAAGCAGCATCGAGGCCAGGAGAGTGCATAGATACACGTGGACCTGAGCAAGCACTAGACGCTCCTCCTCTCCATGCGCCCATCTGATCAGGGCACGTTTCAGCAGGTACTGAATCCGCATCGAGGCCAGGAGGGTGCAAGGATGCACCTGGGCCTGAGCCAGCACCAGACGCTCCACCCCTCCATGCGCCCATCTGATCAGGGCGTTGATCAGCAGCAGCAGAAGCAGCATCGAGGCCAGGAGGGTGCAAGGATGCACCTGGGCCTAAGCCAGCACCGGACGCTCCACCCCTCCATGCGCCCATCTGATCAGGGCGTTGATCAGCAGCAGCAAAGGCAGCATCGAGGCCAGGAGGGTGCAAGGATGCACCTGGGCCTGAGCCAGCACCGGACGCTCCACCCCTCCATGCGCCCATCTGATCAGGGCGTTGATCAGCAGCAGCAGAAGCAGCATCGAGGCCAGGAGGGTGCAAGGATGCACCTGGGCCTGAGCCAGCACCGGACGCTCCACACCTCCATGCGCCCATCTGATCAGGGCGTTGATCAGCAGCAGCAGAAGCAGCATCGAGGCCAGGAGAGTGCATAGATACACGTGGACCTGAGCCAGCACCGGACACTCCACCCCTCCATGCGCCCATCTGATCAGGGCGTTGATCAGCAGCTTCAGAAGCAGCATCGAGGCCAGGGGAGTGCATAGATACACCTGGACCTGAGCCAGCACCGGACGCTCCACCCCTCCATGCGCCCATCTGATCAGGGCACGTTTCAGCAGGTACTGAATCCGCATCAAGGCCAGGAGGGTGCAAGGATGCACCTGGGCCTGAGCCAGCACCAGACGCTCCACCCCTCCATGCGCCCATCTGATCAGGGCGTTGATCAGCAGCAGCAGAAGCAGCATCGAGGCCAGGAGGGTGCAAGGATGCACCTGGGCCTGAGCCAGCACCAGACGCTCCACCCCTCCATGCGCCCATCTGATCAGGGCGTTGATCAGCAGCAGCAGAAGCAGCATCGAGGCCAGGAGGGTGCAAGGATGCACCTGGGCCTGAGCCAGCACCGGACGCTCCACCCCTCCATGCGCCCATCTGATCAGGGCGTTGATCAGCAGCAGCAGAAGCAGCATCGAGGCCAGGAGGGTGCAAGGATGCACCTGGGCCTGAGCCAGCACCGGACGCTCCACACCTCCATGCGCCCATCTGATCAGGGCGTTGATCAGCAGCAGCAGAAGCAGCATCGAGGCCAGGAGAGTGCATAGATACACGTGGACCTGAGCCAGCACCGGACACTCCACCCCTCCATGCGCCCATCTGATCAGGGCGTTGATCAGCAGCTTCAGAAGCAGCATCGAGGCCAGGGGAGTGCATAGATACACCTGGACCTGAGCCAGCACCGGACGCTCCACCCCTCCATGCGCCCATCTGATCAGGGCACGTTTCAGCAGGTACTGAATCCGCATCAAGGCCAGGAGGGTGCAAGGATGCACCTGGGCCTGAGCCAGCACCAGACGCTCCACCCCTCCATGCGCCCATCTGATCAGGGCGTTGATCAGCAGCAGCAGAAGCAGCATCGAGGCCAGGAGGGTGCAAGGATGCACCTGGGCCTGAGCCAGCACCAGACGCTCCACCCCTCCATGCGCCCATCTGATCAGGGCGTTGATCAGCAGCAGCAGAAGCAGCATCGAGGCCAGGAGGGTGCAAGGATGCACCTGGGCCTGAGCCAGCACCGGACGCTCCACCCCTCCATGCGCCCATCTGATCAGGGCGTTGATCAGCAGCAGCAGAAGCAGCATCGAGGCCAGGAGGGTGCAAGGATGCACCTGGGCCTGAGCCAGCACCGGACGCTCCACACCTCCATGCGCCCATCTGATCAGGGCGTTGATCAGCAGCAGCAGAAGCAGCATCGAGGCCAGGAGAGTGCATAGATACACGTGGACCTGAGCCAGCACCGGACACTCCACCCCTCCATGCGCCCATCTGATCAGGGCGCTGATCAGCAGCTTCAGAAAGCAGCATCGAGGCCAGGGGAGTGCATAGATACACCTGGACCTGAGCCAGCACCGGACGCTCCACCCCTCCATGCGCCCATCTGATCAGGGCACGTTTCAGCAGGTACTGAATCCGCATCAAGGCCAGGAGGGTGCAAGGATGCACCTGGGCCTGAGCCAGCACCAGACGCTCCACCCCTCCATGCGCCCATCTGATCAGGGCGTTGATCAGCAGCAGCAGAAGCAGCATCGAGGCCAGGAGGGTGCAAGGATGCACCTGGGCCTGAGCCAGCACCGGACGCTCCACCCCTCCATGCGCACATCTGATCAGGGCGTTGATCAGCAGCTTCAGAAGCAGCATCGAGGCCAGGAGAGTGCATAGATACATGTGGACCTGAGCCAGCACCGGACACTCCACCCCTCCATGCGCCCATCTGATCAGGGCGTTGTTCAGCAGCTTCAGAAGCTGCATCGAGGCCAGGAGAGTGCATAGATACACGTGGACCTGAGCAAGCACTAGACGCTCCTCCTCTCCATGCGCCCATCTGATCAGGGCACGTTTCAGCAGGTACTGAATCCGCATCGAGGCCAGGAGGGTGCAAGGATGCACCTGGGCCTGAGCCAGCACCAGACGCTCCACCCCTCCATGCGCCCATCTGATCAGGGCGTTGATCAGCAGCTTCAGAAGCAGCATCGAGGCCAGGAGAGTGCATAGATACACGTGGACCTGAGCCAGCACCGGACACTCCACCCCTCCATGCGCCCATCTGATCAGGGCGTTGATCAGCAGCTTCAGAAGCAGCATCGAGGCCAGGAGAGTGCATAGATACACGTGGACCTGAGCCAGCACCGGACACTCCACCCCTCCATGCGCCCATCTGATCAGGGCGTTGATCAGCAGCTTCAGAAGCAGCATCGAGGCCAGGGGAGTGCATAGATACACCTGGACCTGAGCCAGCACCGGACGCTCCACCCCTCCATGCGCCCATCTGATCAGGGCGTTGATCAGCACCTGCAGTAGCAGCATTGAGGCCAGGGGAGTGCATAGATACACCTGGACCTGAGCCAGCACCGGACGCTCCACCCCTCCATGAACCTAGCAGGCTAGGGTATGAGGGAGGAGCCCCAGACTTTTCGCCAGCATGCGCTAACTGGGCACTACATGTAGAAGACGCTCCTCCTCCATAAATATCTCCTGACTCCAAGGGCCCTGACATCCATTGACTTGAACCCGTGTGATAGGATGCAACCCCTGCCGAGGTTCCAGCAATTGATGCCCCGCCTGTAGACGTACTAGAGATGGACACGTTCATTGCAGACATATCAGACATGGACACACCACTAGCCGATGCACCAACCATGGCTGTCTCACCAACAGCACCATGTGCACTGGGGGCGCCACCAATGGATGCACCAAAACGCCACTGATCAGCTTCTATTGAGGCAGTGCTAGAAGCACCTCCAACAGAGGAATAGGGACCGACCGAGGCCCGAGACGCACCGCCTAGAGAGGGATAAGTCCCTTCAGCAGGGCTGGATGCACCACCCACAGAGTAGCCTGCAGCTGATGGAACAAATGCTCTGCCCGAAGAGGGGTAAGCCCCCTCTACATGCATGGAAGCACCACCTGCTGAGGAATGGTCCCCATCAACAGGCATGGACGCGCCCCCCACAGAAGAATAGCCACCACCTGAGGGAGCAGATGCGCCGCCTGCCGAGTGGTATGCCCTTTCGACAGGCATGGATGCACCACCCACAGAAGAAAAGCTGCCAGCAGAGGGAGCAGACACTCCACCTGACAAGTGGTAAGCCCCATCAACAGGCATGGATGCACCTCCGACTGAGTAATAACTGCCGCCTGACGTAACAGATGCGCCGCCTGCTGAGGGGTAGGCCCCCTCGACAGGCATGGACGCGCCACTAGCTGAAGAAAAGCTGCCAACAGAGGGAACGGATGCTCCGCCCACATAGGAATAGCCAGCACCCGAGGCAATTGATGCGCCACCTGCGGAGGGGTAGGACCAATCTAAAGGCATGGCTGCACCTAGATCATGTTGGTGGGCCCCATCACTGGAGTCTATAGAAACTAGACGAGTGCGCGTAGGACTTAGTTGGCTTGTTGGTGCGGGTGGCAGTAACATTCCCCCAAGAGAGGCACCGCGGGGAACTGAGTCCGTTGTGACCAAGGGGGATCGGCTTGGGCCCGTGAAGGCTGCATGCATTGGTGGTAGTGGCATGCCTCCAATGGAGGCTCCTCGGTCTCGGAGCGGTCTTGGAGCCGGGGGGGGCATGGTGGAGGTAGACCCAGGGCCAAGGCCAGAGGGCATTGGTGGGAGTGGCATGCCCCCCAGGGACGCACCCTGGTTTTGGGAGGTTGGGAATGGCATGGTTGCGACAGAGGACGTCCTACCACCCATCGCCATAGGCCAGTGGGAGTAGGGAGATGCGTTGTGCAGAGAGGGTAGCTGAATTGGAGATGCTCCCTGGTCTTCCATGCGTACCTCAGACTCAGAGTCAGCACCACCAAAAGAGGGCATGCTTGGGCCACCTGAACTAGAAGCATTGTTTGTTGTTGGTGGGGCGACACCACCGGTGGAGTCCATAGTCACCAGGGGAGACCTGGTTGGGAAAGTAGGGGGGAGTTGTGCAGGGGGGAGGGCCATGCCACCCAAGGAGGGCACACTCCCATGCAACGGCACAGTGGATGTGATAGCTGCTAAGGGGCCAGTGGGGGGAAGTTGTGCAGGAGGGAGAGGCATACCACCCAAGGAGGGCACACTACCATGCAACGGCACAGTGGATGTGATAGCTGCTACGGGGCCAGTGGGGGGGAGTTGTGCAGGGGGGAGAGGCATACCACCCAAGGAGGGCACACTCCCATGCAACGGCACAGTGGATGTGATAGCTGCTAAGGGGCCAGTGGGGGGGAGTTGTGCAGGGGGGAGAGGAATACCACCCAAGGAGGGCACACTCCCATGCAACGGCACAGTGGATGTGATAGCTGCTACGGGGCCAGTGGGGGGAAGTTGTGCAGGAGGGAGAGGCATACCACCAAAGGAGGGCACACTCCCATGCAACGGCACAGTGGATGTGATAGCTGCTAAGGGGCCAGTGGGGGGGAGTTGTGCAGGAGGGAGAGGCATACCACCAAAGGAGGGCACACTCCCATGCAACGGCACAGTGGATGTGATAGCTGCTAAGGGGCCAGTGGGGGGGAGTTGTGCGGGAGGGAGGGCCATGCCACCCAAGGAGGGCACACTCCCATGCAACGGCACAGTGGATGTGATAGCTGCTAAGGGGGCAGTGGGGGGGAGTTGTGCGGGAGGGAGGGCCATGCCACCCAAGGAGGGCACACTCCCATGCAACGGCACAGTGGATGTGAAAGCTGTTAAGGGGGCAGTGGGGGGGAGTTGTGCGGGAGGGAGGGCCATGCCGCCCAAAGAGGGCACACTCCCATGCAACGGCACAGTGGATGTGATAGCTGCTAAGGGGGCAGTGGGGGGGAGTTGTGCGGGAGGGAGGGCCATGCCACCCAAGGAGGGCACACTCCCATGCAACGTCACAGTGGATGTGATAGCTGCTAAGGGGCCAGTGGGGGGGAGTTGTGCGGGAGGGAGGGCCATGCCACCCAAGGAGGGCATACTACCATGCAACGGCACAGTGGATGTGATAGCTGCTAAGGGGGCAGTGGGGAGGAGTTGTGCGGGAGGGAGGGCCATGCCGCCCAAAGAGGGCACACTCCCATGCAACGGCACAGTGGATGTGATAGCTGCTAAGGGGGCAGTGGGGGGGAGTTGTGCGGGAGGGAGGGCCATGCCACCCAAGGAGGGCACACTCCCATGCAACGGCACAGTGGATGTGATAGCTGCTAAGGGGGCAGTGGGGGGGAGTTGTGCGGGAGGGAGGGCCATGCCACCCAAGGAGGGCACACTCCCATGCAACGGCACAGTGGATGTGATAGCTGCTAAGGGGGCAGTGGGGGGGATATGTGGGGGAGGGAGGGCCATGCCACCCAAGGAGGGCACCCCCTCATTGTTTCTATGTACTTGAGTTGCACATGCATTAGCAGAGGAGGGAACAGCACCACCTGAGGAGTCCATTGTTACCAGGAGGGACCTGGGTGGAGCATGGGAGGGGGAGAGTTGAGGCTGCGGGAGGAGCGTACCGCCTAAAAAGGGTACAGTACCAATCGAGGAGACATCCTGTTGGTTCTGAGGGCCGTGAGCACTGGTCAAAAAGCTGTCAGCACCATTAACAGGCATGGATGCACCTCCGACTGAGTAATAACTGCCAGAGGGGACAGATGCTCTGCCCCCCGAGTGGCATAACCCCTCGACAAGCATGTACGCACCCCCCACAGAAGAATAGCCACCACCTGTGGGAGCAGATACTCCACCTGAAGAGGGGTGGGCCACATCAGAAGACATGGACGCACCCCCCACAGAAGAATAGCCACCAACTGAGGGAGTAGATACTCCATCTGAAGAGGGGTGGGCCACATCAACAACTGATGCCCCTCCAAGGGAAGAATAGCCACCAACTGAGGGAGCAGATACCCCTACTGAAGAGGGGTGGGCCACATCAACAACTGATGCACCTCCGACAGAAGAATAGCCACCACCTGAGGTCTCAGCACAGCCGCCGCGGCTGGACTCTAGGGCGAGACCTGTCCGGCCCAGCATGTTGGCTTGCTCCCACGCAAGCAGTTCACTCAGGGGGGCCGAGCTGCCGCCAGAGGTCGTACCGCCCCAGTGGCTGGCGTGGACGGATAAGGCACCCCCCTCACTGTGGAACGGGACCGTGGAGTGGGTGGAGACACCGCCATGGCTGGAGTTCAGGATGGAGGCGCCAGAGGCAGAGGCAGTGCGGAAGGACATATCCACAGCCTGGCTAGAGGAGCCACCGTCACTCTGCTGCAGAGCTTGAAGCTGTGCATGGCTCTGGATGATAGCCGCCACGACACTGGAGTCTAGCGAGGCTAAGCTACCCTGGCTGAGCTTTTCCTCACTGCCAAAGCTCTGGAGGCTCTGTTGTAGGGACCTGGACAGGGCGAGGGCGACGCTTCCGATAGGAGAGATGCCAAGCCCAAGGGATACCTTGGTGGACGCAGCATGCACGAGCATTGATGCCAGGCGGGATTGGAGAGGGCCTCCACCCTCAGTCTGAGAGCGGCTGAAGTCTCCTTGGTCCTTCCTGGTAGGGCTGCAGAGCAGAAAAAATGGAAATTGGAAATTATTACGTCTTGCCACGGGGCGTGAAGTTGAAGGAACTTTGGTGTCCGTTAGCTTGCACTGGGGAAGGTTACTGTGGGTGTTGTTTTGCAGACTGCGTCTGAGCTCGGACTGCGGCACTACAGCACGGAGAGTGCATATGAGACATGACAAAACGCTTTGGGGACAGCATTGAGAAGGCTTGAGAGCATGTGTGTGTTTTTACAGTCTAGCCTGTTAAGGGATGGCCAAATAGGCCAAATAGACGTGCCCAAACTCAATACCGTGTTGGGAAGGGCTGTATGGGAAAGATGAACCCAATAGACAGGAGGTGCCAATGCCTCCAAATGTGAAGTAAGGCCGATCATTTTTTTCTGAGAATGAAGCAATAATGGAATGATTCATGGCGATGTTTTGAGCTTATTCTTGGGCCATTCTGAGCATCTCATTGGGTGGGGGTGGGGGTGTGGGGGGGGCTACTTACTCTAGTAGCTACTTAGGCTACTCAAGCCAGTTTTCAGGATTGTTGTAGCCATCGCATGGCTGAGTGCGGAGCTTGGGGGGTTCAGGGGGGTCATGCGTCACCATGCAACGACGGACTGGCGACGCAGTGGCGACGCGTCGACAAAAACTAAGTGGCAGGGCATAGAGTGGTGTAGTGCACAAGGTTTAATGCACTAGGGGATCAACAGCATCACGGGACACCCAAACCAAAACTAGCTGCTACTTAGCTACTACTAGAGTATACGTTTAGGGGCACAGGGGGGAGGGATGGGGTGGAGATGTAGGTGGGAATGGGGATGGGGATGGGAGGTGTATGTGTGTGTGGAGAGGGGGTGGGTGGGGGGGATGGGGGGCTGTGTGTTTGTGTTGTGCTGTGTTATTGGGGGGCGCTTGCACCTACCTATCAATGACATCGCAAATTCCAGCACGGCCAAAACCGCCCAGCGATTGCACATGCATCGCGTGCACTTGGGTAGGATAAGCAGCTGTGTCAAAGGACGGCTTGCCTAGTAGCTTGTCCATCTTCTCCTGCCTGACCTCTGCAGGGGTGAGGTGCTGGCCTGGCTCCTCCGAGCTCTGTTGCAGCGGTAGGGGGGAGCAGGTCAGCACTCAGCTGGTCAGCACATGGCCGTTACCAGGTTTTAGGGTTTAAGCGGTTCAGGTGTAGGTGGTGTAGGTGGTTTAGGGTTAAGGTGATTGGGGAGGCAGGGTGAGGGAGGGTGTAGGAGGCAGGGTGTTTAGGGTTTAGGGTTTAACCCAAACCCTAGTTGTTTCCTGCTAAGTGCTGGGCAGCGAAGTGCAGGCCAGCTAAGTACTAAGTTCTGGCCAGCTAAGTGCTGACCAGCTTCTTCGTGCCTGTTGCAGCTTACTCATCTCGTTGAGAATGGCACTTAGCTGGTCGATCTTAGGCTGGTCTAGCTAAGTGCTAGGTGCTGGCCAGCGAAGTGCTAAGTATCTCGTTGAGCATGGCACATAGCTGGTTGATCTTAGGCTGGTCTAGCTAAGTGCTAAGTGCTGGCCAGCGAAGTGCTAAGTATCTCGTTGAGAATGGCACATAGCTGGTCGATCTTAGGCTGGTCTAGCTAAGTGCTAAGCGCTGGCCAGCGAAGTGCTAAGTATCTCGTTGAGCATGGCACATAGCTGGTCGATCTTAGGCTGGTCTAGCTAAGTGCTAAGTGCTGGCCAGCGAAGTGCTAAGTATCTCGTTGAGCATGGCCAGTGAAGTGCGAAGTATCTCCTTGAGCGTGGCACATAGCTGGTCGATCATAGCCTGGTCTAGCTAAGTGCTAAGTGCTGGCCGGCTCAGTGCTAAGTGCTGGCCAGCTAAATGTTAGTGCTAAGTGCCATGAGCTGGCCAGCTCAGTGCTGACCAGCTTCCTCGTACCTGGTGAAGCTTACTCATCTCGTTCAGCATGGCACATAGCTGGTCGATCATAGCCTGGTCCAGCTGGAAAGGTGTAGTGGGAGCTGCTCCAGCTTCTGAGTGAGGACCTGGAGAAAGGGTAGAGACAATGTGAGGCGTCCACAACGTGAGGCGTGAGACAAAGTGAGGCGTGGGACAATGTTAGGCGTAGACGATTAAACAGTGGTGTTGGGGGGGGGGGGGGCCGGGGGGGGGGGGGGGGGGGGGGGGGGGGGCTGACTAACTAATGTAACGATCTAACGTCTCCAACTGACATGTCTGAACACCAGTAGGTACATGAATCCTGTCAGGTAGTATAGATTGGGTGGGGAATCATCTGCATAGGACATAATCTGAGCCCCCGTTGTAAACGGTTTTAGGGGGTTCAGTTCACAATTGCTTGTTCTGTTTACGGCCCTTCCCGAAATTGAGGTTATTGGTAAACCGACGGAGGGGACACTGCCAGTGCCAGAGGCAACAGGCGTGCATATCATATGGTATGATAGTTGCATTCAAAGCATCCGGCAATAAGCGGCCACAACAACAGAAGGCAGGATGGAGGAGCCCGCAGCTGACGCTACCATTGGTGATACAGCAGAGGGGACACTGCCAGTGTCAGAAGCAGCAGGCATGCACATGCTGTGGTATATCAGTGCCAGTGTCAGGCATGCATACAGTATGATAGTTTTGTTCAAAGCATCCGGCAATAAGCGGTCACAATAAAGGAAGGCAGGATGGAGGAGCACGCGGCTGACGATACAATTGGTGAACCAACAGAGAAGACTCTGCCAGTGCCAGTGTCAGAGGCCAGTCTCAAGCATGCATGTGCTATGGTATTTGCGTTCAAAGCATCCGGCGGTCACAACAAAATAGTCCAGGATGAAGGAGCCCTACCTGACGCCACTACTGGTACTTGTGCAGCTGGGACGCTGCCAGGGTCAGAGACAGTAGGCATGATCCCCAGGACGCTCTGGACGCTTGCGCCAGCCACATAAAGATGGTCCAGACCTGACTGTGAGGACTGCCGGCGACTGTCAGAGGCACCGCTGACAGATGGGGCATCGTGCAGGCTCCTGTCGTAGGCACTGCTGTTGATGCTAGCACCACCAGCACTGTTGACTCGGCCGTCGTTGTCTAAGGTGCCTTGCTCAGGATGGGTTTCCACGGTGAATGTTACCAACGTTGGCGGCATCAACGGGAGAGACCCACCGCCATCTGACAGGGTGCCAGATTGCTGGGTTGACCGATACACATCAGCAGCAGAAGTGCCTCCACCCTCGGAGAAAGACACATGCTGACTGCTGGCTGCGTGGCGGGTTTCAGATTGGGCATTTTCACTCCCGCGATCAGACAAAGCCTGCTCATGGCCTCCAACAGCCTTTGTGGTTGATGGGGACCCAGTGAGGGGGTGAATAATTGGGGGTAAGGCCATTCCCCCGTCAGACTTGACACCACTACGGCCCACTACAGGCTTGGTGCTGGCACTGACTCCGCCATCGGATCTGGAAACAGGGGGGAGGGGGGAGGCAGTGGAAGCAAAGGCAGAAGATGCAGCAGTAGGAAGAGAACCAGAAGACCCTGATGCAGTTGGAGGCAGGCCACCAGCTGATCTTATCCCATCTGGCACATGGACATGTCCACGCCCCTCCCCTCCGTACGTCTTTGACTTATAGAGTGCCCTCTGCCCTGAGCATGCCTTGCCTTCCACTGATGGAGGCTCAGTGAGGGGGGGACTGAGAGGGGGTAAGACCATTCCCCCATCAGACTTCACACTGCTGCGGTCTACCGGGGGCTTGGTATTGGCACTCATTCCGCCATCGGACTTGGAGACAGGGGGAAGATAGGTGGTAGAGGCATCTGCAGCACTCTGCCATGTGGATGTCTCGTCCATGAGCTCAGCGTCTTCTGACTGTGAGGAGTGGCGGCGATCGTGAGAGGCACCCCTGACAGATGGGGCACCATGCATGCTCCTGTCGTAGGCACTGCTGCTGATGCTAGCACCACCAGCACTGTTGACTCTACTGTCGACCTCGTAGGCACCACTCTGGATGCTTGCACCACCCACAGATAGATGGTTGACACCTGCCTGTGAGGACTGCCGGCTACCGTGAGAGGCACCCCTGACAGATGGGGCACCGTGCATGCTCTTGTCAAAAGCGCTGCTGTTGATGCTAGCACCACCAGCACTGTTGACTCGGCTGTCAGCGTCGTAGGCAGCATTCTCAACGCTTAAGCCACCCACAGATGCAAGGTTTACACCTGAGTTGTCCATGAGCTCGGCGTCCCCAGCTAAGGCTAGGGCCCTAGTCTGCTGTTGCATGGCCACCAGAGATGAATTCAGGCTCTCCATAGCTGCCTCCCACGAAGGCTCTGAGGCCTCACCGGACACGCTACTGTGGGTGGAGTGAAGGTCCCTGTCGGCTTCAGCGGTGACGGTGTTGGACACAGTCGTGGGTTGCTGTGGGGCATGGGAAGTGGTGAGGGTAGGCTCCGAGGCATCGCCGGACATGCTACTGTTGATGGAACGCACGTCACTATCTGCTACAGTGGTGATGGCGTCGGAGACGGACCACTCACAGACACGCGCGAGGGACAGGAGGGGGCTCTGGTGGGAACGAGCCCCTCCTTCGAGCTGCCACTGCATCACCCTAGGGATCAATGCGGAGGGCTGGGAAGAGGAGTCTTGGGCAGTAGCTGCCTCATGCCGGCTGTAGGCATGCTCCAAGGCGGAGGCAGCAGCTCGCACAGCGGCGTAGGCGGACATGATGGCGGACGCAGAGGCGGGGCTAGAGGCCGGCATCTTGATTGGTGTGGTGTGGGGTGTATGCAGGCAGTAGTCGATCAGCTCGTGCAGAGGCATGTTAGCTGCCTCCCCTGTAGGAAGGTTGGCCTGGGCAGGGGAGGAGGAGATCGCACTTGCACCGCCGGCTGTGTTGCACCTGGTACCGCTGTCATAGGCAATACCATCGACAGGAGCACCGCCTCTGGTGTTGACTCTGCTATCCACATCAAAGGCTCTGCTGTCGAGAGACACCCTGCCTGTGGTGGTTGCCCGGCTGTTCATGTCAAAGGCGGCGCAATCGATGGATGCACCTCCGGCAGTAGTATCTGTGCTGTCTGCGCCATACACAAGACCACTATAACTAGCACCATTCAATGTTCCGGCAGCACTTGCGGCAAGTGAGATGGAAGACTCTCTGCGATCGGAAGCTGCACCCCTGATAGATGGGGCTCCGTGCATGCTCCTGTCGTAGGCACTGCTGTTGATGCTAGCACCACCAGCACTGTTGACTCGGCTGTCGTTGTCGTAGGCACCATTCTCGACGCTTGCGCCACCCACAGTGACATGTTCCACACCTGACTGTGAGGATAGCCGGCGACCGGAAGCGGCACCCCTGACAGATGGGGCTCCGTGCATGCTCCTATCATAGGCACTGCTGTTGATGCTAGCACCACCAGCACTGCTGACTCTGCTGTCCTTGTCAAAGGCACCACTTGGGACGCTTGCGCCACCCATCGATACATGGTCGGCACCTGACTGTGAGGACTGCCGGCGACCGGAAGCGGCACCCCTGACAGATGGGGCACCGTGCATGCTCCTATCATAGGCACTGCTGTTGCTGCTAGCACCACCAGCACTGCTGACTCTGCTGTCCTTGTCAAAGGCACCACTCTGGACGCTTGCGCCACCCATCGATACATGGTCGGCACCTGACTGTGAGGACTGCCGGCGACCGGAAGCGGCACCCCTGACAGATGGGGCACCGTGCATGCTCCTGTCATAGGCACTGCTGTTGATGCTAGCACCACCAGTACTGTTGAATCTGCTGTCACGATCACGCACACCGATATTATCAGATGCGCCACCCGTGGTGTTGCCCCTGCTGCTCTTATCAAGCCCGCCCATATCACGCTGACTGCCATGGACAGAGGCACCACCAATGCTGTCGCCCCAAATGCTCTTGTCATATGTGCTGTCTTGAACAGAGCTGCCACCCACAGCGATGTCTCTACTGCACTGGTTATGTGCACTGCTTCTGATAGATGCTCTGCCCATCGAATTCAGCCTACTGTCAGCATCATAATCACTGGTGCCGGAGTGTGCTCCACCTGCTGTGCCCGACCTACTTACACTACGCATGCTCTCAACATTCTCTGAGCTTTGTACAACCTCGTCTGAGCTTTGCACTACCATGTATGAGCTGTGTGCGACCTTGTCTGTGCTTTGCACAACCTCGTCTGTGCTTTGTACACCTATATCCCGCTTCTCTGGATCAGTCTGCGTACAGGAGTTGACCGTAGGACTGGCAGGCGTGCTTGTGACATGCACGCCTCTGACAGGGGACATCTGAAATGGGTGATGAGGGGGGGAGACAGACACTCGTTGCAAGAACTCAAACTCCTCTGCACCCGCTGAGAGGCGCTGCAAGGCAGCTGGGCTGGGCGCCGTTCCAGGAGCCGACAGACTCCTTGGGTGTTGGTGTTGGTGCGGGTGCTGGTGAAGGTGCTGGTGCTCACCAGCCTGGTGTTGCTGCAGATGCTGGTGCAGGTGCTCACTAGCCTGGTGTTGGTGCTCAGCCTGCGAGAGGCCTACACGACCCCCTGAGGAATGGGAGGCAAGCCTAGGGCCGCCCACATGAGTAGCGCGAACGACAACCGATGGCCCAGGTACAGCCAGATCATTAACCTGGTTCACATCACTTCTTGTGGTGGCACCCCCAGTGGATGCTTGAGGGTCAAACACAAGGGGGCGGTCATAAGGAGGAGGCCGAATGCTAGCATCGGGCTTGGGAGTGGGCAAGATAGCACAGTCGAAGTGATCAGAGCTGTCCGAAAGGGGATCTACTCTCGAGGCGGTTGGGTCTTTAATCAGATTGCCCGCGAAGGAAGAGACACGAGGGTGGCTGATGACTCTAGCAGAGGACGTAGGAACAGTGGGGATGGTTGCACCCCCTGATGAGGCCTCCATCTCAAACACAAGGACGTCGTTGAGGGGGGGTGCGGCAGCAGGGTGGGGGGGCAGAGTACCGGCATCAGATACAGTCGGGGAAGAGGACGTGGACACTCGAAAGGGGGGCTCTGCACTGTAGTCCAGCGCCCCTCCAAAGGAAGAACACTGTGTCTGGCGTGCAACGCCGTCCTTGGGGGGGGCAGCACCACCTGAGGAAGCCCCCATGCCGAACACAAGGGGGCCGTCAATGGAGGACCCTAGCCTAGGGTCAGTGGGCAGGGCACCATCAACAGATGCATCGGGGCTGGAGGGCTCAGTTCGCACTCCAGTGGCCTCAGGGTCACACACCAAGGCCCCGCCAAAGGTAGAGCTGCGAGGTTTGCGCTGAGCAGCAGCCACAGATGGTGCAGCACCACCTGAGGAAGCCCGCATGTGAAACTCAAGAGGGCCGTCATCAGGAGGTGGTTGCATACCTGCTGTGGACAACCTACAGCCCGTTGTTAGAGAACCACGCTGGGATGCAGAAGGCCTTGAGGGTCTAGTAATCGCACCTGAGGTGACTGGATCATAGACCAAGGCCCCTGCAAAAGAGGAGCTACGCGGGTTGCTTGGCACACAAGCAGACGATGCCCTGGGTCCATTAGGCGGTGCAGCACCCCCTGATGAGGCCTGCATGTCAAACACAAGGGGACCATCGAAAGGAGGGGGTCTCATACCTGCTGCAGATAGCTCGTGATCTGTTCGCAAGGCACCACCATCAGATTGATCCCTGTCGCTTTGGAGAAAACCAGCAGGTGGACCTACGTGATCATAAGCCAGCGCCCCACCAAAAGATGAGCTGCGCATCTGACGCTGAACAAAAGCAGTGGCTGATGCAGCTCCTCCTGATGAGGCCTGCATGCCAAACACAAGGGGACCATCGAAAGGAGGGGGTCTCATACCTGCTGCAGATAGCTCGTCTGTTCGCAAGGCACCACCATCAGATTGATCCCTGTCACTTTGGAGAGAAGCAGCAGGTGGACCTTCGTGATCATAAGCCAGTGCCCCACCAAAAGAGGAGCTACGCATCTGACGCTGAACATCAGCTGTGTCTGGTGCAGCTCCTCCTGATGAAGCCTGAATGTCAAACACAAGGGGACCATCGAAAGGAGGGGGCCTCATATCTGCTGCATATAGCTCGTGATCTGTTCGCAAGGCACCACCATCAGATTGATCCCTGTCGCTTCGGAGAGAAGCAGCAGTTTGACCTTCGTGATCATAAGCCAGCTCCCCACCAAAAGAGGAGCTACGCATCTGACGCTGAACATCAGCAGTGGCTGGTGCAGTTCCTCCTGACGAGGCCTGCATGTCGAACTCAAGGGGGCCGTCGTAAGGCGGAGGCCTCATACCAGCAGTTGCAGACAGCCTAGGATCTGTTGACCAGCCACCCCCGTCAGATTGATGCACGTTACTATGCTGAGCACCAGCAGAAGAAGCTTCCGAGTCGTAGACTAGCGCCCCTGCAAAACTAGAGCTGCGCATCTGGCGTGCCATATCTTCGCTGGGGGGAGCAGCACCACCTGAGGAGGCCTCCATGCCAAACACAAGGGGGCCGTTAAATAGGGATGCAAGCCTATGGTCAATGGGCAAGGCACCACCAGCAGAGGCATAGGGGCTGGAGGGCTCAGTTCGCACTCCTGAGGGGTCTGGGTTGAAGGTCAGTGCCCCTCCAAAGGAAGAGTTGCGAGGTTTGCGCTGAACCATAGCAGAAGATGGCGCAGCACCGCCTGAGGTGGCCTCCATACCAAACACAAGGGGGTCGTCAAAGGAGGACGCTAGCCTTGGCTCGATAGGCAGGGCACCTCCAGCAGTCGTGTAGGGGCTGGAGGGCTCGGGTCTGACTCTAGGGGCCACAGGGTCAAAGACCAGGGCCCCTCCGAAGGAGGAGTTGCGAGGTTTGCGCTGAGCAGCAGCAGCAGCAGCAGATGGTGCAGCGCCACCAGAGGAGGCCGCCATGCCAAATTCAAGGGGGCTGTCGAAAGAGGTTGACCTCACTCCAATTGAAGACATCATCGAATCAGTGCGCCAGGCATCAGATTCATCCCAGTAGGCACCACCAGCAGCACCAGTAGCATCACCAGCACCACCTGTAGCGACATCCTGGGCATAGACGAGGGCCCCTCCAAAGGAGGAGTTGTGAGGCTTGTGCTGACCAATATCGGTAGTGCCTGTTGGTGCAGCAGCATCTGACAAAGGCTCCATATCAAAGACAACGAGGCCGTCAAAAGGGGGACGTCTGACATCCGAGGCTGATAGTCTAGGGTCTATAGCTAGGACACCATCAGTAGCAGCATCATGCGCACGGTAGGCGTCCTCATGGGCCAAGTCGGCCCCCTCGTTGGCAAGGCAGGACTCGTCATGAGTCAGGTAGGAGTCCTCCCGGGGGGAGACATTTGAGGTAGTGACACCATGGGCATGAGCACCGCCATCCAGCGCCACATGCTGCAGGTGGCTAGCCAAGTAATCGGGTTCATTCATGTACTGGTAGCTGTCTTCCTGGTCCAACATGCCAGAGTAGCTGTCGTAATCATGTTGGGATTGCCCAGAGCTGGCCGTTTGGGCCTCAGCATCATCATCGTAGTAGACCCCTTCTTCGGTGTAGGAGTCATCAACATCTGATCCGAAGGTGTCACGTTCCTAAAGAGTGGAGAGCAGACAGAGAGACTTAAATAAGGAGGGGTGCAGAGCAGATAGGGTGATTTAAAGGAGGAAGGGTGCAGAGCAGATAGAGTGTGTTGAAGAAGGAGGGGTGCAGAGCAGATAGGGTGATTTAAAGGAGGAAGGGTGCAGAGCAGATAGAGTGTGTTGAAGAAGGAGGGGTGCAGAGCAGAGCGAGTGTGTTGAAGAAGGAGGGGTGCCGAGCAGATAGGGTGATTTAAAGGAGGAAGGGTGCAGAGCAGATAGAGTGTGTTAAAGAAGGAGGGGTGCAGGGCAGATAGAGTGTCTTGAAGAAGGAGGGGTGCCGAGCAGATAGGGTGATTTAAAGGAGGAAGGGTGCAGAGCAGATAGAGTGTGCTGAAGAAGGAGGGAGAGAGCAGAGCGAGTGTGTTGAAGAAGGAGGGGTGCAGAGCAGATAGGGTGATTTAAAGGAGGAAGGGTGGAGAGCTGATAGAGTGTGTAGAAGAAGGAGGGGTGCAGAGCAGATAGGGTGATTTAAAGGAGGAAGGGTGCAGAGAAGATAGAGTGTGTTGAAGAAGGAGGGGTGCAGAGCAGAGCGAGCGTGTTACACACAGAAGGGTGGAGAGCAGAGAACTGGGTGCCAGTTTACAAACAAGGATTATGCTAGACAAGTCATATGCAGCGTCGCAAGCTACGCAGAAAAACGGCAGATTGTGTTGGCAGGGGAACGAAAGGTGGCAACGGAAATGGAGCTGACCGAAGCCAGTTAGTTATGAGACAGTTGGCTGACATGTCAGGCTTCAATATTTCGGTCGGTCGCACAAACAGACAACAGGGTAACCCTGGGAGCAAACAGACCAGGATACAGAGCAGACGGAAAGTGCAACTGGTGGTGGTAGGGCAAGTAATCAAGGTGGTGGTGGTACCGGTAACTGGTGGTGGTGGTGGTGGTGGCGCAAGTAAACAAGGTGGTGGTGGTGGTGGTACTGGTAGCTGGTGGTGGTGGTACAGGTAACTGGTGGTGGTGGTGGTGGTGGTGGTGGTGGTGGTGGTACTGTAAGTAAACAAACAAGAAGGCGAAGCAGATGCATGGGGCAGAGCTTCCTTACGGAAACGGACCTGTGGGACAGGACTGGCAACTGCTTGAGAATCCGACATCAGGTGGCGTGGATCCTTTCTAGGGGCAGGAGCATTAGCCCGAGATACAATGGTGCCTGGGCCGCTCCTACGAGCAAGGATTTGGGTTGGGTTTGCCTTGGCTGGCCCTGCACCACCACCTGCAGGCTGTGATGCCAGCAGCGGGCGACGTAGCCTTGACTGCTGATCAACCGGGTAGACATCAGAAGCCACGTCAGGTGGAACTTGGTGATCATAAGCCAGCGCCCCTCCAAAAGATGAGCTGCGCATCTGGTGCTGAACAACAGCAGTGGCTGGTGCAGCTCCCCCTGACGAGGCCTCCATGTCAAACACAAGGGGGCCATCGAAAGGAGGGGGTCTCATACTTGCGGTAGATGCTCCATGATCTGTTCGCAAGGCACCACCATCGGATTGATCCCAATCGCTTTGAAGAAAACCAGCAGTTTGACCTTCGCGATCATAAGCCAGTGCCCCTCCAAAAGTAGAGCTGCGCATCTGGCGCTGAACAACAGCAGTGGCTGGTGCAGCTCCCCCTGACGAGGCCTCAATGTCAAACACAAGGGGACCATCGAAAGGAGGGGGTCTCATACTTGCGGTAGATGCTCCATGATCTGTTCGCAAGGCACCACCATCGGATTGATCCCAACCGCTTTGAAGAAAACCAGCAGTTTGACCTTCGCGATCATAAGCCAGTGCCCCTCCAAAAGTAGAGCTGCGCATCTGACGCTGAACATCAGCGGTGGCTGGTGCAGCTCCTCCTGACAAGGCCTCCGTGTTGAACACAAGGGGCCCGTTGAGAGGAGGAGGTCTCATACATGTGGCAGATAGCCTGTGATCAGTTGGCAGGGCACCACCAGGAGCAGACAGTCGTGAGGGGGGCTGGTGGGCGGAAACAAGGGCTCCCCCGCCAATAGACTGGGATGCCAGAAGCTGACAGCGGTCCCGTGTACTCTCTATCACAGGGTGAGTTTCTGACGACACAGCTCCAAAAGCAGACAGGCGGGAGGGCTGGTGAGCTGTTGGACTCTCAGCTTCACGCACCGACTGGGATACCAGCAGCTGACAATGTTCCCTTGAGTGCTGGTCGACGTGGTCGACGTCTGATGCCAGAGCTCCAGGAGCAGAAATATGAGGTACAGGCTGCCGGCCAGGAGCCTGATCTGCCCCCCCAGCAGACTGGGATGCCAGCAGGTGACGGTGTTCCCTTGACCTCTGGTCCACTGGGTTGACGTCTGAGGCCATATTCCCAGGAGCAGAAATACGAGGTGCAGGCTGCCGGCCAGGAGCTTGATCTGCCCCCCCAGCAGAATGGGATGCCAGCAGCTGACGGTGTTCCCTTGACCTTTGGTCCACTGGGTTGACGGCTGAGGCCACAGCTCCAGGCGCAGACATGTGAGGTGCAGGCTGCCGGCCAGGAGCCTGATCTGCCCCCCCAGCAGACTGGGATGCCAGCAGCTGACGGTGTTCCCTTGACCTTTGGTCCACTGGGTTGACGTCTAAGGCCATAGCTCCAGGCGCAGACATGCTAGATTCAGTCAGCAGGTAAGTAGCCTGATCTGCCCCCCCAGCAGACTGGGATGCCAGCAGCTGACGGTGTTCCCTGGACATCTGGTCCACTGGGCTGACGTCTGAGGCCAAAGCTCCAGGCGCAGACATTCGAGGTGCGGACGGATGGGTGGCGACATGCGTGGCTCCACCCACAGACTGAGAGGCAAGCAGCTGACGGCGTTCCCTTAAAGTCTGGTCAACAGAGTTGCTGTCAGTCGCCATAGCTCCAGGCGCAGACATGCGTGGTGCTGACTGATGGATGGCGACATGCGTGGCTCCACCCACAGACTGAGAGGCAAGCAGCTGACGGCGTTCCCTTGATGTCCGGTCGACAGAGTTGCTGTCAGTGGCCACGGCTACGGGCCCAGACATGCGAGGCGGATGGCTGGCACCGACGACTGAACCTCCAACAGACTGTGAGGTGAGGGGCTGGGGTCGCTGCTGCCTCTGGGCGTATGCAGCCGTGTCTACGTCAGAGCTGAGTCCACCAGGGGCAGACACACGGGGGGCAGCGTGCTGATGGGAGTGCCCATCAGCAGCAGCACCCCCAACAGACTGGGTGGAGAGTTGCATGTTGCGCTGCTGCCTCTGGGAGTGTGCAGCAGTATCCACATTAGAGCTCATGCCACCAGGGGCAGACACGCGGGGTGCAGACTGATAGGAGTGCCCATCAGCAACAGCACCGCCGGTAGATTGGGTGTATAGCTGCTGGGGTCGCTGCTGCCTCTGGGAGTGTGCAGCCGTATCCACATTAGAGCTCATGCCTCCAGGGGCAGACACGCGGGGTGCAGACTGATAGGAGTGCCCATCAGCAACGGCACCGCCGGTAGATTGGGTGTAAAGCTGCTGGGGTCGCTGCTGCCTCTGGGCATGTGCAGCCGTATCCACATTAGAGCTCATGCCTCCAGGGGCAGACATGCGGGGTGCAGACTGATAGGAGTGCCCATCAGCAACGGCACCGCCGGTAGATTGGGTGTAAAGCTGCTGGGGTCGCTGCTGCCTCTGGGTGTGTGCAGCAGTATCCACGTCAGAGCTCATGCCACCAGGGGCCGACACGCGGGGTGCAGACTGATGGGAGTGCCCATCTGCAGCAGCACCCCCAACAGAGTGGGTGGAGAGTTGCGTGTGGCGCTGCTGCCTCTGGGAGTGTGCAGCCGTGTCCACTTCAGAGCTCATGCCTCCAGGGGCAGACACGCGGGGTGCAGACTGATAGGAGTGCCCATCTGCAGCAGCACCCCCAACAGAGTGGGCGGAGAGTTGCGTGTGGCGCTGCTGTCTCTGGGAGTGTGCAGCAGTGTCCACTTCAGAGCTCATGCCACCAGGAGCAGACACGCGAGAGGCAGTGTGCTGATGGGAGTGCCCATCTGCAGCAGCACCTCCAGCAGAGTGGACGGAGAGATGCGTGTTGCGCTGCTGCCTCTGGGCGTGTGCAGCAGTATCCACTTCAGAGCCCATGCCACCAGGGGCAGACACGCGGGGTGCAGACTGATAGGAGTGCTCATCTGCAGCAGCGCCCCCTACAGACTGGGCGGAGAGTTGCTGGGGACGCTGCTGCCTCTGGGAGTGTGCAGCTATGTCCACATTAGAGCTCATGCCTCCAGGGGTAGACACGCGGGGTGCAGACTGATAGGAATGCCCATCAGCAGCAGCGCCCCCTACAGACTGGGCGGAGAGTTGCTGGGGACGCTGCTGCCTCTGGGCATGTGCAGCTGTGTCCACTTCAGAGCTCATGCCACCAGGGGCAGACACGCGAGGGGCAGTGTGCTGATGGGAGTTCCCATCAGCAACGGCACCGCCGGTAGTTTGACTGGAAAGCTGCTGGGGTCGCCGCTGCCTCTGGGAGTGGGCGGCAGTGTCCACGTCAGAGCTCATGCCACCAGGGGCAGACACGCGGGGTGCAGACTGATAGGAGTGCCCATCAGCAACGGCACCGCCGGTAGATTGGGTGTAAAGCTGCTGGGGTCGCTGCTGCCTCTGGGAGTGTGCAGCAGTGTCCACTTCAGAGCTCATGCCTCCAGGGGCAGACACGCGGGGTGCAGACTGATAGGAGTGCCCATCAGCAACGGCACCGCCCGCAGATTGTACAGAGACCTGCTTTGGATGATGCTGCCTCTGGGCATGTGCAGCCGTGTCCACCTCGCTGCTCAGACCACCAGGGGCAGACATGCGAGGCGCAGACTGCCGGACAGCTGCATATGTAGCTCCACCTGCAGGCTGAGAGACAGTGAGCTCACGGCGGTGACGAGAACTGAGGTCAACAGGGTTGCTGTCTGAAGCCACAGCTCCAGGGGCAGACATGCGAGGCGCAGACTGCCGGACAGCTGCATGTGTAGCTCCACCTGCAGACTGAGAGTCAGTTAGCTCGCGGCGCTGGCGAGAACTCTGGTCAACAAGGTTGCTGCCTGAAGCCACAGCTCCAGGGGCAGACATACGAAGCTTAGACTGCCGGACAGCTGCATGTGTAGCTCCACCTGCAGACTGAGAGTCAGTTAGCTCGCGGCGGTGACGAGAACTCTGGTCAACAGGGCTGATGTCTGAAGCCACAGCTCCAGGGGCAGACATGCGAGGCGCAGACTGCCGGACAGCTGCATGTGTAGCTCCACCTGCAGACTGAGAGTCAGTTAGCTCGCGGCGCTGGCGAGAACTCTGGTCAACAGGGTTGCTGCCTGAAGCCACAGCTCCAGGGGCAGACATACGAAGCGCCGACTGTAGAGAGGGGACATCATCTACAACACCGCCAACTGACTTAGAGGCTACCTGTCTGAGGCGCTGCTGCCTGTGTGCATAGGCTGCCATGTCCACATCTGAGCTTTTGCCTCCAGGGGCAGACACCCTTCCAGAGGGGTTAACCGCAGGGGGGCGTGGAGCAAGCCCACCAGTAGACACAGTCACTGGCGACTGTGGATGTCCCCTGCTTCTAATCCTACCTTGGCCATCAGAGGCAAAGGCTCCAGGGGCGCTAACCCGGGAGGATGATACGATATGGGAGGCAGAGGCAGCGCCAGCACTAGCACCAGAGGCAGCACCACCGGAAGACATTGACTGCTCAGTTCTGAGGAGGGGCTGAGAAGGAACAGCATAAAGAGCAGCCAGGTCCTCTGGGCTAGGACCCCCAGGGGCGTCAAGAGCAGCCAGGTCCTCTGGGCTAGAACCCTCAGTAATGTAGGCAACGAGGGCAGCAGTGGGGGAACCCGGGGGGGAGAGATCCCAGTCGTCATGAGACAGTCGGAAGGGAGGTATCAGATCAGGGCGAGGCGCACTGCTCTCTCCTCCGTCATCCATCTCCTCAGGAGCACTGCCACCGTCAGCGAAACTATTCTCTGACTCAGCTGAGCTGTCTTCACTGTTTTCTGAGCTTGATGCAGGGAGAGGCATGCGCCCCTTAGCTGGCCCAGATGCTTTGAGGGGCACCCTGCTGGTGAACTCTGGTAACTCAAACTGATGTGCTACCTCTGTGGGCATACCCTGTGCAACTTCAAATCCGGCATCATCACTATCACACCTGTCGCCCTCCAAGGACAAGCCGAGCTGTTCCAGTGTCTGGGCCTGTGCCTCTATGTTAGCCACCCGCATCCGAGAAGCAGGTGCTGACGCCCCCACATCCCTATTTACATCGCTCTCCTCCTCCTCCTCTGAGGTAGCGGAGGATGCTGAGGAAGACGAGGAGTGAAGTAAAACATCTGCTTGAGGCCTTTCCTTGATTGACGCCGGCCTGCTATCAGCCACCCTGGTGCCCACAGGATCAGCTAGGGCTGTACTCACTGACCTCCTGTCACCACCAGCCCTTAAGCTTGGCAGTTGCTTCGAAGCGTGTGGGCTGGTGTCATCGTGTGGGGCGTCATCATTGTAAAAGGAGGAGACCAACTTAGCGGCGGAAGCACGGGCAGACGGTGTCATAGCTGGTGGCTGCTGCGGCTGTTGCTGCTGCTGCTGCCGGCCCTTACGAGTAGCTAGCCTTGGAGTCAAAGCGGTGGCAGCATTGAACTTCGCATGGCTGCCCCTGCTGGCAGCATGGGGCAAGGTAGCTGCAGTCTCTACGTCTTCAAAATATGAGGACAACAGCAGTTCAGCAGCTGCATAGGTAGCATGGGGCAAGGTGGCTGCAGTCTCGTGGCTAGGGCGTGACTTTCTTGCAACCGAGCAGCCACCATTGCTTGGGCCCTTGCTGCTGGGTAGGGAGTCAGTGCACCACTCGCTCTCAGAAGCATCCAGGTATCCAAAAGAATCAGGAGGCACCTGTCATTTGAGGGTTCAGGAAGGTGTCAAAGAGGAGAGGGGATTTTCCGGAGATGAGATGAGATGAAATGAGATGAGATGAAAGGAGATGAAAGGAGATGAGATGAGGAGATGAGACGAGACGAGACGAGATGAGATGAGATGAGATGAGACGAGACGAGACGAGACGAGATGAGATGAGATGAGATGAGATGAGATGAGATGAGATAAAGGGAGATGAGATGAGATTCGATGAGATGAGATGAGATTCGATGAGATGAGATGAGATGAGATTCTATGAGATGAGATGAGATAAAGGGAGATGAGATGAGATGAGATGAGATGAGATGAGATGAGATGAGATGAGATGAGATGAGATGAGATGAGATGAGATGAAAGAAGATGAGATGGGATGGGATGAGATAAGATGATATGAGATAAAAGGAGATGAGATGTCACAGAGATGACATTTAGAAGGCATGGAACATCCCTTGGTCTTTTTTTAGTTGTGAAAGGTATTTCACCCCAGGAGGTGGGTCTCCCGACACAAACCAGGGACACCGAAGATTCACTTAGAATGGCGCTGCCACTCCTACAAAAGAGTAGGCGCAAGGTCAGCAGGAGATATCGACAAAGGACAGGCAAAGAGGGCTCAACATGGATACTCTGAATGAATTACTAATATCACGTCATGAATAGCATGATCATTCTTCTAGCTTTCTAACTCCATCGCTGATCAGAGGTGTATGAATACGTGAAACAAAGTCCCGTTTCGACGAATGGCTCAATGGTATAGCTCGTTGAAATGATGAAGGTGCGGGGTTCGAATCTCTACGGGTGCGCTTAAGTGTGCTCGCGGTTGCTGTCAACCGTAACGGTAGCTTTGTTCAGGTAAACTAGTAGCCCGTCTCCTACCGCCGCCAGATGGGGCTCCCTTAGTACCCCGCCCTATCAGGCGTTATCATTACGTGGAACACATATGTAACAGGTAAAGAACTCAAGCATATATTTAAGCAAGTGTAACATGACTGAATGCTTTAGGAATTTAATTGTTGGGTTGAACAGGAGGGGGCAATTGAAGTAATATCCTGGTGCGTGTAAAAACAATACTTGAATGTGGAAGGGGGGGCGGTTTCCTGTCAATCCCTGCCTGTCCCAAAAGATTCTGACAAAGTCGGATTCGAGCCTTACCCCCCACCCCACCCCACGCCCCACCCCGCCCACCCCTTCCCCCTCCTGCCGGACGAGGGGTACTGATCAAGAGGTACTGATCAATTCACAACGGCTCTCAGAAGGCAAGATTGCCGAATTGCCATCCTCAGTAGCCTTTTCTAAAGGTTTGCAATTCGCTGGGTAACAGTATCGTCATGATCTTTATCGATTTTCAGCACTCCAGTGAGACCACCCAACTTGACTATTTAGGCCCAGATGGGCTTGAGATTCGTAAAACATGTGTTACATTTTGACCACTAACTGGTTGAAGGTTCAAGCCATAGGTTTTAGCACAGATGAATATTTTTGATGTAAGGAGCCATGTTTCGATTTTCTTCTGGCAAGGTTGAAATGGAGACCCCCCACCCCACCCGCCACCCTGGCTCCGACTTGTGGAGCATGGTCCTGGTCCCTTTTTTTTCTGTCCCCTCCCGTGTTTGGACGAGCTTATCTCCATCTCCATCACCAATGCCCTCTTCCACGTGGAGGGTGAGCGCGAGACGCCGAGACCAGCATGGAGAACAGCAAGTTCACGAACCTAGTCCTGAGGCCGGACAAGCGCTTCCCAAACAGCAAGATTAATATCGATCGATTGGGAGCTTATATAGGACTGCAGCTGCATGGGCTTGAGTGACTGAGCCTGACATGCACTTATCTAGGAGAAGTTAACACCATATTAGCATGCACTGATGAATATAGGTGCATGGACTGGGAGCATATAATAACATGCAATAGGAGTATGCAGATGCATTTAATCTCCCGTTTCAACAATTGGCTCAATGGTTGAGTTCGTTGAAATCAGGCAGAAGGTGCGGGGTTCGAATCCCTACAGGTGTGCCTTTGTGTTTGCGGTCGCTGTCAACCGCCACGGTAGCACTGTCCAGGTAAAGCAGCAGACAGTTATCTACCGCCGTTATCATTACTTTCTGTAGATGCATCCCTAGGGAGCATCTGGCTATAGGTAGAAGGCGCACCTGAGGGGCGCGGACGGCGTTAGAAATATGCTGCTGCTTCCTGGGTACCTTACGTGGAGGAGGCATGGTGTTGCTGGACTCTGACTGAGCTGAAGCTCGGCGGCTTAGCCAATGGGATGAGATCAGCGTCTCTTGTTTAGGCCCGCGGGGAGTGTGGTCAGCCCCCCGGCTGGATGGGCGGGCGCTGCCCACATGGTCAACTGACGAGGAGGCGGCGGCGTGTGGATCCAATCCTGGGGGAGGGGGGGGGGGGGGGGGGGGGGGGGGGGGGGGGAGGAGGAGGAGAAGGGGGAGGAAAAGAAGAAAGCAAAGGAGTGAGAGAACAAGAATGCAAGCAAGGTTGAGGACGAGAAGACAGAGGAGCACGAGTGCAGGAGCAGGAGCAGGAGCAATAGCAGGAGCAGGAGCAGGAGCAATAGCAGGAGCAGGAACAAGGGCAACAGCTGAAGCAAAGGTGTAGGCAAAAGCAGCAAATCCAGATCAGAGGAGCATGCAATCTAAAAGCAAGAACTGAGTTCCAGCATGCTCACCATGATGAGGACAAGGACTTTCGAGGTGGTGTCTCGTGGATGGCTTTAGATGAAGCTGGAGAGTTGACACCAGCTGATTCTTTATCTGCTATACTTGCCACACTACTTCTGGCACTCCTCCCTCGATTTATCCAACTGGCACTCCTTCCAACAGATCCACCCATGCGCCCAGGGTTTGCTGGGGGACTGTGTGGAGTACGTTCTGAATGGGGAGAGTTGTAACAGGGAGGTCCGTGGGCTGCTGGGGAGAAGAACTGACTGGGGTTTCTGCTTGCGACAGCTTTCGTTGGGTGTTGAGTCCCTGGTGATGGGAGGAGGGAGTGGTTATGCTGGGTTGCAGTCCGGAGATGAACGGGTTTGTCCTCCTCGCCACTTGATGAGTTGTCACTGCTGTGCTGAATAGCATGGCTGGTGATGGTTGGATGACGAGAGATATTGGCCCTCGTCTTTTCAGCTGCAAAAATATTTTTTTCCTTCGCAATGGCGTTGGAGTTGTCTCGAGCTGCAGTATGGTCCGATTCATCGCTGCTGTCGGTCCGGAAAGCCTTGGCTGCCTTAAGGATCCGGTGAGTAGGAGCTGGAGAGCGCGGTTGAGCTTTACGGCTACCCTTCTCGTTTTGGGCCTGGTCTTCGTCACTGCTGCTTGCGCTCTTCAGGAGTCTCGCAGCAGCCTTGGACGCAGACGTTGGAAGTGCAGCGCGTTGGGAGCGGGAAGTAATTCGAGCTGAAATCGGCTTGCTGGTGCGCCTGGTCGCTGACTGGTCAGGGTCGGTGTCCTGTGAATCTGCCTCTTCGCTGCTCTCAGATAAACGGCGTCTTTGAGCTAAAGAATTCATGCTGACCCTTCCCTCCTAGCTAATAGAGAAAAGGATTTGGGGGGGGGGGGAGGGGGGGGGGGGTCGAAAGCGGAGGTAGAGTTGCGAGTTGGCAGCATAGGTATTCTCGTATTATTATGCGCGAGCGCTTATTGGTTGGTCAATCATCATTATTATCAGGCAACTTGCACAAACAATCTGTCTAGCCAACCTGTCCGAGGTTGTGTACAGGAGCTGCCAGGTACAAAATTCGAACAATTGAATCCTGGGCTTAATTGTGGGACCCTCCACCTGTGCTACGTGGGGAAAAATATTATGCGCAGCGATTCGCAATCGCATTGGGGGCTTCAAAGGAACAGGAGGGGGCAAGGGACCGGAACTTCCAAAACTCGCGGCTGCCGCACGATTCAAATTTCAAGTTGACAGGTAGGTTGTCGAGGCGAATATTTGTGCGCCACTAGCTGCATTAGCTAGCCAACTATCGAAACAGCTGAATACTCCATTCGGGACGGAACATGTAACGAATTGGGGAGAAAAACGCGAGTCGTAGTGCCGCAAATTGAAGCTTCCGCTTGAGCTTGCGCTTGAGCTTGCGCTTGGGCGAGTCGGGGCATTGAATGGGTGGTTCGGTAGTTCCGGGTAGTTCCGGGTAGTTCTGGGCTTCTGGCACTCACTGAACTACCAAGCCGGAGCGGGGCCGAGGGTGAGGGCAGAGTGGATAAGGTCATAAGGCAGGAAGGCTGGAGCGAAATCGGCGAGGAATGCTTTGCACATTCGTGTGTGAACAGCACGAGCGAGCGCAGCTGGGGAATAAAATTAACAATAATTGGTCACTGTTTTGTGTCGGGCAAGTAGTTTGCAGAAGATGGATGATATTGAACCTGATGTACTAAAATGAGTTTTATGACACTCGAACTCGCGTCCTTCGTAGTGGTCAGCAGTCTTACTATGTGTTGGTTTCCAGTGCTTCGGTCAATTGGCCCATCTTATAAATCTAGAGTGGATCTCGATTGTTTGGGATTGGCTTCGGGGACATGATTTGAATGTTTGATCTGCTACATGGGGTCGGAATGTTTTGCAACTGACGCCTGCATTACCAGGGCACTTTCCTTTTCGGCTTTTCACCCACACTAGTTATGCACAGTGATTTGTATTCTCGGGAATGTGTCCTGAAGCTTAGCACGATGTGCTTTGGTTTTTATGTTTCCTCTGTCTTACCCCCAGTTTCTATACATACTTTGTAATATCTACTAACTATCGATCCCTCATATTGTTTTAGCACACCACATCTTTTAGTTCTCTGTACTACACCCAGCTTGTACGGACATGTGATTCCTATTACCGGTAAATCACACTACATCTTTTAGTTCTCTGTACTACATCCAGCTTGTATGGAACTGTGATTCCTATTACCGGTCAATCACACCACATCTTTTAGTTCTCTGTACTACACCCAGCTTGTATAGACCTGTGATTCCTATTACCGGTCAATCACACCACACATCTTTGAACACTTGAATTGTTTATGTAATTATGTGTTTGCTATGGCATGCACCCTGACGCTGATTGCTATGGCCCCAGAGTGCTATGGCAGGCTCCCTGATCAGTACACCTGGCAGATTTTACCGCATGCTTTGAGTGCGCCCATGAACAGAACCGTTTGCTTTTTTGCATGCACGGATATTTGTACACTTAGGGATGTATCCTTGCATATAGCACGATATGCTTCGTTTTATATAATGTCTCTGTCTATCACCTAGCTTCTATGGACCTTTGAGATAACATTTTCTAAATGCAAAAATATTCATATGAAGAACGATCTTTTGAATCTACCAATACCTGTTCAATGTTTTTCTTTTACTGCCTAAGACGGCGAGCAGCCAAACTGCTGGCTGGGGCCTTGTAACCAAGTTCAAGTGTTCGGCCTTTCTTAGCAGCTTCTAGTCAGCTCTCTGAGCCAGCCACTCATTGTGCTACACCCAAATATTCCAGCAGTTTTTTACAGCTCGTTGAATCGGCTTCAAGGTGCCCAGTGACCCTGCCAAGTCGTTAAACTGTCGATGTAGAGACCTTGACGTGTCTATGACCGGTATGAGTTTGAATCCTGTCACACTCCCTGGTTCCCATGGCTATCACACGGGGAGAAATACTGACGTCTGCAGACGGCTAGATGCCAAATTGCCGGCGCACAGTACCTTGTGACCATAATCCTTAAGGTGCACGAGGTTGCGTTAGACTTGGTTAAATACCAGGTCAGGAGGGCTGCCTGCTACAGAAGCTGCTGCTAAGCCGAAAGAAAAGCTGTGTAAACTACCATTGCACCTCGACATAACGGCATGGCCGTACCAGGGTTGTTCAGGAGGACCCCCCGCTCTGCGTCCTGAGACGCAATCGATTTTGCAGCCTGGGTTTTAAGACACAACCGAACCAGCATAGCCTGCGTCCTGAGACACGCAACCATTCCACCGAAGCTGCGTCTGCGACGCAACGGACCCTACCCCCGTTGCGTCTCAGGGTTTAACAGACTCGTCGACGTCAGGTCTGCGTCGCAGGACGCGGTCCTGAACAACCCTGGTCTGTACCTCTATGTACCTCTACGTGTAGCTCAGCATGCTCCAGTCCATGGTTTGCCATTTAGGCGAAAGTGAGCTAATTTAGGCTGAAGGCCCGACCTCAATGACCGAGACAATTATAAGTAATGATAACGCCTGGTGGGGCGTGGTATTAAGGGAGCCCAGTCTTACAGCGGTAGGGAACGGGCTGCTACTTTACCTGGACAAAGCTACCATGGCGGTTGACAGCGGCAGATAACACTAAATCGCACCCGTAGGAATTCGAACCCGGCAACTTAAGACAATTCTAGACTATCAAGAGAGGCTGTACTCCACTGCATTTATATTACACTATTGTTGTAGAAAGACCATAGATGACATGCTCAGAAACACAGGGTAAGAGCAATGCTGCAAAGAGGCCAGACACAAAATAGCAAGCACTTGATCACCAGGGTTGTTCAGGAGGACCCCCAGCTCTGCGTCACGTGGTGGGGACAGGCCCACACGGGGTGGGGTGGGGTGGGGTGGGGTGGGGTGGGGTGGGCTGGGTTGCTGGTGAGCTGGTGGGGTGGGCTGGGCTGCTGGGGAGCTGGTGCTGGAGCTAGGGCAGTCTTTGATTATTCGTCATCGTCATCTAGAGTAAAGCTTGGCCTGATTCCAGAATCTCCAGGGGAGGGTGCGCCAGTCATGGGAGCCGGGTTTGTATGTGCGGCAGTAGCAGGACCTGTTGGAGGTGGTGCAGGTGCTGGGGTAGGTGGGGACATGCCTACACGGGCTGGGGTGGGCTGCTGCGGAGCTGGGGACAGGGCTGGGGCAGGGGCAGGGGTAGGGGCTGGTGGGGACAGGCCTTCACGGGATGGGGTGGGCTGAGGCTGGGGCTGGGAAGTTGGGGCTGGGGCAGGGGCAGACACGGCTGGGTGCTGGAATGCGGGGTGAGCGTCGTAATTTCGGACCAAGCCCTGAGGAGGCTCGCTTGTCATGTAGCTGGTCTGCATGGGATGCACAGGTGGGCAGTGCATATCATCGGCTCCGGTCTCCATCGCTGCAGCTGCAAATCCCATGCTAGCGGCACCGGCTGGCGCTCGGTGCTGCTGGGGGGTCATTGACACAGGGTTGGGGTGTGCAGCCGTTGCTGGCCCAGGGCCCAGGGCAGGGGTACCGGCTGGGGCACCAGCGGTCAACTGGCTCACGCGTTGACCAAACCAGGAGAAACTTTCAGACAGGGTGCTCCTTGTCTTCTCCCTACATTCAAGCGTCCAAGTTCCAGTGCCGTGAATTTGAATGCCAACAAGAATGGGAAAACATACTGGTGGTACAGAGTCAAAACACCATAAATTAAAGAAATGCCATGTTCAGAGATCAGCAGAGCAGGAGATGCTCTCTGACAGGGTGCTCCTCGTCTTCCCCCTGTATTCAAAGGTCCAGGTTCCAGTGCCATGAAAAAAAAAAAAAACGAAAAAGCACCAAAACACATGCAGCTGCAGCTGCACGTACACATACACATGAACATACACATTCACCTGCATATACACATGCTGACGTACACATACACATGATGGCATATTGAAATTGAAATTGAAATTGTTACATCCGTGTAGAACCGTTACTCACAGGACGTGAAGTTAAGGACACCATAGCGTAAGCCGGAGTTACATGATGGCATACACCTACACAGGCACCAGCACATACACAAGCACATACACATGCTGACATACACACACATACACATGCTGAAGTACACGTGCACATGCTGACAAACACATACACATACTGACATGCACATACACATACACATAAGCACTTACAATCCAGCATTGAAGCTCATCTTAGCGCTGGCAACACTCTCACTCTCGATAGCTTCATTGGCGCGACTTCGTGCTCGAGTCAGAGCTGCTCCTGTTGCCGTCAAGATGTTGGTCTTGCTGTCCAGCGCTTCGAGCTGTGTGTGAGTGTTTGAGTGTGTGTGTATGTGAGAAAGTGTGTGTGAGTGTATACGTGTGTGTGTGAGAAAGTGTGAGTGCGTGTGTGTGTGTGTGTGTGCGTGTGAGAGAGAGTGTGAGTGAGTGTGTGAGTGAGTGAGAGAGAGAGTGTGGGTGAGTGCATGTGAGTGAGTGAGTGAGTACGTGCTTGGAGCTAAGGGTGAATATGTGTGTGTGGTTCAGAATGAGGTTAGACTAGGTTTCACTAAGCAAATGTGTCGCTCAAGTTGTGCTTATGTGGTATGGAAGGAGTTTAGATCAGGGCCGTCAAGATGATGGTCTTGCTGTCCAGCGCTTTGAGCTGTGTGTGTGAGATTGAGTGTTTGACAGAGTGTGGGTGATGGAGTGAGTGAATTAACCTCGACTTATGAGTGTCAGTGCATGGAGCAATGAGTGATTGTGTGTGTGGTTCAGAAGGAGTTTAGACTAGGTTTCACTAGACAAATGTGTCTGCTCAAGTTGTGCTTATGTCGTATACAAGGAGTGTAGATCAGGGCCGTCAAGATGATGGTCTTGCTGTCCAGCGCTTTGAGCTGTGAGTGTGAGTGTGTGTGTGTGAGAGTGTGTGTGTGTGAGAGTGTGTGTGTGTGAGTGAGTGAGTGAGTGAGTGAGTGAGTGAGTGAGTGAGTATCTTATCAAGGCAGCCAAGGAAGCGTGACAGAGGTGGAGCTGGAGCGACTCAGACCCCGTGCGGGTCGTTGTGAGAGCTAGAAGAGCCTAGCAGCAGGAGCATGAAGGCCTATGCATAGCATTAAGTTAGATTTCAAGCGAACGCTAGACACTGTTGCCCTCAGGCCAATGGTCCCTAGCTGAGGCTTCCAGGTGTTGAATTTCAACAGACATGGCTGTAGAAATAGACTAGAACAGACGATACTGATCTAAGGATTTAGAGGCTTGATGAGTTAGATTTGTTTGGTTGTTTTGCATGTCTGTTCCCTCATGCCTTGTTTTGCTTGTTCTTCTTCCTGGCCAACCCCAAGGGCCTGGACTTAGTTGTTGAGTGCGTTACGGAACATTGCCCTTTAAATATATTGATACTGCAAGCACACTTGTTCCTAGACATTGGAATTGATTGAGCTCTAGAACGGGTCTGGGGCGGCGCCTCAGGTCAAAGCGTCGTGATGCTCTATGACCAGACACCCGAGCATAGTTTTGCGCCCTATTGACTGCGGACACTTTGACAAATATTTTAGCTACATTGACTTTTTATTTTTCTTTGCTTGAGCCTATGTATCGCGGCTGGACCGCTGTTAAACAGTGTAAACCAATTATCTGAGTGAGTGGGTGAGTGAGTGAGTGAGTGAGTGAGTGAGTGAGTGAGTGGGTGAGTGAGTGGGTGAGTGAGTGAGTGAGTGAGTGAGTGAGAATGAGTGAGTGAGTGAATTCCAGTCTGAAGAAGCTAAACTGGAGATCAAGCGCCTGAGCTGGAAGCTGGCAGGCAGCAACATCAGCATTGACCATGCTCTCACATCAGAGCAGCTACAGCAAAAGTCTGCCCAACGGCCTCTTATCAAGGCAGCCAAGGAAACGGGACAGAGGTGGAGCTGGAGCAACTCAGAACCCTTGCCAGTCGTTATAAGAGCAAGGAGAGCCTAGCAGCAGGAGCATGGAAAAGTGCTTACTTACTCCTGGAGGCTCTCTCTTGCATTACTGGCTGTCAGACTCAGTGTGCATGTGTGCGTGTGTGTGCCAGTGAGTGATTGAGAGAATGAATGCGTGAGTGAGTGATTGAGTGTGTGCCAGTGAGTGATTGAGTGTGTGTGTGTGTGTGTGTGTGTGTGTGTGTGTGTGTGTGTGTGTGTGTGAGTAAGTGTGTGTGAGTAAGTGTGTGTGTGTGCGAGTGAGTGAGTGAGTGAGTGAGTGTGTGCCAGTGAGTGATTGAGTGTGTGTGTGTATGTGTGTGTGTGTGTGTGTGTGTGAGAGTAAGTGTGTGTGTGTGTGTGCGAGTGAGTGAGTGAGGGGACGCTCTCTAACGTGTGTCGGATGGGGCGGATATATTTGCCCCCGGCCCCCGACAGGCCGTCGTACCGCCAAGTCCTGGCGACACTGGAGCATTTCTGTCGCGCCTCCATTGGCCATCGCGCTTTCAATTTAACTACCTCTAGATGTTTCCGCATGGATCCCATTAAGCTAGTCTACCCAGTGGGCTCGAGGCCGCCTGGAGTCCAGCTTCAATTCCACGTCGAAGGGCAGACCATCTTAAAAGTGCGCTTCGGCAAGGGTAGGAGCCTTCCAGATACAGTTCCGGGATGGGGTAGCTTCTACTCCAATCTAGCAGCAGCTCTGGGCGCTTTGGAGGAGGTAGCATTCCGCGACATCACTTTTGGATTCCAGCCTGTCGCGACTTTTTCAAAGACCGAGCCAGTTGCGCCCTTGGACCTCGCTGTCGAGCTAGTCTCTTAGACAGTGCTGGATGCAGGCAGGTGGTGCGACCACCTGGAATGCCCTAAGTGTGGGAGTCATTACGTTAAAGACAAATCCTGGAACACGAATGCCATCTCAAACAAGAGTGCTGGCCACTGCCACACTGCCTACTTATGCAGCAATAGGCACATTTTTTCTAGGGGGGGGGGGGGGGCAGGATGTATCTGTGTGTATGGTGGTGGGTAGGAGGGGAGGATGTACGTGTGTATGGTTTGGGGGAGGGGGACAGGATGTGTGTGTGTGTATATGGTGGTGGGGAGGGGGGCAGGATGTATCTGTGTGTATGGTGGTGGGTAGGAGGGGAGGACGTATGTGTGTGTGTGTGTATGGTGGGGGGGAGGGGGGCAGGATGTGTGTATATATGGTGGGGGGGAGGAGGGCAGGATGTGTGTGTATGTGTGTGCATGGTGGGGGGTAGGGGGGCAGTACGTATGTATGTGTGTGTATGGTGGTGGGGAGGGGGGGGGAATGTGTGTGTTTGTATGGTGGGTGGGAGGGGGGCAGGATGTATGTGTGTGCATGGTGGGGGGGGTAGGGGGGCAGTACGTAGGTATGTGTGTTATGGTCGGGGGGAGGGGGGCAGGATGTGTGTGTATGGTGGGGGGGGGGGGAGGGGGGCAGGATGTATGTGTGTGCATGGTGGGGGGGTAGGGGGGGCAGTACGTATGTATGTGTGTGTTTATGATGGGGGGAGGGGGGGCAAAGGATGGCAGGATGTGTGTGTATGGTGGGGGGGAGGGGGGCAGGGGGGAGGGGGGCAAGGTTGTATCTGTGTGTATGGTGGTGGGGAGGGGGGGAGGGATTATGTGTGTATGATGGGGGGAAGGGGGGCAGGATGTGTGGGTGGTGGGTGGGAGGGGGGCAGGATGTATGGGTGTGTAATGATGGGGGGAAGGGGGGAAGAGGGTGTGTAGTGAGGGGGGGAAGGGGGGGAAAGGAGGTGTGGGGATCGAGGGGGGCAGGGGGGGGGGAGAGGAGTGTAGGGGGGTGGATGGGGGGGAAGGGGGGAAGGATGTAACGGGGGGGCAGGATGGGGGTAGGGGGGGGGGGAGGGGGGAAGGAGGGATCGGGACGCATGTGGGGAAGGGGGGGGGGTAAAGGGGAAGGAGAGGCAGATGATTAATGTGTGTTTATGGAGGGGAGGGGAGGGGGGGAAGATGTATAGTGTGATTATGGTGGGGGGGGGGGAGGTTGAATGTGTGGGGAGGGGGGGTGATGGGGGGCAGGGGGAAGGGGGGGTGGTAATGGGGGTGGGAGGAGGAAGGAGGGATGGAAGCGGGGGGTTAGGTGGTGGGGAGGGGGGGGGGGGGGGGGGTGGGGTGGGGTGATGGGTATGTGTAGGGTGTGGGGGAGGGGACAGAAGGAGGGATGTGTGGGGTATGGGGGTGGGGAGAAGGGGAAGGGAGGTGAGGAGGGATGGGGGGGCAGGGTGGGGGGGGTAGAGGGGGGGGGGGGGGGGGGGGGGGGGGAGGGGGAGGTAGGTGTTGTTGGGTGGGGGGGAGGTGGCAGGAGGGAGTGGATGTGTGGATGGTGGGGTGGGGGGGGGGCAAAGGAGGTATGGTTTGGATGTGGTGTGGGGGGGAGGGGGGCAGGATGTAGGAGTGGTGCTAGGGGTGGTGAGGGAGGGGGGGGGGGGGGAGGAGGCAATAGGGGGTCGGGGGAGGTGGGGGGGGGGGAGGGGGGAGAAGGAGTGGAGGGGATGGGGGTGTATGGTGGTGGGGAGGGGGGGGGGAGGAGGCATGTGGGGGTGTATGGTGGGGGGGGAGGGGGGGGGACACAGGATGTATGGGGGTGGGGGGGAGGGGGGGGGGGGGAGGGGGGGGGGGGGAAGGCAGGGGGTGGTGTATGGTGTGGGAAAGGGGGGAAGATTTGTAGGGATGGGTGATGTGAGGGGGGTGGGGAGGGGTGAGGAGGAGGGAGGGGAGGAGGAATGCATGGGTTTGGGTATGGTGTGGGGGAAAGGGGGGCAGGATGTAGCGTGTGTGGTGGGGAATGGTGGGGAGGGGGGGGGGGGGGGGGGGGAGATAGGAGGCATGGGGTTGTGAGAGGGTGGGGGGAGGGGGGCAGGCAGGATGTTGTGGGTGTGTATGGGGGGGGGACAAGGGGGGGGGGATGGCATGTGGGGGTGGATGGTGGGGCGGGAGGGGGGCAGGATGTATGGGGGTGAGGGAGGTGGGGAGGGGGGAGGAGGATGCATGTGTTTGTGTATGGTGTGGGGGAGGGGGGCAGGATGCATGTATGTGTGTGTATGGTGGTGGGGAGGGGGGCAAGATGTGTGTGTGTATGGTGGGGGGGAGGGGGGCAGGATGTATCTGTGTGTATGGAGGTGGGGAGGGGGGGATGGGAGGCTGTATAAGTGTGTATGGTGGGGGGGAGGGGGGCAGGATGTTTGTATCTATGTGTGTGCATGGTGGTGGTGGTGGTGTGTGTGTGTGTGTGTGTGTGTGTGTGTGTGTGTGTGTGTGTGGGGGGGGGGGGGGGGGGGGTAGGATGTATGTATGTGTGTGTATGGTGGGTGGGAGGGGGGCAGGATGTATGTATGAATGAGACTTAAAAAAAATGAAATTGTATGAATGGATAGTTTTTATGTAGAAATTCAGTGATCAATATGATACAAAGTGATTCAGCAAGATAGAAAGTGATTTGGTATGTTCTAACAATTATGACTATGCTTCAGTTGGCCACATTTGCCCCCAAATTTGACCCCCCCCCAAATTTGCCCCCACCTGAAAAATGTAACTTCACATATCTTTTGATTTTTGCAGCCAAACCTTTCCTCTTTTTTTCCCTCTTCCTTCTCCTTTTTTCCCCCTCACCCCTTGCCACCCCCCCCCTGCCCTTCCACAAATTTGCCCCCGTGGCCTGAAACACGTTAAAAATAAAAATATTCGCCGTTAGAGTGATTGAGTGTGTGTGTGTTGTGTGGGTGTGGTGTGTGTGTGCGAGTGAGTGAGTGAGGGGGTGCCAGTGAGTGATTGAGTGTGGTGGTGCGAGTGAGTGAGGAGCGTGAGTGGTGGTGCCAGCAGTGGAGTGATTGAGTGTGTGTGGTGTGTGGGTGTGTGTGAGTAAGTGGAGTACGGTTGGTGTGGCCAGTGAGTGGTGAGTTGTGCCAAGTGAGTGATTGAGTGTTGTTGTGGGTGTGTTGAGTAAGTGTGTGTTGTGCTGTGTGGATGTGAGTGAGTGAGGTGTGAGTGAAGTGCGGGTGAGTGCCAGTGAGTGATTGAGTGTAAGAAGCAGAAGCATGAAAAAGTGCTAACTTGTTTTTGGAAGCTCTCTCCTGCTTTACTGGCTGTCAGACTCAGACTGCGCAGTGTACTCCTGCTACCAGACACGACTCAGTGTGTGTTTGTGTTTGTGTGTGTGTGTGAGTAAGTGCATGGGGAGTGTGAGGTGACGTGAGTGAGGAGGAGTGAAGTGAGTGAGTATCAAATCAAAATGGGTAACTGAACTCCCGACTCCAGAAGGGTGGCCCCGCCATAAGTGCTTACTTGTTTCTGGAAGCTTTCTCCTGCTCTACTGGCTGTCAGACTCGGTGTGAGTGTGTGTGTGTGTAAGCGCCAGTGAGTGAGTGAATGAGTGAGTTAATGAATGTGTGATTGAGTGAGTGAAGCAGGAGCATGAAAAAGTGCTTACTTGCTTCTGGAAGCTTTCTCCTGCTCTACTGGCTGTCAGACTCAGACTGCGCAGTGTATTCCTGCTACCCGACGCGACCTTGTCCGAAGCCCGAGCTGTAGCAAGCTCCAGTGCAATTCCAGCGGAGAAACCTTCCTCCACCTGTATGTGTTTTTGTGTGTGCATTTGTGTGTGTATTTTGTGTGTTATTGTGTGTGTGCATTTTGTGTGCATTTTTGTGTGTATTTGTGTGTATCTGTGTGTGTGAATTTTTGTGTGTATTTGTGTGTGTGCATTTTGTGTATTATTGTACGTTTAATTTCATGTGTGTATATTTGTGGGTACATTGTTTTGAATATTTTGCATGTGTATTTTTGTGCGTGCATTTTTGTGTATATTTTGTGTGTGCATGTTTATGTGAGTATTTTTGTGTGTACCTTGTTTTGGATACTTTTGTCTGTGTATTTTTGTGTGTGCCTTGTTTTGGATATTTTTGTCTGTGTATTTTTGTGTGCATATTTTTGTGTGTGCCTTGTTTTGGATATTTTTGTCTGTGTATTTTTGTGCACATATTTTTGTGTGTGCATTTTTGTGTAGAGTTTTGCATGAGCAATTGATTTCATATTTTTTGTGCATTTTGCGTACATTTTGTGTGTGTGCATTTTGTGTACATATTTGTCTGTGTATTTTGTGTACATTTTTGTGTGTGCATTTGTGTGTATTTTTGTGTGTGCATTTTTGTGTGGAGTTTTGGATGAGCATTTGATTTCATATTTTTTGTGCATTTCGTGTATATTTTGTATGTGTATTTTTGTGTGCATTTTTGTGTGTGCATTTGTGTGCGGATTTTTGTGTATGTAAACCTACCTATTCATGCATGTATCTACCCGCATTTCCATGCACCCACCTACCCGTGCATCTATCTGTCTGCATTTCAATGCACCCACCTATCACCAACCTATCCGTGTTTCTATGCACCCATCTATCGATGCATCTATCTATCCATGCACCCACCAATCCATGCATTAACCTATCCATGTTTTCATTCATCCATCTATCCATGCATCTATCTATCGATGCATCTATCTATTCGTGTTTTCATTCATCCATCTATCCATTCATCCATCTGTCCATGCATCTATCTATCGATGCATCTATCTATCCGTCTTTTCATTCATCCATCTATCCATTCATCCATCTATCAATGCATCTATCTATCGATGCATCTATCTATCCATGCATCTGTCTATCGATGCATTAATCTATCCGCATTTCCATGCACCCACCTACCCATGCATCCATCTGTCTGCATTTCAATGCACCCACCTATCATTAACCTGTCCGTGTCTCTATGCACCCATCTATCTATGCATCTATCTATCCATGCACCCACCAATCCATGCATTAACCTATCCGTGTTTCTATGCACCCATCTATCTATGCATGTATCTATCCATTCACCCATCTATCCATGCGTATATATGTCCATGCATCTATTTATCCATGCATCTATCTATCCATGCATCTATCTATCCATGCATCTATCTATCCATGCATCTATCTATCCATGCATCTATCTATCCATGCATCTATCTATCCATGCACCCATCTATCCATGCATCTATCTATCCATGTGTCTATCTATCCATGCATCTATCTATCCATGCATCTATCTATCCATGCATCTATCTATCCATGCATCTATCCATGCATCTATCTATCCATGCATCTATCTATCCATGCACCCATCTATCCATGCATCTATCTACCCATGCATCTATCTATCCATGCATCTATCTATCCATGCACCCATCTATCCATGTATCTATCTATCCATGCACCCATCTATCCATGCGTCTATCTATCCATGCATCTATCTATCCATGCATCTATCTATCCATGCATCTATCTATTCATGCATCTATCTATCCATGCACCCATCTATCCATGCACCCATCTATCCATGCATCTATCTATCCATGCATCTATCTATCCATGCATCTATCTATCCATGTGTCTATCTATCCATGCATCTATCTATCCAAGCATCTATCTATCCATGCATGCATCTATCTATTCATGCATCTATCTATCCATAGATCTATCTATCCATGCATCTATCTTCGATGAATCATCATCAGATCTATCTACATGCGTATATCGATCATGGTAACATTGTCCATGCATCTATCCGCGCTTAGATCTATCCATGCATTTATTATCATTGGCATCTATTCTATCCATTCATCCAATATATCAATGCACTATATGTAAGATGATCTATTATCCAGGCATATATATATAGATGCATCTATTCACCCGATTTCCATGCACCACCTAAACCATGCCATCATCTGTTGCATTTCAATGCACCCACCTATCATTAACCTGTCCGTGTCTCTATGCACCCATCTATCTATGCATCTATCTATCCATGCACCCATCTATCCATGCATTGACCTATCCGTGTTTCTATGCACCCATCTTATCTAGCATTTACTATCCATGCACACTATCCATGCGTTAACTACATGTCCATGCATCTATTTATCCATGCATCTATATATCCATGCATCTATCTATCTATGCATCTATCTATCCATGCATCTATCTATCCATGCGTCTATCTATCCATGCATCTATCTATCCATGCATCTATCTATCCATGCATCTATCTATTCATGCATCTATCTATCCATGCATCTATCTATCCATGCATCTATCTATCTATGCATCTATCTATCCATGCATCTATCTATCCATGCGTCTATATATCCATGCGTATATCGATCCATGCATCTATCCATGCGTATATCTATCCATGCATTTATCTATCCATGCATCTATCTAACCACGCATCTATCTATCCATGCATCTATCTAGCCATGCATCTATCTATCCATGCGTATATCTATCCATGCATCTATCTATCTGTGTTTCTATGGACCTATCCGTACCTATGTACATGTTCCCTCACGACGGGAGTGAATAACTCCAGTGTCTGATATTAGGGCGCGGTCCAGCCATGATTGCAAGAGTCCAGTACAAACTGAAGTTGTAGTGCCTTTCAGACCAATAACTTAATAACCAACGTAGAAATATGGCAAAAAAAGGGCAAGAAAGCTGCCTCATACGCATGATCACAAACGTTACCTCATGACTCAAGCAAATAACCCCAGTGTCTGATATCAGGGCGCGGTCCAGCCATGATTGCATAAGTCCAGTACAAACTGAAGTTGTAGTGCCTTTAAGACCGACAATTTAATAACCAGCGTAAAAAATATGGTATAAAAAAGGGCAAGAAAGCTGCCTTATACGCATGATCACAAACGTTACCTCATGACACGAGTGAATAACTCCAGAGTCTGATGTCAGGGTGTGGTCCAGCCACGATTGCAGGGCGCTGCAAGATGGGGCATCCCACACAGAGATGCTGACCTGTGTCGAGAGGTGGGGGGAGAGAGGTGTGTGTGTGTGTGTGTGTGGGGGGGGGGGGGGGGGGGGGGGGGGGGGGGGGGGCGCTGTTGTAAGATGGGGCATCCCACACAGAGATGCTGACCTGTGTCGACAGGGAGGGGGAGAGTGGTGTGTGTGTGTGGTGGTGGTGGTGGTGGGGAGGGCGCTGCAAGATGGGGCATCCCACACAGAGATGCTGACCTGTGTCGAGAGGGGGGGACAATGTTGTGTGGGTGGGTGGGTGGGGTGGGGGGAGGGCGATGCATGATGGAGCATCCCACACAGAGATGATGACCTGTGCTGAGAGGGAGGGGAGAGTGGTGTGTGTGTGTGTGTGTGTGTGTGTGTGTGTGTGTGGGGGGGGGGGGGGGGGGGGGGGGGGGGGGGGGGGACTGTAGGGTGTACTTGGTTTTCTGTACTTAGGTGTACTGTTTCACAATGCTCTGGTGTACTTGGTGTACTATTTCTGGTGTAATTTGTACTCTGTACTTTGGCATACTGTTTCACTGTTTCTGGTGTATTTGGTGTACTGTTTCACAGAAACAGAAACAGTACTTTTGTGTACCCATAGTACTGTTTCTGGGGTAGTTGGTGTACTATCTCACAGAAGCAGAAACAGAAACAGTACTTTTGAGTACCCAGGGTGCTGTTTCTGGTGTACTTGGTATACTGTACTTCGGCGTACTATTTCACAGATTTGTGAAATAGTACGCCGATTTAGTGTACTTGGTGTACTGCTTCTGGTGTACTTGGTATACAGTACTTTGGCGTACTGTTCCACAGTGCTTTGGTGTACTTGATGCTTTGCTTCACAGTGCTTGACAGTGCCTATTCGTATGTATCACTTTGTTCAGCCCCTTTCATTGATGTACATTGGTATAGTGGTAGACCAGATCGCTTGAGGACGAAGAGTCGGGGGTTCGATTCCCCCTACGGTCGCTCTTAGCGTTGCAGGTCGTTGTCAACCGCGATGGTAGCTTGTCCAGTTGAGGTAGAAGACCATTCTCTGCCCGCGTACCACGGGCTCCCTTAACACCACGCCCCACCAGGCGTTATCATTACCATCACTATGTTCAAGTTTGTGTTGAGGTGGTCAGTTGCACAGTCAAGTGGTTGAGTCAGTTAAGTCAGTGGTTGAGTCAGTTAAGTCAGTGCTGAGGTGGACAGATGCACAGTCAAGACTCATTGGCGGAGCACCCCCTCGGGGGCGGGAGCCCCCAGGGTTACCCATTTGTCTGTTTGACTGTCCGACTGACTGACAAATTGAAGCCTGACATGTCAGCCAACTGTCTCATAACTAAGTGGCTTTGGTCAGCTCCATCGTTGCCACCTGTCAATCCGTTTCTAACGCACTCCGCCAATTTTCCGCGTTGCTTGCAACACTTCAAAGGACTTGTTTCAAAGGATCTACCAGACACGCAGGAAGGGGGAGTGCATCCAGGTCATCACAACATACAAGTCAATCATTCAGAGGCAGGGGGGCAGATCTGAGGTAGATCAGGGGTAGATCATTGGGTAGATCAGGGGTAGATCATTGGGTAGGAATTGGGTAGATAAGGGACGATTAGGGGGTAGATCAAGGGTGGGGGGTTTGGGAGCGGGTTGCAGAGCAATTGGGGGGATTAGGGACAGAGCCAGGGGGAGGGGGAGATAGGGACAGATAAGGGGTAGTAGATAATTGGGGGTGATCAGGGACCAGACTAGGGTAGATCAGGGTAGATACAGGGGGGTCAGATATGGGGTAGATCAGGGTAGTAGATCAGGGGTAGATTTCATTGGGTAGTAAGGGTAGATCGGGAAGATCAGGGCTAGAAGGGTGGATCAGGGGGGGGTAGATCTTGGGTTTAGATCAGGGTAGATCAGGGGTAGATCATTGGGTAGATCAGGGTAGATCAGGGGTAGATCATTGGGTAGATCAGGGTAGATCAGGGGTAGATCATTGGGTAGATCAGGGTAGATCAGGGGTAGATCATTGGGTAGATCAGGGTAGATCAGGGGTAGATCATTGGGTAGATCAGGGTAGATCAGGGGTAGATCATTGGGTAGATCAGGGTAGATCAGGGGTAGATCATTGGGTAGATCAGGGGTTGATCATTGGGTAGATCAGGGGTAGATCATTGGGTAGATCAGGGGTAGATCATTGGGTAGATCAGGGGTAGGTCATTGGGTAGATCAGGGGTAGATCATTGGGTAGATCAGGGGCAGATCAGGGGTAGATCAGATGGTGGAAGTGAGCGAATGTTTGTTTGGACAGGATGGCTAGTTGCCAACGAGGATGTGGGATGGGTGTGTCAAAAGCTGGTTGTTGGTACTGGTTCTCTCAAATCCCGGCCTGGCTTGGCTTAGTTGAAGGGAAACATTAGAGATGCAAGCATGGCATTCGTAGTGACTCGTGCATGGAAACATGGGAATACCAACCCCTCCCCCTCTTCTCACCCCCCCACCCCACCCACCCCACCCCCCTACACACACACATTCTCTCCCCTCCCTCTCCCACCCACCCACCCACCCACCCCCTGCATAGTACCTAATGATCTGTAGAGCTTGCACGCAAGCTCAATATCATAACATGCATATATAAGTTAGCCGTACATGCATGCAACATCTTCATATCATGACATGCATATAAGTTAGCCATGCATGCGTGCAACATCTTCATTTGTGTATTTTACAGTCTAGGGGTAAGCCAAATAAGCTGAAGGGACTTGCCCAACCGTCTTAGGAAGGGCTTTAAAAGAAAAATCACTAATGGACTGAACCCCAAAAATCGTTTTACCGATGGGAGCCCTGAGTTCGTGCTACAGTAATCATTTAATTCTGCAATATAACAAAATCATTGATTGATATCATGATTATCACATTACCTTAGAACTGGGCAGCAGCATCCTCAGGTGTAAGGTTTCTGGTAAAGACTTCCTTCTCACATGGTCACTGAGCAGGATGACAGGCAGAGGTACTCTAGCTGACTCAATATCCATAGTGTGGACCGCCATGACCAGGATGGACTTGGGCAATTGAGTCTGGCCTGAGGAGGATGGAAGGGACGGACCTGGGGGGCCTGAAGGGACTGGATTTCCGGGGGCCTGTCCAGGGACCACCTGCAGAGTGGTGCTGGTGGGAGCTGGAGGATGGCTGAAGCCAGGCTGGAGGACTGAAGTTGCTGGTGGGGGCTGCGAGATGGTGCTGGAGGGAACTGGAGCATGGCTCAGGCCAGGCTGGGAGGCTGGTGGTTCTGGGGACTGGACTGTTGTGCTGGTGGGGACTGGAGAATGTTCCAAACCAGGCTGGTAGGCTAGTGGAGGTGGTGGAGTTGCAGGGGGCTGGGGCGCTCTAGCATCTCCTTGGTTGAGTTGGGACATTGCAACTAGGGGGGGTTCCTTCTTACTGGGTTTGTGTGTGTTACCTAGTGTAGCAGTCTCCCTTATCCCTGAGTTCTCTTTTTCCCAATTGCACCGAATTTTGCCTTGGGTGATTGAAATGGTCTCACTCCTGGTGTGGGCGAAACGGGCTGTACCCAGATCCGTCAGATACTGGGTGAAGAGCAAGGGATCGCTTGAACGTCTGCTAGCTACTACAAAGCACGAGAGCGAAAGAATGTAGGGAGATGCGCCAGTTCGAGGCTATCGATCTGGACCAGGGATGAAGGAAAGTCCGACGATAGTTGGGGGAGTTTTGATAGGGGAAGTTGCGAGGACGTCGAGTTGTCTAGGTGAGTTGGCGTGAGTTGGATTCAGTTGGGAGTTGGCGTGGCCCTAGTTCCGAGTTCGCGATTCCGAATGCTGCTGCTGCTGCTGCTGCTGCTGCTGCTGCTGCTGGTTTCTGTGTCCTGACAGGGTTGTGCAAGGGTTCTTCAGAATCTACATTTTGATAGATACCTGTTCTATCAATCTACGTTTCATGGGCCCATATGTACATATGTGGCACTGCAGCAGACCCCCAAAAATCTGAGCTTGAGACGTGAAACGTGACGTTTTGAACAACCCTGTTCCGAACATGCCCCGCTGCTGCTGTTGGTATCTTCTTTTAATAATCTGTTTTTGAAACGTGAAACACTTGATTTGAACAATCCTACTTGTGAGAATCATCCGCTTTACCTATTATAGCTTTCATCTCCGTGTGTTGGAATTCAACCAAATGTGAAATATGCCTTCAGTTTGATGGAATGAAGGGGGAATTGTGAGTATCAGCTTTAATACACTCCGTGGAGTGGACAGAGATGAAAGCAGCGGAACAGACGCGCCAATCTATACACGGAGACGAGAATAACGTTACAAGCACAGGCGGACGCCAAAGGACACCAGCGGTGGGAGAGGCGGATGCCTGTAACCTGACTAGAACCTAAGCCAGGAATCTTAAGCCGGGCACAGGCAATACAGAGCGTGTCAGTGAGAGACCGGTGACGCAGCCAACAGGAAGCTGTCACAGTACTGTCAGGACCGATAGTTCTAAGGGAGTACACAAGGAGTCACCAAGACATAAAACAAGTGAGAGCACCGCTATTCATGCTGATACTCCACCTATGACGCAGGTGACATACAATACTAGTACTCCACCTATGGCACTGGGGACATAGAACCATAAACTGGTAGCAAACAAAAATTATTAAGGAACGGCGGAAAAACAGGAAACCAGAAGAAAGCCTTGTCTAAAATATAAGGATGAGAAAGGATGAACCAAAAACCACTGTAGTACTCCGAAAATGTAGCAGCAAAAAACTTGGGTCATACCGAGCTGAGCTGAGACCAAAAATGGAAATGGAACTATCCATGGTAAGCGCAAAAATACTATTCATCCAGAATAGTAGCCACCAAACCAGAAAATCACAGGGAGGCCAAACAGAAATCAATCCTAATACCAAAGGAAGGGGAACAACGGTGACTGAAAGAACCGAAAACTTAACCTAAAGAGAAGACTGAAAAATCGTGTGAGAGCAGCACACGAGAGAATCAAAGCCTAAAGGACGCAGACAAGAGGACGCAGACAAGGGGACACTAAAGTCTACTATGGAAAAAGAAAGTCGATGGAAAAATCCACTACCTTAAAAACTATTCTTAGCATAGAATTCATGACTAGGTTGGGATGAAAAAACCATGATGAACTGGTTTCTTACTCAAAGATGGAAGTAAGAAAATTTATGAAAGTTAATTATCATAAATCCCCAGCTACGGCACTAACCAAAAACAGTCTAGGAGGTGGGTATCGCACCGCAAAGAACTCGTGCACTCAAGACAAACCAAGCGCCTAACCACAAGCAAACCAAACCTGCGGCAACTGAAAAAATCCAAAGGATGCGAAGTTAAATTTCAAGAAACTTGTAACCAACAAAGGAAACACAGTTCAATGATGAATAGAAGGTAAGATGTACAACCATAGTACATAAAACTTATTGTCCACTTGAAAAATAGGAAACGCAGAAAAAAGGACTTCAAAGAATTTACTGCAAAGGAAGGAATGAAAGGGCGCTTGAAATACACTCGGAAGAACAAGAAAGAGGTGAGCGGCGGTACATCTGCAAGTACAACTGCAAGTACATCTGCAAGTACAACTGCCAGATGACCCAGCCCACCAAATTACAGTAAAATCCAAAGGGAAATAACTACTACACGCCACAAAAAGTTCTAATCACTTGAGGGGCTGGTGATCTAAAAACAGTGTGGAGTAAAAAGAAATAGCTAATCTATGATGAGCTCCACCGAATGAAGCATCTGCCTATGGAACTAAGAGTCAGAAACCATCAAGACGCTATAACGGTGGTCTGAATTAATTACCACCTTCCACCAAAACCAAGAAAGACAGCCGAAAGGAAGCTGCCTAAACAAAGCGTCGTAACGCTCCACCAATCTAGACTACCCTATAAGTCAGTCTAGGAGGTGCTGAGGAATAGGCACCCACACATAGGGCCATGTTAACCTACGTTTGAGAACCATCAGCACCATCAATTTGACAGCCCGAAGGGGGCTAGCAGGTAGTACAACCCCCAGGACAGGCTGAGCACTGCCTGCAGGGTCGGCATTCTTTGCCTCTAAATCAATGAATCCTGGGTTGACTGTAACACCCCAGCCATAAGCAGTATCAGAGCCAGACTAGTGTTCAAGATCATCACTCACTCCACGTGACGGCTAAATCATCGCAATGCCTTGTCCGGTATAAACCACCAGGGACGACAGGAGGCGAAGGGATCAACAACGCCTGAAGCCATCCGAACAAGTGGACGGGGGGTGGCGACTATTAGACAGTGGACCTATATCAGGCACCACTATGACCTGAGGCTGTCCTAATCCTAGAGCTTCGCCGACGGAATGTGGCGCAGAGGAGGGCCTGGCGACCCCCTGAGATTCGGCTAAATTAAAATTCGGAAATACAACTCCCACCCGCCCTAAAACTTCACACACAATACAGCATGATCAGTCCCTGACCTGGGATGCAATCTGGATACACCCCACCCAGGACAGCCATCAACAATTGGGGTTGCTAAAGGGCGTAGGGAATTACCGGCGACACGTAACATATCACCGTTTGATGACAGGAGGGATGCAAGCGGGCAAGGGGACCCATACTAATGGGAGAGCCCAGGAAGACAATCTAGACTTAACTGGATATAAAGAGTACATCACTACTCTCTACTACCTGGCGCAACATCGGAAACCCCAATATAATAAACCTTACTCACCAGGGAATACCCAACCAGTCTACCAAATAACGCCCTTTCGACTAGCTTGTTACGCAATATCCCATTTACTTCAAACGAGCAATGGCAACTATACACTCGTAACAACGACACATCAGGTAGAACCCCAAAGAACAACTCGTATAGAGTCTTGTCACCCTGATTGGGCAGCCGGTTACGTAGGTAACAAGCACTGAGGAAGGCATAGGGCCAGAAAGACTTAGCTAGCCTAGACTCCAAGTGGATACTCCTAGCTATGTTCTGCAAGACCCCATTGTACCTCTCCACAGTCGCGTTCTGCTGAGCAGTGTATACCATCAATAATTCATGCACAGCACCAACCGATTTCAACCATTACTCGATACCACTTAACTAAAAATTCCTAAGCCCTATCAGAACTCAAACACTTGAGCACGAAACCCATGTAGCTAAGGCATACACCTAAGGAGGGCACCCAGGGGAAGGACCAGGGGCACGGGAAGACAAAGAACGCGACCTCTGTCGAACCACGGAACGCACCCAGGGGTCCCAAGGATCCTAAGAGAGAAAAAAAATATCCACCAAGATATCATGCCAAAGAACCTCCACGGCCGCTGGACTAGGGCCAGGACGGCGTCCACTTCGGCCTGTAGCGTGGGCGAAGTCCGGCGTTGCGAGACCTGGGATCACAGAAGGTGGGGAAGCGTTAGGGCGAAGTCGAGATTTGAGGTATGGGAAAAAGGAGACGAGGATGAAAGTGCAGCAAGTCGCACCTGGTGCAGAAAATCGCACCAATGGCCGAAAATCGCAAATCGCAAGGGCAGAATTCGAAAATTTATCGCTAGGATGCGAAGAGCAGAGCCGAGGCATGTAAAGGTCCTAATATCCCGCCGTCGATGATCAGTCAATCCCAAGTCCCCCCCTCTATCGCTCGACTCACCCGGTTGGGGGGTAGAGGGAGCCGTAGTGGTGCTGACCATACCCCCCTGCTTCCTACCACCTCCAGAATCTCCAGGTCCAGACGCGTAGGTCGTTCTCCTCTGGCGAACCCTACGGCAGTGCCGGCGGTCCGCCAGCTTGATCGAAAAAATTCTTCAGAAGGTAGCACAGAGCCACTAGAGCGCAAGCTCATGCCAGTAGCCGACCGTCGGCAGGGCAGAGCAAAGGGGGCACAGACGACGTAGACATCAGCAGGGAGCTTGGTCGGCTTGGCAACCTCCGGTATGCAGGCAGAGCCGCAAACACCGGAGAAATGGTAGCGACGTCAAGGACGCGAGCAGACGAAGACGGGGAACCTCCACCGATGTCCCGACTTGAGTCTGCACGTCACAGTCATCTACGACAGACGGGAGGAGGCGACAGACGGCAGGGGAGGAAAAAGAAGGGAAGATGGAGGAATGATTGGGGGGGGTTACTTCCACGATGGCGGAAGGATCCTCCTCTCCGCCAGCAAAGGCCGCTGGCGCGCAATCGTCTAGCCAATTTGTCGGCATGTCAGGACTTCGGAACTTCCAGAATGAAGCTCGTTGAAGCCAAGTAGAGGACGACGCATAAGATGCATTGCAGTGGTACCATGAGGAGCCCGATAACATATCAGCTTTAATACACTCCGTGGAGTGGACAGAGATGAAAGCAGCGGAACAGACGCGCCAATCTATACACGGAGACGAGAATAACGTTACAAGCACAGGCGGACGCCAAAGGACACCAGCGGTGGGAGAGGCGGATGCCTGTAACCTGACTAGAACCTAAGCCAGGAATCTTAAGCCGGGCACAGGCAATACAGAGCGTGTCAGTGAGAGACCGGTGACGCAGCCAACAGGAAGCTGTCACAGTACTGTCAGGACCGTTAGTTCTAAGGGAGTACACAAGGAGTCACCAAGACATAAAACAAGTGAGAGCACCGCTATTCATGCTGATAGGCTGCGAGTGCCTTTCTGGATATCTTGCAAGATTTATAAAAAGTAATCGCAGCCGTGTCCAGGAAAGGTCTAGGACCAGCATTCAGTATCTGCCTCGCCCAAGGTGCTTTTCATGACTGGCCAGACCGGTCTGGTACCATTGCTAAACCCGTCCCACTTTTGCCCCCAGCCATCATGCCAACCCCTGCTTCCGCCGAACCATACAACAAGGACGGGCCCACCAATGACCGTCCTCCTACAGTAGAGGGGGTAATGACACTTGGTAAATAGAGTTTGGTAAATAGAGGTTGGGAATTGCGTGGCACTGTGTGTGTTCGTGTGGACACACCATTCGAACTGAATCCTCGGTGCCGCTGGTTTGTGTCGAGAGACTCACCTCCAAGGGTGAAATTCCTTTCATAACTAACTAAAAACAAACTCTCTCTCAAAAAGCATGTAAACTGCAGACCACATTTGTCAAATGTTAAATGTATACAATTCTGTGTCCGTACTGGATGCATTGTTTCCCTATTTTCATCCACCACCATCAACCTCTCGTACTCCAAATCCCCTCCAAGGCTCCAACCACCCAGCCACTAATTACTTGATTTTTGGTGAACAGTGTTACACAGCACGTGCTGCCTTTCCATTTATACATTCGTCCAGCTCCGGTGACAGCCCTAAAAAAGCGGGTATCATGGCGGTTGACAGCGACCGCAAACATTAAAGCGCTCACCCCGCACTGGCGCACCTTCTTGTTTCAACGAGCTCTGCCAGAGAGAAAATGAGAAATACGGTAAATGAAAAATGAAGAAAAAGTGATTTGTTCGCGTTTACATTTCCTGGAATACCGGTAATGTTTTATACAGCCCAGACGACGAGCAGCCAAATTGCTAGCTGAAGCTGTGTAACCAAATTCAAGTTCAATTTAATGAAGTGTGCAAGTTAAGCCAAGTGTGGGTTTTACCCTCGCACACGTGCTGCCTTTCCATCCATAGAAGTAGCCGCACATTAAAAATAAGCACCTACATCTCTCTCTCTCTCTCTCTCTCTCGATCCGGTGAACAGTGTTGCACAACCCGTGCTACCTTTCCATCCATAGAAGTAGCCGCACAGTAGAAATAAGCACCTACATCTCTCTCGCTCTCTCTCGATCCGGTGAACAGTGTTGCACAACCCGTGCTACCTTTCCATCCATTGAAGTAGCCGCACATTAAAAATAAGCACCTACATCTCTCTCGCTCTCTCTCTCGATCCGGTGAACAGTGTTACACAAACCGTGCTGCCTTTCCATATATTAAAGAAGCCGCATAATAAAAATAAACACCTACATCTCTCTCTCTCTCTCTCTCTCTCTCTGGTGAACATTACATTACATTACATGTTAAAGTCTACTTGACACCGCGAGGGTGTATGAGACTCTGTGCTTTAAACAAAAAGAAAAAGCACCCACAAAGCAAAAAACCCCATTACATCAGGGGTGTGTCGAGGACAAACAAACCAAACTCCCAACCACCGTTTTGGTGGCGTAGGTATTAAACCCCTTAGAGCCGGACCCAGATCTCAACCACTTACAGTGGCGGAGGTAAGAAGCTAACAAATGAGAAGTCACAAGAAGAAGAAAAAAGGGATGATAAATTACGGTGCCACTAAGCAGTCCAGGGCTTCCTGTCTTGCTCTTCTACAAGTAGAAAGATAGTCGGCTAGGTTGCTCCCAAAAGACTTAGTGCCATTTCCATTCATAAAGGTTCTGAATGTGGAATCGCAGAATTCCACATTCCATACGGTTAAGTTGGTATCCTCATGGACATGCCTATAAATATCTGTAAACAGCTTCTGGTAGCGGAGGCGAATATCATTATAAAAAGGGCACTCAAACATATGCATTTCATCCTCAGGTTTTTGGAACCCACACATTTGACAGTGTCTCATTGAGCGAGGGATGTGTGCTCTATCCACCACCCTCATTCTTTCTGTGTTCAGCCAATGGGAACCCATTCTAAACTGTGCTATAGAACGAATCTGATCCTGCTTATGTAAGGCGGATGTAAAGGGAATCAAGCCATTCTCATCATTGCTGTTGGCTGCGAACCATTTTTGGTATCGGAGGCGTTTAAAGCCAACCCTTCTCTCATCAGGGATGTCTCTAACTGCATTGGTGTCACTTGGGTACTCAAACCTCCATGACTCAAAAACTTCAGACATAATACCTTCGACATCGACAGCCTCCAAAATGTTGATGTTTTTACTGGATCCTAGCTTGTGGAGAGCACAACGCAAGTCATGAACCCAGCCAGTGTTGGAGTCAAAAGATTCCTCAAGAGCCATTCTAATGAGATCCTCAGGTTCTTTATGTATGGTCTTGTTCCGGAAGCGCAAAGCTTGTTTAAGCCAAGCAAAACACAACGGGGTTCTACCCAGCTCTTCCATGATAATATTAGATGTAGTAGATTGGCAAACACCCAACATTTGTTTAAGTATACCTCTATGCCATTTCTCACAAGCATGGTCATTTGAGATAAGTGTGTTGTTCAGAATAGAAGGAGCCCACACCTCGCAGCCAAAATTCAGGATAGGTTGTACAAGAGAATCAAACAGGTGGGTGAGAATATCAATATTGTATATCTCCATAGTATGGCATCGCCTACGGAGCATGTGGTGTGCCTTTTGGGCCTTAGTGAGCATCCTAGAAAAAGCAGCTTTTGCACGATTGCTTGAGTCACCATCCACAAAGAGGGATCCCAAGTAGATAAAAGATTACTTTGTAGAAAGTTGTGCTCCATCATAGACAAATTTGTAATCAGGATCCATGCGGGCCTCATCACAGAATTGCTTGTTGAAAACGACAATCTCAGTTTTCTTTATATTCACAGCCATCTTAGTAGCCTCACAGAAATCTCTCAGACAGTCAAGCATCGCTTGCATATCTGCCGGGGATTCTGCCATTATAGCTAGGTCATCAGCATAAAGTAACAGTTGCAGAATCTTTCCCCTAAGCTCAGCCCCTACATTTGGGAGCTTGGATTGGAGGAACGATTCAATTCTATCAATGAACAGACCGAATAGGAGTGGGGATAGGGGGTCTCCTTGTTTAACTCCTACAAGGGATGGAAAGGAGGATCCAATGTCCCCATGTAGGCGAACTTGGAAAACAACATGAATATACATGGACTTCAGAATACTGAGATAGGGGTCCTTGACTCCTAGCCTTGCTAAGCAATCCCATAGCAAGTCTCTGTTGACCCAATCATAAGCCTTCTTGAAATCAACAAAAGCCACAAAGAGTGGTTTTTTCTTTTCTCTATATTTATCTACAATATGGTTAAGAATGAATGATGCACCTGCAGTACCCCTACCACTTCTAAATCCATATTGGCCAGCGGCTCTGAGGTTGAATTCTTCTGACCAATCATCTAGTCTACGTAGCATGCAAAGGGAGAAGATCTTTCCTATGGAGTTGCTCACCGCAAGACCTCGATAGTTGTCCTTGTCATACACACTGCCTTTGGATTTGGGTACGGGTACCAAGGCAGCTGCAGCCCATTGGCTAGGGTAAGAAGTCTTCCAGATGAGATTAAACAGGTTAGTCATAGCTTGTACAAATCGGGAGTTGGCTTCATGGGAAGCAAATCTGTACCATTCTGCAGGGATACCATCTACCCCGGGGGAGGAGTTTTTCCGTAGGGATTGGAGAACAGAAAACACCTCCTTGGTGGTAAAGTCTTGACATAACCATGTTGGTGCGGCCTCTATCTGAGGTCCATCAGCTTGAGGGACAAAGTCCCTAGCATCCAGACTTGGATCAATACCTACTTGCACATCAAAGAGGTCTGCAAAATAATCAGTCCAATCATGAATTGTGATGTCTGCCGTAGTGGCCTTGTTAGGCTCACGCACGTCTTTCCAAAAACTTTTCGGACAGTGTTACACAACCTGTGCTGCCTTCCCATCCATAGACGTAGTCGCATAGTAGAAATACACACTCATTCTCTCTCTCTCTCTCTCTCTCTCTCTCTCTCTCTCTCTCTCTCTCTCTCTGGTGAACAGTGTAACACAACCCGTGCTGCATTTATGTCCATACATAAGTCCAGCTAGCTCTGGATTCCGCTTTTCAGGGTCAGGGTGGTGTTGTGTTGTGTGTGGGCGGGTAGACAGGAATCTATTCACCGCACACGTGCCGCCTTTCCATCTGAAGCGGAGTCCAGCTCAGGCTTGCGCTTGTTAGGTGTCGAGTTGTTGGATCCTGCATGCACGTTTGACATCACTAATGGCAACCTGTGTGTATTTATGTGCATGTATGTATGTGCACGTTTGTATGTGTGTCCGTGTGTGTATCCATGTGTGTGTATGTGCATGTATGTGTGTGTGTATGTGCGCCTGTTAGGTGTCGTGTTGTTGGATCCTGCACGCACAGATGACATCACTGATGGCAACCTGTATGTGTGTGTATTTGTATGATTGCACATTTTGTGTGTATGTGCTCTTGTTAGGTGTCGTGTTGTTGGATCCTGCATGTGTGTCTGTGTGTGTGTCCGTGTGTATGTCTGCGTGTGTCAGGAGTCAAGTTGTTGGATCCTGCATGCACGTATGACATCACTTATGGCAACCTGTATGTGTGTGTATGTGCATGCATGTGTGTGTGTGTGTCCGTGTGTCAGGTGTCCAGTTATTGGATCCTGCATGCACGTATGACAGCACTTATGGCAACCTGTATGTGTGTGTATGTGCATGCATGTGTGAGTGTGTCCGTGTGTCAGGTGTCCAGTTATTGGATCCTGCGTGCACGTATGACATCACTTAAGGCAGCCTGTGTTTACGTATGTATTTGTATGAATGTACGTTTTTGTATGTATGTGCGCTTGTTAGGTGTCGAGTTGTTGGATTCTGCATGAACGGATGGTATCACTTATTGCAACCTGTGTGTGCGTGTATGTGCATGTATGTGTATCTGTGTGTGTCAGGAGTCGTTGGATCCTGCATTACAGATCCTGAACTATATGTTGTGAAGGAGGGATTACCGGGTCAAACAAGTGTGTGTCCGTGTCCTTGTGTGTGTGTGTGTGTGTGTCCGTGTGTGAGTCCGTGTGTGAGTCCGTGTGTGTCCGTGTCCATGTCCGTGTGTGTGAGTGTGTGTGTGTGTGTGTATGTGCATGTATGTGTATCTGTGTGTGTCAGGAGTCGTTGGATCCTGCATTACAGATCCTGAACTATATGTTGTGAAGGAGGGATTACCGGGTCAAACAAGTGTGTGTCCGTGTCCTTGTGTGTGTGTGTGTGTGAGTCCGTGTGTGAGTCCGTGTGTGTCCGTGTCCATGTCCGTGTGTGTGAGTGTGTGTGTGTGTGTGGGGGGGGGGGGGGTCACAATTACTTTTTCAGGTTGCCCAAGTCATATCATGCGTCCATGTTCTACCCTCATCTCATTCTCTCACACACATGCATACACAAACAGGGGTGTGTGTGTTGTGTTGTGTGGTCATGTGTGTGGTTACCCCTGGATTGCACCAACATACACAGTGTAGCTACCTGTTTTGACCTCTTCCTCTTCTTCGTCCTTGGCGACGTCTGCATAGTCGGTCTGCCCAAGTCATCCCATGCGTTAATGTCCTACCCTCATCTCAAACTATCACACACATGCACACGTATACAGGGGGTGGTGTGTGGTGGTGTGGTCATGTGTGTGGTTTGGTTACCCCTGGATTGCACCAACATACACAGTGTAGCTACCTGCTTTGACCTCCTCCTCTTCTTCGTCCTCGTCGTCGTCTCCGTAACCTGTCAAGCCCATCCAAGCGCCTTCTGGAGATGCATCCTCTGCAGACTCTGACTCAGAATCGCTCCGAGATTCTGACGCTTGTCCTTCTCCCTTCACACCTGCAGATGGCGGTTAATTGGGATTTGAATCATTAATATCTGTTTCTACTCATAACATACCCCCCCCCCACCCACCCACCCACACCATCTCCCCCCCCTTCCCCCCCCCCCCACACACACACCATCTCCCCCCCCCCCACACACCATTTCCCCCCCCCCCCACACACACACACACCATCTCCCCCCCACACACACACCAAGCCCATACACACAGTCTCTGCAGATTTTGATGCATCTGCAGATGCATCAACATCTTGGGTTGTGTCTGACGCTTGTACTTCTCCCTTCACACCTGCAGATGGCGGTCAATTGGTCTTTGAATCATTAATATCTGTTTGTACTCATAACAGACCCCCCCCCCCCCCCCCCCCACACACACACACACCATCTCCCCCCCACACACCAAGCCCATACACACACTCTCTGCAGATGTTGATGCATCTGCAGATGCATCAACATCTTGGGTTGTGTCTGACGCTTGTCCTTCTCCATTCACACCTTCATATGGCGGTCAATGGGTCATTAAGTCATTAATGTCTGTTTCTCCTTATCACTTACCCCCCCCCCCCCCCCCCCCCCCCCCCCCCCCGCCCACCCCACCCCCCCCAATTCTCTTGATTATTAGAGGATAGGCAAGTCCCATGAGCCTAATTGGCCACCACCTGGACTGCATACATACATAGAAACACACCTATAGATGTACGAACAAGCATGCATACACTCACATACATGCACTCACACCTAAATACGTAAAAACATGCATGAATACACACACATACATGCATACATGTATACACACACATATATGCACACACACACCTAAAGATGTACGTCCTTACATGCATACACACACATGCACACCTAAATATGTACGCACATGCATGCATACACACCTACATATGCACATACATGCATACATACATACACGCATACACATACATGCACATACACACATATAGACGAACGTACATGCATGTATACACATGCACAGACACCTACAGACGTACATACATGCATGAACACACACACACACACATGCACGCACACATAAAAACGTACACACATGCATGCATACCCACATATACATGCACACAAACCTAAATACGTACATACATACATGCATGCATACACACATAGACATACACTCATGCATGCATACAGATACATGCACACCTAAATATGTACACACATGCATGCATACACCTACACCCATATATGCACACACCTAAATATGTACGTACATGCATGCATACACAGGATACACGTACATGCACACACACCTAAATACGAGGGCCATTTCCCCCCCTGATATTCATCGATCAATGAAAAACCCACCCTTGCTACTTCGCTCTCCCCCTGCGACTGCTACCCGGACATTCGGCCACCCCGCCCTAGACCTTTGGCCAGCCCCCCAGCAATCAATGAAAACTGATTGTTTCCAGCTCCTTCCCTCACTCCCTGGTACTGCTCCCCAGACATTCGTCAACCCTACTCTTAACCCTTGGCCAGCCCCCCAGTAATCAATGCAATCTTACCCTTGTCACCTCCTTCGCTCACTTTCTGCTGCTGCTCCCTGGACATTCGGCCACCCTGTTCTAAACCCTTGGCCAGCCCCCCAGTAATCAATGAAAACTCACCCTTTCCAGCGCCTTCGCTCACTTTCTGCGACTGCTCCCCTGAGATTTGGCCACCCTGCTCTTAACCCTTGGCCAGCCCCCCAATAATCAATGCAATCTTACCCTTGTCACCTCCTTCGCTCACTTTCTGCTGCTGCTCCCTGGAGATTCGGCCATCCTTTTCTAAACCCTTGGCCAGCCCCCCAGTAATCAATGAAAACTCACCCTTTCCAGCGCCTTCGCTCACTCTCTGCGACTGCTCCCCTGAGATTTGGCCACCCCTGCTCTTAACCCTTGGCCAGCCCCCCAATAATCAATGCAATCTTACCCTTGTCACCTCCTTCGCTCACTTTCTGCTGCTGCTCCCTGGAGATTCGGCCATCCTTTTCTAAACCCTTGGCCAGCCCCCCAGTAATCAATGAAAACTCACCCTTTCCAGCGCCTTCGCTCACTTTCTGCGACTGCTCCCCTGAGATTTGGCCACCCTGCTCTTAACCCTTGGCCAGCCCCCCAATAATCAATGCAATCTTACCCTTGTCACCTCCTTCGCTCACTTTCTGCTGCTGCTCCCTGGACATTCAACCACCCTGTTCTAAACCCTTGGCCAGCCCCCCAGTAATCAATGAAAACTCACCCTTTCCAGCGCCTTCGCTCACTTTCTGCGACTGCTCCCCTGAGATTTGGCCACCCTGCTCTTAACCCTTGGCCAGCCCCCCAATAATCAATGCAATCTTACCCTTGTCACCTCCTTCGCTCACTTTCTGCTGCTGCTCCCTGGAGATTCGGCCACCCTTTTCTCAACCCTTGGCCAGCCCCCCAATAATCAATGCAATCTTACCCTTGCCACCTCCTTCGCTCACTTTCTGCTGCTGCTCCCTGGACATTCGGCCACCCTGTTCTAAACCCTTGGCCAGCCCCCCAGTAATCAATGAAAACTCACCTTTTCCAGCTCCTTCGCTCACTTTCTGCGACTGCTCCCTGGAGATTCGGCCACCCTTTTCTAAACCCTTGGCCAGCCCCCCACTTCTGCTGTCCCCTCTATCTTGCGCAGGGCCCCCCTTGGCTCCGTCTCTGTCTGCACCCTGCAGATGGTGATGAGGAAGGGTTTAGGGGTTATGTCTGCACCCTGCAGAAGGGTTTAGGGTTTAGGGTCCATGTCTGCACCCTGCAGATGGTGGTCAGGAAGGGTTTAAAGTTTAGGGTTTAGGGGTCTATGTGTGCACCCTGCATATGGTGATGGGGAAGGGTTTAGGGCTTAACCTCTTTGTCTGCAACCTGCAGATCATATCATACCATCCATCCCTACCACCCAGGCATCCATACCACCCATCCATCCATACAACTCATCCATTCCTACCATCCATCCATCCCCACCATCACCCATCCATCCATTTATACCACCCATCCATCCTTACCACCACCACCCATCCATCCCTACCACCCATATATTCATCCCTACCATCCATGAAGAGGAGTTTGAGGCAGGGGGGGCACTAGGCGGGTAGGAGGAGCGGTCGCTGACGCCACTACCCCCAGGAGACTCCTCTCGACCACTGCTGCCAGCCTGTCCTTGTCTTGACCATCGGGAGGTATCCCTGGTGATAATAGAGGGGTGGGTGAGGGGTGGTGGGTGAGGGGTGATAATAGAGGGGCGAGGGTGGGGTGGGGGGTGAAGGGTGATGGGTGAGGGGTCATAATAGAGGGGTGAGGGGGTGCGGTAAAAAGAAATAGACACAACAAAAACACACAGACTAACACACACACGCTCGACTCGACCACTGCTGCCAGCCTGCCCTTGTCATGACCATCGGGAGGTATCCCTGGTGATAATAGAGGGGTGAGGGGCGATGGGTGGGGGGTGATGGGTGAGGGATGATAATGGAGGTGTGATAATAGAGGGGTGCTGGGTGAGGAGTGAGGGGTGATAATAGAGGGGTGAGGGGGTGTGGTGAAAACAATAGACACAACAAACACACAGACTAAACATACACACACACACACACACACTCGACTCGACCACTGCTGCCAGCCTATCCTTGTCTTGACCATCGGGAGGTATCCCTAGAGAAATGAGGGGTGATAATGGAGGGGTGGTAATAGAGGGGTGCTGGGTGAGGGGTGATAATGGAGGGGAGGGGTGGACACACACAGATGGAACACACACACTAGGGATACGGCCAGGCTCCTACCACCTAACCCCATACATATGCTCTACAAACACTCACACACTAGGGATAAAACCATGCTCTGACCACCTACCCCGAACACACATCCTCTACACACACACACTATGCCACCTGCCCACCTAGAGTCATCATCACCAGGGGTGACACCTGCACCATCGCTGGTCTCGACACCCTGGCGCCCTTCTTGCAACTGCACACACACACACACACTAGGGATACGGCCATGCTCCTACCACCTACCCCATACACATGCTCTGCAAACACACACACACACTATGCCACCTGCCCACCTAGAGTCATCATCACTAGGGGCGCCACCTGCACCATCGCTGGTCTCGACACCCTGGCGCCCCTCTTGCACCTGCGCACACACACACACACTAGGGATACGACCAAGCTCCTACCACCTACCCCCATACACAAGCTCTGCAAACACACACACACACTATGCCACCTGCCCACCTAGAGTCATCATCACTAGGGGCGCCACCTGCACCATCGCTGGTCTCGACACCCTGGCGCCCCTCTTGCAACTGCGCACACACACACTAGGGATACGACCAAGCTCCTACCACCTACCCCCATACACAAGCTCTGCAAACACACACACACTATGCAACCTGCCCACCTAGAGTCGTTTTCACCAGGGGTGACACCGGCACCATTGCTGGTCTCCCCACCTAGGCGCCCTTCTTGCAGCTGCACACACACACACTCTAGAGAAACGACCATGCTCAGACCACCTACCCCATACACACGCTCTACAAACACACACACACACTATGAAACCTGCCCACCTAGAGTCGTCTTCACCAGGGGTGACACCGGCACCATTGCTGGTCTCGCCACCTTGGCGCCCTTCTTGCAGCTGCTCGTAGCGTAGCCTCAAGCGTTTGAATGTGTCCACATACCTACAAGACAAGGAAAGGCAGGTACATGTGATAGTATGTATGGTGTGGTATGGTGGGTGTCCATACTGGGGTGTATACTGTGTGTGTACGAGGCAGATACATGTGTTTCGTTGGAGCATGTATGGTTTGGAAGGGTGGATGCTCGTAGCGCAACCGCAAGTGTTTGAATGTGAACACATACCTACAGGACAAGGCAAGGCAGGTACATGTGAAAGTATGTATGGTATGGTATGGTGGGTGTCCATACTGGGGTGTATATAGTGGGTGTACGAGGCAGATACATGTGTTTCGTTGGAGCATGTATGGTTTGGAAGGGTGGATGCTCATAGCGCAACTGCAAGCGTTTGAATGTGTCCACATACCTAGAAGACAAGGCAAGGCAAGGTAGGTACTTGTGATAGTGTGCATGGTGTGGTATGGTGATTGTCCATAGCACAGCCACAGGCGATCGAATGTGTCCACATACCTATAAGATAAGACAGGTAGATGTGTGAGCTTGTATGGTGTGGTATGGTGGGTGTCCATACTTGGGTGCATATACTGTGTTCGAATGAGGCAGATACATGTGTTACGTTGGAGCATGTTTGATTTGATAGGGTGGATGCTCGTAGCGCAACCGCAAGCGTTTGAATGTGAACACATACCTACAGGACAAGGCAAAGCAGGTACATGTGAAAGTATGTATGGCGTGGTATGGTGGGTGTCCATACTGGGGTGTATATAGTGGGTGTATGAGGCAGATACGAGGGTCTAGTCAGAGGATGTATGGTTTGATAGGGTGGGTAACGATAGCATAGACTCAAGCGCCCCCACCCCACCCCATTCAGCCCGCCAACCCCACCCCATCCAGAACGCCCAAACCAACCCCAACCCACCCCATCTATCCCGCCAACCCCAACCCACCCCATCCAGAACGCCCAAACCAACCACAACCCACCCCATCTATCCCGCCAACCCCAACCCACCCCATCCAGAACGCCCAAACCAACCACAACCCACCCCATCTATCCCGCCACTCAACCAAACCACAACCCACCCCATCCAGCCCACTCAACCAAACCAGAGCCCATCCCACCCCACCCATCTAACCCTAAATACCCACCCCACCCATATGACCCTAAATACCCACAAGGAAAGGCAGATAGATATTCAAGGATGTGTGGTTCGCTATGGTGGGTTGCAGGGTCCTACAAAGTGCACGCGGCAGCGCGATTTCGCGCACACCTTTTGAGCCCCACTGCGCATTTCTCGCAGTTTTCAACCCCCTGTGGGCGCAGCGCGCAGTTTTTGCGCTTTTTGCACTACAAAGCGCAGACCAATTTGACGTTTGTGCGCTTTAAGCGCTGACCAATTTGACAAAATGTAGTACCCTGGTGGGTTGTCACCTTGGTATGGTAGGTGCTTACAGCACAACCTCAAGCGTTTGAATGTGTCCACATACTTACAACCAACTCTAGCCCCTTTCAGTGATAAACATTGGTCTAGTGGTAGACCAAATCACTATGAGGATGAAGAGTCGGGGGTTCGATCCCCCCTTCTGTCGCTCTTGGCGTTGCAGGTCGTCGTCAACCGCGATGGTAGCTTGTCCAGTTGAGGTAGAAGACCGCTCCCTACCTGCGTATGGCGGGTTCCCTTAACACCACGCCCCACCAGGCGTTATCATTATCATTACACCCAACTCACCCGACATCATCCAGCTTGTGTCCATAGTGCTCCATCAAGTGGCTGATCAGCTGCTTCATGTTACCCCTTTGGATAGCGTCGATGGTGTCTACGATGCAGCTGTCGATCAAGTTGTAGCGCCCTTGGTTGTCGAGGAATGTGTGGGATGGTGGGTGTATGGTGGGTGTGTGGTGGGTGCGAAGTTCTGAACCACCCAACTCACCGGACACCATCAAGCATGTGCCCATACTGCTCCACCAAGTGGTCGAGGAGCTGCTTGATGTTGCTTCTCTGGATAAAGTAGATGGTTCCAAGAATACAGCTGTCAATCAGGTTGTAGTGCCCTTGGTTGTAGAGCCATTGGTTGTTCAAGGTTGAACCAGTCCTTTTAGTCTACTTGGCTACCCCCTGGACTACAACATACACACATGCACACTACTCGGCTACCCCCTGGACTCGAACATACACAAACAAACACTACTTGACCCAGTTTTGAGCCAACCAACTCACCTGACGTCATCAAGCTTGTGTCTGTACTGCTCCACCAAGTGGTCGATCAGCTGCTTGATGCTGCTCTTCTGGATGAAGTTGACGGTGTCGAGGATGCAGCTGTCAACCAGGTTGTAGTGCCCTTGGTTGTAGTGCCACTGGTTGTTCAAGGTTGTACCAGTCTTTTTAATCTACTTGGCTACCCCCTGGATTACAACATACACACATGCACACTACTTGGCTACCCCCTGGACTCGAACATACACAAACGAACACTACTTGACTACCCCCACCCCCCTGGACTCACATATACCTCATGCCACACTTACCTTGGCCTAAACCCCCTGGACTCCGAACATTGCCAGCCACAACGAACAGTACTTACCCGTTTTGAGCCAACTAACTCACCCGACGTCATCAAGCTTGTGTCTGTACTACTTACTGATCCAAACCAAGTGGTCGTGAAGCGGCTTGTCATGCTGCTCTTATGGCATGAAGAAGATCGACGGTGTGAGGATTCAACTGTCAATACAGATTGTAGCCCGCGCCCTTTTGGTTTCTCGAAGAATGTATTGATAATGGTGTGGGTGGTATGGTGGGTGGCCGAAAGATGCTGAACAAAAACCCCAACTTTCACCCGACATCATTAAGCTTGTGTCCATCACTGCACTTCCACCAAGTGGGCTCGATGAGCTTGCTTGAATGCCTGCTCCTTTCTGGATGAAGTTGAACAGTGGTTCGAGGAATCTCCAGCCTGGTCGAATCAAGTTTGTAGCCGTCATTTGGTTCCTCGAAGAAAGACCCAACATGACCTGTGTCTCAAACCACCGTTGTTGCTGACCAGGTGGCGAATGAAAAACTCGTCGTTGGTGTTTATACAGACGCGAAGGAAGCGCAGAGCAGAGCAAACGAGCCATCGTTCACGGCGCCGCAGGATCTTTAGCACCTGTAAGGTTTTTTTTTTTTTTAAATACAATTTCAAATTTAAAATTGAAGTTATATCATCTACATAGCAACGAACCCCAGCCCCCTGCTCCCCCCTGTGCAGTTTTACAGCAAAAAAAAACGCGAAAGGCAAAGCGCATGGGCACGAGCAGTCGAGTCCAACCTATCGTGTTCAACGCGGCCTCCGCCGCAGGATCTTAAAGCACCGTTTTAGGTTTTTTAAATACAACAATTTTTCTAAACCATTTAAAATTGAGTTATATCTCGACATAGCACGAACTCCAAGGCCCCCCTGCGCGTTTAACTGAACGCGAAAGGAACGCGCAGGGCCCCAGGGAGACGAGCCACCAATCGTTCCACGGAACGCCACGCAGGATCTTAAGACGTGGTAATGGTTTTTTTTAAATTTTAAATATTAAAATTAACAATGGCGAAGTTACCCAATCATCTAACATAGCACGAACTCTCAGCCTCCCCGGCCGTGTCTTCTAAACGATAAGCTAGGGTTGAGTTCAGCAGCAAATGGAAGCCGCAGGCGGAGCAAAACGATTATCGTTCCCAACCACGTGCGTTCCACGCCCAATCCCCTCCAGTAGCAGGATCTTGCTTTGGTGCAAATTGTGAAGCCACGTTGTGAGGTTTTTTTTTTGAAGCAATTGTGAGACATTGTGAGGTCTTTGGAGCAATTTTGAGGGTTTTAAAAAAAATTGAGTCAATACTAAATAACGTATATACTCGGCCTTATATTTGAGGTGCATGAAGGTTTGGGGGCCAGTCTTTTTTTTTTTCAGCGGGGGGGGGGGGGGCAAAAATGAAGTTAAATCATCTACATAGCCAATCTCCAGGCCCCCCACTCACTGTGTGTGCCTTGCGTGTGTGTGTGTGTGTTTCTGTGCTTCTGTGTGTCCCTCGTGCGTGTGTGTGAGTGCGCCGTGTGTGTGTGTGTGTGCTTCTGTGTGTCCCTCGTGTTTGTGTGTGTGCACCATGTGTGCGTGTGCTCATGTGTGTGCCTCGTGTTTGTTTGTGTGCGTTAGTGTGTGTGTGTTGCGTTTGTCCGTGTGCGTATTGGGTACTTCATGCAGTGTGGTGTGTCCTGTTGGGCACTTGGTGTATGCTGTGTCCTCGTGCTCATTTGTGTGTACTTCATTGCCAGTGTGCGTGTGGTTGGCGTATTTGATGTGATGCCTGTGTCCTTGTGCGTCATTTGTGTGTATGCCTGTGTCCTTGTGCGTCATTTGTGTGTATGCCTGTGTCCTTGTGCGTCATTTGTGTGTATGCCTGTGTCCTTGTGGCATTTGGTGATGCGGTCCTTGTGCTTCATTGTGTGGATGCTGTGTTGGCGTCATTGTGTGTATGCCTGTGTCCTTGTGCGTCATTTGTGTGTATGCCTGTGTCCTTGTGCGTCATTTGTGTGTATGCCTGTGTCCTTGTGCGTCATTTGTGTGTACTTCATGCAGTGTGCGTGTGGGTCTACTTTTATCGGGTATATGTTCTGTTGTTGACCCATCTTTTCTATAGATGTTGCGCGAGCGGACAAGGGTGATAGACTTGAGCAGTACGCTGGTGCTTTGTGTGTGTGGGTGCCCTGTGATGTGCCCTCTATTACTGTAATGCTACTGTTGTATAGGGTGTTGTGTGAGTGTTCCAGTGTCTTGTTGTTGGTCGTTGTGTTGGTTGTATTGATGCTTGTTGTTATACCGGCGTGTCACGCTTCCCTGTGGTATAGTGTTGTTGTTCTTGTTGTGTCATCGTGTGTGTTTGTATCGATGCTGTTGTTTATCGCGGTGCGCTTATGTGTTAGATTCTTGTTGATTCTTGTTGGGTTGGTACTAATGCTGGTTGGTTAGTGTTGTTGTTCGTGGGTTGTGTTCTGTTGTTCTATTGTTGTGTTTGTCTTGATGTGTTGTTTAGTGTAGTTGCTAGTGTGTCCCCTACCTTTTCTACCAAGGGCAAGGTGTAAGTACATGATGGCGGTATGAGGTGCTGTGTGTGTGGTGGGTTTGCCCCTAGAGTGTGTGCTTAGTAGCGCTCTGTCGTAGAGGGTTGTTGTTGACTTTTTGTTGTTGTGAGGTTGTTGTTGTTATTTGTTGGTGTTGATGCTGTTGGTTAGTGTTGGTTGCTGTTGTTATGCTGGGTTGTTGTTGTTGTTGGTGTTTGTATTGAGGACTTTTTTTGTTTAGTGTTGATGTGTTGTGTTGATTGGGTGTGTGTTGTATTGCCACGTTCGGTTGATTTTTCTTGGTGTTGTTGTTTGTTGTTGTTTGGATTGATTGCGTGTTGTTGTTGTTGTTGTGTTATTGATGCTGTTTTTGCGTTGTTTAGTTTCCTGGTTACCACACTTTTATACCAATGTGCAGGGGGCACGTGAAGTACATGATGCGGTACGCATGGTGCTTGTGGGCTGGGGATGCCCTGTGGTGCCTCGTTGATTAATGTGTATAGTGTTGTTGTTGTCGTTGTTCTTGTTGTTGTTGTTGTTGTTGTTGTTGTTGTTTGTATCGATGCTCAAGGATTCTTAATGGGAGGAGAATGGTGTCGTGTCAAAGTTTCATTCAAGTTATTCAGCACTACCGGGATTAAACACAGTTTTGGGAGGGTCGAAAATGTAGCAAACGTAGATATTTGATGCTGATAACTGGATTTTGGCCCACAAAAAGGAGTTAGTTACATAGAAAAAATGAAAAAGGTTAAACTGTTGTTGTTGTCCCACCTTTTCTACCATGTGCGAGCGCAAGGTGAAGTACTTGATGCGGTACGCATGGTGCTGCACACAAAAACAAGAGAGGATCCGTTCCAGGATCGTCCGAGGGGTGAGGCGAGGGCTTACAGTCCGGGTAACGTCTGGACCGTTGTGATAGTGGGTCGCTGTAGAATATCAGTGAGCATAGGGGGGAACGTGTTTGCATACCTGGCCACCGAAGGCAGACATACAGAAGATTATTAAATCAGTTTATTTAAAACTACGCAAGTACACAATCCTTCCCTTGTTGGGCATGCATGTGGGTTTAACTGTCACGCTATATTGTGGGAAATTTGTTTATTTGAAATGAAAGGAAAAAAATGTGACGCTATGCGCCGTTGATTGTTACTAGTTTGTCGCTCAGACTCAGAATCATAGCCAGGAACTTGTTTACATACCTGCACCCAAGGTGAAATAATTAAATGAGGTGAAATAATTAAATGAGGTGAATAGGTGAATGAAACTAATTAAATGATGACAATAAGTAAATGAGGTGAATTGTGAAAAGTAATTAAATGAGGTGAATCATTTTAAATGGGTGAAATAAATTCAATGAGGTGTGATGTGTGACTAATTAAATGATGGTGAAATTTGTATAAATATTATTATGAAGGGGTTGCAAATTAATGTAAAGAGGTGAGCATGAATGTACATGAGGATGAAACTATTAAATGGACTGTGTGTATAATAATTAAAAGATGGTGCACAGAATTAATATGAAAAGGGTGAAATAATTAATGAGCGTTGAAACTAATAATGTAAATGGCGGTGAAATAATTAAATGAGGTGAAATAATTAAATGAGGTGAAATAATTAAATGAGGTGAAATAATTAAATGAGGTGAAATAATTAAATGAGGTGAAATAATTAAATGAGGTGAAATAAATAAATGAGGTGAAATAATTAAATGAGGTGAAATAAATGAATTATAAATTAGTTAGTATACGAAAACGAATTAAATGATAATTAGTTAGTATACGTTTATAATTAGTTAGTATACGGTTGTTTGCATACCTGCATGCAGTAATGAGGGGATGCACACTTTGTATGTAAATAAAAGGAATGATAACGCTTGGTGGGGCGTGGTATTAAAGAAAGCCGTCGTATGCGGGTAGAGAGCGGTCTTATACCTCAGCTGGACAAGCTACCATCGCAGTTGACAACGACCTGCGACGCTCAGGGTAACCGTAGGGGGAATCGAACCCCCCGACCCTGCTCCGTTTAAGCGAGCTGGTGTACCACTAGACCAATTGATTCACTGAAAAGGGCTTCTTTATATGATTAGAGTGCAGACAGACACATTCTGTGCGCCTTGTGGCTTTATAGCCTAAACCTGCATACACTGACGACCATTACAGGTATGGGGGGGTGCACCCCGGGGGTGCACTATCTGTTTGATTAGGGTGTAGACACACACATTCTGTGCGCCTTGTGGCTTGATAGCCTAAACCTGCATACACTGACGACCATGACTGGCAAAAGGGGATACGCTCTCTGTTTGATTAGGGTGTTGACACATTCTGTGCGCCTTGTGGGTTATTAGCCTTAACCTGCGTACGCTGACGACCATAACAGGCACTCAGTGTCAGTATGTCAATATGTTGTAAGCATGCAGTACAGTCAATATGTTGTAAGCATGCAGTACAGTCAATATGTTGTAAGCATGCAGCACAGTCAAGATGTTGTAAGCATGCAGTACAGTCATTATCGTTGTAAGAGCAGCTACAGTCAATTGTTGTAAGCAGCAGCACAGTCAATATGTTGTGTAAGCATGCCAGCACAGTCAATAATGTTGTACGCATGCAGTCAGTCATTATGTTGATAGAATGCGTACAGTCAATTATGTGTAAGCAGCAGTACAGTCATATGTTTAAGCAGCAGTACAGTCAATAGTTGTAAGCATGCAGTACAGTCACTAGTGCTAAGCATGCAGTTACAGTCAAGATGTTGTAAGCATGCAGCACAGTCAAGATGTTGTAAGCATGCAGTACAGTCATTATGTTGTAAGCATGCAGTACAGTCAATATGTTGTAAGCATGCAGTACAGTCAATATGTTGTAAGCATGCAGCACAGTCAAGATGTTGTAAGCATGCAGCACAGTCAATATGTTGTAAGCATGCAGTACAGTCATTATGTTGTAAGCATGCAGCACAGTCAATATGTTGTAAGCATGCAGTACAGTCATTATGTTGTAAGCATGCAGTACAGTCAATATGTTGTAAGCATGCAGTACAGTCAATATGTTGTAAAGCCAGGCGTACAGGGACAATAGTTGTAGCATGCCAGCACAGTCAATATGTTGTAAGCATGCAGTACAGTCATATGTTGTAAGCATGCAGTACAGTCAATATGTTGTAAGCATGCATGGTTAACAGTCAATATGTTGAAGCATGCTAGTACAGTCACAATGTTTAAGCATGCCAGACACAGTCAATGCTTGTAGGCATGCAGTACGGTCATTATGGGTAAGACATGCAGTACAGTCAAATGTTGTAACGCCTGCAGTCAGTCAAAGTTGTAAGCATGCAGTACAGTCAATATGGGTAATGCATGCAAGCACTAGTCAATATGTTGTAAGATGCAGTACGGTCAATATGTTGTAAGTTTGTAGTACAGTCAATAGGTTGTAAGTATGCAGTACAGTCAATATGTTAAGCAGCAGCTACATGCTCATATGTTGTAGCATGCAGTACAGTCATATATGTGTAGGTATTGCAGTAGGAGTCAATAAGTTGTAAGCATGCAGTACAGTCAATATGTTGTAAGCATGCAGTACAGTCAATATGTTGTAAGCATGCAGTACAGTCAATATGTTGTAAGCATGCAGTACAGTCAATATGTTGTAAGCATGCAGTACAGTCAATATGTTGTAAGCATGCAGTACAGTCAATATGTTGTAAGCATGCAGTACAGTCAATATGTTGGAAGACATGCCAGCCAAGTCAAATATGTTGTAAGCATCAGTCAGTCATATTGTTGTAAGCTGCAGTACGGTCAATATGTTGAAGCATGGCCGTACAGTCATATTGTACGATGCAAGCTGTTTCTATGGCATATGTTGGTAACATGCATATGTTGTACGATGGCAATATGTTGTACGATGGCAATCTGTTGTACGATGGCAATATGTTGTACGATGGCAATATGTTGTACGATGCAATAATGGTTGTAGATTGCAATAGGTGGTACGATATATCTGGTGTACGATATCGAGCTGTTGGAGTTTTGATATCTGGTTTGTACATTTGATCTGTTGTACGATGGCAATCTGTTGTACGATGTCGATCTGTTGTACGATGGCAATCTGTTGTACGATGGCAATATGCTGTACGATGGCAATATGCTGTACGATGTCGATCTGTTGTACGATGTCGATCTGTTGTACGATGGCAATATGTTGATTGATGGTAATATGTCGTACACTGTTGTATGAAATATCGCTCAATATTCTTGAGAACCAGTATACGGTATTTCAGATCCTACTCCTTGCCGGATAATTGATTTATTTTATTTTATATATTATATTTGTGAGTGATTCTGTTACATGTAATTAGATTTATTAATTTAGATTGATATATCTATATATTGTATTGATATTTTGTACTGATATTCTACTATATTATATATCGCCCAGTATTCTTAAGAAACAGTACTGTATTCAGTTCCCTACTCACCATCTAACAAGCTCAATGTACAAGCCCATTTTCTACAAGCCCCACCACAATAATACCGTAATTTCTACAAGCCCAAGCACAATAATACCGTAATTTCTACAAGCCCAAGTACAACAATACCGTACTTGTACAAGCCCATTTTCTACAAGCCCAAGTACAACAATACCGTACTTGTACAAGCCCATTGTTACAAGCCCAGTAAAACATACCTACTTGGCAAGCCCATTCCTAAAGCCCCAAGTAACACAACAAGACCGTACTTGTACAAAACCCAATGTTCTTGGAACAGTACGTGTTCATATCCCTACTCACTTGTCGTAGAAGATTTATTGATATCCTTGTATAGATTATATATAATACAGGGGGAAAGAACTAGATAGACACTAGTTATTACATTGTATAAATATAATATCAGTATGATAGGGTCTTGTATATACGAGGGGGGGCACGAAAAAGATGTTCTCACCTCATGTTTCGATTAGGATAGCGAAAGTGAAGTCCAAATAGTGAATACAACCACCAAAATCCCAAAACTGCCTTCACACTCACAAGCCGCCCGCATAGAGGGGGGGGGGGGGGGGGGGGAGGGGGGGGGGGGGAGGGGGGGGGGGGGGGGGGGGGGGGGGGGGGGGGGGGGGGGGGGGGGGAGGGAGGGGTCCGACCCGTTTTCCCCACCTTATTGTCCTTCATATACTTTCTTGCCGGCGCCTTTTTTGCGCGTATCAGTTGCACCATGTGTCATTGTGGGTTGCCCTGGAGGCACATCCGCTGGACTCACCTACACGTGGCCCCCAGTAGTCGCCACGAGCGGCAGTTCAAGGCTTCACACAACACCGTTCGCCTCGCGTCCTGAAAGGCTGGTCCATGAGAGTTTCTAAAGGTCGAGTCTGGGGTCTCGCCACCCCCCACCCCCCCCCCACACACCAACCACCCCCGCCACCACACCACCCTGCACCACCCTCCTCACTACACCAACACACCACAATCACCCCCCACCGCACCCCCACCGGACCCCAACCCACCTGAAACCTCAGGCTCCAAATACAATTTGAGGTCAATTAAAAACAACCATGATACATGATTGCATCCTGCTACTCACCGATCCCTAATGCTTCCGTCCCTTTTCGTCCCTGGTGCTCTCCCTCCAAAGGCCGGCGGACTACTTAGCACCCAAGAAATTGTAAAATACTCAAACAAAATACTTTGTCCAATTTTTTTTTTTTTAAAAACATGGGGTGGAAAGCACTGACCAGATGAGGCTCATGTGACCCCCCCCTTTCTTTCACTATGTTTATAACTGTCCTGGTGTCCAGATAAAAGCCTCGGGGGGGGGGGGGGGGGAGGGGGGGGGGGGGGGGGGGGGGGTGGGGGGGGGGTAGGTGGGTGATCAGGGAAAAACCAATTTCCAAACATGCGGTCTGCAAAAACTTTTTTTATTGCCTGCCCCCCCCTCGTCTTAAGAGCTAAGGAGATATATACAAGCCTACTCACTGTGTCGTAAGATTTTCAACCCTCGTTTTTCCTCCCTCCCACTAGTGTGCCATGGTCCTCGGTCCACCCCAGCAGACGTAGAGCTCGAGACCTGCTCAGCAGACACCCAGAAGCCCTCAGTCAGCTCACGCACCAGCAGGCCAAACACATGTGGCCGCCATAGTTGGGGGGTGGAGGGATGAGTGGGTGGGGGGGAGGGGGTAGAAACGGCGGCCGCTCCGCAGCACCACCCTCAGAGAGCCCTCAGTCAGCTCACGCACCAGCAGGCCAACAGCAATGTGTCCCCTATTTGTGGGGTGGATGGATTAGTGGGGTTGGGTGGCGGGTTCGAAGCGGCGGCCTGCTCAGCAGAACACCCTCAAGCCCTACATCAGCTAGCTCACCACCACAGGTCAAACAGCCATATTGTCCGCCTTGCAGACGTTTGGGGGTTTGGGTGGGTTGACCGGGTACAAAGGGTGTGGGCCGGGGCGGGCGCGGTTTAGCGGCGGCGGCAGGCCGCGGGCCGGCGGCGGGAGGCGGAGGGCGGCCCGGCCAGCTGAGCCCGGCGCGAGAGGCCGCGGACCGGCACCCTGCACTGGCGGCGGCGGCGAGGAGGAAGAGGAAGAAGCGGAGGAGGAGGAGGAGGAGGAGGGAGGCAGGAGGAGGAGGAGGGAGGAGGAGGGAGGAGAGGAGGAGGAAGAGGAAGAGGTAGAGGAAGAGGAAGAGGGAAGAGGAAGAGGAAGAGGAAGAGGAAGAGGAAGAGGACAGAGGAAGAGAAGGAGGAACAGAGGAAAAGAGGAAAGAGGAAAGAGGAAGAGCGAAGAGGAAGAGGAAAGACGGATAAGAGGAAGAAGGAAGGAGGAGGAATAGACGGAAGGGAAGTAGGAAGAGGAAGAGGAAGAGGAGGTAGAGGAAGAGGAAGTAGGGGAAGAGGAAGAGGAAGAGGAAAAGAGGAAGAGGGAAAGAGAGGTAAAAGAAGAGGACAGAAGAGGAAGAAGAGGAAGAAGAGGAAGAAGAGGAAGAAGAGGAAGAAGAGTGAAGAGAGGCGGGAAGAAGACGGAAGAAAGAGGAAGAAGAGGAAGAAGAGGAAAGAAGAGCGAAGAAGAGGAAGAAGAGGAGAAGAGAAAGAAGAGGAAGAAGAGAAGCAAGAGGAAGAAGAGGAAGAAGAGGAAGGAAGAAGAGGAAGAGAGGAAGAAGGAAGAAGAGAAGAAGAGGAAGAAAGAAGGAAGAAGGAAGATGAAGAAGAGGAGAATGGAAGTAAGAGGAAGAAGAGGAAGAAGAGGAAGAAGAGGAAAGGAAGAGGAAGGAAGAAGAGGAAGAAGAGGAAGAAGAGGAAGAAGAGGAAGAAGAGGAAGAAGAGGAAGAAGAGGAAGAAGAGGAAGAAGAGGAAGAAGAGGAAGAAGAGGAAGAAGAGGAAGAAGAGGAAGAAGAGGAAGAGGAGGAAAAGAGGAAGAAGAGGAAGAAGAGGAAGAGGAAGAGGAGGAAGAGGAGGAAGAGGAAGAGGAAGAGGGGAGGAGGTTGAGTGGGGTGGGAGGGGGTTGGAAAGGGGCGGACCTGCCTTGACAGAACCCGCTCTCAGTTAGCTCTTGTACCAGCAGGCCCAATTGCATGTTGTCTGCCTGTTAGAAGGTTAATGGAGTGAGTGGGGATGAGGGGAGTGGGAGGGGGGTGAGTTGGGTGGGGGTGGGGGGAAGGGAAAGCGGCGGACTTTACCTGACAGACCCCGCTCTGAGCTCTCAGTCAGCTCACGCACCAGCAGGCCAAACAGCAAGCTGTCTGCTTGTCTGAGATCGAAAAGTTGGGGTTGGTGGTTGGTTGGTTAGGGTGGGTGGGGCTAAGTGGAGTTACAGTGGGGTTTGTAGTGGAGGTGGGAGGGGCGTGCGGAAAGGGAGGAGGAGGAGGGAGGGGAGGATAAAAATGGAGGAGGAGTGGAAGGAGAAAAGAAGAAAACAGAGGAGGGCAGAGGAGGAGGTGGAGGAGGAGGGAAGGAGGAGGAGGAGGAGGAGGAGGAAGGAGAGGAGGAGGAGGAGGAGGAGGAAGAGGAGGAGGAGGAGGAGGAGGAGGAGGAGGAGGAGGAGGAGGCGGAGCGAGGGGAAGGAGGAGGAGGAGGAGGGGAGGAGGAAGGAGGAGGAGGAGGAGGGAGGAGGAGGAGGAGGGAGGAGGAGGGGAGGGAGAGGAGGGAGGCGGAGGAATGGTGGGTAATTTAAGACGCACTAGCTAGCTTCAGGTTTGGCTCAAGGACAGGGAAAGGGAGCTGCCTAGAAGCTAAAAAAAGCAGTGGCTGCATTCTCACCTGCTTTAGGAGAAGGTTGCGCAGCGATTCAAAATTACATTTAAAAAATTAAGTTAAAATCAAATTTAAAATAAACAGTGGCTGCATTCTCACCTGCTTTAGGAGAAAGTTGCGCAGCGATTGGCAGTCATGAGTGATGATGGAAGACAGGATGTCAGTCGCCCGCATTTTGGTTGCCTCGTTGCCCACCTTCGAGAAATGGCAACGCATGTGGTCAGAGATGAGATTGGTTGTCATGAGTGATGATGGAAGACAGGATGTCAGTCATGAGGAGTGAGATAGGAGTGAGATAGGAGTGAGTCATGAGTGAGACAGAAGTGAGTAATGAGTGATAATGGAAGACAGAATGTCAGTCACCCTCATATTGGTTGCCTCGCTTCCCACCTTCAAGAAATGGCGAAGCATGTGGTCAGAGATGAGATCGGTTGTCATAATGATGATGGAAGACAGGATGATGGAAGACGACATTGGTTGCTATGAGTGATGATGGAAGACAGGATGATGGAAGACGAAATTGGTTGTCATGAGTGATGATGGAAGACAGGATGATGGAAGACGAGATTGGTTGTTATGAGTGACGATGGAAGACAGGATGAAGGATGTCGAGATTGGTTGTTATGAGTGATGATGGAAGACAGGATGATGGAAGACGACATTGGTTGTTATGAGTGATGATGGAAGACAGGATGATGGAAGTCGAGATTGGTTGTTATGAGTGATGATGGAAGACAGGATGATGGAAGTCGAGATTGGTTGTTATGAGTGATGATGGAAGACAGGATGATGGATGTCAAGATTGGTTGTTATGAGTGATGATGGGAAGGACAGGATGCTGGAAGGCGAGGATGGTGGTGATGAGTGATGATGGAAGCCAGGGATGATGGATGGAAGACGACATTGGTTGTTTATGAGTGATGATGGAAGACAGGATGATGGAAGACGAGATTGGTTGTCATGAGTGATGAATGAAGACAGGATGAAGATGTAGAGATGGTTGGTATGAGTATGATGATGGAAGACGGAGATGGAAGACGACATTGGTGTTATGAGTGATGAGGGAAGAACAGGAGAGGATGTCGAGATGGTTGTTATGAGGGATGATGGAAGACAGGATGATGGAAGACGACATTGGTTGTATGGTGATGATGGAAGACAGGATGTGGAAGTCGAGATTGGTTGTTATGAGTGATGAGATGGAAGACAGGATGATGGAAGTGCGAGATGGTTGTTATGAGGATGATGGAACGACAGGATGATTGGATGTCGAGATTGGTTGGTATGAGTGAGTGATGGAAGACAGGATGATGGAAATCGAGATTGGTTGTTATGAGTGATGAGAAGACAGGATGATGGAAGACGACATTGGTTGTTATGAGTGATGATGAGAAGACAGGAGATGGAAGACTGAGATGGTTGGCATGAGTGATGATGGAAGACGGATGAAGGATGTCGAGAGTGGTTGTTATGGTGATGAGGAAGGACCGGATGAGGGGGAAGTGACGACATTGGTTGTTTATGAGTGGATGATGGAATAGACGGATGAGGAAGTCGAGATTGGTTGTTCATGCGTGATGATGGAAGACCGGATATGGATGTCGAGAGTGGTTGTTAGAGTGATGAATGGAAGAAGGATGAGGATGTCGATATTGGTGTTATGGTGGATGATGGAAAAGACAGTGATGGAAGTCGAGAGTGGTTGTTATGAGTGATGATGGAAGCAGGATGATGGAAGCGAGAGTGGTTTGTTTTGAGTAATGATGGGACAGGACAGGATGATGGAAGTCGAGATGGTTGTTATGAGTGATGATGGAAGCAGGATGATGGAGGGTCGAGATTGGTTGTTAGAGTTTGATTGATGGAAAGACAGGATGATGGAAGTCGACATGGTTGTTATGAGTGATGATGGAAAGACAGGATGATGGAAGTCGAGATTGGTTGTTCTGAGTGATGATGGAGACAGGATGATGGAAGTCGAAGATTGGTTTGTTTTAAGTGAGATGGAGACAGGATGAGGAAGTCGAGATGGTTGTTATGAGTAAGGATGGAAGACAGGATGATGGGAGTGTAGAGTTGGTTGTAGAGTGATGATGGAAGAACAGGGATGATGGAAAGTCGGAGTTGGTGTTATGAGTGATGATGGAAAGACAGGAGAGGGATGTCGAGATGGGTTGTTATGATGATGATGGAAGACAGGATGATGGAAGCGAGATTGGTTGTTATGAGTGATGATGGAAGACAGGATGATTGTGAAGTTGTGAGATTGTTGTTATGAGTGATGATGGAAGACCGGATGATGGAAGTCGAGATGGTTTGTTTTAAGGATGATGGAAAGAAAGGAGATGAAGACGAATTGGTTGTTATGAGGTGATGATGGAAGAAGGATGAGGAGGGCGAGATTGGTGTTATTGAGTGATGATGGAAGACAGGGATTGCTGGATGTCGAGATTTGGGTTGGGATGAGTTTTGATGATGGAAGACAGGTGGATGGAAGTCGAGATGTGTTGTTATGAGAGATTGATGGATGGAAGACAGGATGATGGAAGTCGAGTATTGGTTGTATGAGTGATGAGGGGAAGACGGATGATGGAAGTCGAGATTGGTTGTTATGAGTGATGATGGAAGACAGGATGTCAGTTGCCCTCATCTTGGTCGCTTCGTTTCCCACCTTCGAGAAATGGCAACGCATGTGGTCAGAGATGAGATTGGTTGACGTTAGTGATGATGGAAGACAGGATGTCACTCATGAGGAGTGAGTCATGAGTGAGATAGAAGTGAGTCATGAGTGAGATAGAAGTGAGTCATGAGTGAGATAGAAGTGAGTCATGAGTGATGATGGAAGACAGGATGTCAGTCACCCTCATCTTGGTCGCCTCGTTTCCCACCTTTGAGAAATGGCAACGCATGTGGTCAGAGATGAGATTGGTTGACGTGAGTGATGATGGAAGACAGGATGTCAGTCATGAGGAGTGAGTCATGAGTGAGATAGAAGTGAGTCATGAGTGATGATGGAAGACAGGATGTCAGGCGGCCCGCCATCTTGTTGCATCGTTCGCACCATCCTGTCAAGACAATGGCAGCACATGTGGGAAGATATGAGGTTGGGGAGATGTATGACACGTGAGACCCCAACACCATAGAGGGAAAAACAGAACAAAACACACACCAACACTCAACACCACACACCCCCAAAACCCCCCACACCCACCCCACCCCCCCCCCCCCCCCCCCCCCTTCACACACACACACTCACACACAATCACACACACACATGTGCTCCGGAGATAGTACCAGAATAGTAGAAACACGTGTGGAGCACCCGATATGAGGGTGGTGGAGAGGTATGGACGGGGTACGCACCACCCAGCGGCCCCCCCCCACCCCACTACCCCCCCCCCCACACACACACACACACACAGAACAGAGAACAGGACAAATGCCACCCCCCACAACCACAATCACACACAAGTGCCCCAGAATATAGTACCAGAATATTAGCAATGCAAGTGGTCATATATGAGTTTTGTGGAGTAAGTATGTACTTTGTACCCCCCCACCCCCACACAAGTGCTCCAGAATATAGTGCCAGAATATTAGACACACGTGTAGTCATACACTCATACATGAGTTTGGTGGAGTACGTATGTACGCTGTTTTTGTGTACTAGAACATTGCCTGTGTGACCATACCCCCCCACCATCACACACACATACACATACACACAACCTCCCCGTATATGTGCATATATGTTGTTATTGTGTACAAGAAACATTGCCCGTGTGACAGTTGCCCCCCCCCCACCCCCCCCCCCCCGCACACACACACACACAAGCACATCAAACTGATTCAACTGCCCCCCCCCCCCAACCCCACCCCACCCCCCCCCCCACACACACACACAAGCACATCAAACTGATTCAACTGCCCCCCCCCACACACACACACAAACACACACACACACACACACAAGCACATCAAACTGATTCAACTGCCCCCCCCCCCCCCCCCCCACACACACACACACACACACACACACACACACACAAGCACATCAAACTGATTCAACTGCCCCCCCCCCCCCCCCACACACACACCCCCACCCCACCCACCCACAAGCACAATCAAACTGATTCAACTGCTCATCCATGATGTTTGTCAAGACATCAACAGGTTCAACTGCTCCAGCTTGTTGAACAGCATTCCCCCCTGCCATCTCACTCAATCAAATACACCCACCTTCATGATGATGCACGTTAGCACATCAAATAGGTTCAGCAGCCACTTCCAATGGGTGCCTTCTTGTATAGGAATTTCTCCACCTTTCTGTCTGAATCATCGGTGGCACTGGTTTGTGTTCTGGGATCCACCTCCTGGGGTACACTATACTTCAACTGCACCCACCTTCATGATGCGTGTAAGCACATCATACAGCTTCAGCTGCACCAGCTTGTGGAACAGCAGTCCCCCCTCCTTATCAACAGGTGTGTACTTCTCTAGGCACCTGTACTTCACTAGGCGAACAGCTACAACTGCACCCACCTTCATGATGCGTGTGAGCACATCAGACAGGTTCAGCTGCACTAGCTTTGTTTGGGTAGCGGCGTTGAAGTAGCAGCAGTATAACATACACATACAACTACACCCACCTTCATACTGTGTGTTAGGACGTCATACAGGTTCAGCTGCACCAGCTTGTTGAACAGCATTCCCCCCTCCTTATCTACAGGTGTGTACTTCTCTAGGCACCTGTACTTCACCAGGCAAACAGCTACAACTGCACCCACCTTCATGATTCGTGTCAGCACATCATACAGGTTCAGCTGCACCAGTTTGTTGAACAGCATCTGGCGAGTGCTCTGAGGCAGGTGGCGACAGAGTGTGCAGAACTCCTGCAAGAACGCAACCAGATCCCGCCACTCCTCGTCTGCAGGTGTGTACTTCTCCAGGCGCAAAAACAGCTCCGGCAAGAAGTGCGCATCCAGGTACAGGGTGGAGACGACTTCCACGTTGTTGAACAAAACCAGGCTGGGGTGGGAGGGGAGGGGAGGGGTGGGGTTGTGTGTGTGTGTTATTTTTGTAGGTCTAAGAGTGTGCGCGTCCAGGTACAGGGTGGAGACGGCCTCCACGTTGTTGAACAGCACTAGGCTGGGGTGAGGGGGGTGGGGAGGGGTAGCTTCTTTCCGGGCAGTGATTACCAGGGATCTAAGTTGAAATTTCTAAAAAGAGAAATCAACAGTAAGAGGAGACGAGATAAGATAAGGAATGAATACGAAAAGTAGAGACTACTTTAGACAAATGAGTGGTGGCTGGTGGCTGGTGTTGGTGGTGTTGGCGTTGGAGATGGCGTTTGTGGTCCTTCATGGTTAGCGTGGCATAAGTTGGTGATGGTTGTGTTGGTGGTGATGGTGTTGGTGGTCCTACCTTGTTAGTGTGGCGTAGGTTGGTGATGGTTGTGTTGGTGGTCCTAATGGTCCTGGTGTTGGTGGTGATGGTGTTGGTGGTCCTACTTGGTCAGCGTGGCATAGGTAGCATCGTCCAAGGCTCGAGGCAAGATCACGTCCTTGATGTAGGTGGTGTTGGTGGCTACTGTTGGTGATGGTTATGGTGGTCCTGGTGGTCCTGGTCCTGGTGGTGATGGTTACCTGGTCAGTGTGGCATAGGTAGCATCGTCCAAGGCTCGAGGCAAGATCACATCCTTGATGTAGGTGGTGTTGGTGATGGTGGCTGGTGGCTGGTGTTGGTGGCTGGTAGCTGGTGTTGAAGGTGTTGATGATGGTATTGGTGGTGATGGTGGTGTTGGTTACCTGGTCAGTGTGGCATAGGTGGCATCGTCCAAGGCCCGAGGCAAGATCACGTCCTTGATGTACTGGATGCGGTACGTCTGGTGGATCTTAGATAGGACGGTGGGGTCGGTGATGGGCACTACCTCCTTGAAGACCACGTTGGAGGACAGGAAGTCGCGATGGGGCTGTCGTTGGCTGAGCTCGGGGTCATATTCTAGGGCACCAACCACATCCATGATGAACTCCTGGGGGGAATGGGAGGGGTGTGTGGGTGGGTGTGAGGGTGTGTGGGTGGGGGGGCAAGGGTCAGGTTTGGTTGGGTTGGGGAGGCAGGGGGTAGGGCTGTCGTTGGCTGAGTTCGGGGTCATATTCTAGGGCACCGACCACATCCATGATGAACTCCTGAGGGGAAAGAGGTGGGTGGGTGGGTGTGAGGGTGGGGGGGGTGGGGGGGCAAGGGTTAGGCTTGGTTTGGTTTGGTTGGGTTGGGTCGGGGAGGCAGGGGGTAGGGCTGTCGTTGGCTGAGCTCGGGGTCATATTCTAGGGCACGGACCACATCCATGATGAACTCCTGGGGGGAATTGGCAGGTCAGTGGGTCAGTGGGTGTGTGGTGGTGGTGGTGTGGGGGAGGTTTGGGGTGTGTGTGTAGGGCTGTTGTTGACTGAGCTCGGGGTCATATTCTAGGGCAACGACCACATCCATGATGAACTCCTGATGGGAAAGTGGTGGATGGGTGGGTGATGGGTGGGGGGAGATGTGTGTGTGTGAGGGTGGGGTGGGGGGGGCAAGGGTTGGGCGGGCAGGGTCGGTAGGGGGGGGGCGTGGTGTTAGCGGTGCCGCGGTCTGAGTTCGGGGTCATATTCTAGGGCACCAACCACATCCATGATGAACTCCTGGGTGGGAATGGGCAGGTCAGTGGTGGGGTGGGGGCTGGGTGGGTGGGTGGGTGGGTGGGGAGTGGGAGGGGTCTGTAGGTGTGTGTCATGGGTCAGTGTGGTGTGGGGGGGGGAGGGGGGGGACAAGGGTCAATTTCTAGGCACCAACCAAGTTCCATGATGAACTCATAGGGAGA
>JACBWV010000626.1:10977981-11060481 GCA_013435795.1 Chlamydomonas sp. ICE-L
ATTAGGAGGTAGGGGGGTGGTTGGGGGGAGTTTGGGGGGAAGGTTTGGGGTGCGTGGTGTAGCGCTTTTTGTTGGCTGACTTCAGGGTCATATTATAGGGCACCAACCACGTCCATGATGAATTCCTGGGGGGAATGGGCAGGTCAGTGTGGGTGGGGCTGGTGGTCGGGTGGGAAGTGAGTGGGTCTGTAGGTGTGTGTCATGGGTCAGTGTTGGGGGTGAACTAAGCTGCCAGATTCCCGACAGTTATGGACAGCGGATTTGTCAGCGTCCAGACACCACTAGGTGGTTGCTTATGCTTTGGCTAATAGACCAGTCAGAGGAGCTGCATATGAGCCGCTTGCTTTTTGCTGGAACTAATAAACACTACTGGTAGCACTCCCAGCTGCGTAAGAAGGCTTGTGTTTGGTGAATTCAGAGAGACAAAGGCCGTCCAGCAGTTACACCAGTGGTTGCTGTGCTTGGTGAATCAGCAGTTTTACACAGGCCAGCCAGCAATACAAAAGCCAGCTAGCAGTAAACATCTGGTGCGTGTGCTTGGTGAATTCGGAAATCGGTATCTGAAGTGCCACAACAGTCTTGACTTGATTATGTTACTGCGGAAGGCCAAATTGCTGGCTGAAGCCATGCAACCAAGTTCAAGTTCAAGAAGGCGGCGAGCAGCCTTAAGGCTGGAGCCTCTTTCAGAGATTTACAATGGTCTAGTGGTAGACCAGATCGCTCTTTAAAATGAAGAGTCGGGGGTTCGACTCCCCTTCGGTTGCTCTTGGCGTTGCAGGTCGTCGTCAACCGGATGGTAGCTTGTCCAGTTGAGGTAGGAGACCGCTCCCCACCCGCGTACGACGGGCTCCCTGAACACCACGCCCCACCAGGCGTTATCATTACCTTAAAGGGTAAAAACAAGTCCTAGGCTCATCGCAAGCGACGCGGAAAATTGGCGGAGAGTGTTGGCTATCGGAGCGTCAGTTGGCACCAAAATCCAATGCAGCTACCAAAGCCAGGGTTTTCCGACATTGTTGGGGCCAGGACTACGTGCCGACAATCAATGGACAAAGGGGTAACTCTGGGGGCTCCCGCCCACCCGAAGAGGGGGCTCCGCCCCCAAAAAGTCTGTTATTAGCAGTACTTATTAGCAGTACTAGTACCAGTCATTGAAATGGTAGTAACATCATCATCATCAGCAGCAGTGGTAGCAGGAGCTACAGTAATATGGGAAGCCAATGGGACAGGAGCGTCTGGGAAAAACTGCAATAGCTGGGGAGCTGGATGGTTGACAGACCATGTTCATCATTGTTTCTTTTTCGGGCTGTGCATAGTAGCTTCTAGGCAGCTCCCTTTCTCCGTCCTTCGACCAACCTGGAGCTAGCTAGTGCGCCTGATAGCTGCCATGACGAACATTCCAATGCAGCAGGAATCTTTCTGCCTGACCCAGACGCTAGCTGACAGAGCTGGCTGGAAACTGCCATGCGTGCCCCCCCCCCCCCCCCCCCCCCCCCAAAAAAAACATTAATGTGACAATGAATCAAAGCAACCGCAAAATTGGGACAGCTTTACAGATCTTACTCTAACCGCACACTTCGAATTACGTTTCACGTAAAGATGTTTGTTTATCCATCTACAACATTCGATCAATTCAGACCGCAAATACTGTGTTCACTTCTAAGTGATGGCTCTAAGACAACGCTCCAAACTTGGAGGGCGCTCATCGCCTATACCAGATCTTACTTAACCACCCCATGGCATGTGTGTAGGCGGTGCCACTCATCAATTTCACTCTGAGCTTTGCGGTGCATTTCCATTGAACAACTTGACTTGAGTTAGTGCCTGTAGTACGTTTGTACTACAGGAATTGACTTCGAAGTGGCAGTTCCATTAGACTCGAATCAACTACATCGCGTCCCACTCTTTTTGAAGGCACTTTTTATTACCCAAATCAACTCAATTTCAAGTCGATTTTAATTCGTCCAACCCAAGTCCATTTTTGGAGCTTGACTTGACTCGACTAGACTTGAGTTGTACTTCTCTTTGCAAATCTGCGCAGTAACAGGTGCAATAAATGGAGACACGAACGACTTGGCTAGAGCTAACTCACACAACTGCTAAGTCAAGTCAAGTCAACTCATGTTGTTCAGTGGAAATGCACAGTTAGTCCCAACCAGATGTGTCCGGCCCTGGTACATGCACAGGTGGCGTGGGACGAAGGCCTTGGTCGATTGGGGTGGGATGAAGGCCTGGGCTGACACCAAAACCGTAGGTATAATCAGCACCTCCCCCCCCCCCTTCCCAGTAGTACGGGCGTCGTACCGAGCTTCGGCCCTCATTGGGGCCGGTAAAAAGTAGGGAACGGCAATATGATATCATATGATGGCGGCAGTCTGGCTAGGGACGAAGGCCCTGGCAGGTGGCGTGGGACGAAGTTCTTGGTCCATTGGCGTGGGATGAAGGCTTCGGTCAACGCAGAACCCTTGGGTATAATGACTCTTCCCCGGGCAATACGGCTGTTGCACTGAGGTTGAGACCTCATTGGGGGCCGGTAACCAGGTGTGTGTGTGTGGGGGGGGGGGGGGGGGGGGGGGAGGGGGGGATGTTATACCGAGGGTGAGACCTCACTGGGGGCCGGTAACCAGGGTACTTCTAGGAGGCAGCTGCTATGTCAACTGCTAAGTCAAGTCGAGCAACTGCTAAGTCAAGTCCGTCTAAGTGTAGTCAGGTTAACTCAGCTTGAGTCTTTCATTGGAAATGCCAAGTTAGTCCCGACCAGAGGTGTCCGGCCCAGGTTCATCCACAGGTGGCGTGGGATGAAGGCCTAGGCTGACACCGAAACCGTTGGTATAGTCAGCAGTTAGTCCCAACCAGTAGTACGGGAGTCGTACCGAGAGCCGGCCCTCATTTGGGGCCGGTAACCAGGGTACTTCTAGGAGGCAACTCAAGTCAAGTTAACGCAGCTCGAGTCTTTCAATGGAAATGCAAAGTTAGTCCCAACCAGAGGTGTCCAGCCCAGGTACATGCACAGGTGGCGTGGGATGAAGGCCTTGGTTGATTGGCGTGTGATGAAGGCCTAGGTTGACACCAAAACCGTTGGTATAATCAGCAGTTAGTTTCAACCAGTAGTACGGGAGTCGTACCGAGGGCCGGCCCTTATTCTCTGGGCCGGTAACCAGGGACTTTTAGGAGGCAACTTCAAGTCAAGTTAACTCAGCTCGAGTCTTCAATGGAAATACACAGTTAGTCCCAACCAGAGTACTTCTAAATGGCTGAAGCAAAGCTTTTCTTGTCAGCTACGAGCAGCAGCTTCTAAGCAGCTCCCCTAGCCGGCTAACTCAGCTGGAGTCTTTCAATGGAAGTGCACACTTAGTCCCAACCAGAGTACTTCTAGGAGGCTCCCTGGAAGCAAGGCTTTTCTTTCAACCCCCCCCCCCCCCCCCCCCCCCCCCCCCCGTCACATTGTTTTGCTTGTTTCGATGGTTTCGGGGCTTACGACCCCTCCAGGCCTTGATTCTGACGTGCGGAACACGAGCAACGTTTTACCGCCCCCTGGCTGAAAGTAAACTTTTCTTGTCAGCTATGAGCAGCAGCTTCTAAGCAGCTCCCATAGCCGGCAAACATTGCACCTTGCTGAAGTGTACTCCGCCACCCTGTTAAGTGGGCCTGTTTCACAAACCATTTTTCATGTCAAAAGGATTTTCGCCTGAAAGGCAGGGTCTCCGCACGCTAGCCCTAGACTCGACCATTCAGCTAAACCCTGAACACGCTGAAGCTGTCGCTCCAAATTAGGCCATAGCTTGTGTAGAATCCAATGAAGGGGAAAATAATCCAAACTGAATTGCTGATGATGACCAACCAAATCTGCCAAGCGTGTTGGTTCTTGTACCGCTCATTGAGAAGGTAGCTGAAGAAGTAAATGACTGTACCGTAGCCCTGAAATTGAGGGGCATGGAGGAGAAGTGAGAATGTAGCTGAAGAAGTAGATGACTGTACTTTAGCTCTGAAATTGAGGGGCATGGAGGAGAAGTGAAAATGTAGCTAAATATTTGAACACTGGTAGGCATGTACTCTTGTGCATTTCCCACGGAACGACGTACACTGTTGCTTGGTATTGTCATTAGAGAGTTACACCTTTTAGCATACCCATCAAAACTGTGACCCCCCCCCCCCACACACACACACACAACCCAAACCCAAACACACACTCACCCCCCCCACACACAACTCACCCCCCCCCACACACACACACAGAACCTCTCCTCACCCCTCCACCCACCCACCCACACATTCCTCCTCTCCTCTCCTTGCCCCCAGACACCTCCAACCACCCTCCCCCTCTACTCAACCTCGTCATCTTAGTGCGACTCCTCTTGATAATATAACACAAGTCCAATGGCACCTAAGGTACGAACAGACAGCCCCCCACCCCCCCCCCCCCCCCACACACACAACCCAAACAAACACTCTAACCCCACAAACCCACCCTGTACAAACACTTCATCAGCCTAGTGAGGCTCACCTCTTGATAATACAACACGAGTCCAATGGCACCTAGGGTTCGAGCAGACAGCCCTGGAACGTCCCAGGTCATGGCAAGTGCCCATAAGAGCGTGGGCAAGAGGGTAGTGAAGCCATTCCCAACATCCACAAAGAAACCAAAGGTGGTTTGGTCTTGGTAACTACACAGATGGAAAAAGTACGTTCAGGATCAAATGTGATTCAGTCTTGGTAGCTACAAAGATGGAAAAACTATATTCAGGATCAAATGTTGTTTGGTCTCGGTAGCTACATAGATGGAAAAAATTCGTTGAGAATCAAATGTGGTTTGGTCTCGGTAGCTATACAGATGGAAAAATTACATTCAGGATCAAAAGTGGTTTTGTCTCTGTAGCTACACAGATAAAAAAACGTTGAGGATCAAATGTGGTTTGGTCTCAGTAGCTACACAAGTGGAAAAAGTTCGTTCGGGATCAAACGTGGTTTGGTCTCGGTAGCTATACAGATGGGAACAAGCACGTTCAGTGTCAAAAGTGGTTAGGTCTGGGTACTTACACAGATGGAAAAGTACGTTGAGGATCAAATGTGGTTTGGTCTCGGTAGCTATACAGATGGGAACAAGCACGTTCAGTGTCAAAAGTGGTTAGGTCTGGGTACTTACACAGATGGAAAAGTACGTTCAGGATCATATGTGGTTTGGTCATGGTAGCCAGGGTTGTGTAGTACGGACAGTACGCATCTAAAATCCGTACCGTACTCGTTTTCCTGAAAATTGAGTACGCGTACGGTCCGTCCTCACGACACATGCTTGCCTAGTCTGTTTCATTATACTAAGTGGCATAACTTTTTGCTGACTTCGATTTTTGACATGATCAGCATACAAATGAAAAGCTCTGAATGTCCTCTACATGTTTATCAATAGAACCGAGGTCAAATTAGGGAAAACAAAAAGGTTTCCTGATCAGGGAATGTTATGATACTAAAAAACGTACCGTACTCAAACCGTACTCACTTCTTAAACCCGTACCGTATCCGTACCGTATCCGTACTACACAACCCTGATGGTAGCTATACAGATGGGAACAAGCACGTTCAGTGTCAAATGTGGTTAGGTCTGGGTACTTACACAGATGGAAAAAGTACGTTTAGGATCAAATGTGGCTTGGTCTCGGTAGCTACACAGAAGTAAAAAGTACGTTCGAGGTCAAATATAGTTTTGTGGTGGCTATGTTTTGCAAGTCATTGACCCATGCAGTACTCCATGCATACACACATAAACGCCATGCACATGCAGCTCTTCATGCATGGACCTGTGTAGCCCATGCGTGCATGCACACAACTACATGCAGCACTGCATTAGCACGTGCATTACACAACTACATGCAGCACTTCGTGCATACACAGTTACGCACATATACACTGCGCGAATGCAGCTCTCCATGCATGAACCTGTGTAGCCCATGCATGCATGATTACACACAACTACATGCAGCACTCCAAGCATACACACACATACACCATGCGCATGCACCTCTCCATGCATGAAACTGTGTAGCCCATGCATGCATGATCACACACAACTAGATGCAGCAATCCATGCATCCACACATATACGCCATGCACATGCAGCTCTCCATGCATAAACATTTGTACCCCATGCATGCATGTATACATCTATATGCACGTACACACCTCTATGCAGCGCTCTATGCATACACACATATACTCCATGCATACACATTTGTCCCCCATGCATGCATGCATGCAAGTATACATCTATATGCACCACTCTATGCACGTACACACCTCTATGTAGCACTCTATGCATACACACAAATACTCCATGCATACACAATTGTACCCCATGCATGCATGCATCTCTATGCATACACACATATACTCCATACATGCACATTTGTACCCCATGCATGCATGCATCTCTATGCATCACTCTCTGCACGTACACACCTATATGTAACACGCTATACATACACACATATACTCCATGCACATGCAGCTCCACATGCATGGACCTGTCTACCCCACGCATGCATGCATACACACACAAATATATGCAGCCCTACTTGCATGCACACATATAAACCATGTATTCACAACCCCATGCCGCTCTCATTGCATGCACATGAGTACCCCATGCATGCATTCATGCACACAACTCTTTGCAGCACTCCATGCATACACACATATACACTATGCATGCATGAACAACCCCATGCAGCTCACCATGCATGCACATGTGTACTCCATGGATGCATGCGCATAATTACATGCAGCAATCCATGCATGCATGCACGGACACAACTATATGCAGCACTCCACGCATGCACATTTGCACCCCATGGATGCATGTGCATAATTACATGCAGCAATCCATGCATGAATGCGCGTACACAACTATACGCAGCACTGCTTGCATGCACATGTGTACTACATGCACGCACATATGTACTTCATGGATGCATGTGCATAACTCCATGCAGCACTTCATGCATGTACGTACGTACGATATGCATGCATGTGTGTGAGTACAACTCCATGTGTGTGCACAACTCCATGCATGCACATACGTACCCCATACATGCATGTGTGTGCGCATAACTCCATGCAGCTCTCCAAGCATGTGCACATACAATCCCTGCATGCACGCATGCCCTCCATACATGCATGTGAATAAAGGGCATAAATCACTAGCTTATCAAGCTGAGAAGACATGTAATGGGTACAAGAGCTCAGATTTGCCTTGCATGCCCCCTACATGCAGATTGCCAGCAGCAAGACCCAACCAATACCAGATCATTAAGATTTGACCCACCTCGGATCCATAAGAGAATAGGTGCTCCACACTAGAGACCAGAACTTCAAGGTCAGCGCCTCCTTGACTGGCACCTCAACAAAACCAAACATGGGCTCCGGCATAGCTGGTTTCTCGTACTTCTTCCTGAAGGCATTGTGCTGCTCCTTGATCAGCTTCCTGTTAAAGAATAGCCCTACCTCCCACCAGCAGATCATGAGGTTGATGCAGCTGAACAGTGCCAGCCCCATCTGAAGCATGTTAAATCCATGTATGGCTGTGTGGAGGGCCAGCAGCACCGCTGTGGGTAAAGACACGAAGGCTACAGTATAACCAACGGCGATCATCTTGGAAACGATGCACTAATGCAGGCCTTCGTTTATCCTGGGTCTGCGATTCAAGTCTGGTTGGAGTTCGATGCCAGGGGTCGACTGATCAGCCTGCCCTTCTGCTTCACCCGCGTCGTCTGTCTGTTCGTCGGGACTGCTGGCGACTGGCCAGGGCGTAGATGTGCGTCTTGGGTCTACCAGCCTGGGTTCATGCTGCCTGGGTTGGCCGTGTTACAACGGTGTGCTGCAAGGCAACGATTGGTCAACTGTGATGACGGAGTCAACACTGATCTCGGCAGTAGAGAGTTGGTCTGGAGGCCGGTTGGCGGGTGTATTGAGCAGCGGAATGTCAGAGTTGATCGTCAATAAGAGTAAGTTGTGGGTAGGGATGATAATAGGAGCTGGGTAGACGTATGCGTACCACAGTACAACAACCACAATACCAACATTACCACGGTGCAATTGTACTGCCATAAACAGTACTACACACATAGTACACCACACTTGATTATAGCATGCACGCACATAAGTGTAGACACTTAATGGATCTGATTTTGAGGATGGTTGGAAGAATGGAGAGTGATCGTCTTGGGTCAACTATAGCCTGTCTATGACAAAATGTTTTAAGTGTAAATGTAAGATACACCCATGCCACTTACGGCACATTGCAGACCCTTCATGAGAGAGCCCAGTGGGGATACGGATGAGTGCGTTGCAGCTGGTTTTGGGACAATTCATCGTGTCATTTTGGGGTATTAACCCTGCTGATCTGCATGATGGTAAGCGTGAAGAGTAAGTCAGGGGACTACATCTGGTCATTTAGGGTTGCTTCAAAAGCGCAACTGCCTCCTTTTGAGTTGCGCTTTTGCCTCAATTGCCTCCTTTTGAGTTGCGCTTTTGCCTCAACACGAAATCTGCGCTCTGCATCCAGAGGGGGTCTAGAAAATGGTTTCAATCGTGCTGACCTGCATGATGGCTAGCGTGAAGTGTAAGTGTCGTAGCATACACTATGATGAAGACATGGGGAGCGGCAGCGGGATGATATGCCACTGCCAGTTCTGCACTACGGCAGTACATAGTGGTGTATGACAGCTAAACCATAGAGAATACAATAGTAAGTCCCCCTTGACTCGGTCAAGCTGAGGGCACAGTTGGAGTCTAGTAGGGCACCAGGAAAATGTAAATGCCATGGTGGTATGATAAGTGTTGATCTAGTGCATGTAAAGTCAATACTGGTACCACGATTTGAAATGTAGAGCTCCCAGCAAAATCCATATTCGCCCATCGTCATCATCAGTATATACAAAGTTGCGCGATAGGAGGTTGTCAGGGGTTAAGCAGCTTTTGGCCCAGGCAGTTGGGCTTTTGGTTTCATATCTTGCCGACCTGTCGCCCAGGTGGCAGCGAGTCTCGGATCTCGATTTCCCGATACCTGTCGCTGACGTGGCAACGGGGGTTTTCCCGTCGGTACGCCAGGCTCAGATGCTAGTGGTGCTAACAACTTGATGAGGCACAAGGACAGCTTTTGGAGTTTGAGCATTTGAACGTGCGATTTACAGTAAGACGGGCAGACGAAGCAGCGCAATAGGATGCGCGAGACGAAGTATCATGAACCTCGATCGTCCGTCGGCGAGAATGCGTGATACGGTAGTGAGGCGAGCTCTGATGTAGAGCAGGGAGTACTGGAACTGACAGATGGCGTGCCCGAGTGGCGTGGGCACAACACACCTCGCGGCATTCGGGCAGGTTGGCTGGGCAGAGGCAGGGGTGCCATTCACCACCAGGCATTATGAAAATAATAAGTCTAAGAGCCTATCTTGTAAATAGCCGAGTGAAGACACAGAACACAGTAGCATAAGCGGGCGAAGCAGCGCAATAGGATGTCCAAGGCAGAGTACCGAAAAAAGATCCTCGATCGCCCAAAGGCTATAATTGATACCGTATTGCGTTATGCGGTCCTGTGGCAAGTATTATTGGCTCAAACGGCCAATGGGCTAGAAGGGACTTTGCCACAGTAAACAAAAATATTAATTTATCACGCACCGACCTCATAATGAATTTCTCCTCGTAACCGTGCTATATCAGTAAACTCGTTCGTCACAAAATTGAATTCTCTGGGGCAAATAAAAATGCGGTGTCGACTGACGAGTGATAAAGTGACGAGCGATAATACAAAGATTATGTACACTGTAGGCCACACTCAAGCTAGAAATTGTAACCCAACCTTCACCGTTTGGAATGAGAAAAACCGCGATGGCGTGCGGCACCACCTGCTACGGCCGTTGGATATTGAGAACCGCGGTGGACATTCAAATAGCATGCTACTATTCATGTAGCTCACATCAAGTCTCAAAGTCGATGATCAAATCATTTTATTCTGCGGCAAAATGTCAACATCCTTTTTCCCCCTTGCTAGAAGCCATTAGATGTGTTGATCACGTCTGTGGCCTTCAGTTTCTTCCAGCTATAATTTATCCATCTCGTCTAAAATCTCCTCGTACATTTGTTTCAGATAAGCAGTCGGTCCTCGGTACAAAAAAATCCCATTTCATTAGACAACGATTGCAGTGCAGGTGGTTGGCCTCAGTGAAAGCAAACGGGCTGGCCAACCTCACGCCTCGCAATAAGGCGTACTATTGATTCATTTATTATCGATCGCTGCAATTGTCGGTAATAAGCGGCTTGGTGGTATCAAGCTTGTTCACTTTTTAAGACTTCTAGAAGACCTTGTTCTGCGCTAGCAGTTTCTCATGAATTACCTGGGGTGGAGCGGTCCCCCGAAGTGTAAGCAATTCAAAATTGTTGTGGTGCTGACTGCCCCTCCCAACGTCACAGGTGAAACATGGAAGATACATATCATATGGAATTAGTGCTGATAATAATGCTTGCTTGCTGCAATATTGCCTTTATTTTCTGAGGATTTGTTGGTCTGTTGGAAGACCCTCCTGGATGTTGTGGAGCGGGCCAACAATGGCAAGGCTTGTCGATAACAACGTAATTGTGATAAAGCGGAAGATGAAGCCCTGCCGGTTCGCCCTGGTGTTATGAAGGCATGAAGCCCTGCCGAAAATATGCACAACAGCTTTTTCCAGTTAACTGGCTGGTGAAATGCTTGCGACCTCTTGTTTTGCTTGCTCGCACAGCAGTAGGAACTATGAACCGCCTTTGCTTGCCTGCCGCTGCCTTTACCCTGCAATAGGGAGTCAGGGACGCATAGCCTCGTCAGATTGTGGCTGGCTCCAGTGCAAGCAAACGGTCTGGCCCCCTCAACCTCACGCCTCGTAATAAGGCGTACTATTTATTTATGTATTTATCCTCGCCAGAGTGTGTATATTGGCACATTGCAGGTATCTAGGCTATGGTAGTACATTTAAATCGTATAATTTAAATATCGCTGTATCAGGAACTCAGGCCCCCCGTCGGTAAAAGATTGTTTGGGGTTCAGTTCATCAGTGCTCTTTCGTTTTAGCCCCTCCAGTCACGGTTGGGCAAGCCCCTTCAGCTTATTTGGTCTATCCCCTGGACTGTACGGTGAGAGGTTTCGTTACATAAACTCAGCAAATCAATACCGAGACTGGACAGCAGCACTAACTGCCTACCATTCAAATGTATAACAGGAAGCATGAGGGTTTTTGAGGCACCTTCTCAAATCAGAGAGAGGATCTTGTTGCATACTCAGCAAAAATCAATGACGAGACCGAACAGCGCTGGGGCAGCTGGACAGTTTTATAACAGTGAGAGTTTAGGCAACATACACGTCAGAAACTGGTCTAGGAGGTACACTCCACAAATCATGAGAGAGAAAATTGTTACAGAGAGAGAGAGAGAGGGTTCGTTACATAAACTCAGCAAATCACTGCCGAGACTGGACAGCAGCACAGCCTGCCAACCATCCAATTTTATAACACGAAAGCATGAGGGTTTTGAAGGCACCCCCACAAACCTGAAAACAAACTAGGTCAAGTCCCAAAAAAGGAAACAAACTAGTGGCGGAAAGAAGAGCGGAAAGGGGAGCGTGAAGGGGAGGGATGCTGAGGCAGGCAATCCAGAGCACCAAGCCCAACAAACACAAGAGAAGAGGGCTGAGCCAAAAGAGCAAAAGACCAATCAAGGGCACGCGCTATGAGCACCTTAATATGCAGCGATAATGCCCCTAACAGGAAAAAGCGCTAAACAACCCCGCACCACCTTCTTGCAAATAAGGACAAGAGTGCCTAGGAGAACAACCAAACACACCCCAAGGAGTAAAGGGGGAATCCAAACTACACGCAGAGAGTCCACAAAACCAAGCTAACAAGACGCCGCAAGCACGCACAAACATCTAAGATAAAGGAATCCACCCCCATAGACAGGGCAGACCTGTTGGCTATATGCAGCAAACACACAGCCTTGCTAGAAAGGCTCTACAAACTTTAGTATCCACAGCGCTGCAATGTCCACCAAAGGATATCGTCGCCGGCCAGGTCCAAAGGCAGCCATCCAGAAATCCTTAGGTAATCACTCCAGCCAGATATCCGGTTTTGGGCTCCTCCTCCCAGATATCAAGTACAGAAATCATCGACTTATGCATTATATTATAAATAATTGTTTGTATCTAGTTTTTGGTTGTCGGAAACATATCGTGACTAGATAGCAGGAGGTCCCGAGTTCAACTCTCGGAGGGAGCAGCATCGCTCCTTTAGCTCAGTTGGTCAGAGCACCCGTTTAGTATCCCACTTTGTTTTGGCAATCAGAACCTAGCCATCTTACGCCTTTCATCCGATGGAATTCTCTGACCCTAAACCCTAAACCCATCTATGCAGATCTGGAGCTTCAATGGAAGGTTGTGCCTGATAAATACAGGATACAGGATGCTGACAATGGCAACAATCTTGGGTTGTATGCAGCTCGAATGAATCGGAAGCATCATGAAGGCAGCACCTGGGAGGTAACAGTTCTCAAAGGAATTCCACATGACTTCGACGAAAGCAGCCTGTTCTGCTTTCGGTTCAAACAAAAAGGTGTGCACTACAGTAAAAAAATGAAGTACCGGTATGCATGATTTGAAGAAAAAACACATTTCTTGTGTATTAATTGTGAACTTACTTCTTTGCTGCCGAACATATTTTGTGCTATTGTGCAACATTAAGAATTGGAGCCACCCATGAAACAGAGATGTGAAGGGGATTTCCCCAGTTTGTTTTGTGCGATTCGTCGCAAATTGAGCGACTCGGTGCGACTTCATTGCCATGTGCTGCCCCCCCTAACCCCGTGGTGCATGAAGCGCGGAGCCCGGGGAGATCGGGGGGGTGGGGGTGGGGGTGGGGGGGGGAGGGGCCTGGGGGAGGGGGGGGGAGGGCGTATCTGTCAAGTTTAGCCATACCCATGCGTCGCCGTGCAGCGACGGAATGGCAAAGGAATGGCGAGGCGTTGTCGACAAAAATAAGTTTGCGCACTACGTGAAGGGGATTTCCACCCTATCCTATCCTTCCTCCCCTATCCACACAAACAACCCCCCACCCCCCCCCACACACACCACCCCCCCACACACACACTAACACACACAGACCAACACACACACACACCTGCTCACACAGAAGGCAGACCTTGGAGTCATTACTCTGCCACTCCTAGGTCTCTCCCATTCCACTGTCATGATGCACCATGTCGGAGTTACTAGTGGTCTAGTAACTCCAACAATAATGCATGCCCCGGTCGTGGTCTAGTAACTCCGACACACCACACACACAAACTCAAAATGGCAAAAAGACAGCCTGCGCACTTTGTGAAGGGGATTACCCCCCAATCCTATCTTCCCCTATAGGCTTTCCCCAACCTGATTTCCCAAACTGTACTTTCCCTTGTATGTGTGTTGTTACAGTCCAAGGGTAGCCAAATAGGCTGAAGGGACTTGCCCCTGTTTCCCGTGTTTAGACCCCTGAACGACTGACGGAGGGAGAGCTAGGAAATCCGGGGGCAGGAGACAGGAGCAGAACCCACACCTTCCACCCTCTTGCATGGGAGTTTTATTTATGAAAGGAATTTCACCGCAGGAGGTGGGTCTCCCAACACAAACCAGCGGCATCGATGATTCAGTTTGAATGGTGTTGCCACTCCTACAAAAGATTGCATTGCATTGCATTGCATGGCATTGCATTGCATTGCATTGCATTGCATTGCATTGCATTGCATTGCATGGCATGGCATGGCATTGCATTGCATTGCATGGCATGGCATTGCATTGCATTGCATTGCATTGCATTGCATTGCATTGCATTGCATTGCATTGCATTGCATTGCATTGCATTGCATTGCATCGCATTGCATGGCATGGCATTGCCTGGCATGGCATGGCATGGCATGGCATTGCATGCATGGCATGGCATTGCATGCTGCATTGCATTGCATGCATTGCATTGCATTGCATTGCATTGCATTGCATTGGCATGGCATGGCATGGCATGGCATGGCATTGCATTGCATTGCATTGCATTGCATTGCATTGCATTGCATTGCATTGCATTGCATTGCATTGCATTGCATTGCATTGCATTGCATTGCATTGCATTGCATTGCATTACATTGCATTGCATTGCATTGCATGGCATGGCATGGCATGGCATGGCATGGCATGGCATGGCATGGCATGGCATGGCATGGCATAGCATGGCATTGCATGGCATTGCATTGCCATTGTTGGTCCTAGACTAGCCCACTCAACATTTAGGAGGGGTCTTCCAACAAATCCTCAGAAAAAGGAAGGCAACATTGCCGCAAGCAAGCAGCATTATTATCAACATGAAGATCAAATTGAAGCTTTTGCCTGCCCAATAATCCCAAAGGGCCCACTTGGTGACATGCCAATGCCAAGACCTTTTAAGACACAGACACAGACGCAGACACAGACACAGACACAGACACAGACACAAACACAGACACAGACACACACACAGACACACACACAGACACAGACACAGACACAGACACAGACACAGACACAGACACAGACACAGACACAGGCACATGCACAGACACAGGCACAGGCACAGGCATAGGCACAGGCACAGACACAGACACAGACACAGGCACAGGCACAGGCACAGGCACAGGCACAGGCAGCACAGACACAGGCACAGGCACAGGCACAGGCGCAGGCACAGGCACAGGCACAGGCACAGGCACAGGCACAGGCACAGGCACAGGCACAGGCACAGGCACAGGCACAGGCACAGGCACAGGCACAGGCACAGGCACAGGCGCAGGCACAGACACAGACACAGACACAGACACAGAACAGACACAGACACAGACACAGACACAGACACAGACACAGACACAGACACAGACACAGACACAGGCACAGACACAGACACAGACAGAAACACAGACACAGACAGAAACACAGACACAGACACAGACACAGACACAGACACAGACACAGACACCGGCACAGACACAGACACAGACACAGACACAGACACAGACACAGACACAGACACAGGCACAGGCACAGGCACAGGCACAGACACAGGCACAGGCACAGGCACAGGCACAGGCATAGGCACAGGCACAGGCACAGGCACAGGCACAGGCACAGACACAGACACAGACACAGACACAGGCACAGGCACAGGCACAGGCACAGGCACAGGCACAGGCACAGGCACAGGCACAGGCACAGGCACAGGCACAGGCACAGGCACAGGCACAGGCACAGACACAGACACAGACACAGACACAGACACACACACACACACAGACACACACACAGACACACACACACACACAGACACAGACACAGACACAGACACAGACACAGGAGCACTTGCCAAGTACATGAAGTACAGGCCCTCTGGTAAGCTAGTACCGACCGTAGGAGGAATAGCGATCCTACCCTCTAAACATACACCCTTCGAGGTAATTGGACAGGCAAAAGCTTACTAATTCCACTGGACAGTCCATATCCACAAAAATTTGACCCCCGAGACAGGAAGGACCAAAAATAAAAAGCATGACAGTCCATATCCACAAAAACTACCCCCTGAAAATCCAAGGTCCACTGCTCCATTCATTCCAGGTCGTCAGTCCTTCAGCTTTGCAAGTGGAGTACCCTTGATTGATAAACCCCATTCCTCTTCTTCTCCATTGAATCTGTGGACCATTGATCAGTGCCTCATGGGGCAAAAGATGCAAGCCATCCATATCCAAACCGTATCCAGACCGTATCCAAACTCCATCCAAACAGTATTCAAACATTATCCAAACAGTATCCAAACTATATCCAAACAGAATCCAAACCGTATTCAAACTGTATCCAAACAGTATCCAAACAGTATCCAAACTATATCCAAACAGTATCCAAACCGTATTCAAACTGTATCCAAACTGTATCCAAACAGTATCCAAACTGTATCCAAACCGTATCCACATAACTGACACCCCTATAAATCCAAGGTACACTGCTTCATTCATTCCAGGTTGTCAGTCCTTCAGCTTTGCAAGTGGAGTACCCTTGATCGATGAGCCCCACTCCTCCTCTACACTGAATGTGCTGACCATTGAGGCAAGAGAAGCAAGCCAGGGTCCCCTGGAGTTCAAATGCTCAAGCTACACCTTCAGAGACCGTGTCGCTAGCCCGCTAAGTCAGGTTTGTCAGCAGCTTGGCGCTTTTTGTATTGCTGGTGCTGGTGCTGGTGTGCTGGTGTGCTGGTATTAGTGCTGGTGCTGGCTGAAGCTATACCTTCAGAGACCGGATTGCTAGCCCGGTAAGTCAGGTTTGTCAGCAGCTTGGCGCTATTTGGAATTGCTGGTGCTGGTGCTGGTGCTGGTGCTGGTGTGCTGCCGTGCTGGTGCTGGTGCTCTACAGGACTGCAAATGTGCCTACGGCCTGACGGAGTCAAGGGTGAATTATGCACATCATTAGTGTACCCCATCTGAGTGGAAAGTTCCCTTGGAGGTTTGAGTGCATAAATCCAGCCATAGCTGATTGCCGTTCGGGGGTAGCCCACAAGCCCAATACTCTGATGACCAGCCAATTCTAGCCCGGGAAATATTCAGAAGTAGAAACAGTATGTAGGACATGGGAGCACTCCGGCTTACGCAGTGGTGTCCTTAATTTCACGTCCTGTGAGTGACTGCATTACACGGATGTAAACAATTCAATTTCAATTTCCATGGGAGAGAGCAAATAATTAGCATAGACAGGAAGAGACGGGATGCAAGGCACTGTGGCATGTTTTTCAGCTACCAGCAGCAGCTTCTAGGCAGCTTCTTCCTTGTGTGGCTATTGAGCCAAATCCAAATCTGCATATTGCTCCTGGAAGCTTGCATATTCAGCTTTCTAGTTCTGCTGAAATATTTGGGGTTTGTTGAATGTCTGGCCTAAGGAGCTAAGTAGAAGCTGCTGCTCTAAGTCGAAAATAAAAGCACTGAGGCTCTGTGGCATGTTCGCTGTTTCGTTTTTGGGCTACGCATAGCAGCTTCTAGGAAGCTTCCTTTCTCTGTCCTTGAGCCAAACCTGAAGCTAGCTAGTGCATCTTAAAGCTGATAGTACAAGTATTACATTGCAGCTTCAAGCATTGGGTTTTAATCAGTCGCTGGCTAATGAAGCTGGGTGGAAGCTGCCATGCGTAGCCCACATATGAAACTGTGGGCAAGTTTTTTAATCTTGACTACGAGCATTTCCTTTTCGTCGCTATATATATATATAATTTTTTTTTCTTTTTTTCTTTTCGCTTCCGTGTGTTTGCTGTTCGTGACAGCATGCAAAGCGGAGCATAGGTTATTTCATTCCTACTGACCTACTCCTGCCTGGCATCAAATGTTTTAACCACATTCTGATACTGATCAATCATCGTCTCCTCTCTTACCTCCAGTACTCCATGGCTCTGGCAAGTTCAGCATGCACATCGATGGCTTGCACCGCTGCACTCAGGTGGGTGACAGCGGTTGGCTGAGTCAGACACGTGTACAATACTACTTCTGTACTCTACTGCACTATACTGCACTGTGCTGTACTGTAATAGAATGTAGCAAGGTCAGCATGCACATGAATGGCTTGCACCGCTGCACTCAGGTAGTTGAAAACGGGCGGCTGAGTCAGACACGTGTTGAATACTACTGTACTTTACTGTGCTGTTCTGTACCCACCCACAACCATACGTCATACGTTGAGGGCAATTCTGTACTTTGGGAGCAGTTCCATACCTTTTCTTTTCAGCTACTAGCAGCAGCTTCTAGGTAGCTTCCGTGTCTTGCTACCCAATCAAACCTGTAGCAACGTAGTACATCTTGAAGCTTAAATAACCAGATTCCTGGTACTCTTTAAATCTTGGGGCTCAGCTCAGTGGCTGTCTCAGGGAGCTGCCTAGAAGCTACTGCTCGTAGCTGAAAATAAATTTATGAGCACGTTCGCAGCACGGTTGGGTCGGTGGCAATTGTTGCATGCCCTGTAACTTCTGCATCTCAAACACACATAACGATTGCATCTTAAACGCACAATTGCATTTATATTGAGATTCAAAGCCGATGCTACTTCCCCCCAACCTAAGTACTGCATCCTTGACCTTCAAAGAAAGCCTAAAAACCAAATCCGCAAGGCACACAGTACGATCCAAAGTACCACATCCTACATCCCACCAGCTCGACAAGCCCCGAGTCTTCCCACAATTATGAGTCAGCTGTACAGGACACCTTAACAGATGGTGGGCGGCATTATGCAGACGCTAAATGCCCTATCCCTGATCTGCAAATGAGAATATGTATAAGCCCCGAATCCAAATCTGCAAGGCACAAATTACTAAAACAATATAAAAAAACCACAAACCCAGGAGCTTTATGAGCCCCGAGTCATACCACCGCCATGAGTCAGAATTACAGGATATCTTGGCAGCTGGAGTACTGCACTAAGCAGATGCTAAATGCCCTATCCCTGACCTCCCAACGAGGATTATAAGCCCACAATCCAAATCTGCAAGGCGCAAAAGCACTAAACAAAATCACAAATCCACAAACCCATGAGCCCGATCAGCCCCGAGTCTTCCCTCCGCCATGAGTCAGACGTACAAGACATCTTGGCAGATGGATGGCGGCACTATGCAGACGCAAAACGCCCTATCTCTGATCTGCAAATGTGGATTATAAGCCCTGAATCCAAATCTGCAAGGCACACAATTACTAAACAAAATCCAAAATCCACAAATCCACAAACCCAGGAGCTTGATGAGCCTCAAGTCTTCCCACCGCCATGGCATCAGTAGACATACAGGGCACCTTGGAAGCTGGTGGGCGGCACTACGAAGATCCTAAATGCCCTGTCCCTGATCTGAAAATGAGGGTTATAAGCCCTGAATTCAAAACTTGCAAAACAAAGTCAAAAATCAAAAATACAAAATCCATATCTCCAAAATACAAAATACAAAATACAAAATACAAAATACAAAAATCCAAGGACAAAACTTACAAAACAAAGTCAAAAACCCAGGAGCTTGATCAGCCATGAGTCTTCCTACCACCTTGAGTCAGACGTACAGGATATCTTGGCAGCTGGTGGGCGGCACTATGAAGATCCTTAATGCCCTATCCCTGTTTCCAAATCCGCTAGGCGCAAAATTACTGAACAAAATGAAAAATCCACAAACCTGCAAACCCTGGTGCTTGACAAGCCCCGAGTCATCCCACCACCATGAGTCAGATGTATAAGACACCTTGATAGATGGTGGGCGGCACTATGCAGATGCTGAATGCCGCCCATCATCTGTCAAGGTCACCGCAAAGGCCCTATCCCTGATCTGCAAATGAGGATTAGAAGCCCCGAATCTGAATCTGCAAGGCGCAAAATTACTAAAACAAATCCCAACCCCACAAATCTACATACCCAGGAGCTTGACCAGCCCCAAGTCATCCCACCACCATGAGTCAGACGTTCAAGACACCTTAACAGATGGTGGGCGGCACTATGCAGATGCGAAGTCCATGCTACTGCCTGAATGTGCTGGCAACTTCACAGTGGGAGAGGTGAGCGCAATTGCAACTTCTAACTGTCTTTATTTTTCTATTGATAGCGGTGGGCAGCACTACGCACATGTGAAGCCAATGCTGCTGCCTGAATGTGCTGACAACTTTGCAGTGGGGGAGGTGAGGGCAATGGTAACTTCCTATGTTTCTTTATTATTATATGTATTGCGGTGGGCGGCACTATGCAGACGCAAAGTCCATGCTGCTGCCTGAATGTGATGACAACTTCACAGTTGGGGAGGTGATGGAAATTGTAGCTTCCATCTTTCTTTATTATTATATTTACTGCGGTGGGCAGCACTTCACACATGCGGAGTCCATGTTGCTGCTTGAATGTGCTGATAACTTCACAGTGGGGGAGGTGAGCGCAATTTCAACTTCCAACTGTCTTTATTAATATATGTAAAGCGGTGGGCAGCACTAGGCAGATGCCAAGTCAATTCTGTTGCCTGATTGTGCAGACAACTTTACAGTGGGGGAGTTGAGCGCACTTCTAACTTCTAACTGTCTGTATTATTCTATTGATAGCGGTGGGCGGCACAACCACATGCAAAGTCCATGCTGCTGCTTTAATGTGCTGATAACTTCACAGTGGGAGAGGTGAGCTCACCTTCCTGTGTTGCTGTATTATTGCAATTGCAACTTCCTGTGTTTATGTATTATTGCAATTGCAACTTCCTGTGTTTCTGTGTTTCCATGGCAATGCTTTGGCCTGGCCCAACTAGGCAGAAAAAGCCCCCTGACCCTCCCGGGCACCGCGCTTCGCACTCCCCCAGGTATGGAGGGCAGCGCGTTGTACTGGGGTCGCCCCGAATCACTCAATTTACGACGCATCGCACACAAAAAGTAAGCTTAGGAACGCTTGGACCCCCCCCACCCCCACCCCCATCCCCACCCCCACCCAACCCCCAACCCCATCCCCCTGATGGGTGGAGCAGATGGTTTGGCTAAAAACTGGGCACTGTATGTATGTTACAGTCCAGGGGTAGGCCAAATGGGCTTAAGGGACAGGAAGGGCTAAAAACGAAAAGGCATAGAGCAACACCGGTCGCTGCTTACTCGAGGGTCTTTGGCACCCTTTGATGTGGCTTGGAAGGGTATTATGGGTATATTGTAGAGTTAAATTATCACTGTAGCACAAACTCAGGTCCCCAGTCGGTTCAACGATTGTTTGGGGTTCAGTTCATCAGTGCTCTTTCTTTTAAAGCCCTTCCCATACGGTTGGGCAAGTCCCTTTAGCCTATCTGGCCTACCCCTGGACTGTAACATGCATACGTACATACATACATGGGTGAGCGGGGTGACGCAGGGGTGCAGAAAAGGATGCCTAGGGCCCCCTAGATATGCAGTCGGTAATGTAATGTGACGTGACGTGACATGACATGACGTGACGTGACGTGACGTGACGTTGGATTAGTCTAGACCTTCATGGCCTTCCAGTCTTGCTTGGCACTGTCACCATACTTGCAAGCTCTTTCCATTTTGTTAACATTACTGTTTCTGGTATTTGTTGGGGTCCAGTTCACTAGTGTAGAATACTGTCTCTGGTCTTTTTTGGGGTCCAGTTCAGTAGTGTAGAATACTGTCTCTGGTATTTGTTGGGGTCCAGTTCAGTAGTGTAGAATACTGTCTCTGGTATTTGTTGGGGTTCAGTTCACCAATGCTTGTTTTTTAAGCTGCCTTGGTAATGATAACGCCTGGTGGGGCGTGGTGTTAAGGGAGCCCGTCATACGCGGGTGGGGAGCAGGCTCCTACCTCAACTGGACAAGCTACCATCGCGGTTGACGACGACCTGCAACGCCAAGAGCGACCGAAGGGGGAGTCGAACCCCCGATTCTTCATTCTTTAGCGATCTGGTCTACCACTAGACCATTGTAAATCGCTAAAGAGGCTTAAACTGCCTTGCCTATCGTGAAGGTTCGGCAAGTCCCTTTAATATTAATATAAATTACTATTTAATATTTGCCTATTTGGCTACCCCTGGACTGTAAAAATGCACACTGATCTTTGTTCCAGGGAATTGAAAGCTGTATAGATCTCTACCCCTCTCTGACTGTTGTGTAGCTATGTGAAGCTACATGAGTGTAGCTAAATGTAGCTGAGTATATTTTGAAAGTCTTTTTCAGTCTTTCTAAAATACTGCTTATCGTTCCAGGCCATTGACAGATGCTTGGATCTCTATCGCTCTCTGACTGTTGAGTGCAGCTATGTGCAGCTACAGGGTTGTAGCTGAATGTAGCCGATTACATCTTGAAAGTATCTTTTTCAATTTTTTAAAATACTGCTCTTTATTCCAGGCCATCGACAGCTGCTGGGATCTTTCTCTGGCTGTTGAGTGTGGCTATGTGCAGCTACAGGGGTGTAGCTGAATGTAGCTGAGTATATCCTGTAAGTCATCTTCAATCTTTCTAAAACACTGCTCTTTGTTCCAGGCCATCGACAGCTGCTGGGATCTCTACTGCTCTTTGTCTGTCGGCAAGACCGAGATAGGAATGAGAAGCGCGGATGAGCCAGGATTTGCTTTGGTGAGCTATTTCAAGGTTTAATGCTGGTAGTTTGATGTAACAGTAATTACCTAGCAAACTAGTTAGCTCTCCTCCTTCACGCAGACTAAGGGATGCCTTGGTTGAGTGTTAGAGGAGAGCTAACTCATTTGCAAAGTAAATAACTTATACATTTGGGTTGCTAGGTAATGATAACGCCTGGTGGGGCATGGTATTGAGGGAGCCTTGTCTTGCGGCGGTAGGGAACGGGCTGCTACTGCACCTAAACAAGGCTACCATGGCGGTTGACAGCGACCGTGAACACTAAGGGGCACCCGTGGGGATTCGAACCCGGCACCTTGTCGTTCTAGGAGCTCTGCCACTGAGCCATTCGTTGGACGGGGAATGGTTGCTAGGTAATTAACTCTTACATTTGGGTTGCTAGGTAATTAACTGTTACATTTGGGTTGCTAGGTAATTAACTGTTACATTTGGGTTGCTAGGTAATGAACTGTTACATTTGGGTTGCTAGGCTCAGTACAAGCTTGCATGATTCAGAAAGAAGAGTCCCTTTAGCCCATTTGGCCTATCCCTGGCCTGTAACATGCATTTAGATGAGCAAACAATAGGAAGACAGGAAAAGGTAACAAAAACAGATGGGATGCAAATGCAAATGCATAGGCCTATGCAAAGACGCTACCCAAGATGTGCTCGAGTGAGACTTGACTAGTAATGGTCCTACCCACTGCAGGGTACTGGCTCACTAGGTAGGACCATCTAGTCTCACACTGCCCTGCAGGTCTTCAAGGGTGGAATTAAGGGAGCCCCAAGTATGTAGGGCATCCACTTCCATGGGAGAACGAACTCCCAGGGGTAATGGAATTTGATCTGCATAGACAGACATGCATGCAAGAGCCGTGCACATCCTATGTATCATCAATTTGTGCCTTTTAATATGCATAGACAGACATGCATGCATAAGCCGTGCACATCCTATGTATCATCAATTCGTGACAGTTGATCTGTTTGTTTTTGTTTGTAACAGTCCAGGAGGTAGCCAAATAGGCTAAAAGGGACTTGCCCAATGTTGAATTATGAGGGGCTAAAAAGAAAAAACACTGATGAACTGAACCCCAACCAATCTTACAATGGGGTCCCTAAGTTTGTGCCACACACACACACTCACACACACACATACAAACACTCACACGTACACACACACACACACTCACACACACACTCACACGTACACACACACTCACACACACACTCACACACACACACACTTACACGTACACACACACACACACTCACACACACACACACTCACACACGCACACACACTCACACACACACACACACTCTCACGTACACACACACTCACACAGACACACACTCACACACACACTCTCTCTCTCACTCTCGCACACACACTCACACGTACACACACACTCACACACACACACTCTCTCTCACACACACACACACACTGCACCGTACACAAACACACTCCACACACACACACACGTACACACAAATACACACACACCACCTTCCCACAACACACACTACACACACACAAACTCACACTACACACCAACTCAACACTCACACACCTCACACACACACACTCACACGGACAAACCACTCAACACTCACACACACACACTCACACACACACACACTTCACATACACACCACACTCACGCACACACACACACACACAAACACACACACACGCACACACGACAACACTCTCACAACACCACAACACACACACAATCACCGTACACACGACACACAAACACACAACGCCGGAATATTTTTAACGTGTGTCAGCCACGGGGCAAATTTTTTGGAAGTCAGGGGGGGGGGAGTGGGGGGGAAAAAGGGGGGGGGAAAAAGGAAAAGGAAAGAAAAAAAGAGGAAGGTGGCTTGCTGCAAAAATCAAAAGATATGGTAAGTTACATTTTTCAGGTGGGGGCAAATTTGGGGCAAATTTGGGGCAAAATGGGCAAACTGAAGCATAGTCATAAGTGTATAGAACATAACCAAATCACTTTCTATCTTGCTGAATCACTTTGTATCATATTGATCACTGGATTTCTACATAAAAACTATCCATTCATACTATTTCATTTTTGTTAAGTCTCATTCATACATACATCCTGCCCCCCTCCCACCCACCATACACACACATACATACATCCTACCCCCCCACACACCCCCCCCCCCCCCACACACACCACCACCACCATGCACACACATAGATACAAACATCCTGCCCCCCTCCCACCCACCATACACACACATACATACATCCTACCCCCCCCACCCCCCCCCCCACACACACACACCACCACCACCATGCACACACATAGATACAAACATCCTGCCCCCCTCCCTCCCACCATACACACTGATACATCCCCTCCTCCCTACCCCCCCACCTCCATACACACAGATACATCCTGCCCCCTTCCCCCCTACCATACACACACACATCTTGATCCCCTCCCCACCACCATACACACACATACATACATCCTGCCCCCCCGCCCCCACACCATACACAAACACATGCATCCTCCCCCCCCCTCCCCACCACCATACACACACACATAAATCCTGCCCCCCTCCCCTCCCCCACACCATACACAACACATGCATCCTCCCCCCCCCCCCCCACCACCATACACACACACATAAATCCTGCCCCCCTCCCCCACACCATACACAAACACATGCATCCTCCCCCCCCCCTCCCCACCACCATACACACACACATACATCCTGCCCCCCTCCCCCACACCATACACAAACACATGCATCCTCCCCCCCCTCCCCACCACCATACACACACATACATACATCCTGCCCCCCTCCCCCACACCATACACAAACACATACATCCTCCCCCCCCCCCCTCCCCACCACCATACACAAAGATACATACATCCTGCCTCCCTCACACCCACCATACACACACATTAATCCTGCCCCCCTCCCACACACCATACGCACACACATACATCCTTCCCCCCTCCTCCCCTCCATAAACACACATTAATCCTGCCCCTTTACCCCCCACCATACACACACATACATACATACATCCTGCCCCCCTCCCACCCACCATACACACATCCTGCCCCCCTTCCCCCCATCACACACACACATACATCCTGCCCCCCTTCCCCCCATCATACACACACATACATCCTGCCCCCCTCCCACCCACCATACACACATCCTGCCCCCCTTCCCCCCATCATACACACATAAATCCTCCCCCCCTCCCCCCCACCATACACACAGATACATCCTGCCCCCCTCCCCCCCCCCCCCCACCATACACACACATCCTGCCCCCCCCCTCCCCACCACCATACACACACTTACATACGTACTGCCCCCCTACCCCCCACCATGCACACACATACACACATACATCCTGCCCTCCCCCCCCCCCCACCATATACACACACACATCCTGCCCCCCTCCCCCCCACCATACACACACACACACATACGTCCTCCCCTCCTCCCCACCACCATACACAGATACATCCTGCCCCCCTCCCCACCACCATATACACACACTCACACACACATACTGCCCCCCTCCCCCCCACCATACACACACACATCCTCCCCTCCTACCCACCACCATACACCCAGATACATCCTGCCCCCCCTCCCCCCCACCATATACACACACACACACATCCTGTCCCCCTCCCCCCCACCATACACACATACATCCTCCCCTCCTACCCACCACCATACACACAGATACATCCTGCCCCCCCCCCCCCCCCCCCCCCCCCCCCCCCACCCCCCCCCCCCCCCCCCTAGAAAAAGGTGCCTCTTGCTGCATAAGTAGGCAGTGTGGCAGTGGCCAGCACTCTTGTTTGAGATGGCATTCGTGTTCCAGGATTTGTCTTTAACGTCATGACTCCCACACTTAGGGCATTCCAGGTGGTCGCACCACCTGCTTGCATCCAGCACTGTCAAAGAGACTAGCTCGACAGCGAGGTCCAAGGGCGCAACTGGCTCGGTCTGTGAAAAAGTCGCGACAGGCTGGAATCCAAAAGTGATGTCGCGGAATGCCACCTCCTCCGAAGCGCCCAGAGCTGCTGCTAGATTGGAGTAGAAGCTACCCCATCCCGGAACTGTATCTGGAAGGCTCCTACCCTTGCCGAAGCGCACTTTTAAGATGCTCTGCCCTTCGACGTGGAATTGAAGCTGGACTCCAGGCGGCCTCGAGCCCACTGGGTAGACTAGCTTAATGGGAGACATGCGGAAACATCTAGAGGTAGTTAAATTGAAAGCGCGATGGCCAATGGAGGCGCGACAGAAATGCTCCAGTGTCGCCAGGACTTGGCGGTACGACGGCCTGTCGGGGGCCGGGGGCAAATATATCCGCCCCATCCGACACACGTTGGAGAGCGTCCCCTCACACACACTCTCACACACTCTCACACACACACACACTCTCACACACACACACTCACACGTACACACACACTCACACACACACACACTCTCTCACACACACACACACACTCACACACACACACACACACTCTCACACACACACACACACGTACACACACACGTACACACACACTCTCACACACACACACTCTCACACACACACACACACTCACTCACACACACACACACACACACACTCACACACACCCACACAATCACACGTACACACACACTCACACACACACACACACTCACACGTACACACACACTCACACACACACTCACACGTACACTCACACGTTCACACACCCACCCACACACACTCACACGTACACTCACACGTACACACACACTCACACACACACACTCACACACACACACTCACACATACACTCACACGTTCACACACTCACACACCCACACTCACATGTACACTCACACGTCCACACACTCACACGTACACACACACTCACACACACACTCACACGTACACACACACACACACAAGACCAACCCATGCCTGCCTGCTGCTTCAGATTACCGAGTTATTTGAGCCAAGAAATAGCCCCCAGGTACGTATTTCACAGTTTTTATGCATATTGCATTTCATTGAAATGTCACTACTTAAGCCATGAAAACAAACCCAAGGCCAGGCCAAAGTACATCATTCACAGCATTTCTGTATATTGCATTACATTAAAACGTCGGATAACCCTAAGGTACGTAATTAAAGCATTTCTGTAAATTGCATTACATTAAAATGTCATATTGCCACAAGGTACGTAATTAAAGTGATCACTACTTGGGACATGGAATATCCCCAAGGTCAGGCCACAGTACATAATTCACAACATTTCAGTATATTGCACTACATTGAAATGTCCGATAGCCCCAAGGTGCAGAATTCACAGCATTTTAGTATATTGCACTACAATAAAATGTCTAACAGCCCGAAGGTGTATAATTCACAGAATTTCAGTATGTACTGCATTTGTACAGTCCAGGGGTAGCCAAATAGGCTAAAAGAGACTTGTCCAACGTTAAAAACTGGAGAATCAGTTTAAAGAGCCAACAAGCACTGGTGAACTAAACCCCAACAAATCATAAATGATGGGGGGCTGGAGCTCCTGCTATGCAGATAATTCAAATTATCATTTCTTATTTGAGTATGGCAGGATTGGATTGGACCTCCTGCCCTGGATGAAGGCAAGCAAACCCCAACAAAGGTTAAATGACAGGGGCCCGGAGCTTGCGCTATGCAGATAATTCAAATTTACATTTCGTATTTGAGTATGGTTGGATTGAATTGGACCTCCTGCCCTGGATGGAGGCAATAAAACTCCAACAAATCGTAAACAATCAAACCCTTTAAAATTGTAAGTAATCAAACCCCAACAAATCGTAAACAATCAAACCTCAACAAGTTGTAAACAATTAAACCCCAACAAAATTGTAAGCAATAAAACCCCAACAAATCGCAAACAATCAAACCCCAACAAGTTGTAAACAATTAAAACCTAACAAAATTGTAAGCAATAAAACCCCAACAAATCGCAAACAATCAAACCCCAACAAGTTGTAAACAATTAAAACCTAACAAAATTGTAAGCAATAAAACCCCAACAAATCGTAAACAATCAAACCCCAACAAGTTGTAAACAATGAAAACCTAACAAAATTGTAAGCAATAAAACCCCAACAAATCGTAAACAATCAAACCCCAACAAGTTGTAAACAATTAAACCCCAACAAAATTGTAAGCAATAAAACCCCAACAAATCGTAAACAATCAAACCCCAACAAGTTGTAAACAATTAAAACCTAACAAAATTGTAAGCAATCAAACTTCAACAAACAGTAAACAATCCCCCCCCCCCCCCCCCCCCCCACTAATCGTAAACAATCAAAACCCCAAAAATTGCAAGCAATCAAACTATAACAAATTGTAAACAGCGAGGGCGTGGAGCATTTCAGTATACTACATTACATTGCCATCGACAGTCCATTGATGGACCAAGACAAGCCCGCTCCTCAACAGCGGGGAGGGCACCAGCACTAGTAACAACACCAGCACCAGCACCAGCACCAGCACCAGCAGCCCCCACCACCACCACCACCACCACCCACCACCACCACCACCACCACCACCACACACACACCGCCAATACCACCACCACCACCACAACACCACCACCACCACCACCACCACCACCACCCCACCACCCCATCCCACCCAACCACTCCCAACCACCACCACCATCGTTATCTACAGGTCCATGCACTCACTCTGACGACCTCCTTTGTGACTGTTGCCATATGGAGCAAGTCAGACGGTAGGTTGGTTGGTAGGTTGGTTGGTTGGATGGTAGATAGGTTGGTAGGAACTAAATATTAACTGAACCGAATGTTGACCGAACTGAATATTAACTGAACTGAATGCTGACTGAACTAAATATTAACTGAACTGAATATTGATTGAACTAAATATTAACTGACCTAAATAATTTATTTTGAGGATTAGTAAGAAGACCCCTCCTGAATGTTGTATAGCGGGCTTGTCTTGGGAGAGCAATGGCCTGTCGATGACAATGCCATGTAATGTAATTGACTAAACTAAATATTGCCACCACAGGGATTGTGGCCCAACATTGGGATTGTAGCCCAACGTATATAAATTATGGGTATTATGGGTATAAATTATTTTATTATGGGTTTTATGGGTATAAATTATGGGTATTATGGGTATAAATATTGCCACCACAGGGCAAGATTGTAGCCCAACGTATTTGAAGGTGGTATCAAGGCAGGGTTGATTTTAAAGAAAGGAACCAGTGTCTTCACATACATGGTCCTTTTATAAGCTTTTGGGGTGCTTCAAGCAGCTTTCTTGGGGCAAAAAAGCATTCCGAAATGCGCTTAAGTAGTACCCCCAAACAGGGCTTGTAGTACAACATATTTGAAGGTGGCAAAGCAGGGTATCAAGGCAGGGTGGTTTGGTAGGTAGGTTGGTTGGTAGGTTGGTAGGTTGATCAAGGCAGGGTGGTTTGGTAGGTAGGTTGGTTGGTAGGTTGGTAGGTTGATCAAGGCAGGGTGGTTTGGTAGGTAGGTTGGTTGGTAGATTGGTAGGTTGATCAAGGCAGGTGGTTTGGTAGGTAGGTGGTTGTAGGTTGGTAGGTTGATCAAGGCAGGGTGGTTTGTAGGTAGGTTGGTGGTAGGTTGTAGGTTGATCAAGGCAGGGTGGTTTGGTAGGTAGGTTGGTTGTAGGTTGGTAGGTTGATCAAGGCAGGGTGGTTTGGTAGGTAGGTTGTTGGTAGGTTGGTAGGTTGATCAAGGCAGGGTGGTTTGGTAGGTAGGTTGGTTGGTAGGTTGGTAGGTTGATCAAGGCAGGGTGGTTTGGTAGGCAGGTTGGTTGGTAGGTTGGTAGGTTGATCAATGCAGGGTGGTTTGGTAGGTAGGTTGGTTGGTAGGTTGGTAGGTTGATCAAGGCAGGGTGGTTTGGTAGGCAGGTTGGTTGGTAGGTTGGTAGGTGATCAAGGCAGGGTGGCTTTGGTAGGTAGGTTGGTTGGTAGGTTGGTAGGTTGATCAAGGCAGGGTGGCTTGGTAGGTAGGTTGGTTGGTAGGTTGGTAGGTTGATCAAGGCAGGGTGGTTTGGTAGGTAGGTTGGTTGGTAGGTTGGTAGGTTGATCAATGCAGGGTGGTTTGGTAGGTAGGTTGGTTGGTAGGTTGGTAGGTTGATCAAGGCAGGGTGGTTTGGTAGGTAGGTTGGTTGGTAGGTTGGTAGGTTGATCAAGGCAGGGTGGTTTGGTAGGTAGGTTGGTTGGTAGGTTGGTAGGTTGATCAAGGCAGGGTGGCTTGGTAGGTAGGTTGGTTGGTAGGTTGGTAGGTTGATCAAGGCAGGGTGGTTTGGTAGGTAGGTTGGTTGGTAGGTTGGTAGGTTGATCAAGGCAGGGTGGTTTGGTAGGTAGGTTGGTTGGTAGGTTGGTAGGTTGATCAATGCAGGGTGGTTTGGTAGGTAGGTTGGTTGGTAGGTTGGTAGGTTGATCAATGCAGGGTGGCTTGGTAGGTAGGTTGGTTGGTAGGTTGGTAGGTTGATCAATGCAGGGTGGTTTGGTAGGTAGGTTGGTTGGTAGGTTGGTAGGTTGATCAAGGCAGGGTGGTTTGGTAGGTAGGTTGGTTGGTAGGTTGGTAGGTTGATCAAGGTAGGGTGGCTTGGTAGGTAGGTTGGTTGGTAGGTTGGTAGGTTGATCAAGGCAGGGTGGTTTGGTAGGTAGGTTGGTTGGTAGGTTGGTAGGTTGATCAAGGCAGGGTTGTTTAAAAAAAAGGAACCAGTGTCTGTACGCAGCACCGCGGTCCTTTTAGTAGCTTTTGGGGTGCTTCCAGCAGCTTTCTTGGGTAAAAAAAGCGCCCCAAAGGCTCTAACGTAGCACCCCCGAACCGACGATGTACGTGCTGTAGCAATTGTGCTACTAGAACAACACCTTTGCTGAGCTAGGGAGTCTACGAGTTTGATCATGACAGTGTTCACCCACCCCACCCCATTCATTAGCCTATGTATGTTGTAACAGTCCAGGGGTAGACCAAATAGGCTAAGGGGACTTGCCCAACCATGACAGGAGGGGAAATGACAAAAAAACAATGATGGACTGAACCCCACGCAGAAGTTTTACCAACGGGGTACCTGAGTTTTTGCTACAGTGATAATTTAATTGCATAAACCGCCCTAATGTTAGAATGTGGTGTGATTGTGTCTTCAGAGACACAAATAAAAAATAAGCGAATCTTAACTTCCAAGATATGTTGCAATGACACTTCTAGGGACGTGGCGTAAAGGGAACCGGCTCGTAAGAATGCAATGGACGGGTTTACATCACGCCCTAGAGTCCAGTTACCATGCCGGTCGACGACCCTTCGGGTGGGCCCAGGTGACCTCAATGGGGTTCGAACCAGCAACCTGATAAGACCCCGCACCTGCTTCCGTTCGATCCGGGATCACTCTACGATAGAACCATCCTGTCCCGAACGGGGATTCAGAGACACAAATCAATAGGCTACCTTTACCATTACAGCAATTCAGTGGCTGATTTGGATTTCGACTTTTCAAAACATATCGTAATTCGTAGATCGTACCTCGAATTCTGGGAGAATCGTCGTAACTTGTGACTGTAAAAGTCAAAAAGGTACGAAATTCGGCCGACTACTGTTGATTCCAAATTATTCGCTGAATTGCTAACGGGGCCTGCCTCCGTGGCCTGTCTGTGTTGGTTTGGGCAAGGGATCAACACAAGATAGGTCTAGGAAATAACTTTCACATGGCACATTCTAATTATTAAACGTAGGATCTGCGGTGGTGGACGAAGGTGGACATTTTTGGCAGGGCCCCCCCTTCTGTGTTTAGGGTTTAGGGTTTGAGAACCCCTCATGGGGGGGAGAGGGCATCCTCCCAAAATGTCCACCCCTGGTCATTCCGTTGCCTGTTTGCCATGTTGTCAGCACATAACACTGGCCCTAACACTCTCTGCCAATTTTCCGCATTGCTCATCCATAACATCCACTTGACTCCCCAACAGGAGGAGGAGATTCCATGCATCATGTATCATGTAAGATAGCAGTGTATCAGTCAACATCCATTTGTCTTCCCAACAGGAGGAGGAGCGTCCAGTGGGAAGCTGCCAAGAGAAGCCCCCAAATTATGTAAAGATGTAAAGATGTAAAGATGTAAACAAATATGTATATTATATATGTATATGTAAAGATGTAAACAAATATGTAAATTATGTATATGTATCATGGTATCCATAACATCCACTTGACTCCCTAATAGGAGGAGGAGAGTCCATGTATCATCTCTTCGACTCTCACAGCATGAGCTATGGGGACGGCAAGCCAGAGGGGGCCAGCATCTTGACCTTTGGGTCCATGGAGCAGTTGCAAGAGTTCTTGTCCCAACGCTTCCCTCTGGTACGTACTGATTCAGATGTCAGTCTAGTACATTGCCGTTCTCATGCATATGTTTGTGTCACCACCACACCACACCACACCACACCACACCACACCACACCAGCACCAGCACCAGCACCAGCACCAGCACCAGCACCAGCACCAGCACCAGCACCAGCACCAGCACCAGCACCACCACTTCACCACCACTTCACCACCACTCCACACCACCACTACACCACCACCACTACACACCACCACAACACATTCGAGTCCATGGATCAGATGCAGGTGTTCCTGTCCAACGCTTCCCCTGGTACGTAGTTTGTGTAACTAACTTACTAACTAGCTAACGAACTTACTAACTAACTAACCATCTCCACCCCCAAACCACCACTCACCTCCAGCAGTCTAGCTCGTCCTTCTTCGAACTATCCACATCACAGCAGGTCCTTTTAGTGAGCCTGACGTTGAATCGACCCCCCCACCCACCCACCCACCCACACCCGCACCCACACCCACACCCACACCCACACCCACACCCACACACACACACACACACACACCCACACACACACACACACACACACACACACCACACACACACACACACACACACCCCCACACACACACACACACCATCATCCATTCCCTCACCCCCCGCTACCCCTCCCTACCCCCACCCTCAAAACCCCACCCACCTCCAGCAGTCTAGCTTGTCTTTCTTCGAACCATCCGCATTCCAGTAGGTCGAGTTAGTGAGCCGGACGTTGAATCGACCCACCCACCCACCCCCACACTCATACCCACACCCACACCATCACCCATCCCCTCACCCCCTCCCCCCACCACCCCGGCCATCTCCACCACCACCCACCAATCACCTCCAGCAGTCTAGCTCGTTCTTCTTCGAACCATCAGCATTCTAGCAGGTTGTGTTAGTGAGCCTGACGTTGAACCCATACAACGCCGCTACCTAGCAGCTTTGGTTGCGGCCACTGATGACCGGGCACAAACCCGTCCAATGCAATAGGCGGTTTAGGCCAAACCAATCTATGGGCCCCGTGAAATACCTCCGTGTGAGGGGGGGGGGTGTGGGGGGGTGGGGGGGTGTGTAGGGGGGGGTAAGCTGCTATCTGGCAGTTTTGGTTGGGTCGACTGATAACTGGGCATAAATTCAGCCGGTGAAGTGACTGAGGGATGGAGGGGTGGGAAGGGGGGATGAGAGGGTGGGGGTGGGGTGGAGGGTGTGAATTTGTGTGTGGGTGGGTGTGAGTGTGTGTGTTTTGGTTGTGCCCACTGATGACTGGGCACAAACCCGCCCGATGCAATAGGAGGTTCAGGCCCGACCAATCTATGGTTCAGGCCCGACCAATCTATGGTTCAGGCCGGACCAATCTATGGGCCCGGTGAAGTAACTAGGTGTGAGGGGGTGGAGGAGGGTGTGTGTGTGTGCTTGTGTGTGTGTATGAGGGGGATGTGTGTGGGGGGGGGTCGGGAGGGGGGGAGGGCAATGAATTAGGGGGTTCAGGCACAACCAAGCTATAGGGCCTGTGAAATTCCTGTGTGTGAGGGGGTGGAGGAGGGTTTGTGAGTGCGTGAGTGTGCAAGTGTGTGAAAGGGGATGGTGTGTTTGTGTTTGTGTTTGGGGGTGGGGGTGGGGGTGTGGGGGGGGTATGATGCTAGGGGGGGTGAGTGTGTTGGAAGGGGTTGGCGGGGGTTGAAGTGTGTGTGTGTGTTGGGGGGGGGGGGGGGGGGGGTATGTTGCTACGTGGCAGTTTTGGTTGCAACCACTGATAACCCGGCACAAACCCAGCCGGTGAAGTAGGGGGTTCAGACCCAACCAATCTATGGGTCCAGTGAAGTACCTGTGTGTGAGGGGGTGGTTTGTTTTTGCGTGTGTGTGGGGGGGTGGGGGGGTGGGGGGGTATGTTGCTAGGGGGGGTGAGTGTGTTGGAAGGGGTTGGAGGGGGTTGGAGTGTGTGTGGGGTGGGGGGGTGGGGGAAGGGGGGTGTATGTTGCTACCTGGCAGTTTTGGTTGCGTCCATTGATGACTGGGCACAAACCCACCCGATGCAATAGGGGGTTTAGGCCCAACCTATCTGTGGGCCCGGTGAAGTAACTGGGGGTGAGGGGGTGGGGTGTGTGGGGGTGGGGTGGGGTGGGGTGGGGGGGGGTTATATTGCTACTTGGAAATTTTGGTTGGGTCCACTGATGACTAGGCACAAAACCAGCCGGTGAAGTAGGGGGGTCAGACCCAACCAATCTATGGGCCCGGTGAAGTAACTGGGGGTGAGGGGGTGGGGTGTGTGAAGGTGTGTGTGGGTGTGTGGGTGGGGGGGTGTGTGTGGGGGTGGGGTGGGGTGGGGTGGAGTGGGGTGGGGGGTATGTTGCTACCTGGCAATTTTGGTTGCGCCCACTAATAACTGGGCACAAACCCAGCCGGAAGTAGGGGGTTCTGACCCAACCAATCTATGGGCCCGGTGAAGTAACTGGGGGTGAGGGGGTGGGGTGTGTGAAGGTGTGTGGGGGTGTGTGGGGGTGTGTTGGGGGTGGGGTGGGGTGGGGTGGAGTGGGGGTGGGGGGTATGTTGCTACCTGGCAATTTTGGTTGCGCCCACTAATGGCTGGGCACAAACCCAGCCGGAAGTAGGGGGTTCTGACCCAACCAATCTATGGGCCCGGTGAAGTAACTGGGGGGTGAGGGGGTGGGGTGGGGTGGGGTGGAGTGGGGTGGGGGGTATGTTGCTACCTGGCAATTTTGGGTGCGCCCACTAATGGCTGGGCACAAACCCAGCCGGAAGTAGGGGGGTTCTGACCCAACCAATCTATGGGCCCCGGTGAAGTAACTCTGGGGGTGAGGGGGTGGGGTCGTGGTGTGGGGGGGTGTGGGGGTGTGTGGGGTGGGGTGGGGTGGGGTGGGGTTGGGGGGAGTGGGGGGGTATGTGGCTACCTGACAATTTTGGTTGCGCCACTAATAACTGGGCACAAACCCAGCCGGAAGTAGGGGGGTTCAGACTCAACCAATATATGGGCCGCTCCGGTGAAGTACTGGGACTGGGGTGAGGGGGTTTTGCATGCTTTCCGCGGTCTGGGGGTGTGGGAGGGTCCCTTGTGAAGTTGGGTCTGTGGGTGGGGGGTGCCCTCCGGTGCCTTCGCCTTTTTCACTCATTGTTGTGACAGTGTTGGCTGGAGTTTTCCGGGCCGGTTTCGCCTCGCTTGTGAGTCCAGCTTTCATTTGTGGGTGTTTTTTGGTGTGCACCACCGTTGATGAGGGGGGGGTGGGGTGGGAGGCGGGTGGGTGTACCCTCTGTGTTGGTGTGTGTGCTTGTGTGTGTGTATGAGGGGGATGTGTGTGGGGGGGGGGGTCGGGGGGACGGGGGGGGAGGCAATGAATTAGGGGGGTTGCAGGCACAACCACGCTCTTTAGGGCTGTGAAATCCTGGTGGTGTGAGGGGGGTGGGTGGGAGGGAGGGCGGGTTGTGAGTGCGGGGAGTGTGCAAGTGTTTGTGAAACTGGGATGGTGTGCGTTTGTGATGTGTTGTTTGTGTTTGTGTTGGGGGGTGGGGGTGGGGTTTGGGCGGGGGTATGATGCTAGGGGGGAGTGAGTGTCGTGTGTTGGAAGGAGTTTGGGCGGGGGGTGAAGTGTGTGTGTGTGTTGGGAGGGGGGGGGGGGGGATACTGGTATGTGCTACGTTGGAGTTTTGGTTGCAACACTGATAACCGGGCAACAAACCAGGCGGTGAAGTAGGGGGTTCAGAACCCAACCCAATCTACTTGGTCTTCCAGTGGAAAGTACCGTTCTGAAAGTACCGGTGTTTGTGAGGGGGTGTGGTTTGTTTTTGCGTGTGGTGGTGGGGGCTTGGTGGGGGAGGTGGGGGGGGATCGTTGCGGGGATGTGCTGAGGGGGGTGAGTGTGTTGGAAGAGGTGTTTGGTGGAAGAGGTTGGGGGGTCGGGTTGAGTTGTGTGTGGGGTGGGGGTATGGGTGGGGGGAAGGGGCGTGTATGTTTGCTACCCTGGCAGTCTTTGCGTTGAGTCATGATGACTGCGGCACAAACCCACCGATGCAATCAAATTGGGGGTTTGTGGCCCAACCTATCTGCTGGGCCCGGGTTGGATGAAGTAACTGGGGTGAGGGGGTGGGGCTGGGTGTGGGTGGGGGTGGGGTGGGTGGTCGGGTGGGGGTGGGGGGTTTATATGCTACTTGGGGAAATTTTGGTTGGGTCCACTGATGGTCCTGATGGAAATAGGCACAAAACAGCGGTGAAGTAGGGGGGGTCAGACCAACCAATCTTATTGGGCCCCGGTGAAGGAACTGGGGGTGTGAGGGGGGTGGGGTGGTGTGGGAAGGTGTGTGTGGGTGTGTGGGTGTGGGGGTGTGTGTGGGGGTGGGGTGGTGGGGTGGGGTGGAGGTGGGGTGTGTGGTGGTACGTCCATGTTGCTACGCAATTTTGGTTGCGCCCATAATAAATGGGGCACAAACCCAGCCGGAAGTAGGGGGTTCTGAACCCAACCGAACTATGCGGCCCGGTTGAAAGTTAAACTGGGGGTGAAGGGGTTTTCGGGTTGTTGGTTGAGGCTTGTTGTTGGGGGTTTGGTGGGGGGGGGGGGTGTGTGTGGGGGGGGGGTGGGGGTGGGGTGGAGTGGGGGTGGGGGGTTATGTTTGCTTACTGGCATAATTGTGGGTTGCGGCCATAATGGCTGGGCACAAACCCAGGCCGGAAAGTAGGGGGGGGGTTCTGACCCAAACCAATCTTATGGGCCGGTTGCAAGTAAAACTGGGGGGTGAGGGGGGTGGTGGTGGGTGGTGGGGTGGAGTGGGGGTGGGCGGGTTATGTTGCTACCTGGCAAATTTTGGGTGAGAACCCACTATGGCTGGGCACAAATAAACCAGCCGAGGAAAGTAGGGCGGGTTATGACAAAAAAAAAAAATATATGGGCCCAGGTGAATAAGTAACTGGGGGTGAGGGGGGTGGGGTGGGGTAGTGTGTGGGGGTTGTGTGGGGGGTGTGTGGGGGCTGTCGGCTGGTCCCCTTTGGGTTTGGGGTTTGGGGTGGGTTGGGGTGGTCACCCTTGGGTGGGGTGGGTCATGGAGTGTGGGGGTATGTTGCTACCTGACAATTTTGGTTGCGCCCACTAATAACGGGGCACACAAACCCAGCCGAAGAGGGGGGTTCAGACGCTCAACCTAATATATGGTGCCCGGTGAAGAAGTACTGGGGCGTGTGAGGGGGTGGGGTCGTGTGGGGGGTTGTTGTTGTAGGGGTGGGGTGGTTGTGGGGTGGTGCGCTCGTGCTGGGGTGTTGGTGTAGTGGGTGGTGTTGTGGGGGTGTTTGTGGGGGTGATGTGGGCGTGGGGTGGGTGGGGGAGATGTGGGGTGGTGAGTGGGGTGGTTGTGTGGGTGTGTGTGGGGGTGGGGTGGGTGGGGTGGGGTGGGGGGGTGTGTGGGACAGTGGGGTGGTTTGGGGTGGGGCGGAGTGGGGTGGAGTGGGTGGGATCGTTGCTACCTGGCTAGTAGTTGGTTGCGCCACTTAAATGAACTGGCAGCACAATACCAGCCGGGGACAAGTTAGGGTTCTGACCAACCATATATGGGCCCGGTCGTGAACGTAACTGGGGGTGAGGGGAGGTGGGGTGGGTGCTAGTGAGGGGTGGTGGGGGTAGGGTGGGGCGTGGGGTGGGAGTGGGGGGCTTCTTACATTCATGTGGGGTGTTGTGGGGGTGGGTGGTGGGGTGGGGGTCCTGGGAGTATGCGGGTTGGTGTGGTGGGGTGGGCCAGTGGGGGTGGCTCAAGTCCGCCGTTGCTCCTTTTGTGGGCGGCGGGTTGGTTTGTATTTCTTTGCCCCCTCGCCCCGCGCATTTCTGTCGGGGCGCTGGGGTCGTGCGTTTTCGGGGGGTCGGGGGTGGGGTCGGGAGCGGTACTGAGTGGGGTTGGGGTGCGGCGTTGTGGGGGTTGGTGGGGGGTGGGGTGGGTGGGGGCGGAAGTGGGGTGGAGTGGGGGGGTATTATGTTTGCTACTGGAAAATTTTGGTTGCGCCCACTAACTGGCTGGGCACAAACCCAGCCGGAAGAATAAGTAGGGGGTTCAGACCCAACCAATTAATGGGCCCCCGGTGGAAGTAACTGGGGGTGCGGGGGGTGGGGTAATTGTTCGGCGGGGGTGGGGCTCCTCGTGTTTGCCTCCTTGTGGGCTCGATGGTGGGGTGGGGGGGTGTGTGCGTGGGGGTGGGGTTGGCTGGATTGGGTGGTAGTGGGCCGTGTGTTGTTGCGGGGGTTGTCTCCTGTGGGGGTCTGGGGTGGGGTGGGTGGAGTGGGGTGGTGTGTGGGGGTGTGTGGGGGCTGGGGGGGGTGGGGCGGAGTGGGGTGGAGTGAGTGGGGGGGTTATGAGTTGCTGACTGGCAATTTTGTTGCGCCACTAATGGCTGGGCCACAAACCAGCCGGACGTAGGGGGTCAGACCACACCCAATCTATGGTGCCCGGTGAAGTAACTGGGGTGTCATGGGGGTTGAGGGGTTTCCGCCCCCGGCGTTGTTCCCCCCGCCGGGCCGGTGTGAGGGGGTGTGTGGGTCTGGTCCCATTGGTGGGTGGTGTCGAGTGGGGTGGGGGGTTGGGGTGGCGGGGAGCTGCTCGGTCAGAGCAGCCCCGCGAACGCGCAGACGCTCTCACCCCCTCCTACCTCCCTTTCTTGTTCCTTTCTGTGGGGGGTGTGGTGGGTCTGTGGGGTGTGGTTGGCAGTGGGTGGCTCGGACATTCGTTGTATTTTTTTGTGTGGGTGGTCGTCTTGTGGGTGTGTGGGGGTGGGGGTGGGGCTGGTGTGGTGTGGGTGGAGGTTTACTTAGAGTGGGGGTCTGTTGCTACCTGGCAGTTTTAATGACTAATGACTGGGCACAAACCCAGCCGGAAGTAGGGGGTTCAGACCCAACCAATCTATGGGCCCGGTGAAACACTGTGTGTTAGGGGATTACACTGTGTGTAAGGGGATGGTGTGTGTTTGGGTGTGTGTGGGTGTGTGGGTGGGTGGGTGTGTGGGGGGGAGGGGGTATGTTGCTACCTTGCAGTTTTGGTTGGGTCTACTGATACTTGGGCACACAAATAATTGTATCATCCATGCCTATCTTTTTTTTCTTATTATTAGACCCAGGCCTAGCCCCAGACCCAGACCCAGACCAGACCCAGACCCAGACCCAGACCCAGACCTAGCCCTTGCCCTCTCAGCCAACTCCTCTTCAATCATCAATCTCAACTCCTTCAGTTTATGCTGAGGTCCATCAGGAGGTGAGCTGAAAGGGTTGGTTGGGTCTTTGCTAGGGTGAGTGCAAGGCTTAGGTTCCCCATCAGCATCATGGCCTAGCCAGCATATTTCAAAGTCATCTTTTGTGATTGATTCCTCAGATGAGCTTGAGCTAGGTGATGAAGGCTCACCGCTACCACGTGCAGGTGTGTATTGAGACGGACGTGTACGTGGTGAACACATTGCGCCTGTATTCCAATTCCCAGCATCGTGCGGCTGAAGTTGAATTTGAAATGAATTTGTATAACCCATGGGTCTATTTAGCCAAATTTCCACCTCTGGATTGTAACATACATACCGCTACCACGTGCAGGTGTGTATTGAGATGGACGTTGGACGAAGGTTGGGAAACAACAACTTGTTGCTGGGCCCCCCAAGTTGAGCAGCGTTGCAGCTGAGGTGAATGGAAAAAGTTAAGAAAAAGAAAGCAAACGGCATGAGGAGGCGATAAGCGGGCCAGGATACAGGGTTGGTTTTGTGGTTTGGGTGGGTGTGGTTGGTATGGCTTGGTATGGTTGAAGAACTGCAAGTCGCAGGACACAGGTTGGTGTGGTTGGTTGGTGTGGTTGGATTATGGTTTTGTTGGAAAGAAAAGGTGCAGGGACACAGGTTGTTTGCGTGTGGTTGGGTTGGTGTTGGTTGGTACGGTTGGTATGGTTGAAAAAGAAGTGCAGGGACACGGGGTTGGTTTGGTCGTTTGGTTGGTATGTGTTGGTATGGTTGGTCATGGTTGATAAGGAACGTTGCAGGACACAGGTTGGTGTCGTTGGTTGGTGTGGTTGGTATGGTTGAAAGAAGTACAGGATACAGGTTGGTGTGGTTGGTTGGTGTGGTTGGTATGGTTGGTATGGTTGAAAGAAGTGCAGGATACAGGTTGGTGTGGTTGGTTGGTGTGGTTGGTATGGTTGGCATGGTTGGAAGAAGTGCAGGATACAGGTTGGTGTGGTTGGTTGGTATGGTTCGTATGGTTGCAAGAAGCATAGTAAGTGTGTGTGTATGTTATAGTCCAGGGGTAGGCAAAATACGCTAAAGGGACTTGGTTGGGATGGTTGGTGTGGTTGGTATGGTTGGAAGAAGGACAGGTAGCAGGTATGGTTGGTACGGTTGCGTTGTGGTTGGTAGGTTGGTTCTGGTTCGGGTATGGTGGTATGGTTTGTTTTATGGGTTGGTGTGGTTATGGTTTGTATGGTTGGTATGGTGGTTATGGTTGGTGGTTTGTGGTTTGGTTATGGTTGGGTATGGTTGTGGACATCGTAAGTTGAACAGGGGTAGCCGTCTCTGGTTGGTATGGTTGTTGGTGTCGGTTGGTTATGGTTGGTTGGTTTGTTATTGGTTGAAGAAGGACAGGTAGCAGTATGTGTTGGTTTGTTTTAGGGTTGGTCTCTATGGGTTTGGTGTGGTTGGTATAGGTTGGTTATGGGTTGGCAGAAGGACAGGGTAGCCGGATGGTTTGGTGGTTGGTGTGGTTCGGTGCATTTTTATGGTTGGTATGGTTGGAAGGACGGACATTGTAGCAGGTTATTCTTTACTGGTTGGTTTTCTGGTTTTGGTGTGGGTGCTCTGGGTGGTCTTTTGGTTGGAAAGGGGACAGGTATTTTAGCAGGTTCTTTTATGGTTGGTTTATATTGGTTTGGTTGGGTGGGTCTCGTTTGGTTTGTGGTTGGTACTGGTGGTTGGTATTGGTTGGAAGAAGGAACAGGTAGCAGGTTAATTATGGTTGGTAGGTTGGTGTGTGTGGTTGGTGTGGGTTTGGTATGGTTGGTATGGGTGGGACCGAGAAAAACGAAAGACGGCAAAGGACCATTGTAGCATTGTTTTAGGTTGTATGGTTGGTGTCTGGGTTGGTGTATGGTTGGTTTGTGGTTGGTGTGGTTTGTTATGGTTGTGAAGAAAGGACCAGGTAAAGGCTGGTTAATTATGGTTGGTATGGTTATCGGTTGGGTGTGTTGGTGTGGTTGGTTTATTTCTCTGGTGGTCGTTGGAAGAAGGACAGGTAGCAGGTATGGTTGGTATGGTTGGTGTGGTTGGTGTGGTTGGTTTATGGTGTAGTTGAAGAAGGCACATGGTAGCGGTAGGTGGTTTATTTATGGTTGGTTTGTGGTGGGTATGGGTTGGTATGTTGGACGAGGAAGGGTAGCAGTGTTATGGTTGGTATGGTTGGTGTGGTTGGTGTGGTTGGTATGGTTGGAAGAAGGACAGGTAGCAGGTATGGTTGGTATGGTTGGTGTGGTTGGTATGGTTGGTATGGTTGGAAGAAGGACATGTAGCAGGTATGGTTGGTATGGTTGGTTGTGGGTTGGGGGTGTGGGGTTGGTTATGTATGGGTGGAAGAGAAAAGAAGGACCAGGGGTGCAGGTATGGTTTGGAGGGTCGGTATAAGGGAAAGTCTCAGGAGTGAGGACCATGCAGAGACCAGAAAGTAACAGGTCGGCTTTGGTATTCATGTTCTTTTTTTTGTCTTCTGCCATCTACCTTTTCCATATGTAAGTGGTGGCGGTGGTGTAGGGTGGTGTGTGACTTAGGGTAGGGTGGTGTGGTGATGGTGGTGACGGTTTGCATCTGCACGAACAATTCAAATGCACAGAGTCCGATCAATGGTGCTTTTTTAGTCTTCGGAATCCACATTTCTTACAATTGGTTAAACTATATACGGCTGATGCTTGTGATGGTGGTGGTGGTGGTGGTGGCGTTGGTGATGGCGATGGTGATGGCGATGGCGATGGGGATGGGGGCAGTGGCGATGGCAGTGGCGGTGGTGTCTACATTATCCTGGTGTTATCATGGACGCTGAATGTGCTCAAGGCTAGTTGAAGAGCTGAAGGGGGACTTATGAGTATCACCTTGAAGCTTCATGGCCGTGAAGAGGGTAAAGCAGGAGTGGGCAATGCCATAGCTTTTATTTCGGCTACGAGCAGAAGCTTCTAGGCAGCTCCCCTGGCTTGCTACCCAGCTTAACTTCAAGCAAATTAGTGCATCCTAAAGATGTCAGAATCAGCTTCCAGTACTGTTGAAATCTTGGGGCTTAGCTAAATGGCTGGGTCAGGGAGCTGCCTATAAGATGCTGCTTGAAGCAGAAAAGACAAGTCCTATGTGAGCCGCAAGCAACGCGGAAATTTGGCATAGAGAGTTGGCTATTGGAGTGACAGGTGGCAAAGAAATTGAGTGCAGTGGACCAAAGCCAGGGTTTGTGAGACAGTTAGGGGCAGGATTAGTTGTTTCTTGTTTATTGTAGTCAGACGGACAGCACGGTGACCCTGAGGGGCGGAGGTGTGTGTGTGTGGGGGGGGGGCTCCGCCAAAAAGCTATGGGCAACACAGAAGGGGCCGGAAGAGGGCAGAGCTGGAGTGGCAATGCTGAAGGGTTAGATCCAATTGAAGCTCTAAACCACTGCTACTATGGTCTTCAGCGCCTTTAATTTGGCTTGAGAGGGTGCATTGTGAGTGATAGGGGTGCTGCAGGGATGCAGAAAATGGCTTGGCTTGAGAGGGTGCATTGTGAGTGATGGGGGTGCTGCAGGGCTGCAGAAAATGGCTTGGCTTGAAATGATGCATTGTGAGAGACCTCCATTACTACATTTTCAGTCAACTAACCCCCAAGCTTACAGTATGTTGACTTTTATGAGGGTTCTTTTTAAGGAAAGGAACCCGGAAAGGAAGCAGTGTATTTTTGTCCGCTATATATAGCGATCGCTAGTTTTGACCCCGTTTTCGAGAGATTATCGCTTTACATAAGTAAAAAAAAAGTTTTTTTTTTTGCCCCAAAAGGCCCCCAAAAGGTACCGAAAGCTATAAAAAGCACTAAGATGCTGTCCCTGGAGGAGGCCTACAGCTAAAAAAGGAGGCCTAAAGCTAGAAAAAAGCCACTTTCAGATTTGAAAAAACAAAATCACTGAAAGGAAGCAGTGTATCAACGGAGCCCCATGGTGCACCTAGTAGCCTCCAGGGTGCTACAAACATCTTTTTACCTGCCAGAAGTAACCCCAAAAGTAACCCCAAAAGTAACCCCCAAAAACGTAGAGCCCCCAAAACACTAAGTCACGTCATTTAGCACTTGGGCTACAAGTATCACCTTGAAAATTGTTTATTGCTACTAAAAATAAAACTATGGAAATTGACACTAGACAAAAAATACTATGAAAATTGTTACTGTGGAAATACTATGCAAGAACTATGAAAATACTATGAGAATTGTTACTATGAAAATACTATGAAAATTGTTACCATGAAAATTGTTACTATGAAAATATTATGAAAATTGTTACTATGAAAATACTATGAAAATTGTAACTAAGAAAATACTATGAAAATTGTTACTTAAAAAAAAAAAATGAAAATGATGCATTGCTACTAAGCTCTTGTAGCAGGAGGAAGAGGCAGCAAATCTTAAGAGAGCAATGGAGGAGCAAGAGCTCAAGCGCCTGATTAATGCATGTTTGTGCTGGCTGCCTATTCGCACACTGAATCCCAGCTTACACTGACTGCTACCATCACAACACTATTCATGAACTGAATCCAAGCTTAAACTGACCCCTACCATTAGAATACTAGTTTATTTGGAAGAAGAGGCAGCAAAGCGTAAGAGGGAAATTGAGGAGCAAGAGTGCAAGCACCTGATTAATGCTTATTTTTGCTGGCTGTCTATTCATACACTGAATCCCAGCTTACACTGACTGCTGCCATTATAACACTCTTGTAGCTGGAAGAAGAGGCAGCAAAGTGTAAGAGGGAAATGGTGGAGCAAGAGAGCAAGCGCCTCCTGAAGGTACAAATAAATAAATATACAAATGAATAAATAAATATACAAATAAATAAACAAATATACAAATGAATAAACAAATATACAAATGAATAAATAAATATACAAATGAATAAATACATATACAAATGAATAAATAAATATACAAATGAATAAAGACATATACAAATGAATAAATAAATATACAAATGAATACATAAATATACAAATGTATAAATAAATATACAAATGAATAAATAAATAAACAAATTAATAAATACATATACAAATGAATAAATAAATATACAAATGAATAAATAAATATACAAATGAATAAATAAATATATAAATGAATAAATACATATACAAATAAATAAATAAATAAATATACTAATGAATAAATAAATATACAAATAAATAAATAAATAAATAAATGAATACATAAATATACAGATAAATAATAAATTACAAATAAATAAATAAATATACAAATGAATAAATAAAATATTACAAATGAATAAATAAATAAAATATATAAATGATAAAAATAACTATACAAATACAATAAATAAATAAAGCATACTAATGAACTAAAAAATCACTATACAAATAAAATAAATAAAATAAATTAAATGAATAACATAATATACAAATAAATAATAAAATAATGTAACAAAAAAATAAATAAATAAATTCTAACAAATGGGAAATAAAATTAAATATCAACATAAATAAAAAAGATACAAATGAATATAATAAATATAAAAAAATACTAAATATACAACAAATGAAATACAATTAAAATATAACAAATAAATAAATATATATTAATACAAAATAAAATAAATAAAGACCTTGAATAAAGAAATAGACAAAATAATATAAATAACAAAATGAAGAACGAAATATTACCAAAATAAATACATAACTAAATACAATGAATAAATAAATAAATAAATAAATAAAGAAATAAATAAATATAAAATAAATAAAGAAAATAAAAATAAAAAACACATGAAAATATAAATAAATATAAATAGGAAATAAAATAACAATAAATAAAATTAAAAAATAAATAAATAAATAAACAAATATATAAATAAAAACAAAATGAAATAAAAATAAAATGAATAAAAAATAAATAAAATCAACTAAATAAATAAATATAAATAAATAAAATAAATAAATATAACTAAATATATATAAATAAATAAAAAATAAAATTAAATGAATGAAGTGGAATGAAGATAGGAATAAATACAAAAAAATAACTTAACTAACCATTAAATATCAAAAATGAATGAATGGAATGAAAAGTGAAATGAATGGAAACTAAATGACGAATAGATGAATGGGACTGAATGAATAAATATACAATACTAAATATAAATAAAAAATAAATAAATATAAATAAACTATACTCCTTTAATGGTACGAAGGCGTTCGCGTGAGTTGTTGAAGGGGGGCAGCAAGTTTGCTTGCACAGGGGGCAACACCAGCTTGACAGACGTGTTACTTATTATGGGACTGGCCCAATAGCCTGTCCTGCCCTGAATTTATGTTACAGTCCAGGGGTAGGCCAAATAGTGAAATAGGCCTTGCAGGGACTTGCCCAACCGTGACAGGAGGGGCTAAAAAGAGAAGGCAATGATGAACTGAACAAGGCCCTACCCTACCCTGCCCGGAACGCCACGGCACGGGTTGCAGATCTTGAGCATACTTCCCACTCAATCGTGAAATCGCTGTAAGACAACTTGCCCTGCAGGGGTTAATTGAAGGTGCTGCATGTTGCACGAGTGCTCAGTGGTGTACCTTCCTGTTTAGGGGTGCTCCGTTAGAATCTTCTGGGGTCGCTTTTGGGGGCCAAAGAAACTGCTAGTAGCATCCAAAAGGGCACGAGGAGCAATATGGTGCTACAAAAAGACACTTATTTCTTACCTTGAAATTACATTACATCGCAACATCATCGACAGGCCAATGTTGGCCCACACAACACAAAAAACCCGGGAGGGTCTTCCAACAAATCCTCAGAAAAAGAAAGGCAATATCGCAGCAAGCAAGCATTATAATTAGCACAAATTCCGTATATTATATATTTATTGCCCCAAATACCCTGCTGAACTACAGGAACAACAGATTCGGAAGGCACAGCAAGACCGCGATCAGAAGAAAGAGCAAGAAATCAAAGACAGAGAACTTGCTTTGAAATTGTCTTGCGGACTAGAGATGCCTGCTTGGGGCTCTCAACATTATTTGAGGACTAAATATACAGACTCCAAGGCCTCGATGAACAACAAGTTCATGGGGGGCTCAGCAAAACCGGCAGAACACGTGCAGCAACACAAGCAACAACAGCACGCACAGGGATGGGGACAGGGGCAGCAATCACAGATCCAGTCCCATCTTGACAAGGCGGGGTACCTTGAGCACAAACAACAGCAGCAGCAGCAGCAGCAACAGCAACAGCCACGTCAACAGCAGCAGCAACAGCAGCAACAGCAGCAACGTGAACAGCAACAGCAACAGAAACGTCAACAGCAACAGCAATACGCTGGCAGCTCAAGGAACTACTATGGAGCGCTAGCAGATGATTCAGATCACCAAACTGAGCTGCAGCAGAATCAGGCGCCCCAACAGAATGAGCAACCTCTTGATGCGACTAGAAGCGCTCCTAAACATGCAGGAGTGAGCACTGCTGATAACTGCGCTCCTAATCAGGCAGGAATGAGCAATACTGATAACCGCGTTCCTAAACAAGGAGTGAGCGCTGCTGATGACTTCAAAGGTCGCTCATCGAGCAAAAAACAAGTAAGAGCTATTTTTACTCGCCTTTTTAGTCGCCTTCGGGCAATTCTGACCTCTAGGCGAGTCTCACGCTAAAGAGTCGTCAGTGTGCATCTTTCTGAAGCGCTGCTTTTCATTACATTATATTCTTGTAGACGGACCATAATTGCCCCAAGACAAGCCCACTCCACAGTATTCTGGGGTGTCGCCCATCCTTTCTTTAGCTATGAATTGTAGTATAGTGGGTGGGTCGAAGAGGGCAAAAGAAATCCGCTTGAACAATACACAATTGTGTTTGTTACAGTCCAGGGGTAGCCGAATAGGCTAAAATGTTATATAGAACCCAATCCATTAATGTGTCTTAGTAATCCACGAGACCAGCATTGTTTGTTGCTATCTCTGGTTGCCATTGTAACATTCTTTAGCAAGGCTCTTTTCACAAAATCGCCGTCCTTACGGCCAACGATTTGATTCCCAAAGCCAATGCATCGTCTCAACCATTGAGCCCATGCAGGTGATATGTTAAGTCCATTAAGGACCAAGCCAGTTGTGGTGTTCTCTGTAATGCCAAGAGCCCTTTTCATTAACTTATTCTGTATAGTTTCACATTTTATATTGACTCTTTGAGACTACAATAAGTATTAATATCACCCAGACGGTCTGGACCCCACACTCTAACACCCATATTGAAGATAAGAATGTACGTGTACGTATGTTACAGTCACGAACTCAGGGCCCCCGTCAGTAAAACGATTGTTTGGGGTTCAAGTCATCAATGATTTTTCTTTTTAGCCCTTCCTGTCACGGTTGGGCAAGTCCCTCGAGCCTATTTGGCCTTCCCCTGTGCTGCAGCATACAAACATACATACATACGTACAAACATAGATCTGATTAATAGCAAGCAAATCCAACCGAGTAGTCAAAGGCTCATCCAGCCTGTCGCTTTACTTCACGGCCTGCACCAGCCTGTGCGACCTGTCCAGTCTAGTCCATGCACCAAACTGTCCTTTTACTTTAAAGCTTGCACCAACATGCCCACTTTATTTCTCCCAACTATCCCAACACTATCAACCATCCCACCCACTCCTTGGACCCCCTTCTCCCTCCTGCCCCCCCCCCCCCCCCCCCCCCCCCCCCCTCCACACACACACACACCACACACCACCTCACTCCCACCCACCCCACCCACCCACACAAACACACTACCCCACTCCCAAATATTGGCCAAGGTGTCTCGCAGGAAGAAAAGTAAAAGGAAGGGCCTGGACAGGCCTGGCCTGGACCAGGAAAAACAATGTTCTTAACAACCCTTTCAAGTAATCACCTGAGGTAGGGTTATAGGCAGTCAAGGGTTGGGGTTGGGTGTCACCCTCTCTAGGCCGTCCAACTAATTCCCCCTTTCCTGATCAGGATCAGTCTCATGGAACCCTCCTGCAAACTCCACAAGCAGACTCGGCAGCCGCACCACTCAATTCCGATGGTAAGTCATGACCTCTGTATCGTCTCACCACCACCACCACCATCACCGCCACCACCTTCATCATCACCACCACCAACACCAACATCATTATCACCAACACCAACATCATCACCACAACCTCCACCATATCGTTGGCTACCAGCTGCACCACTCAGTTCTGGTGGTAAGTTGTGGCCTCTGTATCATCTCACCACCATCACCACCACCAAGATCATCACCACCACCAATATCATCACCATACCACCAACATCAACAACAACACCACCACAACCACCACCACCACCATCATCACCAACACCTACACCATATCGATGGCTACCAGCCGCACCACTCAGTTCTGGTGGTAAGTTGTGGCCTCTGTATCGTCTCGCCACCACCACCACCACCAACATCACCACCACCTCCACCAACACCAACAACAACATCATCACCACCACCAACAACGCAATCATCATCAGCAACACTAACACCACCATATCGTTGGCTACCAGCCGCACCACTCAGTTCTGGTGGTAAGTTGTGGCCTCTGTATCGTCTCACCACCATCACAAACACCAACATCACCACCACCATCACTACCACCACCACCAACATCATCACCACCAATAACAACACAATCATCATCACCATCAACAACAACATCATATCGTTGGCTACCAGCCGCACCACTCAGTTCTGGTGGTAAATTGTGGCCTCTGTATCGCCTCACCTCCACCACCAACAACACCAACATCACCACCACTTCCATCATCATCACCACCACCACCACCACCACCACCAACACCAACACCATATCGTTCGCTACCAGCCGCACCACTTAGTTCTGGTGGTAAGTTGTGGCCTCTGTTTCGTCTCACCAACATCACCAACATCACCATCACCACCATCACCAACACCAACATCACCACCACTAACATCATCATCACCACCACCATCAACACCAGCATCATCATGAACACCAACAACACCAACAACATCACCACAACCACCACCATATCGTTGGCTACCAGCCTCACCACTCAGTTCTGGTGGTAAGTTGTGGCCTCTGTATCGCCTCACCACCACCAACAACACCAACATCACCACCATCAACATCACCATCACCACCACCACCAACATCATCATCACCAACACCACCAACACCACCACCATCGCCACCAACACCACCACCATCATCATCACCAACACCACCACCAACATCACCACCACTTACATCATCATCACCTCCGCCACCACCACCACCAATATCATCACCACCACCACCACCACCACCACCATAACGTTGGCTACCAGCCGCACCACTCAAGTATGATGGTAAGTTGTGGCCTCTGTATCGCCTCACCACCACCAACATCACTATCACCACCACCACCACCATCACCACCACCAACACCAACACCACCAACACCAACATCACCACCACTTCCATCATCATCACGACCACCACCACCACCAACATCATCACCACCACCACAACCATATTGTTGGCTACCAGCCGCATCACTCAATTCTGGTGGTAAGTTGTGGCCTCTGTATCGTCTCACCACCACCACCAACAACATCACCACCAACACCTTCATCATCACCACCAACACCAACATCATCATCACCATCACCACCACCAACTCCATATTGTTGGCTACCAGTCGCACCACTCAGTTCTGGTGGTAAGTTGTGGCCTCTGTATCGTCTCACCACCAACACCAACACCAACATTACCACCACCACCTTCATCATCACCACCAACACCAACACCAACATCACCACCACCACCATATCGATGGCAACCAGCCGCACCACTCAGGTCTGATGGTAAGGCGTGGCCTCTGTATCGTCTCATTACCACCACCACCATCACCGCCACCAACACCAACACCACCATCACCAACACCACCAACACCAACACCACCAACACCACCAACACCAACATCATCATCATCTACCACCACCAACACCATATCGTTGGCTACCAGCCGCACCACTCAGTTCTGGTGGTAAGTCGTGGCCTCTGTATCGTCTTGTATTGTTTGGGGGTCAGTTCATCAGTGCCTTTTCTTGTTAAGCCTTTCCTACACGGCTGGACAAGTCCCTTCAGCCTTTTTGCCTACCCCTGGACTGTAACACACATATTTGTATAGTGTACGTAATGTGTGCGTATTGGATGGTGTCTGCCGGGTGTATGTTACGTATTTTGTATGGTGGATGTGACGTATTTGTATGGTTTATGTAATGTATTTGCACCACTCAATCCTGATGGTATGTCGTGGCCTCTGTATCGTCTTGTATGGCGTACGTTATGTGTGCGCATTTGTTTGGTGCATGTAAAGTATGTGTATGGTGTGTGTGACGTATTTGTATAATGTATTGATGTATGTAACATATGTGTATGGTGTGTGTGACGTATTTGTATAGTTTATACCTGAATTGGTGGATAAAAACTCTAGTATGAAGCTGGTCATGAATCCTGATTCCTTTGAAGGATGGAAATACTTAACACAATTTATAAACAAATGCGATAATAATCGCACAATAAAATTATCATCCTAGCTGAGATTATGATTTAATTGTATTGTAAATTAAATTATAACTGTAGCACGAACTCAGGGCCCCCGTTGGTTAAACGATTGTTTGGGATTCAGTTCATCAGTGTTTTTTCTTTTTAAGCCCTTCCTCCACGGTTGGGCAAGTCCCTTTAGCCTATTTGGCCTACCCCTGGACTGTAACATTCATACATACATATAGACATACAATGTATACAACTTATTTGTATGGTGCATGTGACGTATTTGTGTGGTGGATGTAACGTGTTTGTATGGTGTATGTCACAAATTTGCATGGTATATGTAACACATTTATATGGTGTACGTAACTTATTTGCATTGTTTGTATTGTAGATATTTAACCATCAACACCGTCATCACCACCACCATCAGAAGCAATACCATCAGAGGCAGAAGAATCCAAGGCATTGCTGTTGGGCCTAGCTGGACCACCGGAAGCCGCTGCTCCTAATCTACCTTTACAGGCCATGGTTTATGTACAGCCTGCAGCGGTGGCGAATTCAGAATCTACTCAAGACCTACATGCATCTGCATCGCTTCCTGTACAGTCTACATCGGCAACAAATTCAGAAGCTGCTCCAAAGCTATCTGCACATGCTTTGATTCCCGCACAGTCTACAGGGGTGGAAGATTTGGGAGCCATCCCCTTGGCAAGAGACGCATATGGTCCAGGATTTGGAGTGATGGGGGCTACAGTAGTACCACCGACTCTGGTGCCGTTATCTTATGGTTTTGAATGGCCCACTACAGCGCTCGTGCTCAAGACTCGCAGCCCTCACTGCATGGGCGGGCAGGATACGGGGGTTCAGGGTAGCACTCCCAATATCAACACGGCTTTCCACGCAAACCAGCAGGTGGATATGGAGGTGGACTACGAGATGGTCATGGCTGAGCCAGTGACCCAAGGAGAGGCCATGGAGGTAGAGATCGTGAAGTGACTTCCACATGATCCAGCTGGATATAGATGGAGACTAGGAGATGGTCATGGCGGAGCCGAGGGGGTTCCATTTGTTTGTCTGAGGTTGTGAAAGGTATTTTACCCCAGGGGGTGGGTATCCCGACACGAACCATGGAGAAACAGATCATGGAGTGACTTCCACATGAATCAGCTAGATGTGGGTTTGAACCACTGCATGGTCGGGCATGATACAGGGGTCCTATATATCACTCCTAGTACAAATTGGGTTTCTGCAAGAATCAGCAGGATACGGGATTGGTTACATGTTCTATCAACCTTCAGGCTGCCCACCGTCTGCAGGTGGTGTATAAATGGTCAACAGGGTAGTATGTACGCTACTACACCGCACTCTGAAGGCAGTGTCCATGAATGTATGAATCTATTTTATTTGGATAATAATGCTTATATTTTTGATTGTTTTGATAAAGTTTACAATTCCCTGGTAACAATTGCACTGCCGAAGACAGCGAGCAGCCAAATTGCTGGCTGGAGCCATGTAACCAAGTTTAAGTTACATATTTGTCATTTGGTCCACACTGGTGCGCTTTAGTGTTGCTGTCAACCGCCATGGTAGCAATGTCTAGGTAAAGTGGCAGCCCGTTCTCTACCGCCGTAAGACAGAGCTCCCTTCATACCACGACCACCAGGCTTTATCATTACTTTTTGTCATTTAGTCACACAATCACATCACTACATATTAACAAGCAGGCCACACCAGGAGAACGATACAACGGACCCTCTCAACATTGCGTCCTGCAACGCAACAGACCCTTACTTCTGGTCAACGGACCCTCCCCATGTTGCGCCCTGCGTCGCAACAGACCCTTCGACGTTGCGACTGCGACGGAGGATGCAGCGTCCTGAACAACCCCAATTCACATCCCTGCACATTTATGAGCAGGCCATACCAGGAGAACGACAAAAATGTACCAGCAGGAGCAGTAGTACTGGCAGTCCTAGTTATTCTTTCCCTGGTCATAATTGTTTGTACTGCCTAAGACGGCCAAATTGCTGGCTGAAGCTATGTAACCAAGTTCAAGTTTTCTTTTCAGCTACGAGCAGCAGCTTCTAGGCAGCTCCCTGATTCAGCCACTAGGCTAAGCTGCAAGATCCCGACAGTTCTGGACAGCGGATTCTGTCAGCGTCCAGACACACTAGGTTGCATTAGCTTTGGCTGAATAGCCAGTCAGAGGAGCTGCATATGAGCTGCTGCTTTTTGCTGGAAATAATAAACACTACTGGTAGCACTCCCAGCCTGCGTAAGCAGTGCTTGTGTTTGGTGAATTCAGAGGTACACAGGCCGTCCAGCAGTACACAGCTGGTGCTTGTGCTTGGTGAATTCAGCAGTACACAGGCCAGCCAGCAATACAAAAGCCAGCTAGCAGTAAACATCTGGTGCGTGTGCTTGGTGAATTCGGAAATCGGTATCTGAAGTGCCACAACAGTCTTGACTTGATTATGTTACTGCGGAAGGCCAAATTGCTGGCTGAAGCCATGCAACCAAGTTCAAGTTCAAGAAGGCGGCGAGCAGCCTTAAGGCTGGAGCCTCTTTCAGAGATTTACAATGGTCTAGTGGTAGACCAGATCGCTTTATAATGAAGAGTCGGGGGTTCGACTCCCCCTTCGGTTGCTCTTGGCGTTGCAGGTCGTCGTCAACCGCGATGGTAGCTTGTCCAGTTGAGGTAGGAGACCGCTCCCCACCCGCGTACGACGGGCTCCCTGAACACCACGCCCCACCAGGCGTTATCATTACCTTAAAGGGTAAAAACAAGTCCTAGGCTCATCGCAAGCGACGCGGAAAATTGGCGGAGAGTGTTGGCTATCGGAGCGTCAGTTGGCACCAAAATCCAATGCAGCTAACCAAAGCCAGGTTTTACGACATTGTTGGGGCCAGGACTACGTGCCGACAATCAAATGGACAAAGGGGTAACTCTGGGGGCTCCCGCCCACCAGAAGAGGGGGCTCCGCCCCCAAAAGTCTGTTATTAGCAGTACTTATTAGCAGTACTAGTACCAGTCATTGAAATGGTAGTAACATCATCATCATCAGCAGCAGTGGTAGCAGGAGCTACAGTAATATGGGAAGCCAATGGGACAGGAGCGTCTGGGAAAAAACTGCAATAGCTGGGGAGCTGGATGGTTGACAGACCATGTTCATCATTGTTTCTTTTTCGGGCTGTGCATAGTAGCTTCTAGGCAGCTCCCTTTCTCCGTCCTTCGACCAAACCTGGAGCTAGCTAGTGCGCCTGATAGCTGCCATGACGAACATTCCAATGCAGCAGGAATCTTTCTGCCTGACCCAGACGCTAGCTGACAGAGCTGGCTGGAAACTGCCATGCGTGCCCCCCCCCCCCCCCCCCCAAAAAAAAAACATTAATGTGACAATGAAATCAAAGCAACCGCAAAATTGGGACAGCTTTACAGATCTTACTCTAACCGCACACTTCGAATTACGTTTCACGTAAAGATGTTTGTTTATCCATCTACAACATTCGATCAATTCAGACCGCAAAATACTGTGTTCACTTCTAAGTGATGGCTCTAAGACAACGCTCCAAACTTGGAGGGCGCTCATCGCCTATACCAGATCTTACTTAACCACCCCATGGCATGTGTGTAGGCGGTGCCACTCATCAATTTCACTCTGAGCTTTGCGGTGCATTTCCATTGAACAACTTGACTTGAGTTAGTGCCTGTAGTACGTTTGTACTACAGGAATTGACTTCGAAGTGGCAGTTCCATTAGACTCGAATCAACTTACATCGCGTCCCACTCTTTTTGAAGGCACTTTTTATTACCCAAATCAACTCAATTTCAAGTCGATTTTAATTCGTCCAACCCAAGTCCATTTTTGGAGCTTGACTTGACTCGACTAGACTTGAGTTGTACTTCTCTTTGCAAATCTGCGCAGTACAGGTGCAATAAATGGAGACACGAACGACTTGGCTAGAGCTAACTCACACAACTGCTAAGTCAAGTCAAGTCAACTCATGTTGTTCAGTGGAAATGCACAGTTAGTCCCAACCAGATGTGTCCGGCCCTGGTACATGCACAGGTGGCGTGGGACGAAGGCCTTGGTCGATTGGGGTGGGATGAAGGCCTGGGCTGACACCAAAACCGTAGGTATAATCAGCACCTCCCCCCCCCCCCTTCCCAGTAGTACGGGCGTCGTACCGAGCTTCGGCCCTCATTGGGGGCCGGTAAAAAGTAGGGAACGGCAATATGATATCATATGATGGCGGCAGTCTGGCTAGGGACGAAGGCCTGGCAGGTGGCGTGGGACGAAGTTCTTGGTCCATTGGCGTGGGATGAAGGCTTCGGTCAACGCAGAACCCTTGGGTATAATGACTCTTCCCCGGACAATACGGCTGTTGCACTGAGGTTGAGACCTCATTGGGGGCCGGTAACCAGGTGTGTGTGTGTGTGGGGGGGGGGGGGGGGGGAGGGGGGGATGTTATACCGAGGGTGAGACCTCACTGGGGGCCGGTAACCAGGGTACTTCTAGGAGGCAGCTGCTATGTCAACTGCTAAGTCAAGTCGAGCAACTGCTAAGTCAAGTCCGTCTAAGTGTAGTCAGGTTAACTCAGCTTGAGTCTTTCATTGGAAATGCCAAGTTAGTCCCGACCAGAGGTGTCCGGCCCAGGTTCATCCACAGGTGGCGTGGGATGAAGGCCTAGGCTGACACCGAAACCGTTGGTATAGTCAGCAGTTAGTCCCAACCAGTAGTACGGGAGTCGTACCGAGAGCCGGCCCTCATTTGGGGCCGGTAACCAGGGTACTTCTAGGAGGCAACTCAAGTCAAGTTAACGCAGCTCGAGTCTTTCAATGGAAATGCAAAGTTAGTCCCAACCAGAGGTGTCCAGCCCAGGTACATGCACAGGTGGCGTGGGATGAAGGCCTTGGTTGATTGGCGTGTGATGAAGGCCTAGGTTGACACCAAAACCGTTGGTATAATCAGCAGTTAGTTTCAACCAGTAGTACGGGAGTCGTACCGAGGGCCGGCCCTTATTCTCTGGGCCGGTAACCAGGGTACTTTTAGGAGGCAACTCAAGTCAAGTTAACTCAGCTCGAGTCTTTCAATGGAAATACACAGTTAGTCCCAACCAGAGTACTTCTAAATGGCTGAAAGCAAAGCTTTTCTTGTCAGCTACGAGCAGCAGCTTCTAAGCAGCTCCCCTAGCCGGCTAACTCAGCTGGAGTCTTTCAATGGAAGTGCACACTTAGTCCCAACCAGAGTACTTCTAGGAGGCTCCCTGGAAGCAAGGCTTTTCTTTCAATCCCCCCCCCCCCCCCCCCCCCCCCCCCGTCACATTGTTTTGCTTGTTTCGATGGTTTCGGGGCTTACGACCCCTCCAGGCCTTGATTCTGACGTGCGGAACACGAGCAACGTTTTACCGCCCCCTGGCTGAAAGTAAACTTTTCTTGTCAGCTATGAGCAGCAGCTTCTAAGCAGCTCCCATAGCCGGCAAACATTGCACCTTGCTGAAGTGTACTCCGCCACCCTGTTAAGTGGGCCTGTTTCACAAACCATTTTTCATGTCAAAAGGATTTTCGCCTGAAAGGCAGGGTCTCCGCACGCTAGCCCTAGACTCGACCATTCAGCTAAACCCTGAACACGCTGAAGCTGTCGCTCCAAATTAGGCCATAGCTTGTGTAGAATCCAATGAAGGGGAAAATAATCCAAACTGAATTGCTGATGATGACCAACCAAATCTGCCAAGCGTGTTGGTTCTTGTACCGCTCATTGAGAAGGTAGCTGAAGAAGTAAATGACTGTACCGTAGCCCTGAAATTGAGGGGCATGGAGGAGAAGTGAGAATGTAGCTGAAGAAGTAGATGACTGTACTTTAGCTCTGAAATTGAGGGGCATGGAGGAGAAGTGAAAATGTAGCTAAATATTTGAACACTGGTAGGCATGTACTCTTGTGCATTTCCCACGGAACGACGTACACTGTTGCTTGGTATTGTCATTAGAGAGTTACACCTTTTAGCATACCCATCAAAACTGTGACCCCCCCCCACACACACACCCACACAACCCAAACCCAAACACACACTCACCCCCCCCACACACAACTCACCCCCCCCCCACACACACACAGAACCTCTCCTCACCCCTCCACCCACCCACCCACACATTCCTCCTCTCCTCTCCTTGCCCCCAGACACCTCCAACCACCCTCCCCCTCTACTCAACCTCGTCATCTTAGTGCGACTCCTCTTGATAATATAACACAAGTCCAATGGCACCTAAGGTACGAACAGACAGCCCCCCACCCCCCACCCCCCCCACACACACAACCCAAACAAACACTCTAACCCCACAAACCCACCCTGTACAAACACTTCATCAGCCTAGTGAGGCTCACCTCTTGATAATACAACACGAGTCCAATGGCACCTAGGGTTCGAGCAGACAGCCCTGGAACGTCCCAGGTCATGGCAAGTGCCCATAAGAGCGTGGGCAAGAGGGTAGTGAAGCCATTCCCAACATCCACAAAGAAACCAAAGGTGGTTTGGTCTTGGTAACTACACAGATGGAAAAAGTACGTTCAGGATCAAATGTGATTCAGTCTTGGTAGCTACAAAGATGGAAAAACTATATTCAGGATCAAATGTTGTTTGGTCTCGGTAGCTACATAGATGGAAAAAATTCGTTGAGAATCAAATGTGGTTTGGTCTCGGTAGCTATACAGATGGAAAAATTACATTCAGGATCAAAAGTGGTTTTGTCTCTGTAGCTACACAGATAAAAAAACGTTGAGGATCAAATGTGGTTTGGTCTCAGTAGCTACACAAGTGGAAAAAGTACGTTCGGGATCAAACGTGGTTTGGTCTCGGTAGCTATACAGATGGGAACAAGCACGTTCAGTGTCAAAAGTGGTTAGGTCTGGGTACTTACACAGATGGAAAAGTACGTTGAGGATCAAATGTGGTTTGGTCTCGGTAGCTATACAGATGGGAACAAGCACGTTCAGTGTCAAAAGTGGTTAGGTCTGGGTACTTACACAGATGGAAAAGTACGTTCAGGATCATATGTGGTTTGGTCATGGTAGCCAGGGTTGTGTAGTACGGACAGTACGCATCTAAAATCCGTACCGTACTCGTTTTCCTGAAAATTGAGTACGCGTACGGTCCGTCCTCACGACACATGCTTGCCTAGTCTGTTTCATTATACTAAGTGGCATAACTTTTTGCTGACTTCGATTTTTGACATGATCAGCATACCAATGAAAAGCTCTGAATGTCCTCTACATGTTTATCAATAGAACCGAGGTCAAATTAGGGAAAACAAAAAGGTTTCCTGATCAGGGAATGTTATGATACTAAAAAACGTACCGTACTCAAACCGTACTCACTTCTTAAACCCGTACCGTATCCGTACCGTATCCGTACTACACAACCCTGATGGTAGCTATACAGATGGGAACAAGCACGTTCAGTGTCAAATGTGGTTAGGTCTGGGTACTTACACAGATGGAAAAAGTACGTTTAGGATCAAATGTGGCTTGGTCTCGGTAGCTACACAGAAGTAAAAAGTACGTTCGAGGTCAAATATAGTTTTGTGGTGGCTATGTTTTGCAAGTCATTGACCCATGCAGTACTCCATGCATACACACATAAACGCCATGCACATGCAGCTCTTCATGCATGGACCTGTGTAGCCCATGCGTGCATGCACACAACTACATGCAGCACTGCATTAGCACGTGCATTACACAACTACATGCAGCACTTCGTGCATACACAGTTACGCACATATACACTGCGCGAATGCAGCTCTCCATGCATGAACCTGTGTAGCCCATGCATGCATGATTACACACAACTACATGCAGCACTCCAAGCATACACACACATACACCATGCGCATGCACCTCTCCATGCATGAAACTGTGTAGCCCATGCATGCATGATCACACACAACTAGATGCAGCAATCCATGCATCCACACATATACGCCATGCACATGCAGCTCTCCATGCATAAACATTTGTACCCCATGCATGCATGTATACATCTATATGCACGTACACACCTCTATGCAGCGCTCTATGCATACACACATATACTCCATGCATACACATTTGTCCCCCATGCATGCATGCATGCATGCAAGTATACATCTATATGCACCACTCTATGCACGTACACACCTCTATGTAGCACTCTATGCATACACACAAATACTCCATGCATACACAATTGTACCCCATGCATGCATGCATCTCTATGCATACACACATATACTCCATACATGCACATTTGTACCCCATGCATGCATGCATCTCTATGCATCACTCTCTGCACGTACACACCTATATGTAACACGCTATACATACACACATATACTCCATGCACATGCAGCTCCACATGCATGGACCTGTCTACCCCACGCATGCATGCATACACACACAAATATATGCAGCCCTACTTGCATGCACACATATAAACCATGTATTCACAACCCCATGCCGCTCTCATTGCATGCACATGAGTACCCCATGCATGCATTCATGCACACAACTCTTTGCAGCACTCCATGCATACACACATATACACTATGCATGCATGAACAACCCCATGCAGCTCACCATGCATGCACATGTGTACTCCATGGATGCATGCGCATAATTACATGCAGCAATCCATGCATGCATGCACGGACACAACTATATGCAGCACTCCACGCATGCACATTTGCACCCCATGGATGCATGTGCATAATTACATGCAGCAATCCATGCATGAATGCGCGTACACAACTATACGCAGCACTGCTTGCATGCACATGTGTACTACATGCACGCACATATGTACTTCATGGATGCATGTGCATAACTCCATGCAGCACTTCATGCATGTACGTACGTACGATATGCATGCATGTGTGTGAGTACAACTCCATGTGTGTGCACAACTCCATGCATGCACATACGTACCCCATACATGCATGTGTGTGCGCATAACTCCATGCAGCTCTCCAAGCATGTGCACATACAATCCCTGCATGCACGCATGCCCTCCATACATGCATGTGAATAAAGGGCATAAATCACTAGCTTATCAAGCTGAGAAGACATGTAATGGGTACAAGAGCTCAGATTTGCCTTGCATGCCCCCTACATGCAGATTGCCAGCAGCAAGACCCAACCAATACCAGATCATTAAGATTTGACCCACCTCGGATCCATAAGAGAATAGGTGCTCCACACTAGAGACCAGAACTTCAAGGTCAGCGCCTCCTTGACTGGCACCTCAACAAAACCAAACATGGGCTCCGGCATAGCTGGTTTCTCGTACTTCTTCCTGAAGGCATTGTGCTGCTCCTTGATCAGCTTCCTGTTAAAGAATAGCCCTAGCTCCCACCAGCAGATCATGAGGTTGATGCAGCTGAACAGTGCCAGCCCCATCTGAAGCATGTTAAATCCATGTATGGCTGTGTGGAGGGCCAGCAGCACCGCTGTGGGTAAAGACACGAAGGCTACAGTATAACCAACGGCGATCATCTTGGAAACGATGCACTAATGCAGGCCTTCGTTTATCCTGGGTCTGCGATTCAAGTCTGGTTGGAGTTCGATGCCAGGGGTCGACTGATCAGCCTGCCCTTCTGCTTCACCCGCGTCGTCTGTCTGTTCGTCGGACTGCTGGCGACTGGCCAGGGCCGTAGATGTGCGTCTTGTGTCCTACACACTGGTTTCTGGCCCTTCTGCTTCACCCGCGTCGTATGTCTGTTCGTCGGGACTGCTGGCGACTTGGCCAGGGCGTAGATGTGCGTCTTGGGTCTACCAGCCTGGGTTCATGCTGCCTGGGTTGGCCGTGTTACAACGGTGTGCTGCAAGGCAACGATTGGTCAACTGTGATGACGGAGTCAACACTGATCTCGGCAGTAGAGAGTTGGTCTGGAGGCCGGTTGGCGGGTGTATTGAGCAGCGGAATGTCAGAGTTGATCGTCAATAAGAGTAAGTTGTGGGTAGGGATGATAATAGGAGCTGGGTAGACGTATGCGTATGGGAGGGGCGGCAAAGGACCAGAAGCAGGGCAGAAGTGAGTCACGATGCGTAGGTAGGGGCGGGAGCAGGGGCGGGAGCGGGAGTTACACATTCCACCTACTCGAAGGCAGGTAGGTCGAAGGTGGGGGCTGGCCGGGGGGCTGGGGGCTGACCCGGGCTGACCCCCGAACCCTCCCCGCCCCCACGCACCCCAGGTGACGGACAAGCCGGGACAAGCCCTAAAACCTCGAATGCTCGAATGGTCTCTGATTTCAAGATGCCTGCCCCTGCAGCAGCGAAACTCCCGTTTCAATTCTGTCGCCATCATTCTGTCGCCATCAATTCTGTCGCCATTATTTATCTACCACGGGTTTTATAGCCTCCCCTTTCCAATTCCTCTGTCACTGCTGTCCGTCCAAGTGCCAGTGTCCGAAAGACATCATATCCTCGGATCGTCTCATAAGGTGCGGTGCATTCTGTATATCTGTCGGTTGTTATTATAATCTCCCTCGATCAAGCCCGCGACCACTATATTTTCCCCTATCAGCACAATTATCTCGGGCCTGTTACACAACGATCGTCCCGTGGCGCAGCCCAGGGTGCGCATGGCCCATCTCCTAGTCTATCCGGCTATATCGAAAATGTCCCATCTGTGCTTTATTCACCACCACCCACATGCCCCACCTCCACCTCTCGCAGCGCGCCGCTAGCCAGCTCCAAGGCGTCTGCAGGTAAGCATGGGGCGGGTCAGACTTGGTAGCGTCACTTGAGATCACTTCATCAGTGACGTCCGAGTTTCAGGTTTTCCAGGCAGCATGCTATCTGCACCTACTTGTCACGTTTGACAGTTATGATGACAACTTGAAGAAAAGTGAAACCAGGGTCTTCGTAAAACTCTTCGACCCTCTTCGTTGCATGCAGCCGACCAATCTGTTCCTTCACTGCGGCCTTGAAAACACGCGATTTCCGCATCGTTTTTAGCCAATCTCTGTCAATCCACTGTTATTCGCGCATTTGCTGTCATGAGGGCTTCCTTTGCTCAAAAGTTCTCGCCATGCTACTAATATCTGTTTCGTCATAGCTCCTTAAGTTCATTCTCTGGCCAGGAGGAGAAAGCAAGCTTTTCTGCCAGAGCAAATGCGAATGCGAATAACTGGGTTTGGGATAACTGGACCCTGGTCTCGCTTTTCAGTTTTACTTTTGGCGGAGCCCCCTCTTCAAGGGGGTGGGAGCTCTCATCGGGCATGTTTATCCCAGAGGTTTACCCATTTGTCCGTCCGACCGACCATCCATCCATCCATCTGTCCGCGTCCGCGCGCGTCCGCGTCCGTCTGACCGCGATGAAGCCCGGTGAAGCCTGACACGTCAGCCAACGGTCTCGTAACTAACTCGCTTCCGTTGCCACCTGTCGCTCCCTCGCGATCACTCTCCGCCAATTTTTTAGCGTCGCAGGCGACACTGCACAGAGCTTGTTCTTTAAGTTTTCATCATAACTGTCAAACGTTATAACGCATGTTTAACACCCTAAAAAGAGGTGTTAAACATGCTTAAGAGGGCCCAACATTGCAGGCTTGAACGCCCCAAAGGTGTTAGCTAGTTGCAGACTGATGATCAATACAAGCAAATCTGTTATCATTCTTAGGAACACGGACCCACGGACATTCCAAACTGAGTACCCAGGTCTGGCCCTGGCTATGTCATTGGGTTGGGTGGGAGGGTGGGTAAGCTGTGCTGGTGGGGGGTGGATGGTGGCAGGTTGGGTGGACTGGGCTGGTGGGGGTCCGGGGGAGGGGGTAGGGTCCCGGGTAGGGTGGAAACCCTAGTACCAACCCGCTCATACATTATCAATGTATCGTACCTGCAGAAAGACGGCTAGGAAGTCTCAAGGTATAGTGGCGTGCCTGCAGGGAAATCTGCACAAGGCTATTGGTCCTCTCCTTGGCCCAGATTAAGACCCAAGGTAGGTCCTTTCCATAGCTTTTCTTTTCTGCACCATACCTTATCTGCGCTACAGCTTTTGCATTCATTATGTTCCCCTAGTTGCCAGACACCTGCCCACGGCACCTGTCATTACTCAGGATGGTGGCGCTCAAAAGGAGCTCGCCCCTGGATCTGGATTCTTGCATCCTGCGAGTTTCACCTATTTGTATGAATCATATAACTAGATTATCACTATAACACAAACTCAGGGCCCTTGTTGTTAAAATGATTGTCTGGGTATTCAGTTCATCAGGTTTGTTTCGTTATAGCCCCTTCTGTCATGGTTGGGCAAGTCCCTTAGGCCTATTTGATCTACCCTTGGACTGTAACAACATGCATTCTCACACACCTGCATTGTAGTTTGACATGTGGAAGTGACAAGTGTAAACCTTGTTGTGCCATCTATGAATCGCTTTGTTTTTGCAACGCATCACAAATTGAGCGACTCAGTGCGACCCCAGTGCAACACGCTGCCCCCCGAACCCGGCGGAGCATTCAGAGCGGATCCTGGTGGGTTTGGGGAACCATTTCTGTTGGGTTTGGGGAACCAGAGTTGTTTGGCTAGACCCTGCAGCGCTATGCAGCGGCAGAATGGCGAGGCGTCACCGTAACAAAAGTAGTGTCTTGTTGCCTCATTGCCTTGCCCTACCGCTCACCACCCCCACCACCACCACCACACTTCTACCGCTACCACCACACTTCTAATACCACCACAACCACAAACACCACACTTCTACCAACAACAACAACACCAACACCACACATCTACCACCACAACCAACACCAGACTTCTACCTCCAACAACAACCCCACCACCACACTTATACCACCACCGACACAACCAATAACACCACACTTCTACCACCACCACCACCACCACCACACTTATACCACCACCAACACCACACTTCTACCACCACCAACACAACCAACACCACACTTCTACCACCACAACCACCACCTGACTTCTACTACCACCAACAACCCCACCACCACACTTCTACGACCACCGACACCACCAACAACACCACACTTCTACCACAACCAACACCCCCACCACCACACTTCCACCACCACCAACACCACCACACTTATACCAACAACAACACCACCAACTCCACACTTCTACCACCAACACCACCACCAGACTTCTACTACCACCAAAACCTCAACCACCACACTTACACCACCACTGACACCCCCCTCCCCCACCACGCTTCTACCTCCACCACCACCACTCATGCAACCACCACTTATACAACCACCACCACCACTTATACCACTACCACCACTACTTATACCACCACCACCACACTTATACCACCACCACCACCACCACTTATACGGCCATCAACACCAGCACTTCTACCACCACCACCACCACTCATACCACCAGTACCGCTTCTACCACTACCACCACTTCTACCACCACCACCACATATACACTACCACCATCACAACACCTCTACCACCACCACATCTACACAACACCTCTACCACCACAACATCTACACCACCACCACTACCACTAATACCACCACCACCACACCTCTACCACCACAGCCACCAATTTCACCTCCACCACCACTTCTACCTCCGCCACCACCACCCCTCTACCACCACCAGCACTTCTACAACTAACACCTTCACACTTATACCACCAACACGACTTCCACCACCTCCACCACTCCCATTAACACCACCAACACCACCCCCACCACAACATCTACCACCACCACCTCACTTATACCACCACCACATCTTCTACTACCACCACCACACTACCACCACCACCACCACCAATTCCACCACCACCACCAATTCCACCACCACCACAACCACTTCTACCCCCGGTGGTGGCCACCACCGCACCTCTACCACCACAAACATCAATTCCACCACCACCTCCACCCCTCTACCACCACAACCACTTCCACCACCACAACCACCATCAACACAATTCTACCATCAACACCACCACCACTTCCACCACCAAGCAACAACACTTCCACGACTTCTACCATCACCACCACCACAACGTATTCCACCAACACCACACTTCTACCATCACCACCACTTCTACCACCAACTCCACCACACTTTTGCCACCACCACAGCCACCACCACAAATTATGCCAGCCCCCCACCCCCACCACACTACCACCACCACCACCACCACCACCACCGCTTCAACCACCACCACTTCTACCACCACCTCTCCTACCACCACTACCACTACCACTACCACCACCACCACCACCACTTCTACCATCACCCCAACCCCCACAACACTTATTCTATCACCACCACCACCACAACAACTTCTACTACCACCACCACTTCTACCACCACAGCCACTTATTCCACCACTTATACCACTTATACCACTACCACCACCACCACCACCACCACCACCACCACAACTTATACCACCACCACCACCACCAGAACATTCACCAGCCCCACCGCACTTATACCAAGACCACCATCACACTTGTACTACCACCACCATCCTACTTCTACCACCACCACCACCAACACTTCTCCCTTTCACCCACTCACCCACCCACTCTGCTTCTGTACACCCTGCTTTCGTGATGCTAATTTTACGCGTTGCTTACTCGCTTGTGGCACATTCAGGACTTGCTAGCTCCATGCCTGCTCTCCCTCATCTTCCGGAGGAAGTCGTGGAAGATCTGGTGTTGCGTGCCCTTTGTCTGGAGGCCCCAATGTGCGACATGTCCGCTGTATGCAGCATCTGGCATTCTATCGTGGTGCGCCATCTTGCCGAGGTGTTGATCCTCAGAGACAATGGCAACATGGTCAGTGTCCTCGGTCGTGCTCTGGAGCATAACAAGTTGGATGTGGCTCTTGATCTAGTTTCCAAGACTGGATCCTCGGAAGAGTCTGAAGCAGCTCTGGAGTTGGTGGCCCGGAGTGGGCAAGCAGACTTGGTGAGGTGTCTGCTGCATGCCCCACGGCATGCTGCCAAGGCTGACTCCCAAGGTGGACTGGCACTTCTGGCGGCTTCAGAGCATGGCCACAGTGAGGTAGTGCGGATGTTACTGGATACCCCACATCATGCTGCTCATGCTGACAGCCAAAATGGGCGTGCGCTTGTGCTAGCAGCACGTTATGGCCACAGTGAGGTATTGCGGATGCTGCTAGATGCACCACATCATGCTGCTCATGCTGACAGCCGAGATGGGCGCGCACTTTTGCATGCAGCATTTAATGGCCACAGTGAGGTAGTGTGGATGCTGCTGGATGCCCCAGATCATGCAGCCCATGCTGACTGCCAAGATGGGGAGGCACTTCTGAAAGCAGCATTCAATGGCCACAGTGAGGTAGTGCGCATGCTGCTGGATGCCCCAGATCATGCAGCCCATGCAGACTGCCAAGATGGGCGCGCGCTTATTCTAGCAGCACGTTATGGCCACAGTGAGGTATTGCGCATGCTGCTGGATGTCCCACAACATGATGCTCATGCTGACTGCCGATATGGGGAGGCACTTGTGCAAGCAGCATGGAATGGCCACAGTGAGGTATTGCGCATGCTGCTGGATGCACCAGAGCATGCTGCTCATGCTAACAGCCAAGGTGGGTGCGCGCTTGTGCTAGCAGCAGAGGAGGGCCACGGTGTTTTAGTGCGGATGCTGCTGGATGCCCCACTTCATGCTGCCAGAGCAGACTGCCTAGATGGACTGGCACTTGTGATGGCTTCAAGTCATGGCCATATTGAGGTAGTGTGGATGCTGCTGGATGCCCCACATCATGCTGCTCACGCAGACTGCCAATATGGGGAGGCACTTGTGAAAGCAGCATTTAATGGCCACAGTGAAGTAATGCGCATGCTGCTGGATGCCCCAGATCATGCAGCCCATGCAGACTGCCAAGATGGGCGCGCGCTTGTGCTAGCAGCAGATGAGGGCCACATCGAGGCAGTTCGCTTGTTGCTGGGTGCTCCACAGCATGCTGCTCATGCAGACTGCCAATATGGGGAGGCAATTGTGCAAGCATCATGTGATGGCCACAATGAAGTAGTGCGCATGCTGCAGGATGCCCTAGATCATGCTGTTCATGCTGACAGCCAAAATGGGGACATGATTGTGGGTGCAGCAGACGAGGGCCACAGCGAGGTAGTTAGCATGTTGCTGGGTGCTCCACAGCACGCTGCTCGTGCAGACTGCCAAAATGGGGAGATACTTGTGCAAGCAGCATTTAATGGCCACAATATGGTAGTGCGCATGCTGCTGGATGCCCCAGATCATGCTACTCATGCTTACAGCCAAAATGGGGACACGCTTGTGGGTGCAGTAGACGAGGGCCATAGCGAGGTAGTTAGCATGTTGCTGGGTGCTCCACTGCATACTGCTCATCATACCGACTGCCATGATGGACAAGATGACGCAGACTGCCAAGATGGGGAAGCACTTGTGAAAGCAGCATTTAATGGCCACAGTGAGGTAGTGCGCATGCTGCTGGATGCCCCAGATAATGCAGCCCTTGCAGACTGCCAAGATGGGTGCGCGTTTGGCAGACAAGGGCCATATTGAGGTAGTGCGCTTGTTGCTGGGTGCTCCACAGCATGCTGCCCGTGCTGACAGCAAATATGGGCTAGCGCTTGTGCTAGCCGCATCTAATGGCCACAGGGAGGTAGTGCGCATGCTGCTGGATGCCCCAGATCATGCTGCCCATGCTGACTGCAAAGATAGACAGGCACATGTGCTAGCAGCACAGGAGGGCCACAGTGAGGTAGTGCGGATGTTGTTGGGTGCTCCACGTCATGCATGCTGCTTATGCAGACTGAGATGATAGACGGGCACTTAATTATGCTAGAAGAATGCAATGGCCACAGTGAGATTTTGCGCATGTTGCTGGATGCCCCACATCATGTTGACTGCCGAGATGGAGACGCACTGATGGTCTTGAGTAATTCTTGGATGCAAGTGCGCCTAGAGGATGCCTGAAAGCAGGTTGCCCACCCCCTACCCTACCCCCACTCCCACCCCCACCACCCCCTCCCCCTCCCCAATCACCTCCACTTCCCCCACCCACCACGACCCCTACCCCACCACGACCCCTACCCCGATCACCCTCACGCACCACCACCACCCGCACCACCACTGCGTGCTGGAGATTTAAAAAAAAACGAATTAGAAGCAAGCCACAAGCGAATTAGAAGCACGCAAAATGAAGCTACAGGCAGGGTAGCAGCAGGCAAACTTAAGCTGCATGCAGGCTGATAACCTTAGACACCTAGACTTGTTCATTCATCCATGTGATATTTGTCCGACACCCTTCCTCGCTAGTAAATTAGGTAGCATGCATACCAACACTGTGGTGAAATCCCAATTGAAAATTTCCAGTCTACCTTGTACCTCAGTTTTACCAAAGTCTGGTGGTAGGGGGGGGCGAGCAAAATCTGTCTGAATTCAGAGCTTAGCTTGAACCTTGTTTGTCCTGAAGGTTGGGTGCAGGGTACTACTTCTTGCCAAATTGGTCAGTGTTTAAAGCACACAAACGGAAAATTGGTCAGCGATGTTTAGTGCAAAAAGCGCAAAAACTGTGCGCTGCGCCCACAGGGGGTTGAAAAAACTGCGCAAAACGCGCAGAGGGGCTCAAAAAAGCCCTGTAAGTAGTACCCTGGTTGGGTGTCCCACTTGAATAAATACATCAAGTGTGACCATGCCCAAAAGTGTGATATATCTGTGATCTGTGACAAGTGATCAGTAATCTGTGATCTGTGATCTCGCAGATATTTTTGGATTACATAAGAACACACACAAAGAACACCCAGCCACCCACCCAGCCACGAGTGTATCCCCCCCCCCCCCCCCCTCCTCCCCAATATATAAGATCATGTATACATATAAGATGGGATGTAGGGTTGTTCAGGACGCTGCGTCCTGCGTTGCAGACGCAATGTCGAAGGGTCCGTTGCGCCCTGACAGTGCTGTATAGTGTCCACCTGACCCCCCCCTCCCCCCTCCCCCACCCCACCCACCCTTCCTTCCACAGGACCCCTCCTCGGGCTTTGCAATGACAGTGCTGTATAGTGACGAAACGTGGGGAGGGTCTGTTGCGTTGCAGATGCAACCTTCAGTGGGTTGGTCGTGCCGCAGGACGCAGACTATGGGTTGGTTGTGGGTTGGTTGCGTCTCAGGACTCAGGCTATGAAATTGGTTGCGTCTCAGGACTTAGGCTGTAAAATTGGTTGCGACTCAAGATGTAGAGCTGGGGGTCCTCCTGAACAACCCTGATGGGATACACTTATTTTAGGGGGCTAAGTGTGACCTGCACCCCTGTCGAGGACTTTGCAGATTTTGCAGATTTCGTGGGCCAAATAAAGTAACTCCCCAGCACGGCAAAATTGTTATAAACCCGTGTAACATTAATCATCCATGTGCAAAATGCATGTTTCCTAAGAGACTCCCCTCCCCCCCCACCACCACCACACAAAAAAACAAAAAAAAACACAAAAAGTTATATGCAGCGTCGCAAGCGACGTTCAAAATTGGCGGAGAGTATTTGCGACGAAGCGACAAGTGGCAACGGAAGCGAGTTAGGTACAAGACCGTTGGCTGACATGTCAGGCTTCGTCTCGGTCAGACGGTCAAACGGACAAATGGTAACACTGGGGGCTCCCGCCCCCTTGAAGAGGTAGGGGGCTCCGCCAAAAAAGGAGAGATTGGCCTGGCTTGGCGCTAAAAAAGCTAGCAGGACGCTGTCCATGGAAGAGGCCTTAACTCAGGAAGCTACCAGGTAACCCATTTCCTGAACAGAACAAAAACTCTGTTGTTCCGTCGCAAATGTAGATTTGGGTTCATGAGAATCGATTTTGCATCTTGAAACGCAGGGTAAAAAATCAGAAAACGGTCACGCCTGGAGGTGTTAAGGGGACCCTCCCTTTCGCTGCAGCTGGGGAAAGTCACCATTGCAGACATAGTAAGTGCCACGCTCCAGGCCGTAGGGACTCCTCCATGCGACTTGTGGCAAGAATGCTGGTACAGGAGGCAAGAAACGCAGGGCAAGTCGCTCTAGCACTTTGGGCTACCCCTGGACTAGAAAATGCACACACAGGGCGGTCAAGCACTCGTGCAATTTGCCAAGCCCGCACATTAGCACATTGCATGGTCCAGCCCAAGCAAACTCAGGATGCAGTTCAGAATTGCATGCCACATGTGCATGCAAGATGCATGAGTCTAGCAAACACACCTCGTGAGAAACACCACACGCCTTGTTGCATGCTGCATCCCTCCATGCGACTCAAGGTTGCCCACAGGTGAAAGGAGCAGTCCGATCTCCACATCTAGGGGTGATACCTAGATCGGAGAATCAGTGGGTGCCCCCCCCACTCCAGCATACCAGACCAATCAGCATGAGCAGCTCCTTTTTAGCAGCTAGGAGAAGGTATTCGACGGCATTCGAATTAGGCCGGGAAAGCAGAATACGGCAGCAGGAAGCAGCCATCAGATAGAGCAGGTAACAAGTAACAGAACGCAGATATTCAGTTGCGAATTTGACGCTAGCGAAGATCGCGGATAGAAGATTAAGCATCGGGAATCGAAGATAGAGGAGCGAGGATAGAGTAGCGAAAAGCGAGGGATGGGCGGAACAACAATAAAAAGGCGATCATGAATTCATGAGCTGATCATGAGCATCTCCAAGGTTGTCGTGCCTCTGCATGGCTCCGAAACCAATCAAGGCAGGCAGTTGGTCGAATTAGCAGCAGCAAGCGAATTGAAGCTGCAAGCGGGTAAGCAGCAAGCCTTGTTACAAAGTCCTGCTTATTCTACCCTACCACAACCATGCAATCATTATTGTATACACGATTGTTTGGGGTTAACTTCATCAGTGCTTTTTATTTTTAAGCTCTTCCTAACAGTTGCTTGGGCAAGTCCCTTTAGCCTATTTGGCCTACCCCTGGACTGTAACATACATGCATACATACACATGAACAGTAAAAACATGTAACAAAGATTAAAGTTAATCTCCCGCAGCAACTATTTTTAGTTGTGAAAGGAATTTCACCCTAGGAGGTGGGTCACCCCACACAAACCAGCGACACCAATTTCAAATTCAATCTACCGGATCGACATGTCTAGGGCTGAGCCCTAAGGGCTCTGTGTTACAATGGTGCAAGTTATCAGTGCCAACGGGACGTACTCAACCGAAGATACGTTATTAAGACATCTGACTTTTCCGTGGCACTCCGAGTCGTCGTAAATCACAGCAGTCCTGCAACCGACCCAGCCCCCGGCTAGTAGCACCACCCCCTGGCCCAACTCGCCCAAGGAGTCACCGATGGGCTCGATCAGTACGATACTCGCACCTTCGCTCGGAGGGAAACCTCATGTCCAGCCTACTAATTAACTTGTCGCTCACAACTGTAACTCCGCCAGATGCTGAACCTGCAAGCCGTCTGTAAATTACTTGGGATCACAACAATGTCCAACCTTGCCCAGATGCGCAACTGCCAGCATGTAAATTACTTGTGATCAACAATGTCAACTTCGCCAGATGCTGAACCTGCCAGCATGTAAATTACTTGTGATCAAAAATGTCAACTCCGCCAGATGCTGAACCTGCAAGCCTGTAAATTACTTGTGATCAACAATGTCAACTTCGCCAGATGCTGAACCTGCCAGCATGTAAATTACTTGTGATCAACAATGTCAACTTCGCCAGATGCTGAACCTGCCAGCATGTAAATTACTTGTGATCAACAATGTCAACTTCGCCAGATGCTGAACCTGCCAGCATGTAAATTACTTTGATCAACAATGTCACTTCGCCAGAGCTGCTGAACCTGCCAGCATGTAAATTACTTGTGATCAACAATGTCAAATCGCAGATGCTGAACCTGCCAGCCTGGTAAATTACTTGTGAATCAACAATGTCAACTTCGCCAGATGCTGAAACCTGCCAGCATGTAAATTACTTGTGATCAACAATGTCAACTTCGCCAAATGCTGAACCTGCCAGCATGTAAATTACTTGTGATCAACAATGTCAACTTCGCCACATGCTGAACCTGCCAGCGTATGAATAATTTGTGATCACAAATGGCAAGGGGCCTACTTTACACCCAAGCGTCAGCTTCCGGTGCTCAGCAGTGGGGTTTAGTAGGGTTCACACATTAATACCAATAAATCATGTTAACTGGCTCACAAGGGGTAGGGGACCTAGTTCTATCTTAAGAACGACTATTATATAGGGGGCGACCTATTGTAGGTGTAACGGAACTGAGTAATATTGAAAAGACAATAGAGCCATCGCATCTCTGGATTCCCCCAAGTCATGAATACAATAGAACATCGCATCTCTGGATCCCCCCAAGTCATGAATACAGTAGAACATCGCATCTCTGGATTCTCCCAAGTCAAAGGGAAGGTCAGCAGCCCAAGTCAAAGGGAGGTCAGCAGCCCAGGTCAAAGGGAGCTCATCACCATTCACATAGGAAGCTCCTTGTGGGAGTCACTAGATGTAGTCGGTTATCTCCAACATGCTTTGAAGGACACCAAACATGGGCTCCGAATAAAATAAATGAAATGAAATCTTCCAGAGGTGTGGCAAAAGGATCACTATTTGTCTTGGCTAAAATGACCGGTGTTGAATCATCGATCTGAATCAACATAAAAAGGAGGGAGGCACAGGAAGCTGGCCCTGCATCCACATTCAGTTAATATGCAGGGTTTCAGTTAGCCTATACCAGAACACCCACAGAGCGCGTAATGAGTGATGAGTGGTGAGGCTGTTGGGAGACTCTTTGAGCATTGTGGATGCATTTTTTAGGAAATATCACCACAGCAGCTGGCTGCAGCCTAAATCTTTCACCTAGCTAGGGACCACAAGGCCATAGCAACACAAGTATGTCAGCAGCCACTTCTGGCTACTTGAGCCATGGTCTAAGCATCGCAGCTGCGACCTGGTGTTCCTCACCCCATTCACCACCCCCACACCCCACACCCAACCACCCCACCCACAACCCATTCACCCCCACCCAACCACACAGGTGATCACTTTGGACCAGGACCTTTACACTCAACGAAGCGTGTTGGGTCAGCCGCAGGAGCCGCTGGCGTGCTGTGCTGTGTCGCCACCCACACCCACCCACACCCTACTCACCCACACCCCATTCAACCACCCCCAACCACCCACACAGGTAATCACTTTGGACTAGGGCCTTCACACTCAGTGGAGCGTGTTGGGTCAGCCGCAGGAGTGCTGTGCTGTGTCGCCACCCACACCCTATTCACACACACCCCATTCACCCCCACCCACACAGGTGATCACTTGGGACCAGGGCCTTCACACTCGGTGGAGCGTGTTGGGTCAGCTGCAGGAGTCCACCCAAAAGCTACTCGAGGGCAAGGCTTGTGCTACATGCCATGTGCATGCCATGCCTTTTGATTTTATTGCGGCTTTTATTGAACGTACTACTTGTAGCACAAGTGCTACTTTACATACCGGTACCTTGGTGTCTTGCGAGTGCTACGTTAGAGCCACTGGGTCTTGCCTAACCCAATCAATGTAGGCTATTATTGAAGATGCTACTAGTAGCAGAAGTGGTCCTTATCGTACCAGTACCTTGGTGTTTTACGGGTGCTACGTTCAAACTAACCCTCGTGTGCTTGCACCAGCACACCTCGAATGTAATCTTCTCGTCATATCTACAGGTGCGGTTTAGTGTTCTGGACCAAGGACAGAGAAAGCACTGCTTTTCTTTTTGGCTACGAGCAGCAGCTTCTAGGCAGCTTCCCTGGCTGGCTAATCAGCCAGACCTAAAGCAAACTAGTGCACCTTGAAGCTGAAGTAATCAGCTTTCTAGCAATACTGAATGTGTGAGGCTTAGACGCTACAACATACATTTGAATAGGAATTTGAATCAGATGTCCGGTGGTATACTACCGATCATAACATAACGTGATCCCCCTCAGGGCGTTACCCAGAGGTTCCCTCGCAAGGGTTTCAACTTAAAACTAAGACTCCGTGGCAGTGACAACCTCAGTCAGCCGGGACTCCACGACAAACATGGTGAGCAGTGCTGGCTGGTTCAGGGAGCTGCTTAGGAGCTGCTGCTAGTAGCCAAAAAGAAAAACAGTGAAGGAAACGAGGTACCTAGAAGCTGTTAAGCGTAGCCCCCAAAACAGAAACAGTGGTTGATCTCTACACCTTCAAGATCTACATTTTCTCAAGCTCTGCTCGGTACTCGTCAGGGATACTATAACCTGAAGCTCCTTCAACTTGCGTGCCTTAATGTGCGGGGAAACGAGGTTCCTAGAAGCTGTTAAGCATAGCCCCCAAAACAGAAACAGTGGTAGATCTCACCACCTTCAAGATCTTCATCTTCTCAAGCTCTGTTTGGTACTTCCCTGTGGTGGCCTGCACCTTGTTCAGGGTGTTAAACAGGTTTTCTGGGTGTTAAACACCTGTTCATGTACAATATTGGTATCCCTGACAAGCCTTACGGCAGCCTGTGCTTGTGGTTGACCTCACCACCTTCAAGATCTTCATCTTATGAAGCTCTGTCGGTACTTCCCTGCAGTGGCCTGCACCCTGTTCAGGTTGTTAAACAGGTGTTCAGGCTGTTGAAGAGGTGTTCAGGGTGTTCAACACCTGTTCATGTACATCATTGGCCGATCTCTACACTTTCAAGATCTTCATCTTCGCTAGCTCTGTTCGGTACTTGTCAGGAATACCAATATCCTGAAGCTCCTTCAACTTGCGTGCCTTGATGTCAACCAGCCTCTGCCTCTCCCTCTCTGCCTCGCTGCGCATTCGGTTACCCTCCTCAACGAATTCCTGTAACACATAGATTGGTACATGATAGTCAGTAACACATATTATGTATGCATATATGTATGTATGTATGTATGTATGTATGTATGTATGTATGCATGTATGTATGCATGTATGCATGTATATATGTGTGTGTGTATGTACATATCTTTATAACCCCACTGGTCACTGTCTTGGGCACATTCCCAACGACAGACTAACCTCTCTCAAACAAAACTATGACCACTTCAAAAATCACCACCCTACCAAATGGAACCAACTGACCCAAGGAGACACATACCACACTGACTTAGCTGCCCTCTTCACCAGATACAGAGCTGCTCCTGCTGCTACCAACACTCTTTCTCCTTTTCTCTACCACTCTTTCTCCTTTTCTCTACCAAGCAGCAGCTGCTCTGGGCATTACTCACCATCGTACTTCTAACCCCCTTAGCTACGACCAAAGCCTCACCAGCTTCTCTTCTACCAGCCCTGCTGATCAGCTCTTTGGCTCCAACCAAGACCCCTTTCTTACCATCTGGACTGGGGGCTCACTGGTGGACATTCCTAACTCCACGACACAAGCACACCAAGCTCTAAGGTGGGCCCTAGCCAGTGCTGACCATGCTGAAAATACTCTCAGCCCTACCTGCACCCTGATGCTCCTCCCTGACGACCTTGCTGCCCCTTACAAAACCCTCCTCCACCACTCCTGGATTCACTATATTGACTCCAGACCGCAGTCTGAATTTTATACTACCTCTGAAATTTGGCTTGGCAGCAAATCTCACACTCCACCCTCCACCCACAAACTACACCTCATCCTTATATGCAACCCCCACAGCCAAGATACCTATTTTCCTAAACTCCCAGATTTTATTGACCAATGGACATACTACATGCAAAGCCTCTCCTCATCCTGGGAGCCCTCTACTATCACTCCACCTCCCACTCTTACCTTCTCTGACATTGTCATTACTTACCCCCGGAAACTCAAATCTCTTGCCAAAAATCCTTGGCAAACTCCACTCCACCAACACCCTCCTCCCTCTCTTCTTACCACTACTCACCCTTGTCTTCACCTAGCTACCCCCTCCTCAGGCCTCCAGGTCTACACAGATGGTAGCCTAATAAAAGGTAAACCAGGGCACCCTAGTAAAATAGGTGCTGCAGTATATGTCCCGGCTGCAGGACAAAGCTACACCATCAACCCTGGGGGAATAGGGGCCACCAAAACTAACAACAGGGCAGAACTGGTAGCCATCCACCAAGCCCTTCTCTACATTGACTACGACAAATCCCTTACACTCCATACAGACAGCCTCTGCTCTCTTCAACTTATTAAAAAAAGGATTCATGACCCTACCACAACCCGTTCCATTCATACTGAACTTCTGCAATCAATTCAAAAACACCTCATTCAACGCATCCTGCATGGCTCACACACCACTCTTTGTAAAGTCCGTTCCCACACAGGTATCCTTGGAAATGACAGGGCAGACATTCTGGCACGCAAGGCAGCTGAGCACCCTGCCTCCACCAATTTTACTGACAACACTGGGGAAATCCCCCGCCACAATGTCTACTGGCCCACAGTTCAACCTCCTCGCACACCCATGGGAGATATTCCCCCACGCATCCTAGCACCTAACCTTACACAAGGTATCACCTCTAACCTGCCCACTAGCTGCCACCTTGGCCAACACCCTCTTAAAGGGATTTATGCAACCACCTGGGCTGATAACAATCCCCACCAAATTCCTCATGCAAGTAACAAATTTTTGACCTCAACCCTTATCCAACATAAAACTAAATTCCACATCCTTAAAGCCCGCTGGGGTAGACTGTGGAACCGTAAACTTGCATTCCGCTGGAAACTCCCTTATATTACAAGCACTCACCCACCCACGAACTCCCTATGCCCCATTTGCCACACCTGTGAGGACGGAGCGGGCCACATCCTGGCGGGCTGCACACACCGGACTTTCAAGGGGCTCTATATCAAGAGACATGACGCCGCAGTGCGACTCATCCACAAGGCCATTTGCACCGGAGCCCTGGGATCCCGCAGAATGATCATGGACGCTGGCAAGGAAGAGGACCTCCCCAGGGGGGTCCTGGGCAAACGTCTCCCTGACTGGTTACGCCCCTCCACTATTACTGTAGCGGACTGGAAGAGAATGAGACCTGATCTTGCCGTCCTACCTGACATAGACTCTCCTACCTGTATGTCTGATAAAGAACTCTGGGTTCTTGAGCTTGGATACTGCTCTGATACCAACCATGCTACTAAGTTTATCACTAAACACGCCCAGCATGTTGAATTAGTAAATGGCCTTAGATCGGCTGGATACCTCGTTCACTATGAAGTTATCACCGTTGGAACAACTGGTACTATTCCAACCTCTTTTTTGACTTCTATGACCACTCTTGGACTTCAGAGATCATGTGCCCTCAAACTGGCGGACACAGTCCACTCCCACACCATCACTAGCTTTCAGAGTATTTTACAGTGCAGACGTTTTATGGAAGCACACCCCGGGTCGATACCCGGGGACTAGCACACAGACCGTCCCCCCTCTCAGGTTTTGTCTTGCCAGCTGCATTGTGTCGGTGCTTCCCAACCGGGGTGAAAAACCCCCGTATTAAGCTGCACTGGCATGATGTGGCTACGGTGCCTGCCGGTCAGGCATCGGTGGTAATTCTTTTTACTGAGATGGCCCTACGGTGACTATAGCTAGCTCCGGCTTCCGCTATGGTGTCCTTAACTTCACGTCCTGTGAGTAACGGTTCTACACGGATGTAACAATTTCAATTTCAATTTTAATTTCAATTTCAATGTGTGTTTATGTATGTATGTATGTATGTATGTATGTATGTATGTATGTGTGTATGTATGTATGTATGCATGCATGCATGTATGTATGTATGTATGTATGTATGTATGTATGTATGTATGTATGTATGCATGCATGTTAAAGTCCAGGGGCAGGCCAAATAGGCTAAAGGGACTTGCCCAACCGTGACAGGGCTAAAAAGAAAAGGCATAGATGGACTGAAGCCCAAACAATCGTTTTACCAACAGGGGCCCTGAGTGCGTGCTACAGTGCTACAGTGGGTTGTTCAGGGGTAATTCAGAATCTAGGTTTCATGAGCATAACAATACGTTCCATGTCAAAAAACTGAATTTACTGAGCCCAAAACTACGATTGCCCAGCCCCTCCAAATTGCGTGTTTGAAACGTGACGCGTACCGTTTTGAACAACGCTGGTGGTTCAGGTATTTTTAGTACAGGTCCTGACTTAGAGGGGGAACTGTACTAACCTGTAGACTGTAAGTTAGGTCCTGCTTGTAGGTAAGGGAGAAGCGACAGTTGTGTGGCATGAGCAGATGCATGTTATAGGGTACTGCTCACAGTGTTAGTCCTGCCTATCCAAACGCATGCTGTAGTGAGTGAGACCTACTTTCTGGACATGGAAGGTTAGCAGGACCACCACAAGCAGGTAGGGGGAAGCTAGTCCGGGGGTGACCGGTTAGGGGTTTAGGGAGTTTAGGGGTTTAGGGGGTGTAGGGGTTAAGGCTTTAGGGGTTTAGGGTTAACCAGTCACCCCCGGACTAGCTTCCCCCTACCTGCTTGTGATGGTCCTGCTAACCTTCCATGTCCAGAAACTAGGTCTTGCTCACTACAGCATGCGTTTGGATAGGCAGGACTAACACTGTGAGCAGTACCCTATAACATGCATCTGCTCATACTACACACCTGTCGCTTCTTCTTCTTCTTCCTCTTCTTCTTCTCCTCAATTTCAATATCTGAGAACCGGCTCAGCCACTACAACATACATTCGGACAGGCAGGACTAACATGGTGAGCAGTGCCCTATTACATGCATCAGCTCATGCCACACAACTGTCGCTTCTTCTTCTTCTTCTTCTTCTTCTTCTTCTCCTCCTCCTCCTGCTCCATTTCTATCTGTGAGAACCGGCCCAACCAATACAACATACATTCGAATAGGCAGGACAGACATTGCGAGCAGTGCCCTATAACATGCATCTGCACATGTAACACACCTGTCGCTTCTTCTTCTTCTTCTTCTTCTTTTTCTCCTCCTCCATTTCAATCTGTGAGAACCGGCTCAGCCACTACAACATACATTTGAACAGGCAAGATAAACACTGCGAGCAGTGCCCTATTACATGAATCCACTCATGCCACACACCTGCCGTTTCTTCTTCTTCTTCTCCTCCTCCATTCCAATCTGTGCCTGGAGGTCTTGCTTGTAGTGATTGTTTACCTCAACTTTCTGAATACTGCTGATCATGTCCTCCTGCTCCTTGGTCCTGTTCACGGCCAGCACACGCACAAACTGGTCGTACTCCACCTTAGCCATGCTCGCCCTCTGCGTGAGAGCCGCATGCTTCTGCGCCTCGCGAGCCTCCATGAGCTCACTTTGCATTGCCACCTGGTCATATGATGTATTTAAACAATTTCAGAAAAACATTGGCGATGCTCGCCCTCTGTGTGAGGGTATTCAAACAATTTCAGAAAATCTTGGCCATGCTCGCCCTCTGCGTGAGAGCTGCATGCTTCTGCGCCTCGTGAACGTCCATCACCTCACTTTGCATTGCCACCTAGCCATATGATGTATTTAAACGATTTCAGAAAAACATTGGCGATGCTCGCCCTCTGTATGAGTGTATTTTAACAATTTCAACAAAGTATTGGCCATGCTCGCCCTCTGTGTGAGAGCTGCATGCTTTTGCACCTCGCGAGCCTCCATGGGCTCACTTTGCATTGCCACCTGGTCATACGATGTATTTAAACAATTTCAGAAAAACATTGGCGATGCTCGCCCTCTGTATGAGTGTATTTAAACAATTTCAACAAAGTATTGGCCGTGCTCGCCCTCTGCGTGAGAGCTGCATGCTTCTGCGCCTCGCGAGCCTCCATGAGCTCACTTTGCATTGCCACCTGGTCATATGATGTATGTAAACGATTTCAGAAAAACATTGGCGACGCTCGCCCTCTATTTAAGGGTATTTCAACAATTTCAGAAACATCTTGGCCATGCCCGCCCTCTGTGAGAGTATTTTAACAATTTCAGGAAAACCTTGGCCATGCCCGCCCTCTGTGTGATCAATGCATCAACTCACTATGCAGCGCCACCTACCCACATTATGTACTTCAACAATTTCATGAGATGGGGAATATGTGTGAATTTGTGAGAATTTGTATGCGCATATATGGTCCCTTGGATATTTTGTGACCTTGCATAGGCTTGTACTTCATGTGCGGAGATGTTTTGATGTATTTATATTCATTTGCGGAGATGTTTTGATATATTTATATTCATTTGCGGAGATGTCTTGATATATTTATATTCAGCGATATTTTGTGACATTGTACATCCCAAAACCTCCTCAGTCTTATAATTCATGTGCGGAGATGTTTTGATGGTTACATTTGAAAATGCGAAATTTTAAAAAGTTGTAATTTGTGCCCAGCTCATTATAGGGAATTGCCCAAGGGGGAGGAAAGAGGGTTCTATGCCTCGCGACACTTACTATGTCACCATGGCAGACATAGTAAGTGTCACCCTCTAGGCGGTAGGGACTCCAGACGCTAGACTGTATAACATACACACCTGGCGTTCCTGGCCGGCTTTCTCCTTAGCACGCCACTCCCTCTCCTTTGCCTCCTGGTGCCGCCGTGCCAGCAGCTCATCTAACTCCGCTTGCTTGTCATTTGATTTCTCTTGGAGGGCTCTCATACGCGCGGTTTCTATATCTTTCTCGTGAGCAATGCGCTCTTTCTCAGCTTGCGCTTTTTGCTCTCGCAACATCTTGGCCATAACGTATTCCTGGACCTTCTGGTCCTCATCCTTCTCACGAAGCTGGAGTGGGTAAAAATAGGGCACGAGGGATGGGTTAATATAGGGCACAGGGGGGTGGGCTAATACAGGGCACGTGGGTGGTATAATCCAGGGCATGGGGGTCAGGAGTAGGGCTGGACAGATGTATGGATAGAAGGGGATGGATAGGCGGATGGATGAAGAAATATTAAGATGGAGGGATAGAGAGGTAGGTGGATGCATGGATGAACTGCCTGCGCTTTTTGCTCTCTAAACATCTTGGCCATTACATATTCCAGGACCTTCTGGTCCTCATCCCTCTCACAAAGCTGGGGTGGGTAAAAGTAGGGCGCGGGGGGTGGGTTAAAATAGGGCACAGGAGGTGGGTAAAAATAGGGCGCAGGGGTCGGTTAAAATAGGGCACATGGGGGTGGGCTAATACAGGGCATGGGGGCCAGGAGCAAGGCTGGGCTGATGGGTGGATGGATGGGGATGGATGGGAATGGATGGATAGGCAGACAGATGAAGAGATATTGAGGATAGAACGGAGAGTAGAGAGAAGAGAGAGAGAGGGCGAGGAGAGAGAGAGAAGAGAGGAGAGAGAGAAGAGAGAGAGAGAGAGATAATAGCGCGATATCATCTAGCTATAGATTCATATAGATCGCGATCGAGTCGGACGATCTATATAAGCGCGAGCGCTCATCTAGACGATGGGATCAGCGATCTCCGCTCGATAGCTATACCGAGCCCATAGAGACGCTAAGCGAGATCGAGATCAGCCACAGATACTCGATCTCGTCTCTCTCTCGCTCTCTACTCTCTCTCTCCTCCTCCTCTCTCAGCATCTCCCGACTCCTCTCAGCTCGCCTCCAAGCTACTCTCTTCCCTCTCTTTCCCCTCCATGCTTCAGCTCCGCCTTCTTTTTCCACTTTTGTTGCATTTTTTCAATTTTTCCCCTTCCTCCTCTCTTTCCTGTGAATCTGCTTCGCATTTGCAGTCGCCACTTCTTCTACCATCTGCTTTCAATTTTGAACCTAAATCTCTTTCCAGTGAATCTGCACCGCATTTGCAGTAACCACCTCTTTTTCAGCGTTTCAATGTTTTACTTCATCATCTCTTTCCTGTGAATCTGCTTCGCATTCGCAGTTGCCACTTCTTCCATCATCTGCTTTCAATTTTGAACCTAAATCATTTCTTTCCTTTGAACCTGCACCGCATTTGCATTTGCCACCTCTTTTTTAGTGTTACAATTTTTTACCTTCATCATCTCCTTCCTATGAATCTGCTCCGCATTTGCAGTCGCCACTTCTTCCATCATCTGCTTTCCTCGGATCTTCTTCTCAATTTGCTCTTGGAGCTCTTCCTCCTTCTGCCGCTCTATCTCCCTCAACATGGCGATGCGCTCCTGGTCCCGAAGCTCTTCTTGCCTGCAACATTGGGATTGATGTGGGAGCAGTTCATTGATGCTTTCCTCGGATCTTCGTCTCAATCTGCTATTGGAGCTCTTCCTCCTTCTGCCGCCCAATCTCCCTCAACATGGCGATGCGCTCC
>JACBWV010000626.1:11065481-11085229 GCA_013435795.1 Chlamydomonas sp. ICE-L
GGTACGTGCATGAGCGCATGTACCAAGTCGCATGAGGGAACTTACCCTCCAGAGCGTCCCTTGTTGGTCATGGTTGTGGAATTTCGTCCCAAGCCTTGTTTTGTGTCAAACCTACGAGGAGGCGAGAGTTGTCAGAGACATGTGTACAGTAAGCGAAGACGAACTAGAAACATACCTGCGATTGGCTACTGCTCTAACTAGGCCTTAATTTCGATTACGAGGATGCGTGCAGCGATGGTGGTTGCCAGGTCTGATGTAAATAAGCTAATTCGGCCTTCAACAACTCCAGTTTGAATTCGAAGGGGATACACGCTACCCAGAATAATTGTAGAAAGGATTATATATACGAGCATGATTGCTCGCAGCGCAGAGCTTAGCCAAAGATCTAGACCACGCCACTGCCAGGCTGTATGGCGGTACGTCTAGTACCGCTCTTCGACTCGACTCGACTCGACTCGAGCTGCGAGAAGCTTGTAATCTGGAGTAGCGGGACAAGGTCTTACTGAACTCCATACGACGAGGCTAGCGCCAACATTCGAAATTCTCCTTCGCTTGTACATTGAGCAGGATCCATGGGAGCTTGCCTGAGCTGCTGCTGCCCTGACAGGGAGGGGAAATATTCCACGTTCTCGTAAGTACCTAACTGCTTCCCCCGTTGCTCGTCTGTTCCAAGGAAACCCTATTTGTCGAAGAAACCCCAGACCCACTGCATGTAACAGCAGCAGAAGGCCCCATCTCTGTGAGGTGTCCTGGTTGTTTATTCCACAGCCCTGTGTCTTTACCTCAACACACCCTGTTTGCAACAAGAATCTAGATCCTACACACACTGTATGCATGTTCCAGTTGACCGGGATATCTCCTCAAACCTAGTGATTGAATTGTGTACTCAACAGTGTGGCGCAGTTATGTTCACTAATGCTACCCTTGTCCACTCCCCCTGCAAACGGTGAGCAGCTTGGAGGCTGATATACTGTGTAATCAAACCAAAACTAGGCCCAAGCACTCACTCCTACACGCCACTTTTGTGGAAAAGGCTACCCCATTTCTGCATTTTACACATAACAAGTCTTCTTCTTGTTTGCCTGTAATAATACATGTAAACCGTTATTCTCCATATCATTTGCTTGAAGCAGGGTTTTTGGAGGCACCCCTCCAGACACACCTGAAGACAGGGAAGCACGTGCCAATGCTGCAGATCGTGTAAGTCAAGAGAAGTGTTGAATTGGTGTGTGTGTGTGGGGGGGGGGGGGAGGAGGGCAACTACAGGTGGGGGGGTCATTCATTAGCGTTAGGATTTGGTGTGTGTGTGTGTGTGTGTGTGTGTGTGTGTGGGGGGGGGGGGGGGGGGGGGGGGCAACTACAGGGCAACTGAATTTATAAAGCAAGTTTTTGTGTTTGCATCGTTTTCATTATCATTCCACATGCGTGAGCTTCATCGCTTCTTATTGGGTTTCAGACTCTAAAGTATCTGCTGCCACTGCCGCACATGCCAGGGCTTTTCTGTTTGGCTTTTAAAGCAGCTTCTAGGCAGCTCCCCGATAGTGCCACTGCACTACACCCCAATAATTCAGCTGTTCTGGACACCTGATTGTGTCAGCTTCAAGGTGCACTAGGCAACTTTCAGTTAGACTGAATAGCCTGCCAGGAGAGCTGCCTAGAAGCTTATGCTTTTTGTCAAAAAACATAACCATGCTCCTGACCCCTTCCCCTGCTGCCTCGTGTTGCTTCTGGGTTGAGTCAAGCTTGTTTCAATCTGCATATGTTCCAGACCAAAGGTCCATATTCAAAACTTACAGAAAGATGGGAATAAAAACAGTACCCCATCTGCATGTGGTCCATCCTCTGCCCTCTCCTTCCACACCCTAGGCGCGTGTCGCAAGCGAATAATTAAGAAACTTGGTCTGCAGACTGCGAGAGAGGGTGAGGAGCAGGTCCCTCGCAAGGAGGGAGGATATCCCCATGTGGCAGTGCCACCCCCAGGCAGTCGGTGTGTGGCTATGGAACTGCCGCACACACCACATACTTCCTTCTTTTTCAGATATTTTTCAGTTGCCGCACCACTTCCTGTGTATTATAGCCATTCAGCGGATCATTTGGGAATAATTTTTCAAAACAGGTCGTAGCTCATAGTTCGTAGCTCGAACCTCTGATTCGGACTCAACTTTTGAGAATTCTGAAGATTCTGGGAGCATTGTCGTAAATTGGGCCTGGAAAATTCGAGGTACAAAGTACGACCTACAACTGTCTATTCCAAGTCATTCGCTGAATTGCAATTCAGGGGATGAACAGGACAAACATTTCGTACTTCGTCGAGAATTGTCGACAATTCCAGGCTAAATTGTCAAGAATTCTCGGATTTCCAGGCCAAAATTATCAACAAAGTACGAAGTAAAAGTTCTCGCGGAAACGTTTTGTCCAGTTTATCCCCTGCATTGCTATAATCACTTATGTCACCACTGCTGAGTATGTTGGTTCTGGCTTCAATCAAGCTTTTTCAACATGTTATATAGCTTAAATGTTAGACTTTTCTTGAGATGTATATTTCTGATTAGTTTAGCCCAACCCATGCGTCGCCTGCTGTAGCGACAGAACGGCGACGCATTGCACAAAAAACAAGTCCTAGGCGCAATGCAAGCGACGCAGAAAATTGGCAGAGAGTGCGGGCTCTCTGAGCGGCAGGTGGCAACGGAATCGAGTGCAGCGGACCGAAGCCAGGGTTTACGAAACAGTTACGGACAGGGTTAATTTTTTCTTGCTTCTTGTGGACAGACGAACAACGTGGTGACCCTGGGGGCTCCCGCCCCCCAGGAGGGGGGGCTCCGACAAAAATAGTGGTCACCACTGCTGATTATGTTGTAACTCACTACCTCTTCCTCATTTTGAAATTGTGCAGGCAGCAGCAAGGCAGTCGCAGTTTGAAAATAGTGCCGTGGGCAAGGCAGCATATAGAGGCGTAGCTGAAGCAAAGAGGCCTGTGGCAAACCCAGGTCAGCAAGGAGGTGTCAGTGCATCTGACTGGCAAAACTAATTGCATGACTTCGTTATAAGCAGGCCAGTGAGTCGACCCAAGGCAACGCACTGTCCAGGGAAGTTTTGCAGGGATACTCTGGTGTGCTCCAAGATCTGCATCATGAGACGCAACCGGTTCGGAATCTGCATCTGCAACGCAGCGGACCACCAAAAACCTGTGTCTGCGTCGCACCCAGATCATCTCAGAGATGCAACTGACCCTCCAAAATATGTGTCCGTGAGCAGCACAGAGCAGAGCAGCGCAGAGCAGGGCAGCGCTGAGCGGAGCAGCACAGAGCAGAGCGGCGCAGAGCAGAGCAGCGCAGAGCAGCGCAGAGCAGCGCAGAGCAGCGCAGAGCAGCGCAGAGCAGCGCAGAGCAGCGCAGAGCAGCGCAGAGCAGCGCAGAGCAGCGCAGAGCAGCGCAGAGCAGCGCAGAGCAGCGCAGAGCAGAGCAGAGCAGCGCAGAGCAGAGCAGCGCAGAGCAGAGCAGCGCAGAGCAGAGCAGCGCAGCGCAGAGCAGAGCAGCGCAGAGCAGAGCAGCGCAGAGCAGAGCAGAGCAGCGCAGAGCAGAGCAGCGCAGAGCAGAGCAGCGCAGAGCAGAGCAGCGCAGAGCAGAGCAGCGCAGAGCAGAGCAGCACAGAGCAGAGCAGCGCAGAGCAGAGCAGCGCAGAGCAGAGCAGCGCAGAGCAGAGCAGCGCAGAGCAGAGCAGCGCAGAGCAGAGCAGCGCAGAGCAGCGTCTAGAACAACCCTGGTGTTTGGTGCATCTCGCCGGATTATCGTGGTTGAACTCACTGGGCTGTTTTGGGTCAACTAAGTGGCCTGCTTCCAACAATACAGTTCCTGAAGTAATGAGAACGCCTGGTGGTATTAAGGGAGCCTCGTCTTACAGCGGTTCAGAACGGGCTGCTACTTGACCTTGGCAAACCTACCGTGGCGGGTATACAGTTCCTACTTATGTAGGAATTTCTCTGCCTTTCTTTCTGAATCCCTGGTGGGTGTATGTGCTGTTGTGTGTATTGAAATTGAAATTGTGTGTATGCGCTGTTGTGTGTATGCGCTGTTTGAAATTTGTGTATGCGCTGTTGTGTGTATTGAAATTGAAATTGTTACATCCGTGTAGAACCGTTACTCACTGGACGTGACTACGTTGTGTGTACGTAGGCTCACTTCCTGGGGTGAAGTTCCTTTCAATCAACACAAACATGAATGCTTCTTAGGATGCTCTCCTCCGGAATGTGAATCACTGTTTCATGACTGGGCTACGCGTAGCAGCTTCTAGGCAGCTCCTTTTCCCCCACCTTAGGCCAAACCTGAAGCGTGTCTGAAACTTGACATCACGGGCATTTCAATGCAACTGAAAGCTTTGGGCTAAACCCAGTGGCTAGCTTTTGGAGCTGGCTGAAAGCTGCCATGCGTAGCCAAAAAGTTAAACAGTGGTATTAGCGGGATGAGACAAGACAGGCCCACACCCAGCCCACACCATATTATTCGGGATGGTCTGCTGGTGAGATTGCGTTCAACGTTAGTCCACTTCACTGTATTTAATTCCATATATTTACGTATAATAGTACCGTATTAATATAATCATTGAATTAAATTATCCTGTAGCACGAACTCAGGTCCCCCGCCGGTAATTGATTGTTTGGGGTTCAGTTCATCAGTGCTTTTTCGTTAAGCCCCTCCTGTCATGGTTGGGCAAGTCTCTTTAGCCTATTTGGCCTACCCCTAGACTGTAACAACACCAACAACGACGACGACGACTACTGTTGACGAACACTGCTCCTAGTGTACGACACATCTCCCAGTATAGTTGAAAATAGACAAGGCCCAGCCACAAGAGAAAACTATCTGGCTAACCCTGAACTGTAAGTCTGTAACGCTAGACCCCCTGGACCAGAAGCTGGGCCCTTGCCTGGGACTGAAAAGGCGCGAACAATCCGAGCAATCCGCACCTCAGCACTGTCAGCAGCAGCAGTGCTTTTATTTTTCATTTTCTTAGCATCTTCTACCCAGCTCCCTCAGTCACTCAGTCAGCCACTGTGATGTTCTCATACATTTCGGCAGTTCTGAACATCTGGTTGTGGCAGCTTCAAGGTGTACCAAGTTGCGCCCGCTTTGGCTGAATACTCTTTCAGGGATGCTGTCTAGAAGCTCCTGCAAGTAGCTGAAAATAAAGGCTATGTTCAACAGAAGTGGACAAGAGGCAGTATGGCCTAAAGCCCCCCACCAAGCATCAGGCCATGGTGGCATTACATGTATAAATACATAAATGAATTAATTACGCCTTGTGAGGAGGCGTGAAGTTCAGGGGGCCACTCGCTTTCGCTTGTGCGAACCACCAAAAACAAAATAACACAAAAAGACACACATCCACACACACACAACTTGCTTTCTGAGGTGACTCCAGCCGGAAACAAGTTCGAATTTCTAGAGTACCATTTCCAAATTCCAACTGGTGCACCACCAACAGGGTAGTGTTGGCAGGATACTATGTATCAAGAGGTACACCAACAACAGTTCAGCGTTTTCAGTACATGACGTGTTACTTGGTAAGCCACCAACAAGTTGGCTTTTGCAGTATAGCAATGCAGCATGGAATAAGCGGTACTACACCTCCAAGTTAATATAGTTTGCATTACATGACGTCAAACTTGGTATTCCACCAACATTTCATTGCTTGCAGTATACTGGTCGCATTCAAAACCTTTTTGATGCAACCCAGCAAAGACCAAATAGCATCCACTGATATTCATATGGGGCATTTTTTGAAGTTGTGAAAGCAATTTAGCCTAAGGAGGTGGGTCTCCAGTCACAAGACAGCGACACCAGGGATGCTGGTTTTATGAAGCGCGTCCATGGAGTAAAGCGATCTGTCCCTTTACGCATTGCCTTGAAAGAAACAGGTCAGTTCCCAATTCACTACCGTATTACTGGCGTTAATCAGTGATTCAATGCTGGAAATACACTGTGAAATACTGTGATGGTAACCATGGAATGCTGCCATTTCTGACCTCAATATGTTAAGACTGTTGAAGCAAGGATGTAAAAGATGTCCTAGAGATTCTGTACTCCTTGGAAGATTCCTAGGATGAATCTCCTGCCACCAATTTGCATGGAGGTTTAGGAGTTTGGGACCTTTGAAACTCCCAGTTATTTTACCTGGAAGAAAATGGAGAAGGTCCTGTTCTACAACCATGATTCCTCTACATTATCTGACGTGCAATCCAGAAGTGGTAGTACGTACCTCTCTTTACCCATGATTCCATGAATGTATGAGAGATTGCCAGATTGGATTATTTTTATAGTCCTGATTTTGGCCACGTCTTCATTGTATCACATTTCTCCTTGTAAGTTGTTTTGTCGCCCAAGATGGCAGGCTCCCAAATAGCAGTTTGGGCTACGTAACCAAGTTCAAGCCTTGCTGAATTCGAGAAGAAAGTATCAGAGCCTGATTTCCCAATCGGAGAGCAAAACGATTCCTCTACATTATCTGATGTGCAATCCAGAAGTTGAAGGGCGAGAAAAGCTTCCTTTGTTCATCCATGAATGTATGGAGAGACCGGATCAAGTCTTCTTTGATAGGTATCAATAGTTTATTTTGCATTCAGAAGAGGAATATATATAAATAAAATGCAAAAGGAAGAAAAAAGTGATTTGCTCGAGTCTACATTTTCCTGGTACTACCGAAGACGGCGAGCAGCCTAATTGCTGGCTGAAACTATGAAACCAAGTTCAGGTACAACCTGTGGTCCTTTGTGTGGCCGTTCGGGTAGAGGCGAAATGATTTGTTCTGTGTCAGCGGCACCTCTTCAATGGTTGGCACACAGCATGTTACAATATTAACCCAGACCAGCCCATATATAACCTTTTGTTTTGTTTCTGCAGTCCGTCGATGGCCGAGTTCTCTAAATAATACCTCAAATCTGACTTCTTATTAATGTATGCCTTGTCCTGTGATGTCCCCCCCTCCCCGCATCAATTAGACATCTCAATCCACTGGTGACCAGTACACCACTCATACCTGCCCTAGACTTGTCGCGCACAAGGTGTATTTTGACATCCCTTCACTGTGAAGCGTTTTCAACCTCATTAATCCCCATGTAACATGTTAACTTCCCCAGCTGCGGCGATCAGGAGGGTCCCCTTAAACCATGCCCCTCCAGGCGTTCTCCTTTTTTTGTTTCCCCACGTGCACCGAGAGAAGGATATAAAAGCCCTTGACCTCTATCGATGAGCCAAGCCAATTTGAGGGAAGCAGAAGAACTAAGGGAAGGGGGAAATCGCCATCTAGCCTTACAGTAAAATATAAGGCTCCAGGAGGCATAAGCATGCAGTACAAAAAATATTAACCAAAGTAACCTGCAGGCAGAGAAGACAGGGATTGAGTTAGGAATTGGCCAACTCAGTGCATAATAAATGAGGCATGTTTGTATGTAGGATCCAGTCCAGGGGTAGGCCAGACAGGCTGAAGGGACTTGCTCAACAGTGATAGGAAGGGCTTACATCGAAAAAAGATAGATAATCTGAACCCCAAACAATCGTTTCACCGACAGGAGCCCTACATGAGGGTGGAGGCCATAGCAAGCAAGGAAAAAACAAAACTGTAGAAGCCAAGCTTAAACAAAGCAACTAGGGGGTAATGTGCAGCTAACTGTTTACACAACTACACCTCTCCGCACACTGAAGTACACCCCCACCCCACGCCAGTGCTCACCACCACACTAATGTACCCACCCCACCTCATGCAAGGGCGAACTATCACACTGAAGTACACCCCCACCCCACGCCAGTGCTTACCACCACACTCATGTACCTACCCCACCTCACGCAAGGGCGCACCATCACACTGAAGTACACCCCCACCTCACGCCAGTGCTAACCACCACACTAATGTACCCACCCCACCTCATGCAAGGGCGTACCATCACACTGAAGTACACCCCCACCCCACGCCAGTGCTCACCACCACACTCATGTACCTACCCCACCTCATGCAAGGGCGCACCATCACACTGAAGTACCCATTACACCCCACCCCGTGCCAGTACTCACAATTTAATTAACGGTATCTCTTGAGCGACAACTCGTTGCGCCTGTTGTAGTTGGACCTCTTGGATGGTCTGGCCTTGTTGGCTCCATGTCCCTTGGTGCGGAGTCCCCTGTGGGTGTGGGTGGGTGGGTATGGGTGGGCAAATGCATGCGGGTGTGCATGTGATGTGCAGTCTCACGCAGATGAGACCAAGTGAGTAAACCAGCTGAAAAGTACCCCAAAACAACAGAGATGGCGATCAACTTCACGAATATATCACATCAAGCCAGACCGGATGTCATCTCACCCGGATGTGATGACATCAAGTCATGGCCTCATAGGTAGGCCGGCATATCATAAGATGCTGAACAAAGGCGAGTATGGTATGAAACCCCGCGGAGCCCCAGTCGTTCAGGACACCATTTATGTCTAGTTAGCCAGACCCATGCGCCCCCATGAAGCAACATATTGGCGACGCATTGCACACAAAAAACACTGACAAGGATGAACTTGTCCCACCCTCATACCCCCGTCCTTAAATCCACAATCCAACCCACCTCTGGTCCTTTCCAGCGGAGGTCAGGCCGCGGAGCTCACGGTGCTTGTGCACGGGGTTGCAGATCCAGTTGACACGGGCATCCTGCGCAAGTAGAAGACAAGAATGCAAGTTCCCTCTGAAGCTTTTCGGACCACGTACATTTTATGCTACTCCAAAAGCTGTTAGAATACCTGTGCAATTTGAGACAGATATGACCATTGCCTTCCACCTTTCCCTCATATGATAGTGCTCTACCAGTGCTCCACCCAAGACAAACATCAGGCTACATCAGGTGTGTCTCCCACCCACACAAGGACATATATGCACCCCACCCAACACACGCCGGTGACAATCGCACAAGACGAGATTTCAAGTTGCACACTCATGGAAGTTTTTGTGGAGTACACCTTAACCCCTGCACTTCTCATGTTCCCTTTGAGACACACCCAGCATGTGGCCTCATGCAATTAATCAGGTGACACTCAAGGCTCGTATGATTGATGCGCACTTTCACTGGTAGATCAAGCGCTGGCCAACTTACGTTTCTGATGGCAGCATGAGCTGGGTCGACGCAGATCACCTCGAAGTACTTGTAGGTGGAGTCCTGAGCAGATGAGATATGGTATGAGTTCAGTCTTCACAATGAAAATGGGCAGCTGGGAAACACAAGTATCATGTCTTAAGCTAACTTAGGGACCGGCAAAATGAGATTGTGTCATCATATGATGTCGGCAGTCTGACTTAGTTACCATTTATATATGATATCATACAAAGCAATTGGTACGATATCATAGTAGCATTTGACCAACATCATACGATGTACCTGTGCCTACTTACAAGAGACCAGAGCACAGCGCGCAGTACAAGCATGCTTCTCCACAGCACAAGCAAAACACATGAGCAGAAGACTGCCAACAGTGCTGGTGTGCAATCCGTTTGTGCAAGCATGAGTATGTATGCTGCTGAACTACAAGGTAGGCATCTACTGGACAGTGCTTTCCCACACAATACAACAGGACACAGAACAGCTGAAGATACCTTCAAAACAGAACAGATAAGATGGGCATAAAACATGGGCACAATGAGAACAACAAGGAGAAGTCAGCTAACTGAATTAATCAGGTACCTGCTGTTCAATTATAAGTCATGACTGAGCTGAAATGTCCCAACGTCTTAGTGACACGACCGCACGGTTTATGGCGGAAGCATAGTGGTTACAGAGGGTTGGTTAATATTGCGCCAGGAGGGAACCACACACTGGGCAGAGCAGTGTGCAGTGTCTCCCCACGCGGATGTAAGCTCATACAATGGGGAGAAGCCAGGATCAACAACAGAGGTCAGAAGGTGGCAGGAGGTCACATATTTTAACATAACACAGCACAGCATAACAAAGTGCAGCACGGGGACAACAGGGAGGTTCCTGCAAACTGACTTGATCAGGAGCCTGCTGTTCAATTAATAGTTTTGGCTGGGAGTGGAAATGTCCCAACGTCTTAGTGACACGACCGCACGGTTTATGGCGGAAGCATAGTGGTTACAGAGGGTTAGTTGATTTAGCGCTAGGAGGGAACCAAACACGATGAACAGTGTGCAGTGTCTCCCCACGCGGATGTAAGGCTGACACAACAGGGAGAAGCAGAGTTCTTCGGTTCAGAAAGTGGGTTACCTTGTACCATTAGTAGGACCGCCCCGGGGTGTTAGGGGGGAAGCGCCTCCTGAGATCGTAATGTTCAATTATAAGTTATGACAGGGGAGTGGAAATGTCCCAACGTCTTAGTGACACGACCGCACGGTTTATGGCGGAAGCATAGTGGTTACAGAGGGTTAGTTGATGTAGCGCCAGGAGGGAACCACACACTGGGCAGAGCAGTGTGCAGTGTCTCCCCACGCAGATGTCAGGCACACAACAGGAAGAAGCAGAGTTTGTTTTCAGTTGAGAAAGTGGGTAGTGCCAAGTACTTAGCAGGCTTGACCAACTAACACGTTCTGCCCCCCCCTCTTTCACAGCTACAACTATGCTGGGGTTGCCTGTTAATATTCAGGCCAATATATCTTCAGCTGTAAGCTGATAGTAAACTTACCTCATTCACCCAGTAGGAGTTCAGCACACGGAGGCCACCGATCTTGCGTCCAACACGCTCCTCAGCAACGTTCCTCAGGTTACGGGCAGGCTTGAGCTGCACAATACCCTGGTTCACGGGCTTACCGTACACGATACCCTTGTGGACGGGCTTCTTGCGGCCACCCCTACAAGCAAACAAAGGATTGCAAATGAGTGTGTGTATTGTGGCTCTCGCGTGCCACCAGTCCAGCTCTTCTTCATATCCTCCACCCCAGCTTCATGGTATTCTCAAGCGTACACAGTTCACCCTCACTCCCCCAACCACCATCTTCACCTACCTGCGGACCCTGGAGCGGTAGATGACAAAGCCCTGCTTGGCCTTGTAACCCATGCGGCGAGCCTTGTCAGGGCGAGAGGGGTGGTTCAGGCGGATCACACCAGGCAGCTGCCTGGAACACAACAAGGTTGAAGGAAAGACTTAGAGAGAGAAAGGAAGAGAACGCACAGGGGGAGGCATGGTGTGGGTGAAATGGGAGGCATGGTGTGGGTGACATGAGTGACATGAGACTGCTCGCTGAGGGAAAAGCAGACAGCCTTCGGGAAAGAGAGAGGAGGTACTGGCTTTCAGATGGGTCTCCCGATACCAGATGCACTATTGACTTGGAATGTCGATGGGTAGCCTGAATCTTTGACATCCCTCGGCTGAAGAGTTAGCTAACCAGCCGAGTTGGAAGTTAATGAAGGATTAGCATAGGCTGTGATGAACAAAGGCTGATCAGACGTCGCAAGGCGCTGTTAGAATCTAACATAATCCAAGCTCCGACAGAGAGGGCGAGCCTTGATTCATGATTATCGCTGGAGGCGAAAGGGCAGTTAACATGCTTCGAATGAGAAGTCCGGAGCAACTTGCGCAGCACCAGCCAAACAAGCAACTGTCTGCAAATGAAGCGGAGCTAGTTTTGGGCATTTGCCTTACCTGTACTCCCAGCAGCGAATACGGAGCAGAAAGCGAAGGACATCGCTCTGCTTCTTCTTCCATAGCTCCTCGACGTACTGCGCGCATGAGTGGAGTGACAGGGGATAAGCATAGGCCCAACTCCGGCGTCTTAATCAGCATAGTAAGAGCTAATCTAGAAGGGCGGACCTTGTAGGCACCCATTGCAGCAAATCACCAAGAGGACTGTAGGGCCGCCGCAGCAATTTTCAATGAGACTGGAATAGCAGAATTGTACTACACACTACAAGCACAGCAAGGCCATATGCCATACTAGACCTCGACCAACTCGACAGACTGGGACAGACCCAGCAGGCCAGGTCAACAATCGAGCTTTCTTCCTCATCGCTCACAGCGCCACCCACAGCGTTGCCAAGCGTCTTCCCTGCTCCTTAAGACACGCATCCTGGTGTCTTCGTTTTTCTGTCCTTCCTGTCTTTTTTGGACAAGCAGTTCAAGTTCAAGTTCAGACAAGCACTCAATGCCACCAGTAAAGTGGTCCAAGCACCACCATTAAAGATGCCCCTTTTCTTCTAATTCTACGAGACCTCTCCTAACAAGCTAGTTTCTATACCCTTCCTCCCTTGTTCAGCTAAGCAGGGAACGCCACTAGTAAAGTGATCCAAGCACCACCATTAGGGGTGCCCCTTCGCTGTCAACTCTACGAGAACTCTGCTAACAAGCTGCTTTATGCACCCCTCCTCATTTGTTTGACAAACAGACAATGCCGAAAGTCAACTGATCTGAAGACTACTTAGGAATTCCTCGGAAATACCTTGGGATTACCCCGGAATACCTTTGGATCACCTCATTGATTTGAACTCTGCTAAGCTTCTTCTAACGAGCTGCTTCCTCTACCCTTGGGCCAGTGCTTTTCTTTGCATCTTCTTGGCAGCTCCCCTTACTAGCTGTTCATCCAAGGCTGACACAACCTAGTGCACCTTGAAGCTGACACAATCAGCAACCCAGAACTGCTGAAATACTTCGGTGTAGCCAAGTGGCTGGCTCAGGGAGCTGCCTAGAAGCTGCTGCCTAAAGCAGAAAAGATAAATACTGCCTTGGCCACCAAAGGATTTCAAACAATAACTGATTTACCTTTTGCTCCATATTGTGTGATGCCCCTGATCTACGAGCTAGAGGATGTGAAGGGCTTCAGCCTTCAAGGGGAGTTGGCTTTGCCTGGGGAGCAGGAGCCCTCCCACATCTTTGTGATTGAAGGATACCGCTCCAACAGCAGGCAGGCAGATATGCTGTGAGTGCAGCATGGGGGATCTAAATGTCATAGTTTTTCTTTTCAGCTACGAGACAGCTCTCTGAGCCAGCCACTAGGCCAAGCCCCAAGATTTTGACAGTTCTGGACAGCGAATACTGTCAGCTTCCAGACACTCTAGGTTGCATTAGGTTTGGCTGACTAGCCAGTCAGGGGATCTGCCTATAAGCTGCTGCTTTTAGCTGATAAGAAAAACAATGCTAAACTTTTAGAAAGATAGTTTATATAGTTTGGGTCAGGGCATTCTTTACAGTGCTGCATGTACCACAAGTGTGAATTACGTTAAATGGTTCATTGGGGGTGCTACATTTGAGTCTATTGGGGTCATTTTTGGAACTTCTAAAACTTCAAGTAGCACTCCAAAGGTGTCCATGGTGCTACCCATTTCTTCTAACCCTCCAACCCTAAACCCTATTGTGCTACCCACTGCTAGTAGCACTCCAAAGGTGTCCATTGTGCTACCCATTGCTTATAGCCCTCCACCCCCTAAACCCTATTGTGCTCCCCATTGCTAGTAGCACTCCAAAGGTGTCCATTGAGCTACCATTGCTTGTAGCCCTCCAACCCTAAACCCTAAACCCTATTGTGCTACCACTGCTAGTAGCACTCCAAAGGTGTCCATTGTGCTACCTAAAGAAACTGGTTCCTTTACTTCAAAATGCTCTTTGAAATATTGTCTCTCAAGTTTGATCCCATAGTGCACCCCCTCGGCAGTTTTTATTTTCGGCTACAAGCAGCATCTTCTAGTCAGCTCCCCTGGCTGGCTTTTCATCCTAGCATATAGCAAACTATTGCAACTTGAGATTTTGTTTTAGTATTATATTACAATCATAATATTAGACCCCGTCTTGGCCCAAATTATCGTAATAATAGACCCGATTTGAGATCCCAGCTCTCAAAGTCTCAGACTTAAACGCTACCCAGAATGCTAAAATCGTAATAGGAATCCTGTCCTGGGAGGAGGCAAAAAAAGGAATAAGATTTCCTCTTATAGATGTGGAAAAAACTGATTGCACCATAATCAGCTTTCTGGCTCTTTTGAAATCTTGGGGCTAAGCTCAATGGCTGTCCAGGGGGACTACGCAGTTTTTTTTCAAATCTTAAAAAATGTTTTTTCTAGCTTGATGGTTCTAAGCCTCCTCCAGGGACAGCGTTCTAGTGCTTTTTGTAGCTTTTTATAGCTTTTTAAGCTTTTTGTAGTGCTACTGCTCAGTGTTTGTCTTTGGGGCTAAATGTAGCAGCTTCTAGTCAGCTCCTCTGCCTGGCTACTCGATCGAAGCTAGCGCAAGCTGTTGCACCTGACAACTGACAGGGTCAGCTTACTAGTGCTCCTGAAATCTAGGGAGCTGCCTAGAATCTGCTACAAGTAGCCAAAAATAAAAATACTGCAACTGCTCGTAGCTGAGAAGAAAAATAGCGCCCCCCTCCTGGGTTAAAAAAGCTGTCACCCACACTGTGGGCTAAGAAACAATATTTTATGTCCATTGTAGTTTTTTATTTTCAGCTACAAATTCTGCCCAGGTCCACTTTTTTTCCTTGCGACGCGTTGCAAATTGAGCGACTAGGTGCGACCCCAGTGCAGCGCGCTGCCCCCCGAACCCTGAGTGGCGCGGAGCCCGGGGAGTTGGGGGGGGGGGGGGGGGGGGGGGGGGGGGGGGGGGCATGCCTGGCTAGTTTAGACGGACCCATGCGTCGCCATGCAGCGGCGGAATAGCGACGCGTCGCACAAAACAACTTTGCCCAGGTCTCTGAAATTTTTGCCATGTGCCAGCGCAGGTGCCTGAACTTGACCAATTGGTCCATGCCAGGCTGGACTGCTATCTTCCCTCTGGAGGATGTGGAGGAATGGTGCAAGGTGGGTGCAAGGTTGGGTGGTGGGGGTGGAGGAGTGGTGCAAGGTGGGTGCAAGGTTGGGTGGTGGTGGGGTGGTGGGGGTGGGGAAGGGGGAGGGTGGGGTGGGTGGGGGGGGGGGGCATGGCTGGGCATAGTTGGGATCCACCTTGGTCACAAAAACTGCAGGGAGGAAAGCAGGGAGGGAGGTGGTGGTGGTTGGGTGGTGGTTGGGTGGTGGTGGTGGTGCAAGGTGAGGGCTCTTTTATATTGTTATTCTAATGCATAGCCCCTTTCAGCGAATCAATTGGTCTAGTGGTACACCAAATCGCTTTGAGGATGCATTGTCGGGGGTTCGATTCCCCCTGCGGTCGCCCTGAGCGTTGCAGGTCGTTGTCAACCGCGATGGTAGCTTGTCCAGTTCAGAGGTATAAGACTGCTCTCTACCCGCGTATGACGGCTTCCCTTAATACCACGCCCCACCAGGCGTTATCATTACGTGTAAAAATATATAAATAGTGCGCCTTATTACCAGGCGTGAGGTTGAGGGGGCCAGCCCGTTCACTTGCATATATATGTATGTATATTACATTACTTTGTCATCGACAGGCCATTGTTGGCCCAAGACAAGCCCGCTCCACAATATCCAGGAGGGGCCTTCCAACAAATCTTAAAACGAAAAGATAGGCAATATTGCATCAAGCAAGCAAGATTGCAGCAAGCAAGCATAATTATCAGCACAGTCCATATAGTTAGACATCCAGCAAACTTCATCATTACCAGTGTCAAGAGTACCGCCACCTCCATGGACACCCCTACCAACACCCCAACCACCTTTACCCTCACTCTCACCCCCCACCCCCCACCCTCAACCCCACCCTCACCCTCACTCTCAACCCCCTCCCTCACCCTCAACCCCCACCCCAACCCTCACCTTTACCCTCACCCTCACCCCTCACCCTTACCCCCCACCCTCACCCCCCTACAACACCCTCAACCACCACCCTCACCCCCGCCCCCCTCTCTCACCCCTCACCACCCTCCCCCAACCTCACCCACCACCCTCACACTCACCCCCCACCCCCTCACACTCACCCACCACCCCCACACTCACCCATCCCCCCACACTCACACTCACTCACCACCCTCACCCACCACCACCCCCACACTCACCCTACCCCTCTCACCCTCATCCCCCCCCCACACACACTCCCCCCACACACCCTCAACCACCACTCTCACCCTCACCCCCCCTTCCTCAACCACCACCCTCACCCTCAACCCCCTCAACCCCCCTCAACCACCACCCTCACCCTTTTCCCCCCACCCCACACTCACCTACCACCCTAACCTTCATCCCCCTCCCCCACACTCCCCCCCCCCCCCCCACACCCTCAAACCACCACTCCTCACCCTCACCCCCCCTTCCTCAACCCCCACCCTCACCCTCACCCCCCTCAAACCACCCTCAACCACCACCACCACCCTTTTCCCCCCACCCCCACACTCACATACCACCCTAACCCTCATTCCCCTCCCCCCACACTCCCCCCCCCACCCTCAACCACCACTCTCACCCCTCACCACCCTCAACCCAACCCCCACCCTCACCCTCACCCCCCTCAACCGCCCTCAACCACCACCCTCACCCCCGCCCCCACCCCTCACCCCTCACCACCCTCACCCAACCCCAACCCTCACCCCACCACCCTCACCCTTTTCCCCCCACCCCCACACTCACCTACCACCCTAACCCTCATCCCCCTCCCCCACACTCCCCCCCCCACCCTCAACCACCACTCTCACCCTCACCCCCCTCCCTCAACCACCCCCCTCACCCTCACCCCCCTCAACCACCCTCAACCACCACCCTCAACCACCCTCAACCACCACCCTCACCCTCACCCTTTGTACCCCTCCCTAGGACAAGGGACCAACACCCAACCCACCAAGTCAAATATTCAGCTGGCTCAGGCAGGCCCTCTTGGATGAGGATGCTCAGCTTCATGTGAATGGTAGGCCTACACCGGGCAGGTGGGAAGGCAGTGGGGCGGGGTTGATAGTGGTCCATATTGGGTAGGTGGAGGCGCATATTGGCTTCATGAAGACAGTTTCTGCACTACAATTAGGGAGGCCGTCGCCTGTCACCTGTCATACAGAATGTGAGCGAGGGGTGTATGGGGTTGATGAATGTGCATATTGGGTAGGTGGAGGTGCATATTGGCTGCATGAAGACGGTTTCTGCGCTACAATTAGGGAGGCCGTCGCCTGTCACCTGTCATACAGAATGTGAGCGAGGGGTGTATGGGGTTGATGAATGTGCATATTGGGTAGATAGAGGTGCATATTGGCTGCATGAAGACGGTTTCTGCGCTACAATTAGGGAGGCCGTCGCCTGTCATACAGAATGCGAGCGAGGTGTGGATGGGGTTGATGAAGATGCACATGGGTACATGGAGGTGCATATCGGTAGGATGAAGGTGTGGATGGGGTGGGGGTGGGGTGAAGGATGAATTCAAGCTTCCCGCCCAGACCAAACTGTCCTTCCCACCATAGCTTCCTTTTCAGCTATGAGAAGCAGCTTCTAGGCAGCTCCCTGAGCCAGCCACTGGGCCAAGCCCCAAGATGAAACACAACAGGAAAGCTAGTTGCTTCAGCTTCAAGCTGCACTAGGTTGCATGAGGCTTGTCTGACTAGCCAGTCAGAGGAGCTGCCTAGAAGCTGCTGCTCGTGGCTGAAAAGAGATGAGAGCAATCTGCCCTTCCCACCCATGATGCTCTCCCCATCAAGGCACAACTCACCCCGACCCCCCCCCCCCCCTCAAATCACACCCCAACCCACCCCCAACCCACCCCACCCTACCACACCCCAACCCAGCTCAGCCCAGCCCAGCATTCCCATCAGCCCTCTACCCACCCACCCGCCCCACCTCACCCCACCAACCCTACTGCACACCACACCACACCACACCACCCTACCGCACCACACCACAGTAATCCCCATCAGCCCTCTACCCCCCCCCTCCCACCCCCCACCCCGCACGCACACACACCCCAACCCCAACATCAACCCTCAGCCCCCTTCACCCCTTCACCCATTCACCCCTCCCCATCCCCTATCTATCCCCCCCACCCCACCCCAACAACAACAACAACAATAACAACAACAACAACAACAATTACGATCGATTTCAGAATCCGAGAATGCAGCATGGATAGTTGGTCACTTTTAGGCACTAGCAGTACCTGCACACATCCCCCCCCCCCCCTAATTCCTCTCACCCCCCCCACCCCCACCACCCTCACCACCCCCACCTCCACCCCCACCACACACACACACACACACACACAAACACACAGAATCCGAGACAGCAGCATGATAGTTGGCCACTTTGAGGTGCTAGCAGTACCTGCACACATCCCCCCCCCCCCTAACTCCTCTCACCCCACCCCACCCCACCCCCCCCCCCCCACCACCACCACCACCACCACCACCACCACTACACACACATGCACACACATGCACACTCACACACACATACACACACAAATACAAACACACAGAATCCGAGACAGCAGCATGGATAGTTGACCACTTTGAGGTACTAGCAGTACCTGCACACATCCACACCCTAACTCCCCTCACCCCCCTACCCCCCCCTTACTCCCCCCCCCCCCCCACCACCACATTCACACACACACACACGCACGCAGAATCCGAGACAGCAGCATGGATAGTTGGCCACTTTGAGCACTTAGGCCGGGTGTGGTTACCCCTCCCCCCCCCCCCCCCCCCCCTCCTCCCCCCGCACACACACACACACACACACACACACAGCCCCCTACAGCCCACCTCATCTAACCACCCTTCATCCCCTGCCCCCACACCACTCCACACACATACGTAACAACAACAACAACAACAACAACAACAACAACAACAACAACAACAACAACAACAATTCCAATCGATTTCAGAATCCGAGAATGCAGCATGGATAGTCGGTCACTTTGAGCACTTAGGCCGGAGAGTGGAGCTCAGGTAATCACAAGAGATCTCTGTATTTCTGTGTGTGTGTTTGGTTGTGTGTATTTGTGTGTGACTTTGTTTGCTTGTGTGTGTATTTGTGTATGGTCGTGTGTGTATTTGTGTGTATGTGTATTTCTGTGTGTGTGCGCTTGGTTGTATGTTTGGTTGTGTATGGTGGCATGTTTGGTTGTGTTTGCTTGTGTGAGTATTTGTGTGAGTTTGTTTGTTTGTGGGTGAGTCTGTGTGTGTATGTGTATTTCTGTGTGTGTGCGTGTGTATGTGTGTACGATTCCCACCTGCATGTGCATTTGCATGTTATGTATACCCTACCATCATGTGTGTATGTGTCCGTCAGTGCTTGGGTGGGTCTAGCATTACATGGAACTGTCTCTCAGTAAATCTACAAAACACATCACAACGCATTTTCTGGTGTTGGTTAACAGGGGGGGGGGGGGGGAGGGGGGGGGGGGGGGGAGTAGTTTTTTAAAGCCTCACACTCACTCGCCTTCCTCACCCACCCCCCTCCCACCCCTCCCTACACTCACGCCCCCTTCCTTACCCACCACCATCACCCCCCTCCCTCACACTCACCCCCCTTCCTCACCCACCCCCCTCACACCCCTCCCTCACACTCACCCCCCTTCCTTACCCACCCCTCTCACACCCCTCCCTCACACTCACCCCCCCTTCCTACCCACCCCCCTTACCCCCCTCCTCACACTCACCCCCTTCCTTACCCACCCCCCTCACAACCCCTCGCTCACACTCACCCCCCTTCCTTACCCACCCCTCTCACCCCCCGCCCTCACACTCACCCCCCTTCCTTCCCCCCACCCCCCTCACACCCCTCCCTCACACTCACCCCCCTTCCTTACCCACCCCCCTCACACCCCTCCTTCACCTCACCTGGTCCCTTCCTTACCGGCCACCCCTCTCACATCCCCTCCCTCACACTCACCCCCCCTTCCTTGTACCCATCCTCCCC
>JACBWV010000626.1:11089729-11297229 GCA_013435795.1 Chlamydomonas sp. ICE-L
CAACCACCGCTCACCTCTCACCCACCCTTTGGTACCACCCCTCCCTAGGACAAGGGAACCACACCCAACCCACCAGAGTGCAATATCTCAGCTGGCCAGGCAGGCCCTCCTTGGACGAGGATGCTCAGCTTCATGTGAATGTAAGGCCACAACCGGACAGGTGGAAGGCATGGGGCGGGGTTGAATATGGTCCAGATTGGGTAGGTGGAGGCCGCATATGGCTTCATGAAACCGTTTCTTCTGCAACTACAATTAGGGAGGCCGTCGCCTGTCACCTGTCATAAGATGTGAGCGAGGGGTGTATGGGGTTGATAATTTGCATATGGTAGGTGGGTGCATATTGGCTGCCAATGAAGACGGTTTTCTTCTTCGTCTCTTCGCACTACAAAATTAGGGAGAAGGGCCGTCGCCCTTGTCACCTGTCATACAGAATTGAGCGAGGGTGTATGGGGTTGAATGATGTTCATATTGGGTAGATAGAAGTGCAATATTTGTGCTGCCTGAAGACGGTTTTTCGCTCTACAATTAGGAGGCCGTCGCCTGTCTACAGAATGCTAGCTCGGTGTGTGATGGGGTTTATGACGTGCACAGGGTCAAATGAAGGTGCATATCGTAGTGGAATGAGGTGTGGATGGGGTGGGGTGGGGTGAAGGATGATGCAGCTTTCCCGCCCAGACCAAACTGTCCTTCCCCACCATAGCTTCCGTTCAGCATGAGACGCAGCTTCTAGGCAGCTCCCTGAGCCAGCCACTGGCCAGCCCCAAATGAACACAACAGGAAAGCTAGTTGCTTCAGCTTCAAGCTGCACTAGGTTGCATGAGGCTTGTCTGACTAGCCAGTCAGAGGAGCTGCCTAGAAGCTGCTGCTCGTGGCTGAAAAGAGATGAGAGCAATCTCTGCCCTTGCCCACACCTGATCGCCTACCCATCAGCACAACTCACCCCGACCCCCCCCCCCCCCCTCAAATCACACCCCAACCCACCCCCAACCCACCCCACCCTACCACACCCCAACCCAGCTCAGCCCAGCCCACATCCATCAGACCCTCTAACCCACCCACCCGCCCCCACCTCACCCCACCAACCCTACTTGCCACACCACCAACACCACAACCACACACACCACACCACCCTATACCGCCCCACACCACAGTAATGCCCCTCAAGCCCTACTACCCCGCACACTCCCCACCCCCCACACCTCACCCCCGACACCCCCGACCAAACAGACCGCAGACCTGCACGCACCCCACAAAAGCCCCAAACCCCCAACACTTCCCCCTCACTCCCCCCTTCACACCCTTCCCACCATTCCCCCCTCCCCATCAGGGAGACGATCCCTCCTATCCCCACCCACCTCCCCACCCCAACCACAACAACAACATAACAACAACAACAACAACAATTACGATCGATTTCAGAATCCAGAATGCAGCCTGGATTTGGTCACTTTTAGCACTAGCAGTAAACCTGCACACATCACATCGCCCTCCCCCCCCCCCCCTAATTCCTCTCCCCTCCCCCCACCCCCACCACCCTCACCACCCCACCTCCCCCCCACCACACACACACACACACACTACCACAAACACACAGAATCCGAGACAGCAGCATGGAGAAGTTGGCCACTTTGAGGTGCTCGCAGTACCTGCAACACATCCCCCCCCCCCTACTCCTCTCACCTCCACCCCACCCCCCCCCCCCCACCACCATCCACACAACCCACCACCAACCACCACCACTACACATACACCATTCCCCACCTTCACACTCCATCACACATACAACACACACAACAACATAACACAAATCCGAGACAGCACATTGATAGTTGACACTTTGAGTGTACTAGCAGACCTGCACACTCCACATCCACCCTAACTCCCTTCACCCCTACCCCCCCCCCTTACTCCCACCCCCCCCCCGATACTCCCCCCCCCACACCCCCACCTTCCCACACCACCCAAACACACCACATTCGCAACTCAGACTCCCGAGCGCACAGTGTAGTTTGGCCACTTTGGACACTTAGGCCGGGTGGGTTACCCTCCCCCCCCCCCCCCCCCCCCCCCCTCCTCCCCCCTGCACACTAGTACACACACACCACACCACAGCCTCCCCCTACAGCCCACCCTCAATCTAACCAAACCTCCCTTCATCCCCTCCCCCACATCACTCACCACTCCACACACATACTTAACACCAACAACAACAACACCGCAAACAACACAACAACACCAACAACAACACAACAATCCATCGATTTCAGAATCCTAGAATGCGCCAATGTATAGTCTCACTTTGAGCACTTGGCCGGAGAGTAACTCAGGTAATCACAAGAAGATCTCTGTATTTCGTGTGGGGTTTGGGTTGTGTTTATTTGTGGTTTGACTTTTTTGCTGTGTGTTTATTTGTGTATATGTCTTGTGTGTATTTGTGTGTATGTGTATTTCTGTGTGTGTGCGCTTGGTTGTATGGTTTGGTTTGTATGTGGCATGTTGGTGTGTTTTGCTGTGTGAGTATTTTTTGTGAGTTTGTTTGTTTGTGGTGAGTCGTGTGTGTGTGTATTTTCTGTGTGTGTGCGTGTGGTATGTGTGTACGATTCCCCACCTTCTGTTCATTTGCATGGTGTTTCATGTCAAAACCCTACCATCATGTGGGTATGTTGTCCCGTCAGTGCTTGGTTGGGCTAGCATTTACATGGAACTGTCTCTCAGTAAATCTACGAACACATCAACAACGCAGTTCCTGGTGTTGGTTACCCGGGGGGGGGGGTGGGGGAGGGGGGGGGGGGGTGGGTAGTTTTTTAAGCCCTCCACCACTTCCCCTTCCTCACCCACCCCCCTCAACACCCCTCCCTCACACGATCACCCCCCCCCCTTCCCTTACCCACCACCATCACCCCCCCTCCTCACCCACCCCCCTTCCTCACCCACCCCCCCTCACCCCCTCCCTCACAACTCAGCCCCCCTTCCTTACCCACCCCTCTCACACCCCCTCCCTCACACTCACCCCCCCGTCCTTACCCACCCCCTTACCACCCCCCTCCTCACACTCCCCCCCCTTCTGAACCCACCCCCCTCACACCCCTCGCTCACACACTCACCCCCCGTCCTTACGCCCCCCTCGCACCCCCCTCCCTCACACGCATCCCCCGTCCTACACCCACCCCCCGCACCACAACCCCGCCCTCACACTCACCCCCCCTTCACGGACCCACCCCCTCACACACCCCTCCCTCACACTACACACCCCCGTCCTTACCCACCCCGCGCACACCCCTCCCCACACTCCCCCCCCTTCCTACCCCACCCCCCGCACCCCCCCGGCTCGCCTCACACTCACCCGCCCTTCCTTACCTCCCCCCCTCGGGCCCACCCCCCCTCCCTGCACACTCAATCAACCCCCCCTTCCTTACCCCCCCCTCACGCCTCCCCTCCACATCAAAACTACCCTCCCTTTCCTCACCCCCACCCCCTCACCAAATCAAAACACGCCACCCCTCCGCTCACAACTCCCACCCCCTTCTTCACCCACCTTCCCTCACCCAGCTCCCTCACCCCCCACCATCACCCCCACCCTCACCCACTTCTCCTCAGCCCACCACCAATCCGCCACTAGCCCTCCCCCACCACCCTCACTGCCACCTCCCTCAAACCCACCTCCCTCCCGCCCCCATCCCCCACCAACCAACCATCACCCCCACCATCGCGCCACCCCCCCCCCTCACTACCCCGGTACCCTACACCCACCACCACTCAGGCCACCAACCCTGACTCCCCTCCCCCCACACCCAGATCCCTCACCGCACATTCCCTCACCCCACGCACCGCTCGTACCCAACCACGCGACACCTACAGCCACCCCCCGTCGAACCCCCCTCCCCACCCCCCCACATCATCCCCCACCCACTCAACACCACCCCCCTCACCCACCCTCCCTCCACCCCTCACCCACCACCATCATCGCCCACCCCTCCCCCGGCCCTCCCCCCCTACCCGAACCCCCACCCACCCGGCCCTCACCCATTCACCCTCACCCCACCCCCTCACCTCCCCGAGGACAACACCCCCACTCCCTCACCAACACCCCCACACCAACCCTCACCCTCCAACCGCATCACCCATGCAACAACCGCCCGCCACCCCTCACACCCACCCCACCCCCATCCTCCCTACCACCACACGCATCACCGACACCCCCCCTCACCCACCACCCAGCCACCTTCCCACAACCACACACACGCTCACCCCTCAACCTGACACCCACCACCCTCACCCCCCACCCTTACTCCACCACCCAACCACCCCACCACCCCGATCCCCGCCACCCGTCACTCCTCCCCCAAAACTCACCCCCCACCCTCACCACCCTACACGCCTCACCCACCACCCTTACCCACACACCCCGACCCTCCCCCACCCACCCTCACCCTCCCCCACCACCATCCCCGCCCACACCCTTACCACCCACCCAGCCACCCTCCCGCAATCGGGTACACCGTCCCCCACCGACGCATCACCTCACCACCATCAACCCCACCACCCTTCCCACCACCCTCACCTCCTTACCCACCGACCATCACCCACCAAACCCTTACCCACCACCCTCACACCCACCCGTCCCTCACCCACCCACCGACCTTCTCCCCTCACCACGCACGTAACCCACCAGACCCCCACCCCTACCCCAAACCTACCACCCCCCTCCCTCACCCTCCTACCCTCTCCCTCACCTACCACTACCCACCACCCTCCAGCACCACCACCGCCCCCTCCCTCACCCCACGCACCACCACCCCTGCCCCACCACCCCCCCTCCCTCAACCCCTAACCCCCACCACCCTCAACAACCCTTACCCACCACCATCAATCACGCCGCCCACCATCACCCACCACCCACCACCCTCACCCACACAACCCCAGCCCCCCTCCCTCATACCCTAACTCACTACACCACCACCGTCACCCCCACACCCCTCCCCCACCACCCTCACTCTCAACCCTAACCCACCATCTCACCTCATCCCTCACCCCTCACCCACCTACTCATCACCCACCACCCTTACCCCCCGATCCCCCCCCCCATACCCGCCACTACCGAGACCCCCTCCCTCACCCACTACCCACCACCCTGCACAACCACAACCCTCGCCCCCCAAAGAGAGTGGAGCGCAGCCACGCCCTCACCCTCACACACTCACCCTCCCTTCACCCATCACCCTCACTCCCCCAACTGCTGCCTCCCAATGTGAGGTTTGTGGTATGATGCGTCCCCTCTTACCACCCCCCTCTATATTAACCCCCTCACTCACCCCGGCCCAACACCCCCCTGCCTCCCCTCACCACTCCACCCACCATCCTTACACTCCTCCCTCACCCTCACCCACACCCTCCCCCCCTTCCCTCACCCTCACTCCTCACCCCCCATCCTTACACCCCTCCCCACACTCACGCCACCATCCTTATCACCCCTCCCCTCTACCCGCACCCACCCCCCTCACCTCCCCTCCCTCCCCTCACCCTCACCCGAACTCACCCACCATCCTATATCCCAACACACCCCACCTGCCCTCACACCTTCCCCCACCACCCTCACCCCCCTCCCGCACCCTCACCCTCACCCCCCTCCCTCCCCTCCCCCCTCCCTCAACCCTCCCCCCACCCACCATCCTTATCACGTCCTTCACACCCCCTCCCTCCCCCCACCACAACCCCGCCCTCAACCACCACCCCCCAACCCTCACCCTCACACTCACGCCCACCCCTCTGACCCACCACCGCTCCACCCCCCTTCCTCCCCTCCCCACCCCGTCCCTACAACCTCCACCCACCCCCCCCCTCACCACCCCACCAGGCACCTCCCAGAGGTGAGCGTTTGAGCCGTGTGCCTCACCCCTCTCACTCTCACCCCCATTCCTCACACTCATCCCCCGCCCTCACACTCACCCACCACCCTCACCCACCACCCTCCCTCACCCCCAACAGGCTACCTCCCAGAGGTGCGGGGTTGAGCAGTGTGCATCACCCTCTCACCCTCACCCCCATTCCTCACACTCATCCCCTTCCCTCACACTCATCCCCCCTCCCTCACACTCACCCACCACCCTCCCTCACCCCCAACAGGCTACCTTCCAGAGGTGAGGGTTTGAGCAGTGTGCATCACCCTCTCACCCTCACCCCCATTCCTCACACTCATCCCCCGCCCTCACACTCACCCACCACCCTCACCCACCACCCTCCCTCACCCCCAACAGGCTACCTCCCAGAGGTGCGGGGTTGAGCAGTGTGCATCACCCTCTCACCCTCACCCCCCTTCCTCACACTCATCCCCTTCCCTCACACTCACCCACCACCCTCCCTCACCCCCAACAGGCTGCCTCCCAGAGGTGCGGGTTTGAGCAGTGTGCGTGGGGATGAGTACTTCAAGCTAGCGGCAACCATGGGCCGTCGACTGTTGACTCAAGCCACCGACAAAAATGAGGAATGTCAACGGCTCAGTGAAGAGGCGACGAACCTGAAGCGCAATGTGGAGGTGATGGCTGCCCAGCATGATGAAGTGGTCAAGGGGTATGATGAGGTCAGTAGATGGTGGTGGTGAGGTGGTGGTGGTGAGTGAAGATAAGTGTGGTAAATGGCAAAAATATGTTATTAGGTGAGTACAAGGCAGTGGCGGTGGCTGTGGTTGTGTCAGTGTAGAGGTGATGGCTGCCCAGCATGATGACGTGGTCAAGGGGTATGATGAGGTCAGTAGGTGGTGCTGGTAGTAGTAATGGTGGTGCTGGTAGTAGTAGTGGTGCTGGTGGTAGTAGTGATAGTGGTGCTGGTAATGGTGGTGCTGGTAGTAGTGGTGGTGGTTGTAGAAGTGGTGTGGTGGTGGCTGGTGTAGGTAGGGGTGGTTGGTAGTAGTGGCTGGTGGTGGTGGTGGTAGAAGTGGTGTGGTGGTGGCTGGTGCTAGGGGTGGCTGGTGGTGGTGGTAGAAGTGGTGTGGTGGTGGCTGGTGGTGGTGGTGGTAGTAGTGGTGTGGTGGTGGCTGGTGGTAGTAGTGGTAGTGGCTGGTGGTAGTAGTGGTGGTGGCTGGTGGTAGTAGTGGTGGTGGTAGAAGTGGTAGTGGTGGTGGCTGGTGGTAGTGTGGTGGTGGTAGTAGTGGTGGTGGCTGGTGGTAGTGCGGTGGTAGTAGTGGTGGTGGCTGGTGGTAGTGCGGTGGTGGTAGTAGTGGTGGTGGCTGGTGGTAGTGCGGTGGTTGTGAAGATGAGTGTGCTAATGGCTAACTAATTTGGGCATATGCTTATAGATGGCAGTGGTGGTGGTGGTGGTGGTAGTAGTGGTGGTATTGGTGCTGGTCAAGTCTGTTGTGAAGATGACTAGGCCAAATAAACCATAGCAGTGGAGGCATTTGATGTGGCAAGTAGATGGTGGTGGTGGCAGTGGAGGTTGTAGTGGCAGTGGTGGTGGTGAAGTTGGTTGTGAAGATGACTACCACATAAACGCTATCAGCGAAGGCATTTGATGTGGCAAGTAGATGGTGGTGGTGGCAGTGGAGGTTGTGGGGGCAGTGGTGGTGGTGAAGTTGGTTGTGAAGATGACTACCACATAAAACCTATCAGTGAAGGCATACGTTGAGGCAAGTAGATGGCAGAGGTAGAAGAGGTGGTGGTGGTGAAGTTGGTGGTGAATATGACTGCCACATCAAACCTATCAGTGAAGGCATGCGTTGAGGCAAGTAGATGGCAGAGGTAGAAGAGGTGGTGGTGGTGAATATGACTACCACATAAAACCTATCAGTGAAGGCATACGTTGAGGCAAGTAGATGGCAGTGGTGGAAGAGGTGGTGGTGGTAGTGGTGCTGCTAAAGTTGGTGGTGAACATGACTAATACATAAAACCAATCAGTGAAGGCATACGATGAGGCAAGTAGATGGTGGTGGTGGAAGAGGTGGTGGTGGTGGTGGTGGTGATCGCAGCCTCTACAGGCACTGTTTAGTTTCCGGGCTTCGAGTAGCAGCTACTAGGCAGCTCCCTTTCCCTGTCCTTGGGTGAAAGCTGAAGCTAGGTAGTGTTTATCAAAGCTGCCATGACGAACATTACAATGCAGCCGAAAGATGTGGACTTGGCCCAGTGGCTGGCTTACCGAGCTATCAGGGAGCTGTCAAGCGTAGCCCAAAAAAGAAGCAATGTCTACAGGAACAGACATGCAAAGCCCCTGGGTTTTTTGTGCGACGCGTCGCCATTCTGTCGCTGCATGACGACACATGGGTCCGTCTAAACTAGTCAGAAATGCCCCCCCCCCCCCCCCCCCCTCCCCCAACCCCCCAGGCTCCGCACTTCTCGGGGTTCAGGGGGTAGCGCGTCGCACTTGGGTTGCACTGAGTCGCTAAATTTGCGACGCAACGCACACAAAAAAACTTTATACTGGAACATGCATGCATTGCGTGTTCCCTGGCCTTCAGCATGTTCTGCCAACTCTACCTCCATAGATTATCCCCCCCCCCCCCCCCCCCCCCCCCCCCCCCCCCCTCCAAACACCCCCCTCTTCTAACCCCACCCCTGACGCATTACCCCCTTGACATTAGCAGGAAAGAGCTGAGTTTGTAGAAATCATCCGAGGCCATGATGAAAGCTTTGTTTGGTCACCCCGAAAGCAGAAACCCGCCAGAATCAATTCAACGGCCAACCCTACATCCATCCCTGCCTCTCCTGTGGGGTGTCCACCGGCCAACCCTGGCAGCCAACACCCCGGCGCACAAGTCATGGTGGAGGGTGTAAGTAGGAATCTGTCACAATCCCTGGTCCCCACCCTGGGAGGCGGAGAATCCACGTCTCGCTACTATGACACTCGATCTGACGCGCGGGCCTCAGCACCAACTCAGAAGGTTCAAAAGATCTGTGAATCCAGTTCCCCACACCTTGATTCTGGAGCTGCAGGGGGTAGTGGACAGGAGGCTCCACCTAGTCATAACATTTTGCCGCAAGTTCGGTTTCAGCAGGCTCGGGGTGCTAGGGGGAGGGCTCGAGGGAGCAGACCCAAACTGGCTGGCACCTGATAATAATGGCACGTTGAAGAGACTAGTATTGTAGGCCTCAGCACCAAGCCAGGAGGTTCCAAAGATCTTTGGTTTATGGGATCCAGTTCCCCACACCACGATTCTACAGCTGTGGGGGCCAGGGTACTTCAGGAGGACCTCCGGCTCTGCTGCCTGAGACGGAACCAATTGTATAGCCTGCATCCAGCTCCGCATCAGACTCTTCGACGTTGTATCTGCAACGGAGGACGCAGCGCCCTGAACAACCCCGGTGGGGGCTAGTGCCTAGTGGCCAGCAATCTCCGCCTATTCACAACATTTTGATGCAAGTCCGGGTCCAGCAGGCTAGGGGTGCTAGGGGGGGGGGCACGGGGGAGCAAAACCACACTCGCTGGCACCTGATAATGGTCAATAAAAGAGACTAGTATTGTAGGCCAGGGGGTGGCAGATACGGTAGATAGATGGATGCAAAATTGCGCTCTTTATTTGAATGTAACCAAGTGCCCAATTAGCAGCAATTGATCGATTCCCATATATCAGCCTCCACTAGCTGTACTAGGTTGGTTTGGTTACATGGTCTATCAGCCTTCTTGTTTGTTTGCTACAGTCCAGGGGTCGCCAAATAGGCTGAAAGGACCTTGGAATTACGAGGGGCTAAAAAGAAGAAGCATAGCTTTCAGGCTGCTCACCGTCTGCGGGCAGAGTCAACATGATCGTTTATCTAAATGATCACTGTAGTACGGACTAAGGTCCCCCGTCAGTGAAGCGTTTGTTCGGGGCTCAGTTCATCAGTGCTGTTTCGTTTTAGCCCCCCCCCCCTGATATCATGGTTGGACAAGTCCCTTTAGCCTATTTGCCCTACCCCTGGGCTGCAACAAACTAACAACAACGACATCACGAAGAAACATGGGTATTCTAAACGCCACCACAACACACTATACAGTACATAATTAGGGCTGTCGAGGACTTCATCGCCCGGTACATTTATCGAACGAATATCGTGCGATATCAAAACTGACATCGAACGATATCACGATGTTTCCATGTATTGCCCGACTATGGTACCGCAGGGTACTTCAATTGGCCAATTTGACCAGCGCTCTAGCGCACTGGAGAAAAAAAGATCTGCGCTATAAGCGCAGAGGCAAAAAAAACGCAGCGCTTTCCAAAGGCATAAAAAAAAAGCGCTACACACACAAAAAAACTGCGCTTTAAGCGCGCAACCGTTTTTTTTCCAGCGCTTTTCTTGTGCTGCTTGTGAACTGGTGGGGTGCCAGAGAGACTCGTGTGTGTGTGTGGGGGGGGGGGGGGGGGGGGGGGGGGGGAAACCTGTTACAAATTGGAGGTGGAAACCTGTTACAAATTGAAGGACCGGCTGAAGCATGCACGGATGGAGTGGGAGTGGTAGGGGTGACTAGGAGAGCAGCAGAGGCTAGCAGCAGAGGCTACAGACGAGTAGAGCAGGAAGGAGGAGGCGGAAAGGAAGAGAGAGAGGAGGAGTTGGAGGAGGAGAGTGAAAAGGAGGTGGCGGAGGAGAAGTGAGGAGCGAGGACTCCGACTTGGCGACTGGGCGACGAGGAGTCGAGGACAAGGACTGCACAAGGGGGAAAGGAAAAGTTTAGACACTTGATGTCAGCGCGTTTCCAGGAATTCGGCAGGTCACAACTCAACAAGCTAAAAGAGTACTCGACTCGTTGATTCAGACGCAATCGAACTTACGTGTGGTGGGTTAGAAGGAGCCTATCAGACTTGAGCACTTAGCTGTGACGAAATGGCAACAGATGAGCAGCAGATGAGCAGGGGCGAGGAACGGAAGCGTTGAATAAGCCCATAGATAGGATTTTGACGTAATCGCTCTCTGCCGGGTGTTGGATTTAAGACTCCAGAATACGGTTGTTTCCGTTAGCGTTCAAATTGCACGGTCGACGGCTCGCCGCGTGCTGCTACAGTGCTACCTAGTCAGGATGGCTGCCTGTCACACTATTTGAATCCCACCCCTTGAGTCACTCAGTCAGTCACTCAATGAGTCAGTGACTGTCACTCTAAAATTGAGAAAGCGCACAGGGGGACTGCGGTTTCAGCTCTTTCTGTGAGAGACTGAAAAGAGGAAAGCGCACTGGTGTTCAAAAAGACAGCGCGCTAAGCGCACAGGGGTTGCAAAAATCTGCGCTACAGCGCGCAAGGGTGTCAAAAAGTCAGCGCTCAAAAGCGCATAAGCGCGCGCTTTGAAGTACCCTGTGGTACCGTGCGATATGTAGCGAACTAATTATCGCCCTGGTATCATATCGAAGGAGGAGAGAGGATACGTTACATACACTCAGAAAATCACAGCCGAGATAGGATAGCAGCACAGCGTGCCGACCATCCATTTTATAACAGGAAGCACGAGTGTTTTTATTTATAGCACCCCCACAAACCTGAAAAACAAACTAGGTATAGTTCAAAAGAGGAAACAAACTAGAGGCGGAAAGGAGAGCGGAAAAGGGAGGGATGCCTAGCTATGCAATCCAGAGCACCAAGCCCACCAACCACAAGAGAGGAAGGCCGAACTAAAAAAAACTTAATACCACCCAAGGGCATGCGCTATGAGCACCTTAAATGCAGCGATAATGCCATCAAAGGAAAAAAGCACAAGTCAACCCAACACAACCATCTTGCAGAAAAGGACCGGAGTGTCGAGGATGATAACCATAGACACCTCGTGAAGGAAAGGGGGAGTTCAGCCGAAAATCAGAGAGGCCAAAAACCAACCTAGCAAGACTCAGCAAGCAGGAACACATGACAGGGGCAAGAGAATCCACACACATGGCAGACCTGCCCTGCCCGTACACCAGAAGCCACAAACTAGAGCTATTAATAGAGAAACGAAACCAACAAACTTAGCACAGCCAACGAGAAAGGGAGGGGTGTAGGGTTTAGGGGTCCAGGTTTTTAACTTTAAACCCTAAATCCCAAACCCAAACCTGAGAACGGCGGGCATGAAGCGCGGAAGCGCCATACCAAAGAACTATACAAAAGGGTGTCCACTGTCCAGTGAACTAGGTATCGAAACAAACTGAAAATAGATAGAAGAATAAACAGTAAAAACTGCCAGCTCGGTATACCGCTCTACGCCCTATTTGGGGGGGGGGGGGGGGGGGGGGGGGGGGGGGGGCGGGTTCGATGCCGGCAGGCGTCTTTTTGCTCGCTCGCTCGCGAACGCTCTCGAGGGCAGCATGCACCATGGCTGCAGCAATACGAGTGGTGAGTGTGATTGTCCCATTTCATGCCATGCAATGTTGGTGCTACATGGTGGTACCTACAGGTGGAAGTGTAGTTTGAGGCTTCAGGACCTATATATCTCGTAGCAGCTCCTCCTATTTAACATAGCGGCATGCTGGCCGTGGACCTGTAGATCTAGTGACTGCTCCTCCTTGTTAACATTACCTCAATATAAGGTTCTGGGAGCCTTGTAGCTACAATTAAAAACCGGCAGTACAGTATTAAATTGTATAGTACACTGTAGTACAAATACAACAACAAGTTTACACAAATGTGATTACATATTAAATATTAAAAACAGGAGTAGCCCAGGCCTCATATTTTTCAGTCACGCCAATAGATTTTTTCTGACAATGGGGCTGTAATTGTATGTATTTAGGCGATATTAAAAGTCACTTTTCAGGTCATTCTGAACACCTCATTTAGGGGGGGGGGGGAGGGGGGGGGGGGGGGGGGGGGGGGGAGGGGCCCTCATTTTGTTTTTTGCTACCTTTTTACTCAGACCTCCAAATGTCTTTCTGAGACCACTTCTGAGTAGGCCTTGGGAAGGGTAGTATATTGCCCCCACTTTGGACCTAATGCAATAATTATTTACCCCCCCCCCCCCAAACCCAAACCCAAACCCAAACCCAAACCCCCCTAACCCCAGCCCAGCCCAGAGTATGAGAGGGTAAATGGCTGTGTGAATCACAATGGCAGTTCATTGGCACCACTTTAGACCCAGGTGTTTGTGTGGATGTTTGTGTGGGTGTTTGTCCCCCCCCCCCCCCCCCCCCCCCCCCTCGAACCCCCAGCCCCCCCCCCCCCCCACCACCACCACCACCGCCCCGACCCACCACCTTTGCGACCACACCGAAACGCCGCCATTCTACTACGTTCTACGCGGTTGCTTTCCCTTCGTTTCGGAATGCCTGATGCGGATGCTGATGCTGGTCCGTCCAGTGACAGCCCCCGAGATAATTTATGGGGAAGCTTGTGAAGGAGAAAAAAAATGAAAATTCTCGAGTTGGCAACGAGGCAAATTTGAAGGGTGTCTACAGTACTTGGGCAACCTAAAGGGTGTGCAGAACTGAGTTTTGACTATCACACAATCCCTTTGTGGGAATTCCAAGGATGCCATTATGTGCGCCATATTGTGAATCCCAAGAATCCATATCTAAGTTTTTCAAAAAGGGGTATTTATATTTAAGGGGGGGTGGGGGGTAGGGGGTGCCAGCCCTCCTCAGGTTTTTTAGGCGTGGGGGGAGTACACTTTTTTCTACTCCCTATTAAAAATATAAATAAAATAGTACTAAATATCGTGATATCGTACGATTTATTGTGATTTATACAATATATCATACGATAATAGAGCACGATATTATTGTCTTCTCTATCTTCATCAGGATTGGTTCATTTGACTTGATTTTAAATGTATGGACGTGTAAATGGTATTTCCTGTAATATCCTCATGGCATCTCATACTGACTTTAAAAAAAGGACAGGGCAACACGATATTCGTACGATGATCGTACAATAATCAAAAGTATCGTTCAAGATCGACAGCCCTATACATATTGTCCCCATGGTCTCATACTGATTTCAAAAAAAAGGACAGGGCGACACAATATTTGTACGATGATCGTACGATAATCAAAATTATCGTACGATATCGACAGCCCTTTACATAATACAATCATATATGTGTATCAGCCTCCACAGGTGTCCTCCATGGAGTCCTCACAACTTAGGTGCTTTTTGCTATTTTAAGCTTAACTCAGATACCCAACATGCCTTGCCCCCGTTGGCCTGTATTTCGCCTACTCCTGGACTGCAACATACATACATGCTTTGCACACCGACCAATTCCAGGGGATTTTGAACATTTCACTTGTCACAGATCACAGACATCACACTTTTTGACGAGGTCACACTCCATATATTTATTCAACTGGGACACTGGGACACCCAACCCTCAGGCCAAACAAGGTTAAAGCTAAGCTCTGAATGCAGACAGATTTTGCTCGCCCTCACCACTCACCACCACCACCAGGGTACTACATCTCGTCAAATTGGTCAGCGCTTAAAGCGCACAAACGTCAAATTGGTCAGCGCTTTCTAGTGCGAAAACCGCAAAAACTGCGGGCTGCGCCCACAGGGATCGAAAAAAACACGCGAAACGCGCAGTGGGGCTCAAAAAGCGTGCGCGAAATCGCGCTGCCGCGTGCGCTTTGTAGTACCCTGACTGGGGCATAACACCCAACCCTCAGGCCAAACAAGGTTCAAGCTAAGCTCTGAATGCAGACAGATTTTGCTCACCCCCCCACACCACTCACCACCACCAGTGTACTGCTTCTTGCCAAATTGGTCAGCGCTTTATAGTGCACAAACGTCAAATTTGTCAGCGCTTTCTCGTGCGAAAACCGCAAAAACTGCGCGTTGCGCCCACAGAGGGTTGAAACAACTGGGCGGAACGCACTGAGGGGCTCGAAAAGGCAGCGCGGCACCGCGCTGCCGTGCGCGCTTAGTAGTCCCCTGTCCACCACGAGACTTTGGTAAGACATGGATACAAGGTAGACTGGAAATTATAAATTGGGATTTCACCACAGTGTTGGTATGCATGCTACCTAATTTACTAGCAAGGAAGGGTGTCGGACAAATATCACATGGATGAATGAACACATGAAATGGGGTAAGAGTTCGGTAATCGAGTGCGATAGCGTGAGGCTGGCAAATAAAAAACATATGTATGTATATATATATACTCTTATACATCCGTCTTCCATCACCAGGGTAGTTCTGTCCAGAGGTTTATTTTGTTTCAGAAAGGGGGTCGTTTGGTATCGATCAGGGATTTTGTGTCTTTCAAGGTTGGGCTCCAAGTAGCGATTTGGGTAGTCTTGATGACAACCCCACCTTGTGGACTTTTGCCTCACTCGTGTTCTTCACATTGTAGAGTTGAATGGAACTAAAGTGCTTGCAAACATAGAGGTGCCCAAACCCTAACCCCTTGGCAGTCTAGCCTGGGTGGGATCTGCCTGGAAGCTGCCCTGGCCTGGAATAATGAAAGATTTCTAAGGGAGTCTGCCTGCAGCTTATATCCCCGTTCAACGAATGGCTTAATGGCAGAGCTTCTTGAACGACGCAGGTGCAGGGTTCGAATCCCCACGAGTGCGCTTTAGTGTGCACGGTCGCTGTCAACCGCCATGGTAGCTTTGTCCAGGTAAAGTAGCAGCCCGGTCCCTACCGCCGGAAGACGGGGCTCCCTTAATACCACGCCCCACCAGGCGTTATCATTACTTTCTTTTCCGCCTGCACCTTATGTTTGCCTGCTGCTACCCCGCTTGCAGCTTCAATTAGCTTGCTTCTCATTCACTTGCGACTTGCTTCTAATTCGTTTTTTTATATCTCCAGCACGCAGTGGTGGTGCGGGTGGGGGTGGTGAAATTGATTGGGGTGGGAGTCGTGGGGGGGGTAGCGGGTGGGGTGGGTAGAGGTAGTGAGGGTGATTGGGTAGGGGTAGGGGTAGGGGTAGGGGTTGGTGGGGGTGGGGGTGGGAGTGGGGTTGGTGGTGGGGTTGGTGGTGGGAGTAGGGTAGGGGGTGGTGGGGGAGGTAGGGGTGGGGGTGGGCAACATGCTGTCGGGCATCCTCCAGGCACACTTGCATCCAAGAAGTACTCAAGACCATATGTGCATCTCCATCTCGGTAGTCAACATGATATTGGGCATCCAGCAACATGCGCAAAACCTCACTGTGGCAATTGCATTCTGCTAGCATAAGTGCCCGCTCATCATAGCAGTCTTCATGGGCAGCATGCTGTGGAGCACCCAGCAACATGCCGACTACCTCGCTGTGGCCCTCGTCTGCTGTACCCACAAGCGCGCGCCCATCTTGGCAGTCTGCATAGGCAGCATGCTGCAGAGCACCCTGCAACAAGCGCACTACCTCCCTATGGCCCTTGTCTGCTGCACCCTTAAGCGCACGCCCATTTTGGCAGTCTGCATGGGCTGCATAATCTGGGGCACCCAGCAACAAGCGCACTAGTACGTACCTCCCTGTGGCCCTTGTCTGCTGCAGCCGCAAGCGCACGCCCATTTTGGCAGTCTGCATGGTCTGCATGATCTGGGGCATCCAGCAGCATGCGCACTACCTCACTGTGGCCATTAAATGCTGCTTGCACAAGTGCCTTTCCTTCTCGGCAGTCTCCATTAGCAGCATGATGTGGGGCATCAAGAAGTGTCCGCACTACCTCACTGAGGCCCTCCTGTGCTGCTTGCACAAGCGCACCCCCATCTTGCTAGTCAGCATGGGCAGCATGCTGTGGAGCACCCAGCAACAAGCGCACTACCTCGTTGTGGCCCTTGTCTGCTGCACCCGCAAGCGCGCGCCCATCTTGGCAGTCTGCATGGGCTGCATGATCTGGGGCATCCAGCAGCATGCATGCGCACTACCTCACTCTGGCCATTGAATGCCGCTTTCACAAGTGCCTCCCCATCTTGGCAGTCAGCATGAGCAGCATGATGTGGAGCATCCATCAGCATCTGCACTACCTCAATATGGCCATGTTCTGAAGCCACCACAAGAGCAAGTCCATCTAGGCAGTCAGCATGATGTGGGGTATCCAGCAGCATTCGCACTACCTCACCGTGGCCATGTTCTGAAGCCGTCACAAGTGCCAGTCCATCTATGCTGTCAGCATGAGCAGCATGCTGTGGGGCATCTAGCAGCATTCGCACTACCTCACCGTGGCCATGTTCTGATGCCTCCACAAGTGCCAGTCCATCTAGGCTGACAGCATGAGCTGCATGATATGGGGCATCCAGCAGCATCCGCACTACCTCAATATGGCCATGTTCTGAAGCCGCCGCAAGTGCAAGTCCATCCCGGCAGTCAGCATGAGCAGCATGCTGTGGGGCATCCAGTAGCATCCGCACTACCTCACTATGGCCATGTTCTGAAGCCGCCGCAAGTGCAATTCCATCCCGGCAGTCAGCACGAGCAGCATGCTGTGGGGCATCCAGTAGCATCTGCACTACCTCACTATGGCCATGTTCTGAAGCCGCCGCAAGTGCAAGTCCATCTCGGCAGTCAGCATGAGCAGCATGTTGTGGGGCATCCAGCAGCATGCGCACTACCTCACTGTGACCATAGCGTGCTGCTAGAATAAGCGCGTCCCCATCTTACTAGGCTATCAGCATGGGCAGCATGCTGTGGTGCATCCAGTAGCATCCGCGCTACCTCCATGTGGCCAGACTTTGCTGCTACCACAAGCGCGTACCCATCTTGGCTATCAGCATGGGCAGCATGCTGTGGAGCACCCAGGAACATGCCGACCACTTCACTGTGGCCATAACCTGCTGCCACCACAAGCGCGCGCCCATCTTGGCTGTCAGCATGAGCAGCATGCTGTGGGGCATCCAGCAGCATGCGCACTACCTCACCGTGGCCATGTTCTGAAGCCCTCACAAGTGCCAGTCCATGTATGCTGTCAGCATGAGCAGCATGATGTGGGGCATCCAGCAGCATCCACACTACCTCACTGTGGCCATGTTCTGAAGCCGCCGCAAGTGCCAGTCCATCTCGGCAGTCTATCTGCTTGAGAAGCATGCTCTGGTGCATCCAGCAGCATGCGCACTACCTCATTGTGGCCATTACGTGCTGCTAGCACAAGAGCTTGCCCATTTTGGCTGTCAGCATGAGCAGCATGATCTGGGGCATCCAGCAGCATCCGCACTACCTCAATATGGCCATGTTCTGAAGCCGCCGCAAGTGCCAGTCCATTTCGGCAATCAGCCTGGGCAGCATGCCGTGGGGCATGCAGCAGACACCTCACCAAGTCTGCTTGCCCACTCTGGGCCACCAATACCAGAGCTGCTTCAGACTCTTCTGAGAATCCAGTCTTGAAAACTAGATCAAGAGCCACATCCAACTTTCTATGCTCCAGCCAGAGCACGACCGAGGACACTGACCATGTTGGTGGTTGTGTTGGTGTGGTGGTAGGGGTAGAAGTAGTGGAGGTGGTAGAATTGGTGGTGTTGGTAGAGTTGGTGGTTGTGTTGGCACTGCTGTGGTGCTGGCGGTAGAAGATGTGGTGGTGGTGGTGGTATAAGTGGTTTTGGTGGTAGAAGTGTGGTGGTGGTAGAGGGGTGGTGGTGGTGGTGGCGGTGGTAGAAGTGGTGGTGGTGGTGAAATTGGTGGTTGTGGTGGTAGAGGTGCGGTGCTGGTGGTAGAAGATGTGGTGCTGGTGGTGGTACAAGTGGTGTTGGTTGTTGAGGGGTGGTGGTGGCGGTGGTAGAAGTGGTGGTGGTGTTGAAATTGGTGGTTCTGGTGGTAGAGGTGTGTTGGTGGGGGTAGAAGGTAAGTGGTGGTGCGGTAAGCGGTGGAAAAGCGTCGTGTAATCGCTTCGTAGTTAGTTAACTGTACATCTTAACCGTAACTGGCCGAGATAACCTGCTCGTGTAAGAGGGCGTTTACACGAGCCGGTTATCTCGGCCAGTTAAGTTGGCGAGGTAACCAAATAGTTAGCGCCACGTATGCCCGAACCCTCAACGAACGCAAACTTAACCAATTTCTGTTTACACGTGCATTTGCGCTCGCAGTTTGCGTTCGGTCAGGTTGGTCGTGTACTTCTGGATAGCCTCGTGATTTCTGAATTTTGGGTGACAGACGAGCTATTTTCGGGCCTTGCTCCCCAGCACGAACCGTGCTGTGAAGCAAGCGACTTCGAAGCTCCGCAGCGACCCGTCGATCGAGATTGCTGGGTGCGATCTGGCAGCTGATCATCAACATCTGCTCGGCCAATGCCTTCTTGCTTGCTTCTCTAGAAAAATCGAATCTGCAGAAATTGACGAACTGAACTGGAGCTAGCGTAGCCGATATATCTCACAGCTCGGAAGCCAAACGAACTTAACGAACCACTAACCTTAACCTTTAACCCGTAACTAGGGGGGGGGGGGGGGGGGAATTATCGTTATCGCGAAAATGGTTAACTGGGCGAGATAACTGACGCGAAAAGTGTCGCGTAAACGCTTCATAATTAGTTAACTGTACATCTTAACCGTAACTGGCCGAGATAACCTGCTCGTGTAAACGCCCTCGAAACGCCCTCAAGGGCAGGAAATGGCTGGCATGGTGCTTGTGTATGTCAAATGGGTGATCTCCTCATCTTCGACACCAAATTCACCTTGGTAGAATCTGCTGGGAGGGTGCAACATAGTGATCTGCAACTTGGACTAAGTTTTCAACTTGGATGAGACTCTGAAAACATAAGATATGTGCCATTTTGGACACATTTTTGGTCAAATTATACGATCTGTGCCAAATCCGATTTGAAACCCAGAACGGGAAGGTTTGTCTTTTTCAAAAATGTTAAGCATCTTGGCTAAGGGTGTTTTGAAGTCGAGATTAAAATTTTGGCTGGAAAAAAATGAAAAAAGTGTAACCTTTTTTGCCCGAGTTTCGTCTATTTGGGGCATGTTGAGGCCACTATTTAGAGGTGTGCAGCCAGAAGGGACACAAATAGTTTTTGCGATACTTCACCACGAAGCTGTCGTCTGAAGGCCTATACAAAAAAAATCGTGTCACTGCTGGCTGCGCACCGGCTTAGAGACATGCCAAAACGTGTAACCAGATCTGGCCCTAGCTTAACCCCCCCGGGCTAGCCCGGGCCCGGGCCGGGCCAGCCGGGGGGGCAGCGGGGGGGGGCAGCCCCTGGGGCCAGCCGGGGGCGGGGGGGCAGCCTAGCATTCGAGGTTTTAGGGCTTGTCCGTCATCCTGGCACAGGATGCCCAGTGGGGTGTCTGTGGGTCTGGTAGAGGGTGGGGCCAGATGGTAGATGGTAGGGGGCAGAGGGTAGGGGGGGGACGTGGGGGGACCTGGGTGGAGTTAGGTTGGCCGATATTAGTACCCTAAGTCTGGCCTATTCAGTCTAGGCTAATATAATACAACATATTGACCGCCCGTATTGAAGTATCTAAGGCCAGTTGGCTTGGGGTAGGTATTTGTTGTGGGTTCGGGATGGTGTGTAAGATAGATGAAGGATCGCAGACGGCGAGCAGCCAAATTAGCTGAAGCTATGTAACCAACTTCAAGTTCAAGGTCAAATTCTTCAAAGAAACCGAGCGGTGGGACCCCACATGTCAATAAACTTCCTAGCAGCAAGGTAATACTACAGTAAGTGTTTGTATCTACCATAAACAGCAGTTGATCTCGGGCCCTTTGTCGCCTTCTTGCAATTCGTTGAGGGCCAGGTCACAGTGCTTGTTAGTTGTTAATCCAGCCCCTGACAATAGTCTGTAATGATTATTCGAGGTTGAACTGTTCCCTTCAGCCTATTTGGCTAATGGCTACCCCTGGACTGTACAACATACCAGTACATACAGAGCCTTGGTGGCCAAGCATGCGGGTCCAGCCTACTTAGCAGGAGGGCGTGTTTCTTGTAGCCTTTGTGTCGAGGACATCTGTTCAAATTGGATATCAATTGTAAGAAAGTCTTTTGGGGGGCGAGCCTTGTGAATGTGATATTAGTTCTTTAGAACTCGACCATTGTTTAGGCCTTATTATGATTATTCTTTATGGGCTTCTTCTGACGGGCGATGTCGGAATGGGCAACTTCTCCCGGACTGACTTTTCAATCGAATTGCCGCGGTATTCCCGCAATTTATAAGACTAGGCCTTACCATGAAAGTTGAACAGCAAGGGATACCTCGCGCCGAAAGAGTAAAATGGATTCAAGCACCCAGCCAGGAATACATGCGCAAGCCTGCCAGCCGGTAGATTTGGGATGTCACGATGGCAGGGGCTCCGTTACTGCAGTACAAGAGCAGTACTTCCGATCCTTCTGGACAAAGTTACAAGCATTGGTGCAGGACCAGTGAATAATAGTCAACATCTGAGGCGAATAATACAAAACGTCATTACTGACTTCGATATGGCACTGGAGCCACCCTAGCCCGCCAAACCTCAAGTTGAAGAAAAACGAACATAAAACAATCTAAACATAGAACACAGGGTGCGTTGGGTTTTCACCAACCCTGCTCTCCCTCCCCCCCATTCCGTCCATACTCCTATTACTAAGAGTCCGAGATATTAAACGCAACGAGAGTTGGTGACGACACTGACAAGTTCAAGATCCAGCATGCGTCGAAGTAGCAGCCAAGATTGAAGCTGTAGGTCGTTCATCCTCTGAATACCGTTTGCAGTCCATGTAGCTTCTATCTAGCTACTCCCTTCTCAACAGCTTTAACACCTACTAGCTGTGAAAGTGTTAACAAGTGTGGCTGATTTGACGGTCATGTTTTTTCCACACGGCCACCTGATCAGCCACACTAAATAACAACAGCTGAGACAGCACTGAATACTGCACATCATCTGCTTCTCACCAGCCTACCACCGACTAGCTGTGAAAGTGTTACTAAGTGTGGCTGATCAGACGGTCGTGTGTTTTCACCACACGGCCACCTCATCAGCCACACTAAATAACAGAAAGCTGAGACAGCAATGAATACTGCACATCATCTACTTCTCACCAGCCTACCACCAACTAGCTGTGCAAGTGTTACTGAGTGTGGCTGATCAGATGGCCGTGTCTTTAATGCACTGAATACTACACATCATCTACTTCTCACCAGCCAACCACTTGGCAGCCTGCACAGCAGAGTAGGTCAAGATGATATCAGCACCTGCACGACGGAAGCTCATCATGGCCTCTAGGGTGGCCTCCTTCTCGTCCAACCAGCCCTGCATGGCAGCGGCCTTCAGCATGGCGTACTCGCCAGACACGTGGTACACAGCCACGGGAAGGGTGGAGTTGTCGCGCATGAGGCGTACGATGTCGAGGTAGGGCATACCAGGCTTCACCATCATGATGTCAGCACCCTCGGCCTCGTCTGCGCGGATCTCACGCAGAGCCTCGCGGTAGTTGGCTGGGTCCATCTGGTAGGTCTTCTTGTTAGGGGGGATGATCCTGAGGCAGGGAGGGGGGCAGAGTGGTAAAGAAAGAAACAATGGTTAGGGTCCATCTGGTAAGCCTTCTTGTTAAGGGGGATGATCCTGAGGCAGGGAGGGAGGGAGGTACAGGGGTAAGGAAAGAAACAACGATTGGGGTTCATATGGTAGGTCTCCTTGTTAGGGGAGATGATCCTGAGGCAGGGAGGGAGGGAGGGAGGAAGGGAGGTACAGGGGTAAGGAAAGAAACAACGATTGGGGTTCATATAGTAGGTCTCCTTGTTAGGGGAGATGATCCTGAGGCAAGGAGGGACGCAGACGGGTAAGAAAAGAAAAGAATGAGAAGAAACCTGGGCACTGCATATTCTAACGGAGATTACGGCGCAGGTCGAACTCCTCAAGCTATTGTATTACTACCATCCATTCTTAGGAGATCGTTTGATTCAGGAATGGAACTTAAATCTTATATTTGTGTACCAAGAACATAGATTTGTGTGTGTACACCAAGAACATAGATTTGTGTGTGTACACCAAGAACATAGATTTGTTTCAGAGCAAATGCCAAGAATAAAACACGATTTTCCCTTGGTTTGACCACCTCCCTTTAAAGAAATAAATACATGCTACGCCTTCTTACAAGGCGTGAGATGAAGGGGACCAGCCCATTCGCTTGCGCCGGGGCCAACCACCAAGTACCTCCCTTGAATATAAATGATGGCATCTCTCATGCTTACCTGCCAGCCTCGCCACCCTCGGGAGCTCTAGCCTTAGGGGCATCACGGAAGGGTCCATAGTAAAAAACAAATGTTCACCTACCACCCTACTCCCCACCCCACTCCCCATACTACCTCACTCCCCACCCCACTCCACATACTATCCCAACTTGCACTACCTCCCTTCCTATAAATAATAGTATCTCTGCTTACCTGCCAGCTGCGCCGGCCTTGGGGGCGCTAGCCAGGGCATCACGGAAGGGTCCGTAGTAGGCGGAAGCATACTTGGCGGTGTAAGCCATGATGGAGACATTGGTGAATCCCTCGCTGTCCAAAGCCCTCCTGATGCAACCAACACGACCGTCCATCATGTCAGAGGGGGAGACCACATCGGCACCGGCACGGGCCTGGGAGACAGCCTGGCGGCACAAGTAATCAATGGTCTCGTCGTTCAAGATGACACCGCCGTCGCTGACGATGCCATCATGGCCGTCGCAGTTGTAGGGGTCCAGGGCAATGTCGGTGTAGACCTAGAAAGGGGAAAGAGGGGGTAAGGGGTGTGTGTGTGTAAGGTGCGAGTGAGTTTGTTTGTGTGTGGTGGTTGCTGACGATGCCGTCATGGCCGTCCCGGTTGTAGGGGTCCAGGGCAATGTTGGTGTAGACCAGGAGGAAAGGGAAGAGGTGTGTGTGTGTGTGTGTGGGGGGGGGGGGGGGGGTGGGGGGGGGGGGGGTAGGGGGGGGGGGGGAGTATGTGTAAGGTGCGAGTGAGTGTTTGTGTGGTTTGTGGTGGTCGCTGATAAAGCCGTCATGGCCGCCGCAGTTGTAGGGATCCAGTGCGATGTCGATGAGACCTGGAGAGGGATAGAGGGGATAGAGAGAGGGGGGGGGGGGGGAGGAGGGGAGGGAGGGAGTGTGCCTGTGTGTTTTTGTGTGTGGTGTGTGTGTGGTGGATTAGGGAAGCGAAGTGTTCTGTTGTACTGTCGTCTTTTTCTTCTCCTCTGTTGGGTGCTGATAATTGTCAATTGTGAGTTTTTCCATCGCACATAACAGGGCAATGCTCCGATCTGACCTGATCTGCCGGAGGACAGCGTATTCAGGGGTTTCCCCCCCGCTACCTATCAAGGTACTACATTTTGTCATTTTGGGTTGCACTTTTGACGCATCTGTCTCCTTTTGGGTTGCGCTTTTGACTCTGCCAGAAAACAGAAATCCGCGCGCTGCGCCCTGAGGGGGTTAAAAAAATTGTGTCAATCGTGCAGCCGGGCTCCAGAACCTTGCGAGCTAGAGCGCAACAGCGCACATCATGTACTACCCTGCTACCAATAGCGGTCGCTCCTTGTGTTTTTTTTGCCCTACTTTCCGCTAACACCCCAACCCTGAACACCCCGAGGCGGCCTTTCTGGCTGCCCTACCCAAATCACTACCTGGACCCCACCCTTGAACAAATCCAAATCCCTGAAAGCTACTAGAACCCCTTTCTGAAATGAAAAATGCTCTGAGCGTAATATATTATGCATGGAACAGAATTCTTTCCGATGTTGATGCCTGGGGAATTTGTACAAGTTGGCACCAGATATATTTTTGAAATATTTAGTTCAGAAAGTGGGAATCTTGTAGCTTTTCGTTTTTAAGCCTCCTTTGGGTCTGAGTGCTGGAATCTCAAATCGGGTCTCGTATAGCGATAATTTCAATCCAAACGGGGTCTCATACAGCGATTTCATTATATAGCTGGGGGGAAATACCTGGTTTGCACACAGCTAAGGTGGGGACCCCAACTAGTAGACACATATCATTATACCATAGCTTTTGTGTTCAGCTACAAGCAGCAGCTTCTAGGTAGCTCCCTGAGCCAGTCTGGGCTAAGCCCTAAGATTCCAGCAATGCTGAATAGACATTTCTGCCAGCTTGTACATTCCCGCAATGCTATAGGTTTGGCTGGGTAGGCAGCCAGGTCTAGAAGCTGCTGCTGGCAGCTGAAAGCTACTGGCAGCTGTCTAGAAGCTACTGCTGGTAGCTGAAAAGAAAAGCCATGATATGGTGATATGTGTCGCAGTTGGGGTCCCCACCTTAGTTGTGTGCAAACCAGGAATATTTCCCCAGCTATATAATGCGATCGCTGCGCGAGACCCTGTTTTGGCCAAAATTATCGCCCATCAGGCCCAGTGACAAAGTCGTGCCTCATTTCCCTTCAGGTACATAGGCATTGCATGTTGGACTGCTTAACATATCTTGTGCACATCGAGTAATGCTGGTCTGTTTGACAAGTCTTGTGCATATCGAGTCCTCCCACCACCAATAACACCACAACACTCACATATTCACCCACCAATTCCCACCCCACCTCCACACCTCCCCCCCACACCACGACCCCACCTCAGAAATGTCCCCTTGATTGTTTCTGCAGCTAATTCTCCCCCCCCTAATTATTCCCTCTGCTCATTCGGTGTCTCGCCGCCGGATCAGGGTAGGCATCCTTGAACATGCTAATGGAGCGCTGGGACCCCCCCCACCCACACACCACCACCACCACACCACATATTCACACACCAATCCCCACCCCACCCCACCTCCACACCTCTACCCCGCCCTATCCCACTCCAGGACCCCACCGCAGCTACTTCCCCTTCATTGTTTCCTCGGCTAATTCGGTGCCTGACCTCCACACCTCTCCCCCGCCCTATCCCACCCCAAGACCCCACTGCAGCTACTTCCCCTTAATTGTTCCCTCTGCTAATTTGGTGACTCACCTCCAGATCAGGATAGGCATCCTTGAGCATGCTAATGGGAGCACTGGGACCCCCCCACCCACACACACACCACAACCACCACCACATATTCACCCACCAATTCCCACTCCTCCCCACCCCCACACCTCTACCCCGCCCTATCCCACTCCAGGACCCCACCGCAGCTACTTCCCCTTAATTGTTCCCTCTGCTAATTCAGTGACTCACCGACAGATCAGGGTAGGCATCCTTGAGCATGCTAATGGAACACTGGGACCCCCCAGCACCAACACCAACACCACACTCACATATTCACCCCCCAATTCCCACCCCACCCCACCACCCTATCCCATTCCAGGACCCCACCGCAGCTACTTCCCCTTAATTGTTTCCTCGGCTAATTCAGTGACTCACCTCCAGATCAGGGTAGGCTATTTCAGGCTATTCCAAGCTATAACTAGCGCTAATTACGGAACCATTTTATAGTGCTAGATAGATAGCGCTATAAGCGCTTAACTCCTCCCCCCCTACCCACCCACCCCGCCCTCCGAACCCTAATTATTTCCTCTGCTCATTCGGTGACTCGCCTCCAGATCAGGGTAGGCATCCTTGAGCATGCTAATAGAGCGCTGGGAACCCCCCCCCCCACCCCCCACCCCCTTTCCCCCCCCCCACCACCACCACACCACACACATACCTACCCACCAATTCCCACCCCACCCCACCACCCTATCCCACTCCAGGACCCCACCGCAGCTACTTCCCCTTCATTGTTTCCTCGGCTAATTCAGTGACTCACCTCCAGATCAGGATAGGCATCCTTGAGCATGCTAATGGAGCGCTGGGACAGACCGTTAGGGTTGAAGGCCTCCTCAGCAGTGACAGTCTTCAAGTTATCGGGGGTCTGCAAGACAGGTCAGAGCAGTTGTTTTAGCTTTGCTTTGAGTGATGCAACAACAACAACAAAAGTTGCCAGGGTCAGTGCAGTTTTTGTATACTTTTTGTTGTGTATTGCACTGTGCGTAGCTTGCTGGGCCGTGTGTGCTTTCCAAAATGATTTGTTTGTGTGCGACCAGTCGCCATTCCATCGCTGCATGGCGTCGCATGAGTCCGGCTAAACTAGTCAGAAATGCCCCCCCCCCCCCCCCCCCCCCCCCCCCCCCCCCGGCTCCGCGCTTCGCATTCTGCGAAGTTTGGTGGGCAGCGCGTCGCACTGGGATCACACTAAGTCGCTCGATATACGACGGGTCGCAAGAAAAAAAAATTGGTAGCATTTGCTCCAACACACCATCGCATAAATCCGTCATTTCATCCTTCATGTGTGCAGAGAGTGATGCTTTCACCAGCATTCCCGCTGAAATTAAATTCCACGCCTGATGGGGGCAATGCGTCAGTTCCACAATTATGTTCATGGATGGCAGCAGTTGCTCCAACACATCATTGCATGGCCCCGTCCTTTAATCCCTTCATGTGTGCAGAAATTGGTGCTTTTGCGCTAATATTAAATTCCATGCATGCATCCATGCTTTCACCTTGAACTTATAATACAAGCATGCATCCATGGATGTGCGCTGAAATTGACTTTCATGCATGTATCCATGCTTTTAGCGCTGAAATTGACTTCCATGCATGTATCCATGCTTTCACACTGAAAAAGTCCATGCTTGCATCCATGCTTTCACCTTGAAAACATTCCATGCATGCATCCATGCTTCAACGTTAAAATTAAATTCCATGCATATATCCATGCTTTTGAAGACACACATGCATGCGTCCATGCTTTAACGCTAAAATTGACATATATGCATGCATCCATGCTTCAACGCTGAAATTGACATACATGCTTGCATCCATGCTATGACCTGAAATTGACATACATGCATGCATCCATGCTTTACCGCTGAAATTGACTTCCATGCATGCACCCATGATTTCACGCTGAAATTGACTTCCATGCATGCATCCATGCTTTACCGCTGAAATTGACTTCCATGCATGCACCCATGATTTTGCGCTAAAATTGACTTCCATGCAAGCATCCATGCTTTACCGCTGAAATTGACTTCCATGCATGCATCCATACTTTACCGCTGAAATTGACTTCCATGCATGCACCCATACTTTACCGCTGAAATTGACTTCCATGCATGCACCCATGATTTCACGCTGAAATTGACTTCCATGCATGCATCCATGCTTTACCGCTGAAATTGACTTCCATGCATGCATCCATGCTTTACCACTGAAATTGACTTCCATGCATGCATCCATGCTTTACCGCTGAAATTGACTTCCATGCATGCATCCATGCTTTACCGCTGAAATTGACTTCCATGCATGCATCCATGCTTTACCCCTGAAATTGACTTCCATGCATGCATCCATGCTTTAGAGCTGAAATTGACTTCCATGCATGCATCCATGCTTTACCGCTGAAATTGACTTCCATGCATGCATCCATGCTTTACCGCTGAAATTGACTTCCATGCATGCATCCATGCTTTACCGCTGAAATTGACTTCCATGCATGCATCCATGCTTTACCGCTGAAATTGACTTCCATGCATGCATCCATGCTTTCACCTTAAAATAAGTACATCCATGCTGTACCGCTAAATCCATGCGGTAGCGCTAAAATTGGCATACATGCATGCATGCATTTACGCTTTTATTAAATTCCATGCCTGTATCCATGCATCCATGCTTAAGCGCTAAAATGGACATACATGCATGCATCCATGTTTTCACCTAGAAAACATTCCATGCATGCATCCATGTTTTTACTCTAAAATTAAATTCCATTCATGCATCCATGCTTTAGAGCTGAAATTTATTTCCATGCACGCATCCATGCTTTCACCTTAAAAAAAGCCTGTGCATGCATGCATGTGCTAAATAACATAATGTGCAATGAACCCCTACCATTCACCCACCCATATGTCCATCCGCCTCCACCATACCATCCACCCAAATATCCTTCCACATTACCATCCATCCATCCATCCACTTCCCCCCTACCACCCAGCCATGTATCCACCTTTCCATCCATCCACCCACTGACCTTGGGGAAGATTACCACAGAGTTGACTCCAACGGAGCGAGCCTCGGCAACGAAGTCTTTAACGTTCTTTCCGAAAGCCAAGCGGTTAACACCAGGCATGGAGGTGATGGGCTCGTTCTTATCACCGTCATGGATGAAGAGGGGGAGGATAAAGTTGGAGGGAGAGACAAAGGACTCACGCATGGCGGAGCGAGAGGTCTCGGAGCGCCTGTTGCGCCTGGGCCTGGAGGGCAGGTTCTGCAGAGGATGTAGGGGGGGGGGGGGGGGGGGGGAGGGAGGGAAAGGCAGCAGGGGGGGATGTAACATGAGTAGGCATTTGGGGGGGTTGAAGGGGGGGGGGGGGGGGGGGGGGGGGGGGGGGGGGGGGGGGCATGCTGGGTGTGTGGGCATGTTGCATTAGTAGGCTATTGGGGGTTCAAAGGGGGGGGGGGGGGGGGATCTTTTATTTCATTGCTGCATCCTGTTACATTCTTCAATTTAGTGTGACTTGCATGAGTTCAGTAACAGCTGTACCTAGAGTCAGCAAGGGAGGCATGCCCAAGTCTCGGAGGTCACTGCGACTACATCATGAGCGACTAGCGACAAGCTAGAGACATGCAGGATGATGCGTTGAACGTGTTGGGAGGCAGAGCAATTGAAACTGTCGTTCAAAGTGTGAGATGAGATCTCCGACACTCCGGGGGGGGCAAGTCGGCACGAGTCGAGGTCGAAAGAAATCAGTTATCCAGGAGAAGAGAGGAGTGCAGCGACTTTGCAGCTGCATGAAGCACAGAAGCACAGAACGAGGCTGTTCGACGCAGAGCGCATGTACAGGCATGCAACCGGTAGTCACGTCCCGAGAGGAAAACAAAGGAAGTCGGGTGGGATGACTACCGAACATTACATTACGTTGTCAGCAACATTACGTTGCCAGCATGAGGCAGCACCATGCAGGCGGAACACGCATTGGCATGAGCGTATTCAAGTTGTACGGCAACCGTGTGATGAAGTTGCTCAGGCAATGGAGAGAGAATAGCCGAAGTGGGTCATGGAATCAGCCCAGATCAGCTTCGGGCGCGAAGTAGGTAGGTAGAGCTAGCAGGGAGACCTAGCATGGGTTAAATGACCATTGCATCGCATGAAGGGGCGTTGGGTGGGGCAACAGCATCACGGGCTTACCTGAGGCTCGACCACTGGGGTGCCGGGGGGAACACCAGCCTGCCATACGGAAAGTAGTGGAGTGGCGTGCGTTAGTCCTCAACACGCACAGCTCAAGAATGCATGTACACAAGCGGAAGGGCGGTAGCCTTCACGTTTGTTACCTTGGAGAACTGACGCTCGAGGTCGGCGACCTTAGTGACAACGGACTTGCCCCTGGCAGGTCCGGCTACGGCAGTGCGGCCAGTCTGGGGGGTAGTGATGGATTTGGTGAGCATTGCGAAGAGGGTTGAGGTGAGATTGAGCAAGTGCCGAAGAAAGTGTCAAGTCTGCGCAACAGGGCAACATATTTGGTAAACCCTGATCCATGTTGAAACCAGATGTACCAGGGCGGTACGGAAACATTTTTGCGGAGCCCCCCTTTCTGGGGGGCGGGAGCCCCCAGCCCAGGGTTACCCATTTGTCCGTCCGACCGACCGAACAAGTCCTATGCAGCGTCGCAAGCGACGCAGAAATTGGCGGAGTGTGTTGGCAACGGAACGAAAGGTGGCAACGAAAATGGAGCTGACAGAAGCCAGTTAGTTAAAAGACAGTTGGCTGACGTGTCACGCTTCAATTTTTCGGTTGGACGCACAAACGGACAACGGGGTAAACCTGGGGGCTCCAACCCTCCAGAAGGGGGGGCTCCGCCAAAAATTGAAGCCTGACACGTCAGCCAACTAAAGAAATCAGAATTCGCACCATCCGGACACCCATCTCAGAACTTGCTCACAATGCTCCAGTCTCTCAGGCTGCTCGCTGTCCTAGGCAGAAACATCAGCATTGTGCTTATGAAACCAATCTCTTCCCACCATCACTGATAAAAACGGCAGATGTCCATGTCTGCATGATCTGTATGATTTTCATCTTCATGATTTTCAAGGCACATAAAATACGGTAATTAAGACACATCATTTTGTTCATTCATCTGATTATATCAGGAACAGGGGTTTATTGAAGGTGTTTCTACTGATGTGCATACCGTAGATTAAATGATGCTGGGAGTGCTATCAGAGCCTTTTTGAGTCTTTGGGTTGCTAAGTTGCTTTCTAGGGCTAACAAAAAGCTACTCGTAGTAACCCAAAGGCTACTAGGAGCACAATGGTGCTGCGGAATGACAGTGTTTCTTCTCTTTAAAAAACACCCTGCTCAAGTGCTCAGGAAGTCTGAGCCCATTTCTGTACTTGAACTTGAACTTGAACTTGAACTTGGTAACATAGCTTCAGCCAGCAATTTGGCCGCTCGCCGTCTTCGGCAGTTCAAATAAATTAACCTGGAAAATGTAAACGTGAACAAATTAGGTACCTGTATGCCCCCCTAGGTTTTTATTTTATTTGTCATTTTCGTAGGCAGGTCATACCAGTAGGTGACCCAAGCAAAGCCCCCTACACAACATCCGAGGAGAGAGAGGGGGGGGGGGGGGGGGGGGGGGGGGGGGTCTTTCAACCATCCTCAAAATCACAGGGTCAAACAAGCAATAAAGCAATGTTACCAGACTTTGGGACGGTGGATTGCTTCACGATTGTATGGCGCAAACTCTCACCTGCGAAGGCAGTGAATAAAGTGAATCCTAGCCCTGGCAGGCACTGCTCGGGCTAGGACGCGGGCGCGGGCCAGACTTTGCTCACCAACGAACACCAGTAGCGGAAGCTGACGTCAGTAGCTAGCAAACTTGTAGCGGAGAGATGAAGCTGTGTAGCTGAAGAAATTGACGCTTAAGAAACGCCCAGCCTGGCAGGAGGTCAAAGAAAGACTTCCAGTCCCACCACCGTAATCCGTCCATACCGTCTATCCACCCCCTATCCTACATCGCCTTCCAAGACCCCTCCCCCTCTCCACTCGGGATTTACCATGGCCTCCATCATGCACGCATCTAAATTTGTCTCCAGGACCTCCTGCAGGAGCCCAGTGGGTAGGTTTTCACCTGGGGGAGGTGTGCTCGCATGTGTCCTAGCCTGGTTGTGTGGGACAAGTTATCGCTCTTCTTGCTGCTGCTTCTACTGGTGTTTCGCTTGGCTTCCAACGCACGGCCACGTCACTTAGGAACTAGTAGGAATATCCCGTTTTGACTTCGGGGGCAACGCTAGTGGACGAATTGTATTCTGCAGACTGTTCGACGCTTTCAGGAATGTAGAAGCATGCGACAATTATTCTTCAACGGAACTTCTGGACCGCGGACCCTCCACCAGTGTCCACATGGCAGCCGATAATTCCTATAAGGAATAAGGGAGTGGGAGGGATTAGAGCACTGCTGCGTCAGGTGCAGGTGGTGCTCGATTGGCTTTAGATTGTCGGAATCTTCGCGACATGGGGCTTCAGCATGCGAAAATTATGGCGGGGGCCTGGGGAGCTCTGGACCAAGGGATTAAGTGATGGTAACTTTGTCCTGGTGCCCTGCTGGACTCCAAATGTGCCCGCCGTTTGACGGAGTCAAGGGGGACTTGTGGGTATCATTATTGTTTCCCATCTGTCTACTGTAGTGAAAACTTGCCCTACAACTTGGTCCACACATCCTATGCTAGGGACCACGGGCATGGGATGCTTTGGCAAGAACTTGAACTTAAACTTGGTTACATAGCTACAGCCAGCAATTTGGCTGCTCACCGTCTTCGGCAGTGCAAATCAATTTACCAGCCTGCTTTGGCCAAAAAAAGTTATACATCAGTAGCCGTAGAACTTGAGCTTGAACTTGGTTTCACACCTCCAGCCTGCCAGGATATCATTCTTTGGCAATTATCATTGCCAGCTCTAGGTCTTGTGATGTAACTTGGTTGCATGCCACAAACACAACACACACAACTGCAGGCAGAGTAAACATGGGTAGCATGAATCCACTACGCCACACTCTTGAGCAGAGAATGTATACACTTGGTTACTTGGTTGAAAGCTAGATAAGGCAGTGGAACGAGCAGAATGAACAATTCAGGAACGCGCCCAAGGTGCTTGTATCAGTAAGGCCTGGCTGTGTTATCTGTATAGAATGTATACACACATACAGCACATACACTCCACCACCACCACCACCACCACACATACAGAATGTTTAAACACAACACCCCGCCCAATGCACCTTCCGTAGCGAGGACACCCCTCCGCCATCGCCAGCAGCCGGCAAGGTGGAGAAGCCATGTAGCTGCCGTGGTTGTGGATGGGCGCGTGGGTTTGGGCGCTCCAGCCGTTGACTACACGCGCGTGGACGTCAACACGCTGGCTAATCAGATCAAGGAGGCTGAGGAGCATTTCAAGACCATCTTCTCCCAGCCGCCTATGCCCTCGGTAGGCATCGAACACACCCAAGCGCGCGCACACAGACACACACACACACACACACACATACACACACACACAGCCCAAGAAGCGCAGTTTCAAGATGCCGTCTGACACACATACACACACACACACACGCACATACAACTCACACACACATACACGTAAAACTCACACACACAAATACTTACATTTACACACACACACATACACACACTCTCACACACACACTCCCTCATCCCTTACAGGCCAAAGTTGTTTCAAAGCTGCGCAAGGACATCAGCGAGATGAAACTCGCGTTGGCATCCGTGCTGGCAGCTAGTGCGGGTAGCATTAGCGTGAGTCTTTCAATATGTGGTGGTAGTGGTGGCATGGTGGTGGTAGTGGTGGTGGTGGCAGTGGTAGTGGTGGCATGGTGGTGGTAATGGTGGCATGGTAGTGGTGGTATGGTGGTGGTGGTAGTGGTGGCATGGTGGTGGTGGCAGTGGTAGTGGTGGCATGGTGGTGGTGGTGGTGGTAGTGGCGGCATGGTGGTGGTGGTGGTAGTGGTGGCATGGTGGTGGTGGTGGTAGTGGTGGTATGGTGGTGGTGGTGGTAGTGGTGGTAGTGGTGGTGGCATGTTTGCATTTGTTTGCGTGTGGTGGCGTGTGCTTGTATTCCACAGGACCGCACACCATGTGTGATGGACTTTCTCCTTCGGCCACATTTGCGTCGTATGCAAGTGCAGACAGATGAAATGGTTTACACTGTTTAACAGCGGTCCTGCTGCCATACATAGGCTCAGGCAGAATAAAACATTCATTGTAGCTGATTGTAGCTAAAATATCAGTCAAAGTGTTCGCAGTAAATAAAGCGCACAACTATGCTCGGGTGACTGATCATAGGGCATCACGACTCTGTGACCTGAGGCGCCAAGTGTAAGCACTCCCCACGAGTCCCCTCCTCATGCCTCTTTACTTACTGATTATACTTATTAACTGTAATTACTGACTGTACTTACTAACTGAAATTACTGACCGTACTTACTAACTTTACTTACTGACTTTACTTACTAACAGTACTTACTGGCTGTACTTACTAACTATGCTTACCGGATACTTATTGACTGTACTTACTAACTGTACTTACTGATCGTACTTACTAACTATACTTACTGACTGCACTTACTAACTATAATGGCTGACTGTACTTACTGACTGGACTTACTGACTGTACTTTTTTGCTGGACTTACTGACTGTACTTAATGACGTTATTACAACCACATTCCTAGTTTTATCTCCCTCCCTGCAGGCACTGAGTGAGTGAGTGGGTGGTAAGTTTGAGTGTGTGAGTGTCTGTGCACGCAAGCATGCGCGAGTGCCAAATGTGCCTTAAATATAATCTCAATTTGCCCCCCTTGTCCCTAGAAGGCCCCCCCTCCAACCACCCATAAGCTGCCCCCCCCCCCCCCCCACACACACACACCACACACACACACACCACACAGTCTAACTCAATGTGCCTCCCATGCAAGTGCAGGAAGCAGCAGCCAAGGCACCAGCAGAGCAGCGTGACAGGCGCATGCTGATTGAGGTTGAGAAGTCAATTCAACGCCATTCCTCTGACCAAAGTTTTGAAATCTCTTTGGTCAAACTTGAGAACGAGAACTTGATGTGAGTGGTGGCAAGAGGCAGTCATGGTTCATGCATCAAAAAAACACAAACATCTGTACGGGGGGCCCTCGTGAAATTGCTCGTGTACCGCATGTCGGAATCTGGGTCTACAGGGGTCGTACTTCCGAAACCATCAAAAAGTGGAAAATGTGTCGGGGGGGTGGGGGGGGGGGGGGCTTTCGGAAATTTCCTCTTGTGAAAACTGTTAGAGGCTAAAGCTTCCTCAGGACTTGGTCTCTGATAAAATTAAGCAGACCAATGACACAAGCTCGGCGAGATCTTTCCGAATCCGCGCTTATTTCCGACAACGAGTAAATATGGAGGCGTGATCCTCTAGATCCTAGTCGAGGCACCTGCCAGGCTGGCAGATCCTGGTACATGGGTCGAGCCGGTCTCGGTGATATCTTAGTAACTTCCTCACCAGACGGAATCTGACGAAGTCAATCATACCTATGAAACTGGTTCGACGAGAGCATTCCGAATCCGCCCTTATTTTCGAGAATGAGTAAATGTGTCGTGGTAGTGTTCAAGTAGTGACCTCCACAGGTTCTCAGGACACCAAGTATGAAGGTTGGGTCAAGCCAGATACGCAATCTTTCCTCCCCAAACTTCTTGGGTATAAGGAGGGTACTTAGGCATGCGGCTTAGGCTTAACACCACCTTCAAATTCTCAAACACCAAAACTAGCTTGCTCAGCTCAGAATCAGGACTAGGAAAGGGTGTTTGCTTGACCATGTTGTCATACTTTGATCAAATCCAAATGTTATACCACAAATGGATAGAGCTCGTTGAGGGGATCCCTATAGACCCCACTTTGACCCCCTAATTATAATTTCTGAAGGAGATATGGGCCTTTGGGGGGGGGTGGGGGGGGGGGGATAAGGCAGATTACAAAAACTTCCGACATAGATATATGAAAAAACTTCCTAAGGGCCCCCTGCATCTATATAACATTTGTTTTTACAATTAAAAACAAATTCGGACATATGAGTGGTTGGAGGATGCATGGTTGGTTTATGCAGCTAATAAAATATAAAACAGCTCAAACAAAAAAAACTGTTTGGCATGTGCGTGGTGGCAGGATGCAGGGTTGGTTTATGAAGCTAAAAATAAAAAAACTCTAAATAAAAAAAACTGTTAAACTTGAGCGTGGTGGCAGGATGCAGTGTTGGTTTATGCAGCTAAACAATATTAAAACAACTTTAAAAACATTAAACAAACTTTTAAACATGTGAGTGGTGGCAGGATGCAGGGTTGGTTTATGCAGCTAAAACAATATTAAAACAACTTAAAAAACATTAAACAAAATTTTAAACGTGTGAGTGGTGGCAGGGTTGGTTTATACAGCTAACAAACAAAAAAACTGTTTAGCATGTGCGTGGTGGCAGCATGCAGGGTTGGTTTATGCAGGTAAACATACTTTTTTTGTTAATATCATGTACGTGGTGGAAGGATGCGGGGTTGGTTTATGCAGCTTAAAAAACATAAAACAACTGTTTAACAAGTGAGTGGTGGAAGGATGCGGGGTTGGTTTATGCAGCTTAAAAAACATAAAACAACTGTTTAACAAGTGAGTGGTGGAAGGATGCGGGGTTGGTTTATGCAGCTTAAAAAACATAAAACAACTGTTTAACAAGTGAGTGGTGGAAGGATGCGGGGTTGGTTTATGCAGCTTAAAAAACATAAAACAACTGTTTAACAAGTGAGTGGTGGAAGGATGCGGGGTCGGTTTATGCAGCTTAAAAAACATAAAACAACTGTTTAACAAGTGAGTGGTGGAAGGATGCGGGGTTGGTTTATGCAGCTTAAAAAACATAAAACAACTGTTTAACAAGTGAGTGGTGGAAGGATGCAGGGTTGGTTTATGCAGCTAGGTCTAATGTATTGGATGCATGTGGGCCTAAGCCCAACAGCAGCCTGCACATGTTCAGTTTGTTAAAGAGGTGTTCATGGTGCTAAACACCTAAAATTGTAACAATTTGTGTACATAAACAGGTGTTGAACACCCTGAACACCTGTTTAACAATCTGGACAGGGTGCAGGCTGCCATAGGGAAGGTGTGCATGCCTGGGGAGAGGTTTCGGTGTGCATGGGGTGGAACGTGTGTGTGTGGGGAATCGCCGAGATGTCCTTGATTTCTGATTTTGGTATTGAAGACAATACCCTTCACCCAGGCAAACATTGTCCCTCTCCACATCTCCTCTCCCTCGTTTTCCCCCACCCTCTCATAGCCTCACGCCAGGTTCCCCTGCTTCTTTTTAGCAGAGCCCCCCCTTCAAGGGGGCGGGAGCCCCCAGAGTTACCCATTTGTCCGTCCGACCGACCAACCGTCTGACCGAGATGAAGCAAATAGTCTCGTAACTAACTCGCTTCCGTTGCCACCTGTCGCTCCGTTGAAATCACTCTCTGCCAATTTTTAGCTTCTTCGCATGCGACGCTGCATAGAACTTGTTAGCCATGACGTCAGTCATGTAGCTAGTCAACAAATTCCCTCAACCCCTTCTTTCCGATGGCCAGGGTCCGTTTGCCCTTACAGGTCCCAAGCAAAACTGAATTATGTTACTGAAATTGCACTTAGTCGCATGGCTAACCTGACTACCCCTAGACTCCCACACATACACGCCTCAACACTGTCACCTAATGTTCCCCTACACCTCTACATCTTGCATCTAAACCTTACACCATGCAAACTCTCATTGGAAATCGCCACCCAAAATAAGAACAAGCATTTAAAGTAATAATTATGCCTGGTGGGGCGTGGGATTAAGGGAGCCATGTCTTCAGGCGGTAGAGAACGGGCTGCTACTTTACCTGGACAGTGCTACCATGGCAGTTTACAGGGACCCCGAACACTGAGGCGCACCCGTAGGGATTCGAACCCCGCACCTTCTGCCTGATTTCAATGAACTTAACCATTGAGCCAATGGCCACCCGAAATAACAACACAAATTCAATATTACTGAATTGAATACCGTACTGCTCTCAAAATTTAACGGTTTAAATTGACGGGAGCAACTGTCAAATCGTGGCGTAGGGTATATTACACAACGAAAAAACCGTCAAATCGGTTTTTTAGCCGATATTAGGTGCATCACTAGAATGCACATATCTCACTGCTCAGTGGGCCAAACACTACATTGTTTAGTGATACGAGATCCCTGGGACCGCCTGCATCTGTCTGCATATTCAGATTCCTCATCTGACAAAAATAATGAGTTTAGGAGTACAGACCCTGTGGCCATCTTTAACCACTCTTCCTTGCTCCAATTGTTTGAATTAGGGCACACTGGGAATGGGAAAGGTTAGAGGAGGTAAAAGGCTGACAGGTAAAAAAGAACAGAGGCAATATGGATAGGAAGTCAACATATATGTGCATTGGAGTGAAGTATACAGAATACGGTATGTGCATATTGTAGCCGTAGCAAAACCTTACCTTGGTCCTTCTAGGTCGCTGAGCAATATAGGAACATACGTTATGCTTATGTTTCTGACATAAACTGAGCAAGAGATGATTTCAGGAGTTAATGAAAACGATTGAATGTCTCATTCTAGTTATTTCAAAGAGTACCGGTAGTGATATGCTGAACAAGATGTTGGGATCATTGCAGTATTATATGTACACTCCTTCCAGGTCCTAGAACAGTGTACCCTAATATTCTACCATGAACCAGTGTAACATGATTAAGTACAAACGTTCAGTTGCATAAATGGATTTTATTTAAATGGAAACCGTCAAATGTGTAACGTCAATTTATATTTCTATTAAAAAAAACGTCAAATGTAAACCGTCAATTTATAATAAAAAAAACCAAAAGCCGTCAAATTTTGCAACCGTTAAATTTTGAGGGCAGTACGGTATCCAAAAATTCCTTCATCACCGGTTTGGCATAAGCTAAAGCGATTATTGTTGTAACAGCTAGCGCCAACAGCATTCAAACATTCAAACATTCAAACATTCCCTCAGGGCTGAGGTAACGGCGCTGAAAGCTCGCAAGGTCCAGCTATTGGAGCTGGCATATGCGAAGGATGTGTTTGAGAGGCCAGAGGATAAGGAGGAGGCTGTGACCCCAAGCCAATACGTCGACCCTTTGGAGGCTGCCCTAGCCCAAATGAAGAAGTAAATGGACGACGAAATCATCAGAGATCCTCTCAAACACACCCTTCATTTATGCATTTGGTGATAAGGAAGAGGATGTGGCCCCAAGCCAATACGTCGTCTCCTTGGAGGCTACCCTAGCCCAGATTAAGAAGTAAATGGATGGCCAAATGCATTCGTGAAGGGTGCGTTTGAGAGGCCGGCCGATAAGGAAGAGGATGTGGCCTCAAGCCAATACAGGAAGCTATTGTCGGCTGGTCTTGCTCTAATAAAGGAGTAAATTGGCGACCAACATCACCGAATGCATAAATGAAGGGTGTGTTTGAGAAGATCATCAGAGATCCTCTCAAACACACCCTTCATTTATGCATTTGGTGATAAGGAAGAGGTTGTGGCCTCAAGCCAACACATGATCCCCTTGGCGTGCTCTTGCCCAAATGAAGGAGTAAATGGACGACCAAAATCACCAAATGCATCAATGAAGGGTGCGTTTGAGAAGATCATCAGAGATCCTCTCAAACACACCCTTCATTGATGCATTTGGTGATAAGGAAGAGGATGTGACTTTTTTTTTTCTTTTCCGGCTACTAGCAGCAGCTTCTAGGCAGCTCCATGAGCCAGCCACTGGGCTTGGCCTCAATATTTCAGCAGCGCTAGACACCTGATTATGCCAGCTTCAAGTTGCACTAGGTTGCTTTAGGTTGGGCTGATAAGCCAGCCAGGGGAGCTTCCTAGAAGCTGCTGCTCGCAGCCAAAAAGAATGACAGTAGATAAAATGCATAAATGAAGGGTGAGTTTGAGAGGATATCTGAGAAGGGAGAGGCTGTTGCCCCTGGCCAATACATGAACCCCTTGTCAGCTGCCCTTGCTCTAATGAAGAAGTAAATGGGCGACCAAAATCACCCAATTCATATATGAAGGGTGTGTTTGAGAGGATATAACGGAAATCCTCACAAACACACCCTTCCTTCATGCACTTGGTGATAAGGAAGAGGCTGTGGCCCCAGGCCAAATCATGATCCCCTTTGCGCCTGCTCTTGCCCAAATGAATAAGTAAATGGACGACCAAATCACTGTTTTTTTTCCAGCTACTAGCAGCAGCTTCTAGGCAGCTCCATGAGCCAGCCACTGGGCTTAGCCTCAAAATTTCAGCAGCGCTAGACAGCTGATTATGCCAGCTTCAAGGTGCACTAGGTGTTTTAGGTTGGGCTGATTAGCCAGCCAGGGGAGCTGCCTAGAAGCTGATGCTCGTAGAGGAAAAGGAAAACAATTGGCCGAATGCATAAATGAAGGGTGTGTTTGAGAGGATGTCTGATAAGGAGGAGGCTGTGGCCCCAAGCCAATACATGATCCCCTTGTCGGCTGCTCTTGCTCTAATGAAGAAGTAAATGGGCGACCAAAATCACCAAATGCATGTATGAAGGGTGTGTTTGAGAGGATATATCGGAGATTTTCTCAAACACACCCTTCATTTGTGCACTTGGTGATAAGAAAGAGGCTGTGGCCCCAGGATAATTCATGATCCCCTTTGCGGGTGCTCTTGCCCAAATGAAGAACTAAATAGACAAACAAATCACTGTTTTTCTTTTCGGCTACTAGCAGCAGCTTCTAGGTAGCTCCATGAGCCAGCCACTGGGCTCAGCCTCAAAATTTCAGCAGCGCTAGACAGCTGATTATGCCAGCTTCAAGTTGCACTAGGTTGCTTTAGATTTGGCTGATTAGCCAGCCAGGGGAGCTGCCTAGAAGCTGCTGCTCGAAGCCGAAAAGAAAAACAGTAGACCAAATGCATAAATGAAGGGTGTGTTTGAGAGGATGTCTGATAAGGAGGAGGCTGTGGCTTCAAGGCTATACGTGGTCCCCTCTCTACAGCAGCCTGCACCCTGTTCAGGTTGTTAAACAGGTGTTCAGGGTGTTCAACACCTGTTTTTGTACATCATTGGTCAAACATGTAGTTTTTGAATAGGTGTTGAACACCCTGAACACCTGTTTAACAACTTGAACAGGTGCAGGCTGCCGTAGGGCCTTGGAGGCTGTTCTTGCCCAAATGAAGAAGTAGATGGACAAGTTGAACAGTGTGTTTCTTTTCAGCTATGAGCAGCAGCTTCTAGGCAGCTTCATGGGCTCTCTATTCAACCAAACCTTAAGCAACCTAGGCACCTGGAAGCTGATATCGACAGCTTTCCAGTGCTCCTGGAATCTTTGGGTTTGGCCTAGTGGCAGTCTCAGGAAGCTGCCAAAAAAGCTGGTGCTGGTAGCCAAAAATCGAAAAAAGTTAAGTGGAAATTGGTTGCAATCTACCACTGCTGCTTCTACCATTTTCATAACTAGCTCCTCAAGTACTGCTAATACCATACCGGACTCGTTTTTACTATTTATTAAGTCTCATACTCTGGTCTACATGGGACTTCTAAGCTACATGGGACACGCGTTTGTCAGATAATCATCTCTACCTGCGTGGGGCACCTGGGGCATTTCTTGAACTTAGTTAAATGGCTCTAGGCTTAAGGCTGCTCGCCGTCTTCGGCAGTAACGTTGAATCTTTGCTAGCCATAAGGTGGAGCCAATAGATCGCCAGGGAGAGCATTTGTCAGGGGCGGAGGCAATGGCGAAGAAACCGGCCTTGTCGGCCTCGGCTACCTTGACCTGGGTGGGAGGGAAGGTGGGGTGGTGGTGGTGGAGGTGGCAATGCTCACAGCTTAAGCATTCATCAGGGAGGTAGAGAAAGGGCCAGCAGTCGTTCAAATCGAATTTGGACAACTAGATGGATGAGTGAAAGGGCGATTCCAGTGCAGCGCTGTTTGAACGTGCAGTTGCGAAGTGCCCTCTGCACATCCGAACCAGATTTCCAGAAGGCACTTCGGAACTACACACTCCAACAATAATGCATATTACTTGAGAGGGCTAGGTTAGAATCCCACTGGAAGCAGTTCAGATTTTGGAATCTGATTAGTTCTAAGTCTCTAACGAGGAACCGGATGAAATAATGAAAGCCCACCCTCTGTCGACTGCTGGGTAATCATTCAATCCCCCTCTTGGGATATGCGTTATTGTTGGAACGTGCAGTTCCAAAGTGCCTTCTGGATATCTGATTCAGATGTTCAGAAGGTGCTTCGAAACTGCACGTCCCAACAAGCGGCATAGAGAAGGCCGCATGTGAGGAGACTGTTTGTGAGCGGTCTCTAGAGTCTGCATGGGTCATAGGTGGGGGTCTCCGTGTGTGTGGAAGTGGTGGTGGCGGTGGGCGGGTGGTGGTGGTATGTGCCTGTGTGTGGAAGTGGTGGTGGTGGTGGGCGGGTGTAAGCCGAAGCTTAGCAATAGTAGAGTGAATGAGCATCGGTACTGCACGTTTCAACAAGCGACATTGAGAAGGTCGCATGTGGGGTAGTGGTGAATGTTCCTTTGGTTGAAGTTCAGTATCTCCTACCGACCCTCGCGCCCCTAGTGCGCCTACTCTTTTATAGGAGTGGCAACGCCATTCGAACTGAATCCTCAGTGTCGTTGGTTTGTGTCAGGAGAGCCACCTCCTGGGGTGAAAGTCTACAACTTCAAAACAAATGTGAGGAGACTGTTTGTGGTCAGTCTTCGGAGGCTGCATGGGCTGTGGCACTGAACCGATACGTGGACCACATGGAGGATGATCAGTTTTTTTTTGTGTGTGACGCGTCGCAAATTGAGCGACTTGGTGCGGCTCCAATGCGACGCGCTGCCCCCCCCCCCCCCCCCCCCCCCCCAATAACCTGCGAGCATTCAAGAGAAGAGAGACAGATAGCACGTTACTCTCTTCTCAGACAGAAGAGAAAATATTGACCAAGATGTAGCCTGGGTACCAGAACATCCGTCGTATGGCCTGAATCCAATCATTGAACTGATTGGGTCATACGAGGAGCGATGTTCTGGATCACCTTCGGCCTTGGCACGATCAAAGCGTCTTTCAAATTAATAAATAGTACGCCTTATTACGAGGCTTGAGGTTGAGGGGGCCAGCCCGTTTGCTGTCACTGGGGCCAACCACCAACTTGGTTTACAAAATAATTTAAATGTTTGTCAAGGGCAGCCCCAGCCCCCCCCCCCCCCCCCCCCAAAGGTGGGCTGGGGCTGCCCTGAAAGAGATTGCTAGCCTTGCACTGACTTAAAACCGTCATTAAAATTAACATACAAAGCCATCCTGCTTCAAGGACACCACTGGCCTGCGTGGGGGGCCTCTGGTAGGTTGGCTGTGGGTGGGGTGGGGGGCTGTGGCCTGCGGAGGGGCCTCTTTTAGGTTGGCCTGCACGGGGGGGGGGGGGGGGGGGGGGGGGGGGGGCTGCGGCCTGCGGGGGGGCCTCTGGTAGGTTGGCTGCAGGGAGAACTTGAACTTGGACTTAGTTACATAGCCCCATCCAGCAATTTTGCGGCTCGCCGTCTTTGGCAGTATAATGAATAAGTAGTGGGGGGGGGGGGGGGGGGGGGTATAATATAATCTAATATAGCCTCTTTAGCGATTACAATGGTCTAGTGGTACACCAGATTGCTAAGGAACGAAGAGTCGGGGGTTCGACTCCCCCTTCGGTCGCTCTTGGCGTTGCAGGTCGTCGTCAACCGCGATTGTAGCTTGTCCAGTTGAGGTAGGAGACTGCTCCCCACCCGCGTACGACGGGCTCCCTTAACACCACGCCCCACCAGGCGTTATCATTACTTTTAATCTAATATATAAAAATGCAGGGAGAAGGGATGAATGGAACAGGGGAGAGAACTTACTGTTTTATACTTGTAAAATGACATGTTCCCAAGAGATAGAAAGAGAGCAGAAAGAGAGGGTAGCTATCTCGATGGTGACCATCGATCTTTAATCACTTGGTCCATATATATACAGTGTACAGAGAGCACATACGCGCATCGCAATTCACGTTTTACGTTCCCCCTTGGGCACTCAGCTACAGTTAGCCTGAAAATTTCCCCAAAATCGCATTTTCAAAATGTAACGTCAGTAATCACTTGGCCCAGTTGTGTGTTTTGAGATCTGAGTCCTACGCCCAGCGTGTATTTGACTCGCTGTACAAAAATGAGTATGCATACGAAGTATTGTTTGATTATTTACTGGCAAGAGGGCCCAAACGATGACTCAAATTAAATGTGTATAAACATTGCATGGATCTGGGCCTAAGTGCACCAAATATAAAATATGGTTATATGGACTCAAGTTCCAAGAATGTTTATTTTTTGTAGGAAATTCATTCTGCGTGATGTAAGATTATACGGTATCTCCATAGGTGCCTAAGTCAGACCCTGAGTGATACGGATGGATTGAGCCTATGCCCTCAAGTCAAAAAAAAAAGATGTTTTGCTAATAAGTTGCCCAACCACATCAGTTCAGCACACAAATACTCAGATTTGGGTTTTCTCAAATGGTGGGGACCAGGTCAAGTGAAACATGCTAATTCGTTACTATGGGGTTCCCGAAGTCGATACGGGTTTTACGTAGGAAGTGATACGGAGCCTATCGCGACCGAAACAAGCCTTTAAAAAAGAACACTGGGTACAAATGTTGTGTAACGTCTTTCCCTACCAGTAGTTATTACGGAAGGTCTTGGAAGGCAGTAGACAGGCAGTACAGTTGAGTACGGACCCCCAAAACACTGATTATTTACATTTCGTGGGTGTCCTAAGTCTAGGTCAGAGTTGCACAGCCTGAATTGAAACATTTTGGGCCTCGGTTTTGCTCTATCTCAAGATATAGCGTGCAGAACAACTTTTTATTTTTTTCGAAAATTCAAAATTCAAAATTCAAATGTCTTGAAAATAAATTCAAAAAACAAATTTTTAAAATTTTTCTTCAAACATCCACATCTGAACTCAGTTTTTGATGAGGGGTAGATCGATGAAAACACACCCTAATCCTGAGCCATGGTGTGGTAGGCCACAGGGAGGTGTAATCTTGAGATGTACAGCTATTTCAGTAGATTCCGAGGCCAAGGCTGAAGCGCAGCCTCCGACCTTGTAAAAAGGGTTCGATAAGCCTTTCGTCCCGAGGTACCATTCTTCGGAATAGCTCGCGCGGCCTCGTATCTGACGCGATCTGGATTTGTATCACCAATTATCGCACATCTGATGTACTGCCACCGGCCTGCCAAACAAGGCTGCTCGCGACCAGATGCGAACGCGCACGAAAAGTAGCTGCGCGCATAGCTGACACCGTCGCGAACAATATGAGCCTGACAGAATTCGAGTCCGAGCAGTTTGGGCCATGTACGGCTCTGTATCACATTCTTGTATCGACTTAGGGCGTTTTCGGACTGAGGCACCTATGGAGATATGTTATCTTACATTACATTGTCATCGACAGGCCATTGTTGGCCAAAGGGTGTGTTTCCACAGGACTTTTTGGCCTTCCCGTGGATTAGGTTCCAGGTGTCGACCTGGCAGCTCAACTGAACCCAACTGACAATCCCCGGAGAATCCCGAAGTGCTTGATTCGCCCGAAGGACTTCGGGATTCTTCGGGGAGTTTCGGTTGGGTTCAGTTGAGCTGACAGGTCAACTGCTGGACCCCAATCCACGGGAAGCCCAAGCGACAGAACAAAAGAGAGAGCCGCTGTGAAGTAAAAGCTGAAATTGTCACAACGCAAACAATGACACGCCTTGTCAATTTTGTGTGTCGACCCTGCGGCGATTCTCCTGGGATGCTGATGTGGACTCCGGGAAATGCTGATGTGGACTCCGGGGAGACTCCAAAATCTCCAGGGGTGGGCGGCATGTTCCCCCGAAACTTTTTTCCTGGAAAGCCAGGGGAAAATCGTTAATCGTCCGTTTTGTACTTTTAACCGTCATTTTTCGTAAATATTTCGAAATATTCAAAAATACCCAGGGGTAAAGATTCGACGATCTGTCGCGAAGATTTGCCGACCTGGAACTCCGGGGATTCTCCGGGGAGACCCCGGGGAACCCCTGTGGAAACAAAATTGCCTACCTGGCACCGGGGAGGGTTTACTTTTTGTTTCCGGGGACGCGAAAATCTCTGTGGAAACACACCCAAAGACAAGCCCGCTCAGCAACATCCGGGAGGGTCTTCCAACAAATCCTCAGTATATGTTCCTTGACTTGCGCTGAACTGTGATCCATTGCCCCAATCAAAACATTGGCGAGTGCCAGGAGCTACTTGGTATCCGACTGGCTGCAGAACTTGGCAAGAAGACCGGAAACCAGACGTGGGATTGTGGGCAAAAACGTTTTCTAATTGTCAGGGCAATAAGAACTGGAACTTGGTGATGTATGATCGCTCTAGCCAGCCATTTGGTTTCTCGCCGTTTTCGGCAGTACCGGTAATCTAAGTGATTCAAATGGAAGCATTATTATTAAAATTGAATTGACATTTCTAACTCCAGGGCCATTTGGGCCAGGCTCCATAAAAGTCCAGGGAAATTCGAAATGATAGGATGACAGGGTCTGGGCAGTACCTCTTAAAGTTGTGGATTTAGCGCTATATCACTATATGTATGAACTGGTGGTGCCATGCCATCGATTCTTTCTCGGTCGAAGTCGATTGTGAATCTGACCAGCACTACATGGATGGAGGGAATAGTCGAATCATGTTGATGAATTGACCACGCCTGTCGATAGCTGTATGGCAAGAGAATGTACAGTACAGCTGGGGTACGGTTTAGGTTGAATTCGGGTACGATCAGGTGAGGGGTAGGATCTTGCACGCCCCATCTGGCTCCGGGGTAATACAATCTGGCTGGTCGCGACCTGTCACAATTGGTCTGAGCGAATCTGGGTTGTGATATAACACTGGTGGCCTGAGATGGGGGCCTGGCTGATGCTATAATGTTACGAGCAGTCGAGCACAATACCGATCGTAACGCTGCTTCTCAATCCTCACAGTTCATTGCTGTGACGGCATTCCTATGTAATACCAACCTCGTTGCTTTTGGAGATATCGGTTTGCTTGTTCCTGCAATAATTGCTTTCGCGGTTTCTGCTTTACTTGTTTTTGATGTGCGCTTACCTGATTAAGAATACAGATGATGACGATTCACAAATTCTTCTGCACTTAATTAGCTTGCACCCGTGAATAAAACGGGCGGGGTTGGTTATCAAATGGGGTTGTTGAATCCAGGCTTGAGTAATGATTGATGAAGTGTGACATATGATGATATGACGTACGACGGATGCGTCGTTTTACTTATGGTTCCTGGCATGGTTCGTGGTTTATGAAAAAGAACGGTAGGCAGAGACGTCCAGTTCCAAACTCGTAAACTATTTTGCGTATGATGCGCAAGTAGATATTACGCGTAGCTCTACCGACCTGATTACTCACGAGACTAAAAAAATGCGATTTAGAAGAAACAACATCAGTGGGTTTGGTGGCAATTAGTACCTGACGATCTTCAGGCATCTGGCTCGAAATCAAGAAGATACTGTTGGGCACAACATCTTCAACTCCCTCTCTCAGCGGTCAGTCAGGCAGCTGGTGCCAGAGCTTTTTTCTGGTCATCATGATTAATTGGGGCACAATATTTGTGCTAGATCTGGTCAACAGGCAGTAGCTACCGATAATTAGACTCTCCAAAGGACGCCTCATTCAGACTGAGGAAGGTCACACTCCCACAACCATTAGCGTGGGTGCTCATTGAACGCACTCACTTGTTCATTCTCTCCATATATTTGTTTGCCTTGATGCTTAAATAATGATGGTTCCAACTTAGAAGGCCCAATCAGCCATTCTGAATTTTGTGGAATAGACCTCTCTTGGCTCAACATTGACCCAAATATCCAGATGCTGTCAATTTCCAGATTGATCTATACGTTTTACCTAAATTATACTAATTAATATAATATACTATTCTATTCCTGGCTATTATCCAGATAGCCAAGATAAGTGCCCAGATGCTATCTAGAAATTTGACTATCCAGATGTGTGTGTATGTATGTTACATTCCAGGGTTAGGCCAAATAGGCTAAAGGGACTTGCCCAACCGTGACAGGAAGGGCTGAAAAAGCATTTACATTACCTGCACAATATCATAATATTACATGTATCTGGATATTCTCCATACAATATTCTAATGAACATATTATTTTATATGGGGATCGGTACTAGAATATGGATAGCATTTGGATAATACTATCCTGACAACAACTAAAAACAAAAACTACAGTAATGACAATGCCAAGTTATTCGGACGTTATCCGTGTTCATGTGATGTCTTACATTCTAGCTAAATTGAAAGTCATTGTAGATACGTGGTATGAGTAGACACCCTGAATGATTAATTACACCAACAGGTCAGGGCTGTCCCAAGACAAACCCACAACACAACAACATCAGTGTGTGTGTGTGTGTGTGTGGGGGGGGGGGGGGGGGGGGGGGGGGGGGGGGGGGGGGTGGGGAGGCTGCCAACCATCCTTTCAGAAACAAAAGAGTGTGAAAAGGCTTTGAGGAAAGCCAGCTTGTCAATAAATATACGGCATTCATTGACAGATGAATGCCGCATATAATACACAAGCTTGTATTATAGTAACAGGCTCCTTCGTCGCCACCTGAGTGATTGATTGCGTGATGTTAACCTATTATGGGTTGACTCAGCATAGGAAAAGGGAGTTGCCTAGAAGCTGCCAAGCGTAGCCCCCCAAAAGAAACAAAAGTAAGAAGTCAAGCTTGTGTACACTTCAACAAAACAAAGGAAGCAAGCAAGTATTACAATAAGCACTCATTCCATATCATATTACTTTGTATGAAACAATTGTTTCACTGAGATTTATCTCAGCCCCCAGGCACTTGTTCACGTTTTCAACGGTTTCGGGGTCAACGACCAAACCGGAGACGATTAACAGCTTGCGCCCCCCCACATACATTTTGATGCCCCCCCGGTTCTGCGTATTATACGCTTTCTTATTATTTGGAATCTTATGATGCATCTAGCTACAATATGGTTGTAAGAGCTCTGATTGTATGCATGTCCCTTGCTTATTAGATGCTGTCGGCATGAGATGAGAGATGAAACAATAATTGTGATTGTGATGGTAGTGGTAGTGGTGGCGTTGACCGATATAAAATATATGTTTCCTATATATATGTCAGTGAACTACCTGTACGGTACTACTTAATGAGAGTTCATTGCATGTGGGATGAGTGTTTCATGCATGTGGGATGAGTGTTCCATGCATGTGGGATGAGTGCTCCATGCATGTGAGATAAGTGTTCCACGCATGTGGGATGAGTGTTCCATGCATGTGGGATGAGTGCTCCATGCATGTGAGATAAGTGTTCCATGCATGTGGGATGAGTGTTCCATGCATGTGGGATGAGTGCTCCATGCATGTGAGATAAGTGTTCCTTGCATGTGGGATGAGTGTTCAATGCATGTGGGATGATAGTTAAATTCATGTGGGATGAGAGTTCCATGCATGTGGGATGAGTGTTCCATGCATGTGGGATGAGTGTTCCATGCATGTGAAATGAGAGTTCCATGCATGTGGGATGAGAGTTCCATGCATGTGGGATGAGAGTTCCATGCATGTGGGATGAGTGTTCCATGCATGTGGGATGAGTGTTCCATGCATGTGGGATGAGTGCTCCATGCATGTGGGATGAGTGTTCAATGCATGTGGGATGCTGAATCGCCACTGCAAACCGTAGTTGTGAATCTGCTTTAATTGGAAGAGGTTAACGTTTAAAACCTGGCCCTGGTTATTCAAATATCATCTTCAACTTATTAACATATTCATGGTTTGTTATGTCTCAACAGCCTGTGTGCAGGTAGCCTATGAGGAGCTTTGCTATATACAGTGGGTGTCCGGCCCATATGTTTTCCACTTGTGGCGGGGCAGTGGTTGAGGGCTAGAAGCAGCTACAGCTATTAACCAGCCTGAGCTGCCCCCTATCCTAAACCATCTAGAAGATCTCACTACAATAAACTACTAGAGCCAGGCTTGCCTTCGGAACTGCTAGGTAGGTTCTTCACTTATTGCCTTCACTTATTACAGGTCCTATGGTGGTGATGGTGATGGTGATGATTTTCCTGTATTTAAGGATGGAGGGGGTATGGGTCATATGGTGTGCTTATGGAAGAGGGTAGGAGATGTAGTGGTCAATGGGAGATGCAGAGAAGCATCCAGCCAGGGCTTTGTACATGGATTTTGAAGTTATCTAGAGCACAAAGAGGAGTGCAGTACCCACCCTTGGAAGCAATGAAAGGTCCACACATAATTGTGATAAATCAGCCGTGGTTATAGTTGAAGTAGGTATTTTCTACGTGACATCTGTTTGAGCTGACTCGAGCTTTATTAAGCTGCATTGTTGATGCGTCGCAAAGACGACCCTGTCTTGGGTTTACCAGTGATCGGTCGCATCGTCTCATTGCTTGGATCAATAATTGGTGGGGGAAAATGGTGGACTGGTGGCAAGCTGCCACAAGCCCGACCGTACTGCCTCGGAGCCAGACCTGGAGCCAGACTGGGCTGTCTCGGGCTTCTCCTCGGGATACCTGGTACCCTCTGCTGGTACCCGTATCCGCCCGCGCCCCCTGCCTGTACCCGCCCGTACCCGCCCGTTCCCAACATGCCCCCCAACCATGCTGTACGTTATTTTGCCTTACAGCTTTCAACAGCCGCGGTCCAACGATCAACAATAGATGCGACAATTTATCCATTGCACCTCTGATATATGCGATATAGAGTCTAAACACATGCAGGGCACTAGTCACGCACTGCCTGCCTGTCATCTTGCATTGCCCTGAAAGTCCATGAATCCCCTGCTTGTAGTGGCAACCTGTCCACTTGACCAGAGTCAAATGGATCTGGGGTTCAGCGTGTCAGAGTGGCTCCATGATATTCCTTCTATGCAGGGGCTCTGGGCCGTCAATCATGTCAGGCGACTCTATGCAGGTTGATGGGGAGATGAAACATGCACTGCACGAGCTCCTCAAAACTCTGGCCTCAACAAGCGATGGAGAGCATCCCATTTGGTGTGAGCCTGAATATGCACTGTCCAGCATTTTTGGGGGCTTCATTCATCTTCCATGTTATGGAGCAGCGCCATTGGATGCCTTTTGGCCCATGTTGAAGAATTTTGTTGATGAACTCCCAATGGCTTCAGTAAGTTTCCACCAAGTCATGTACCGGTACCTAGTACATGAACATGTAGTGTTTATAAATATCATCAGAGTGGGGCAGGTTTGGGGTGAGAGGTTTATGAGATAAGACGTGCTTGGATGACGATTTAGATTTTGGTTATGCAATTCGGCCCTCTTGACGTATGCCTCCGTAACATAGGCCGTAGTCTGTCGGCTGGCTCTTAAGACAAAAGGAAAGGGGAGACTGTTAAGATATCCCTTAGATAAACAATATGCTATAAACAATATACCCCTTAGATAAACAATATGCCCCTTAGATAAATAATATGCACCTTAGATAAACAATATGCCCCTTAGATATACCCCTTAGATAAACAATATGCTATAAACAATATATCCCTTAGATAAACAATATGCTATAAACAATATACTATCGAGGTCTTGCGGTGAGCAACTCCATAGGAAAGATCTTCTCTCTTTGCATGCTACGTAGACTAGATGATTGGTCAGAAGAATTCAACCTCAGAGCCGCTGGCCAATATGGATTTAGAAGTGGTAGGGGTACTGCAGATGCATCATTCATTCTTAATAATATTGTAGATAAATATAGAGAAAAGAAAAAACCACTCTTTGTGGCTTTTGTTGATTTCAAGAAGGCTTATGATTGGGTCAACAGAGACTTGCTATGGGATTGCTTAGCAAGGCTAGGAGTCAAGGACCCCTATCTCAGTATTCTGAAGTCCATGTATAATCATGTTGTTTTCCAAGTTCGCCTACATGGGGACATTGGATCCTCCTTTCCATCCCTTGTAGGAGTTAAACAAGGAGACCCCCTATCCCCACTCCTATTCGGTCTGTTCATTGATAGAATTGAATCGTTCCTCCAATCCAAGCTCCCAAATGTAGGGGCTGAGCTTAGGGGAAAGATTCTGCAACTGTTACTTTATGCTGATGACCTAGCTATAATGGCAGAATCCCCGGCAGATATGCAAGCGATGCTTGACTGCCTGAGAGATTTCTGCGAGGCTACTAAGATGGCTGTGAATATAAAGAAAACTGAGATTGTCGTTTTCAACAAACAATTCTGTGATGAGGCCCGCATGGATCCTGATTACAAATTTGTCTATGATGGAGCACAACTTTCTACAAAGTTATCTTTTATCTACTTGGGATCCCTCTTTGTGGATGGTGACTCAAGCAATCGTGCAAAAGCTGCTTTTTCTAGGATGCTCACTAAGGCCCAAAAGGCACACCCACCACATGCTTCGTAGGCGATGCCATACTATGGAGATATACAATATTGATATTCTCACCCACCTGTTTGATTCTCTTGTACAACCTATCCTGAATTTTGGCTGTGAGGTGTGGGCTCCTTCTATTCTGAACAACACACTTATCTCAAATGACCATGCTTGTGAGAAATGGCATAGAGGTATACTTAAACAAATGTTGGGTGTTTGCCAATCTACTACATCTAATATTATCATGGAAGAGCTGGGTAGAACCCCGTTGTGTTTTGCTTGGCTTAAACAAGCTTTGCGCTTCTGGAACAAGACCATACATAAAGAACCTGAGGATCTCATTAGAATGGCTCTTGAGGAATCTTTTGACTCCAACACTGGCTGGGTTCATGACTTGCGTTGTGCTCTCCACAAGCTAGGATCCAGTAAAAACATCAACATTTTGGAGGCTGTCGATGTCGAAGGTATTATGTCTGAAGTTTTTGAGTCATGGAGGTTTAAGTACCCAAGTGACACCAATGCAGTTAGAGACATCCCTGATGAGAGAAGGGTTGGCTTTAAACGCCTCCGATACCAAAAATGGTTCGCAGCCAACAGCAATGATGAGAATGGCTTGATTCCCTTTACATCCGCCTTACATAAGCAGGATCAGATTCGTTCTATAGCACAGTTTAGAATGGGTTCCCATTGGCTGAACACAGAAAGAATGAGGGTGGTGGATAGAGCACACATCCCTCGCTCAATGAGACACTGTCAAATGTGTGGGTTCCAAAAAACTGAGGATGAAATGCATATGTTTGAGTGCCCTTTTTATAATGATATTCGCCTCCGCTACCAGAATCTGTTTACAGATATTTATAGGCATGTCCATGAGGATACCGACTTAACCGTATGGAATGTGGAATTCTGCGATTCCACATTCAGAACCTTTATGAATGGAAATGGCACTAAGTCTTTTTGGAGCAACCTAGCCGACTATCTTTCTACTTGTAGAAGAGCAAGACAGGAAGCCCTGGACTGCTTAGTGGCACCGTAATTTATTATCCCTTTTTTTTCTTCTTGAGACTTCTCATTTGTTAGCTTCTTACCTCCGCCACTGTAAGTGGTTGAGATCTGGGTCCTGCTATAAGGGGTTTAATACCTACGCCACCAAAACGGTGGTTGGGAGTTTGGTTTGTTTGTCCTCGACACACCCCTGATGTAATGGGGTTTTTTGCTTTGTGGGTGCTTTTTCTTTTTGTTTAAAGCACAGAGTCTCATACACCCTCGCGGTGTCAAGTAGACTTTAACATGTAATGTAATGTAATGTAATGTATGCTGGTAGGTTAATTTAGCTTTGACACGCCCATGAATGTAGAGAGGGCAACACTGCGGTGAGTTTCCACTCAATCATTAGTAATATTTTGCACCACTGAATCATTAGTAATATGTTGCTCCACTAAATGATTAGTAATATCTTGCACCACTGAATTGTTAGTAACATCTTCCACCAATGAATCATTAATAATATCTTGCACCACCCTGCACCACTGAATCATTAATAACATCTTGCACCACTGAATCAATAGTAATATCTTGCACCACTGAATTGTTAGTAATATCTTTCACCAATAAATCATGAATAATATCTTGCACCACTCAGCACCACTGAATCATTAATAACATCTTGCACCACTGAATCATTAGTAATATCTTGCACCACTGATTTGTTAGTAATATCTTTCACCAATAAATCATTAATAATATCTTGCACCACTCAGCACCACCGAATCATTAAAAATATCTTGCACCACTGAATCATTAGTAATATCTTGTACCACTGAATTGTTAGTAATATATTGCACCACTGAATTGTTAGTAATATCTTTCACCAATAAATCATTAGTAATATCTTGCACCACTCCGCACCACTGAATCATTAGTAATATCTTGAACCACTGAATTGTTAGTAATATCTTTGACCAATAAATCATTAATAATATCTTGCACCACTCTGCACCACTGAATCATTTATAATGTCTTGCACCACTGAATCAGTAGTAATATCTTGCACCACTGAATTGTTAGTAATATATTGCACCACTGAATTGTTAGTAATATCTTTCACCAATAAATCATTAGTAATATCTTGCACCACTCCGCACCACTGAATCATTAGTAATATCTTGCACCACTGAATCATCAGGATAGTAATATCTTGCACCACTGAATCATTAGTAATATCTTGCACCACTGAATCATTAGTAATATCTTGCACCACTGAATCATTAGTAATATCTTGTACCACTGAATCATTAGTAATATCTTGCACCACGGAATTATTAGTAATATCTTACACCACTGAATCATAAGTAATATGTTGCACCACTGAATCATTAGTAATATGTTGCACCACTGAATCATTAGTAATATGTTGCACCACTGAATCATGAGTAAGAGCTTGCACCACTGAATCATTAGTAATATTTTGTACCACTGAATCATTAGTAATATGTTGCACCACTGAATCATTAGTAATATCTTTCACCACTGAATCATTAGTAATATCTTTCACCACTGAATCATTAGTAATATCTTGCATCACTGAATAATTAGTAATATCTTCCACCACTGAATCATTACTAATACCTTGCACCACTGAATCATTAGTAATATGCTGCACCACTGAATAATGAGTAATATCTTTCACCACTGAATCATTAGTAGTATCTTTCACTACTGAATCATTAGTAAATTTTTGCACCACTGAATAATTAGTAAGAACTTGCACCACTGAATAAGTATTAATATCTTCCACCACATCTGCAAAATCCTTACTGGCTGGGCGAGTCCCTTAAGCCTATTTGGTCTACCTCTGGACTGTAACATACACTTGCGCCACATCCAAAATCTCTTCACTTGTGAACAAAAATCTGTTTATCTACCATGCACAACACCTTAACTATCATGACGACACTTCATATATGTGAGTACAACTCGCTTTGCAATTGTTGTTCAATTATTTATGGCACGTGGCTGATGTGAAATCACCAGTATGCATTTGCACCTCGCTCTACATTTGTTGCTAAATCATTTGTGCCACATGGCTGATGTGAAATCACCAGTATGCATTTGCACCTCGCTCTACATTTGTTGCTAAATCATTTGTACCACATGGCTGATGTGAAATCACCAGTATGCATTTGCACCTCGCTCTACATTTGTTGCTAAATCATTTGTGCCACATGGCTGATGTGAAATCACCAGTATGCATTGCATACCTTATTGCTGCCTGTATATCTTCACCACATTCAACCCTCTTTATCACAAGCAGACACCTTATTTTTGAATGAGGGGTAATCCTTTGTCACGTAATTTGATACCCTAGGACTGTAAAATTGGAAATTTGTATGAGCTGCCACAGGACGTGAGATTGAGATAACCCTCCTGCTTGCATGCATGTGTACATAATAAAGAATGGCTACCATGTTGGGCTTATTCGGTTTCGCAGACCCTCTGCGCCTGAGCTTGGACTATCGCGCGACAGCACAGATGGAAGTTCTCTACCTCTTCCAAGGCGGCAAGTCAGAACTTTTATGAACCTGGCCAGGGCTCGAATTGCAGAACCGTCTGATGCTAGTTAATTCTATACCATGTAGCCAGATCTTGATAGGACTGTATAACTAAGTAAAGCATCCATGATTCCATGATCATATTTGTTGTATCCATAATCAGGATTTGAAATTGCCTCTAATTTACAAACCCCATTATCTGGAAGCAGGACGCTACTCATGCAAGAGCCCCCCCCGGGGCCGGCTCTTTTGAACTCCTGTGGCCTGATGCCCCTCAAGCAGGAGGAGAACGTCTTAGCACAGTATTACGCATCTTATCGTCTGATCAACCGCTTGCGCCTATCCGGGTGACATGGTTCCCGAAACACGGGTGTGCCCTCGTGGCTCTTGGAACTTGGCCCGAAAGGTCTTCCTCTGCTCTGAAAGGAGAGTCCCCTTGGCACAGCCTGGGCATGCTGAACCTCATTCTTCTAGGTCTGGATAACTGGGTATGCCACGTGCACAGGTGCAGATATTGCATTCAACCTGGTGGCATTCATTCCGTGCATTACTTTGCGCTTCTATTGTTTTGGATGAGATCCCCCTTCTGGGGGGCGGGATTCCTCAGAGTCACCCTGTTGTCTGTTTGTCTGTCTGTCTGTCTGTCTGTCTGTCTGTCTGTCTGTCTGTCTGTCTGTCTGTCTGTCTGTCTGTCTGTCTGTCTGTCTGTCTGTCTGTCTGTCTGTCTGTCTGTCTGTCTGTCTGTCTGTCTGTCTGTCTGTCTGTCTGTCTGTCTGTCTGTCTGTCTGTCTGTCTGTCTGTCTGTCTGTCTGTCTGTCTGTCTGTCTGTCTGTCTGTCTGTCTGTCTGTCTGTCTGTCTGTCTGTCTGTCTGTCTGTCTGTCTGTCTGTCTGTCTGTCTGTCTGTCTGTCTGTCTGTCTGCCTGCCTGTCTGTCTGTCTGTCTGTCTGCCTGCCTGCCTGCCTGCCTGCCTGCCTGCCTGCCTGCCTGTCCGTCTGTCCGTCCGTCCGTCCGTCCGTCCGTCCGTCTGTTTGTTTGTTTGCTCATCCGCCCCTGGCTTGCTGATGTTAGTTCCACCTCTATCACCATTCCCATCCTAGTTTAAATAATCCATCTTATGTTCGCATTCAGGTCTTCTGGAGGTCACGCACAGCAAACCACCGACTGCCAAGGTCATAAACTTCTAGACTGCGGGAGAATGAGCATAGATGACTACGATTCGTTTAAAGGGGTGCTCAGTGCACGAATGGCACAGGAAAAGAATACGAAAAAGGAGGAGAAAGGGGTTGAGAAAAAGCACTGGACCCCCGGATACATCCAAGCCTGTGTGATTGATGCTCTGGGGCATGTGGAGGTCTTGCGTGATAGTGACGGATCTGCTGCTGAAGAATGTCCTCTCAGCGATCCATGCGGGGGGTTTACAGATGTTGGCACTCACACTGGCTGTCTGCCACGTGACACCACTTGGCCTCTGGTAAGAGAGACCCTTCAGGTGAGCCTTCACTGTTGAAACAAGCACACCAGACATCCACGCCACACCAACCAGACCTCGACCACTCCACACCAACCAGATAATTGTTTTTTATTTTTATTTTCTTCTTTGTGCATGATGTTTTTAAGTCCCCCTTGACTCCGTCAAGCCTCGTGTCCTAGTAGTTTACGCTGACAGAGGGCACATTTGGAGTCCTTTAGGGCTACAGGAAAAAATGAATCATCATCACTGGTTATATAACCACAACAATTAGACCCTTGTTTTGGACTAACTACAACAACAACAACAACAACAACAACAACAACAAGTGGTCAATCAACTGGCGGCTTAGCCTTTAAAGGCGACTCCAACCGGTATTTTTTGTTGTTATTTTACCAAGCTTGGTCCATTTATTGTGAAGCATTGTGACCATCCCCGGTGATCTCGTGAGTTGTTAACACATTTCTATTGATTGCTTGATTGCACCACCGGAGTTACCTTAATCAAGTCTGTGCGAGAGCCACTTTCAGTTGACAGGATCTGATTGGATTGATTTAAACACTAAGTGATTCCGTTCAGCTTTGATCTACCAGATGGTGTGGTGTGTGGTGCAGTGCAGGGTGCAGGGTGTGGGGTGCGGGTGCGGGTTGTGGGGTGTGGGGTGCAGGGTGCAGGGGGTGGGGTTCAGGTGCGGGTGTGGGGTGCAGGGTGTGGGGTGCGGGTGTGGGGTGTAGGGTGGTGTAGCCTGTGATCCCATCATTCACTCCTCATTAGACTGAGATGTAATAATCTCCTTCGTGTTTTTTTCTTCTTGCTTAATCTGGTCTTCCATCCATCGTTGCTTGCTTGCTCTGTTACATTGCTCCCATTACTCAAGTTGTCCTCTAAATGAATCTGTGTGTCTAGTTTCTGTTGATACAATCAGCTGGGCCAGAAGGTGAAGAGACGATGCGCCAGTTCTTCCGTCTTGCCCTTCTTCACTTTGAGTTGTGGCTGCTCATGAGGCAAGCCGCCCTAGTGAACACAACATCTGCCACCCCCAAGATGGTGGATGCATGCATGGTTATGCTGGCTTCTATCTCAAAGAAGGCTGCCGTGCTATCAGATGATGGCGGCGATGTATCCTCGGTGGAAGCATGTCTGGAGGTTGCAAGGTCTCATTTATTTGCCGAGCAAGGAAACCGTGCAGTAGCTGCAGGTCAACGCTTCCAGATATCGGGTCATGAGGGCTCGGTGCGTCTCCCACATGGAGCTCTGCCTTCTGCCATGGGGGCTGTTGCCGTAGAGGATGGCCTGGGAGCAGCAAAGCTCCGCTCCTTGAAAAACCTCGGCTCCCTGTCTGTGCTTCCAGAGCGTGTAACAGTTGAAGCATTGCTTGCATGGGTGAAGCTCTCTCAGTGGACAGAGAACAGAGGGGGGAATGCGGTGGCAGGGCAGCTTGTCTTGCGGGGCGTTGAAGCGCAGATGTTCAGATGGGCAAGGAGTGGATTTCACGGTCTTGGATATATACAGCTTGCAGTTCCCACCCTGCTAGAAGTCTTGGAGGCGTACCGAGGTCATGTGAGCAAGTTCATGGCTTCACCTGCCTGTGAGGCTACTATGCTTGTGGAGCTTCGCAGCCGAGAGGTCCTGGTGATATGGGTGGCTACCTGTCTCATCCACAAGGCGTGCTGCCGGCAGCACCCCATCACTTCTGATTATGGGATAGGCCTGGACTGGCGAGCTCTGGAGCACTTGGTGCTATCCAACAGAGATGCTGTTGATGCCGCTCTTAGTGTCAGTGCCTATGTCAAGGCGAACACGCAGCTGGACAAATCTTTGTTCACTCTTGTGGACGAAGGTGAAGCCACTTTCGAGATGGCTGAAGAGTTTGCTCGAGATGACTCAACTCTTGGCTACCTTCTGGAAGTGGAGGAGGATGCAGCAGCAGCAAGGGTAGAGGCTCACTGGGCTGAAGTCAAGCGCAAGCAGCAGTTAGCTTCTAGCCTGAGGGGACAGATCAAGGATGCAGAAAGCGACTTGTCTGGGAGTAAGGCCCGTCGCAGCCGTGCAATATCTGAAAGAAACTCCTACCATTCATTTTCAACATATAGTGCAACAATCAGTTCCATTGACACTGAGATCTCACGTGGCGAAGCTCTTTTGCGTCGGTTGAAAGGCCAGCTTAGGCTAGCAGAAATGTCTCCACCTCCTGTCATCCAACCGCTGCCACAGGACCTTGACCTGGCCCGAATTTGGCTTTTCTTCCTCTACATGCCACCCCACTTCCGTCAGCTGTCCCAGGCAACGTTCCTAGCTCAGCAGGCACTGCTCCCATACCCTCGATCAAGCGTCGAAGACGAGACTTTTGTGGATGCATACAAGACTCATGTGGTTGACCACTACAGCAAGAACCAGGGAACCTACCACATCCCCACCTCAACTCGCAAGGGAGAAACGGGGAGGGTTGAATTGTGGACCCGAAATAGAGCTCCCGAAGATGTTGGATCCATGCATGTTGATCACTTGTACTCCAAGTCAGATGGGGTGTGGTATCCTGACAGCCTGGCTGTTGAAATGTGCTGGTCGGGAAGTGGTTCAGAGCATGACAGGATTGAGGACCTGCATGTGCCCTTAAATCCCTTCGCCAACATAGAACCTGAAAAGAGAATCCTCTCATTCACGGAGCGTCTTCGAGGCGCTGCAGAGGCACTGCAATGGTGCATGCCAACCTACGGGACAGTTGGCAGCACAGATCCAAAGCGCGGCAATACGGCTATTGCTTCTCAGGACTTGAGAGGTAGCCTGTCCAAGCCATGCTATCTGGCTCTAGGCTCTCTGCGCTCTTACTCCTTCGGCCAGTACAGGAGGCTGTGTGCCGCCTTGTGCCAAAAGAGCTTCCCGCTGGATCACCCAGTTGTACGCACCACTGTCATGCAAGCGCTGTACCACCTGGGACAACTCTTTGCCACAGCTGAGGGCCAGGTGGGCCTCAAGTGGCGCGCCGGTTGGGATAAGCCGGGCGATGTGCTGACAACTCTGTGGCTTGAGCTTGACAGGCTGGCGGATGAGCTGGAGCAAACACCTAGGGAGCACGATTCTGTGCTGCTCCTTGGAACCATCACAGCCTACCTCTCAGCCTGGCATGGGCCTTGCATCCTCACAGCTCGCCGTTTTGCAAAGATGGTGTCTCTTGCTGCAGACAATGAGAATGTCAACATCCAAGCGGCGGCACTGGCGAGTGAGGATCGTGTGCAGCAAGGACTTCGTGAGAGACAGACCCTCCTCCGGAAAATATCGCTACTGTGCTATGCCTCTGGGCCATTCAATGTTGATGACAAAGCCGCTGATGCAGCCCACATGATTGAGCTTATGGCCCTCATCAACCATGGCTGCATCTTCATAGAGGAGCAGTCCGAGGATTCCAAGAAGGAGTCCACAAACCTGAACGTGCGCTGTCAAAACATCATGGCTCTGGCAGTAGATGCTTTGATGGGAGCAGTGCAGGCCCACCTAGGCTGCCTTACTGCAGTTGTGCGCTTGGTGCTGCCGCGTGCCCCCAGAAAGCTCAAGTGGCTGCAGCTAGGGACTGCAGCTAGCTTCCAGGCAGAGGGAGCGGATGCCCACCTGTACTGCATCAACATTTTGGATGGCACTGTCTTGCTGGATGGCTCCCCTCCATCTCGACTTCCCAAGGACATTGTGGATGATCACATGTACAGGCAAGCTTTTAGTTAGGTCAAAATGCCAACACACACACATACCCCCCCCCCCCCCACACACACCACACACACACACCTCTCCTCCTCTACCTTTCCCTCCATCTCGACTTCCCAAGGACATCGTGGATGATCGCATGTACAGGCAAGCCTTTGCTTTGGGCCCAATGCCAACACACACACACACACCACCAGGCACAAACACACCACCACGCGCACACACACACCACCACACACGCATACACCACCACACACACACGCAACCCACCCCACCACCACACACGCACCCCACCACACACGCACACCCCACCACACAGACACACCCCACCTCGCACGCACACACCACCCACACCCACTTCACACAAACACACCACTGCACCACACACACACACACTCCACCACAAACGCACACCCCACCACACACCCCACCACACACACCATCACCACAAACACACACTCCCCCTCCCCCCCCCCTCCCCCTCCCCCTCCCCCCCCCCTCCACACACACACACCCTTCCCCTCTACACACACATACAGCACACACACACACACACACACACACACCCAGACACACACACACACACACACCCACCCCCCCACACACACACACACATACAAACACAAACACAAACACATGAACAGGCGAGCCTTTGGGGACGTCAACTTCGAGGTGGCTAAGACTAGCACAGGCGTTCTGCAAACACTGAAAGCTGTCAAGGACCACCTGTACAACTTCAGCATGGTGGGAGGCACTCTCGTGGTCACAGAAGAAGTGGCAGGCCAAGGTCAGCAACCTTCCCTGGAGCTGTTGGACGTGGGGGATTCTGATGCAGCCCCTTGTGAACCATGGGGTAAAAAGCTGCTGGTGCGTATCAGGCAACTGCACAGCCACTGGCTTTGCAGGTTGGTGATGCTGCTGCTGCTGATGATGATGATGATGATGTTGATGATGATGATGATGACATTTATGGTGCCCTAATGGACTCCAAATGTGCCTTAGATTTGATGGAGTCAAGGGGGACTTACGAACATCATGCACAAAAAAGAAGAAGAAAAAACGAAACATAATTTTAGGTGGATCTTGTTTGCTTGGCGGATGGTTGTTGGGGAACAAATTTCTGGGATACGGGTTGTGGCTAATATTTTGAGATTATTGGTGTTGCGAGGCTTTGAGTTGTTATGCATCTCTCACTGATATCTGTAGATGGATGGATTACTGATGGATGGCGTTGGGTTGATTTTGTGATGAACTCCAATCAACCAACCAACCAACCAACCAACCAACCAACCAACCAGCCAACCAACCAACCAACCAACCAACCAACCAACCAACCAACCAACCAACCAGCCAACCAGCCAACCAACCAACCAACCAACCAACCAACCAACCGATGCAGGTCTAAAAACACCATAGTGGTGCGGCCCATATCGTTCCTGGATCACAGCACCCACTTTGTCATCTGCTGCAAGCCGAGATCCAGGAGCTCTGACCATCGACACAGTGGTAGCGTTGAAACACTTCGCTACAGCTGCTGGCGCATCCCCCTCCACCTGATGCAAAAGCCCTGGCCATCCCTGTTGTCAGACCATACGGCGGAGCTGACAGATGAGCGTGTCTTGGCACCACCATCCTCCCTTGGTCTGACCATATTGGCCAAGCTAGAGGACTCCCAATTCATTCACACATACTCCATAAGTGGCCAACGCGCAATGCGCAACTCGGATTCCTCCACATGTGCATCTAAAAACTCTAGTGCTACTCCTCGGCCTCCATGGAGTCCTTGGCCTCCACAACCTCAACCACTTCCACGGTCTCTACCGCCTCCACGGCCATTCCCAAAGACTCGAGAGGCACTGGGAACTGCCCGTCACAGTTCTAAGCGCCGGTTTGAAAGCTCTGCAGAGCGCACTTGCAACACAGAAGCTGGGTCATCACCGCATGAGTCGCTGGACCTCCTATGGGAGCTACCCCGATACGGCCTTGAGTTTGAGTACAAGAATGGAACCTTTCTGTCGAGAGACTATGCTGGTTTCAAACTTGTGGATGAGCAACAATTGGCCTCGAGAACTGGTGTGTGGGGGTGACAATGATGTAAAGGGCCTAGTTAAATTATCACTGTAGCACGAAATCAGGGCCCCCGTCGGTCAAACGATTGTTTGGGGCTCAGTTCATCAGTGCTTTCTCTTTTTAAGCCCTTCCTATACGGTTGGGCAAGTACCTTTAGCCTATTTGGCCTACCCCTGGACTGTAATATACATGCATACATACATACATACATACATACATACATACATACATACATACATACATACATACATACATACATACATACATACATACATACATACATACATACATACATACATACATACATACATACATACATACATACATACATACATACATACATACATACATACATACATACATACATACATACAAAGGGCAGTGCTTACTGAAGAACTCATGTCTTGCGGTTTGAGAGTTGACAGATAGGCTACAAGGGCCTGACGTAACAGCGATTTAATTATAATCACTTGGATTTGTGAGATATATTAATTATAATCACTTGGACTTGGACTTGGACTTGTAATTATGATCACTTAGAATTGTGAGAGAGGGTTCGTTACATAAACTCAGTAAATCACTGCAGAGACTGGACAGCAGCACAGCGTGCCGACCATCCAAATTCATTACACGGAAGCACGACGGTTTTTAAGGCTTCCCCTCAAACCTAAAAACAAACTAGGTCAAGTCAAAAAAAGGAAACTAAGTAGAGGCGGAAATTGTGGATGAGCAACAACTTGCCTCGGACACAGGCCGATAGGGCGGGCCAGGCTGTGGGGGGCAAGGCTGACTAAAGATAGCATAGCATGTCTTACAGTGCGAGGGTATCTAGACAGATAGGCTACACGAGCTGGGTTCGAATCCCTTCCCCCACGGGTACGCTTTAGTGTTCGCAGTCGCTGTCAACCACCATGGTAGAACTGTTCAGATAAATTAGAAGCCCATTATCTACTGCTGTAAGATAGGGCTCCCTTAATACCACGCCCCACCAGGCGTTATCGTTCCTGGCTAGCCCTGGAGTGTAACATACAAACATACCAGCCCACAAACATTTTTTTGCAGGCGAAGATGACCATGCTGTGGAGGGGAGTGTTGACTACACACTGCCTAACTTCCAGCATTACCTTGTGCTGGAACGCATACACCAAGAAGGGCATACATTCCAGGCCCAGCAATCCGATAGGATGATCATCGTGCCTGATGGCACTGTGACTTGGGGCAAACGCGAGACAGACCATGGTGTGCTGCCCAATGCCGATGACCTGGCTGGAGTAACGTTGGGGAGCGGGTTTGTCTTGGGCCAACAATGGCCTGCCGATGACAATGTAAAATGTCATGTCATGTCATGTAACACAAACCCCGCCACTCACCATCCAGCAAACAATGCTCAACACCTTAAGTCCACTGCTCTCTTTGCCACAAACAAACACCATACTCACCTCCTTTGCAGGGCAACCAAGCCAAGCCAAGCCAAGCCAAGCCAAGCCAAGCCAAGCCAAGCCACACACATACACCATCAGAAACCCTAAACCCTAAACCTTAAACAAACCCCATCCTCACACCCGGCAGGTAAACCCTAAACCCTAAGCCCTAAACCCTAGACAAACACCATCCTCACCTCTGGTAGGTTCATCGCTATGAGATTCATCCAAGGTTTGGTCACCTTGTCGCATCCTCCATCGTGTCACGTCTTCAGCTAGCTGCCCTGTGCTCCGCCACCAGCTCCCTGCTCCCCGAGCCCCGCTCTCGCATGACCGGCGCACAGCTAGCTATGCGCCTTGTGCGGTGGAGTTGGACAAACCGGCAGCTGACTGCGAAGGAGGAAAGCCATCTGGCGAGGTTTGCTAGGTTCGGGGTCCACGTGGCTCCTGGCTTGCACCTGCTGTGCCTGGAGCTTGAGAGGAGCAGCCTGACCCACAAGCACTTGTATGAGAATGATGGTGGAAGCCAACCTCTAGGTGACACCCCAAGACCCACCCATACACCCAACCATCCTCCCAACCATACCCCCATACACCCATACACCCATACATACCACCCACACCCACTCCCATACCCACCCATTCACCCACCCATGCACACACATGCATAAGGTTTTTTTTTGTTCGCTGAAATATTTGCGATACTAGGATCAAACAGGATGGGGCTCTATCATTCATCCAAGACGTGCCATAATTAAGAGGTCATATCATGAAAAGTTTATAACAGATGCTTGAGCTGTCCTTGCCACGGGTGTAAAAGATGAGAAGCCTGGCGTGGGTTCTTTAATGCATTGTATGCGCCCCTTTAATGTATTATTTGTGCCCCTTTAATGCATTGTTTGTGCCCCTCTTGTAACAGGTGTACAGCCTGGCAATCTCCAAGACCCCAAGTATGCCAGTCTGTATCTGCAACAGAGCGAGCTGGGTAACTATGCTGGCTGGTGCCAGAACTCAAGGATGTTGCTGCATCCTACAGAGGAGCAAGCTGCTATGGGGATCAACTCCTCAAAACAGGCAGCACCGCACTGGATTCGGAAAGAGGAGCACCGCCAGCTTGAGGTGTCAGCCAGCAAAATCCTAAATGGTGATGTTATGGCCAAAGTGGAGAACAGTCTGCTTGCTTTGGTTGCATCCCAAACTAGGTCTAGGCGACATCAATCACCTACATACCCTCTCCCAGTAAGAGGAGAGCAGGAGGGGGCGACCAGCTTGGAGGTGGACATGCATGCAGAGCTGGAAGATAGCTGGAAGGCATACCACTCCGCCCCAGAGGTCTCATTGAGCCAAAGTAATGAACGTGTGAGGAGACACATCTCCACTTCACAGGTAGGGCCTTGGTTGTCACCGTTTATTTTGTGCAACGCTTCCGTTTTTGCCATTCATTTTTCATTCCGTCAATGCATGACGACACATGGGTCTGGGTAAACTAATCAAATGCCTCCCCCGGGCTCCGCATTCCACGAGGTTTGGGGGGCAGCGCACCGCACTGGGTTTGCACCAAATCGCTAGATTTGCGACACGTCACATGAAAAGAAAAAAGTGTTGCTTGTCATGCAGCACATACATAAAGTGGCCAGGTGTGCAAAACAGAAGATGAATACAGCAGTACAGCAGTGCATATTGGAAATTGCTGGATAGGGTTTGTTGGAGAGCATATAACCAAACAAGCAGAGCTCAACTTCCACGGTTCAGAAAGCTTTTCTAATACCAATGTGTCTTTCGAGGAACTTTCACAATCTGGATAATCCTCGATCAATCCAATTAGCAACATCTATTGATATGCAAGCCTACCCCTTAACCTGACACTATTGAACAGCCACCCTCTTTATTTCAATGCTTTTTCTCTTTATCCCTTTCTGTCACGGTTTGGCAAGTCCCTGCAGACTATTTGGCCTACCCCTGGACTATAACAGACACAAATCTATTTGGCACAGGCTTGTATTACCCATATGAGGAAGGAGACTGAGCAGTGCCTACTTCAGAGTCTGCATGATGTCCCTGAGCTCCTGTCAACCCGTGACGGTAATGGCTCGATCCGAAGAAGCTTCCGCATGTTGCGGAGCGCGGATGGGACTGCTTCTGTTGGACTTTTGGACCTCGTGGAGGCTGCTTTGCATGCGCCTGACCACCTCCTCACCTTCAACCCTTTCCTCACCAAGCAGTCCTGCCAGTCCCTCCACCAAGCGATCCTCGCCTGGCTGCAACTGTGTGTGCTGGAGGATAGACTGAAGCGCTTAAAACTATTTTGCAAGGCCGGAGCAACACAGCAGCTTGTTCAGGTACTGAGTTGGATTGGGTTGGGTTGGGCTCACTGATTTGCAGCAGTATGCAGTGGCCGCTCACTTGGCGCACCTAGCCAATGCAGTGGCCGTTCACTCGCTGCACCTAGCCAAGGGCAAACATCTTGTTAGTCTGGGAGACTCCTTGTAGCTTTGGTTGGGTTGGGTTGGGTTGGTTTCGTGTGTGGATTGGATTTTGCAAGGCCGGAGCAACACAGCAGCTTGTTCAGGTACTGAGTTTTTTTGTTTTTAGCTGTGACAGGTTGCGAGAGGAATTTCACCCCAGGTGGGTCTCCCAACACAAACCAGCGACACCGAGGATTCAGTTCGAATGGCAGTGCTGGAGGATAGACTGAAGCGGCTGGAACTATTTTGCAAGGCAGGAGCAACATAGGAACTCGTGCATGTATCTTTTTGAACCACGTACCGTTGGATGGGTGGGCTTTTTTAGGGGTGGTGGTGTGTGTGTGTTTTTGACGGTCCATTAGGGTCACCTTGGGAGAGACTGGTGCATGTATCTTTCTATCCCACGCACGGTATGTTGGGTGTGCGTTTTGTTTTGTGGTGGTGAGTGTGTGCGTATGTGTGTTTCTGGAGGGGGGAGGGGGGGCTTGGCAGACTTGTTCCAAATTGAGACGTTGAGACAGTCCATGAGGGTCATTGTGGGAGAGACTCGTGCATGCATCTTTCTGTCCCATAAACCATTGGGTGGGTGGGCTATTACGGGGGGAGAGGGGGGGGGGGGGGGGGGGAGTGTGTGCGTGTGTGTGATTTTGGAGGGGGGAGGGGGGAGGGGGGGCTTAGCAGACATGTTCCAAATTGAGACGTTGAGACAGTCCATGAGGGTCATTGTGGGAGAGAATCGTGCATGTATCTTTCTGTCCCACGTACCGCCAATACACATAAGTAAATTGTACGCCTTGTTACACGGCGTGAGGTTGAGGGGGCCAGCCTGTTTGCTTGCACTGCTGCCAACCACTGCCACCATAATAACATGTATATTAACAGAGGATATCCAATGTATGTATGTTACATTCCAGGGGTAGACCAAATAGGCTAAAGGGAATTGCCCAACCGTAGAAGGAAGGGCTTAGAAAGAAAAAGCACTGATGAACTGAGCCCCAAACAATCGTTTTACCGACGGGGGCCCTGAGATTGTGCTACAGTGATAATTTCATACTATAACATAATATAAACAATACTTTAAATATCACTGTCACAATTATGTTCTTGCTTGAGTCTTACATATACCCTCAGCCGCATCATTGTACCTCAGACTATTATATATTTTTCATTTGGCGAGTCCATTAGATAGTGGGCATTTGTCCACCCTCTTGCAGAAGAGCATTAACCTCCAGACGATCCAGCTATACCAGGGTCTGCAACAAACATGCAGTACATGATGGTCTGAGGATAGTAAACAACTTGCAATAAGCTGATAATCGCTTGGGTATATGTACAACCAGCTTGGGTATTGATAGTGATGATCCTCAGTAGTTTACTGTAGACTATATTCAGTGCATGTACAACCAGATTGCCGTGGGTATTAATAGTAGGGACCGGCATATCATATGATTTTGACCAAAGGCGAGTATGATATCATATGATATCATACAAATTGCATCTTATGAGATTGCATATAAATGGTAACTTTAGCCTAGTCAGGCTGCCGGCATCGTATGATATCATATGATATCGTATGATGAGATGATATCATATGATATCGTATTGCCTATCCCTAATTAATAGTGATAATCTTCATTAGGTTACTGTAGATTAGCTTCAGTATACATACAACCAGCCTCCCCAACAGAAGAAGGGACACACATCTCTACATTTGAAACCCAAACAATCGTTGTACCGATGGGGGCCCTGAGTTCGTGCTACAGTGATTACATTACATTACATTACATTACATGAGATAAGTGATAATTATGATAGTGATAATTAATTATACAATATAATTAAATAATAATTATCTGGGATGATGATATTATATAATTAAATAATAATAATCTGGGATGATGATTTAATTGTGCAATTCTCGGGTGTATCGACTTGATTGTTTTTGTATCGACTATTGCTCGAGGTTTTCTATCCATATCGAACATGCGGTACGAAATATTTTTTCTTGCCCCCCCCTCGGCAATTCTTATCGCATTTTTTATGAATTAATATTAATATTAATAATAATATTGAAATAAACAGAAGAAGGGACACATATCTCTACATTTGAACCTGCTATCCCGTAGAAGTTGCAAGTGATCTACAATATAATTAAATCAGCATCTCATCTGGGATAATCTTTTAAATGTGTGAGTATTATCGCATCGTTTTAGTAAATATATATAAAAAAAAAAAAAAAAAAAAATATATATATATATATATATAAACAGAAGAAGGGACACACATCTCAACATTTGAACCTGCTCTCCCGCCGCCTGGGAAGAGGTAGAGAACTTCCCTCCGTGCTGTCGTGCGGTAGTCCAAGCACAGGCACAGAGGGCCTGCGAAACCAAATAAACCTAACATGGTAGCCATTCTCCAGTATGTACACATGCATGCAGGAGGGTTCCCTCAATCTCACGCCCGTGGAATGGCGTACTAATTTTCAATTTTCTGCACTCCGTAGGAGTTGCAAGTGACACGACAGTGGAGTGTGTCAGATTTCCCTGAGTGGTTGGTTTTTGAAGTTGAGGGTGGGCTTCAGATCCGCCCGCAGCAGTATGCCGTGGCCAAGCGTCTGATCCATGAGCCTGGAGCCATAGCTCAGCTGAACATGGGTGAAGGCAAGACAAGGGTCATCCTCCCAATGCTGGTGCTGCATCTAGCCAAGGGCAAACATCTTGTAAGTCCGGGTGACACCATGTAGCTTTGGTTTGGTTTGGTTTGGTTTGGTTTGGTTTGGTTTGGTTTGGTTTGGTTTGGTTTGGTTTGGTTTGGTTTGGTGTGGGCTGGGTTGGGTTAGATTGGGTTGGATTGTGTTGGGTTGGGCTCACTGATTTGCAGCAGTATGCAGTGGGCGCTCACTTGGCGCACCTATCCAATGCAGTGGCCGTTCACTTGCTGCACCTAGCCAAGGGCAAACATCTTGTTAGTCTAGGTAACTCCTTGTAGCTGTGGTTAGGGCTGGGCTGGGCTGGGCTGGGCTGGGCTGGGCTGGGCTGGGCTGGGCTGGGTTGGGTTGGGTTGGGCTCACTGATTCTCTGGAGCTAAAAAGTTTGAGTCACAACTGCTAAATTACCAACAGTGTACTAAGTGTACAGGTGCCCCATAAGTAGGGAACCGCAATATGATATCATATGATATATGCCGGCAGTCTGACTAGGATAAAGTTACCAACAGTGTATGGAGTGCATATGTACCTCACTAGTAGAGAACTGAAAATGAGATCATATGATATCATGTTATTATTTGATACCATATGATATATGCCGGCAGTCTGACTTGTTACCACTTATATACAATATCATTGATGCAGTTTGTATGATATCATATGATATCATACTCGCCTTTGGTCAACATCATATGATATGCCGGTCCCTACCTACAAGGGATTGGTCCGCCTACTTGCTAAACTCAAGCTTGGCAATCGCGAGTCAGCAATCATGCGTCAGCAATCATGCGTCAGCAATCATGAGTCAGCAATCATGAGTCAGCAGACAGGCTACGACCGGTCCCTTTACCTTCGAACTATCTCCAGACTGAAACAAGAGTAAACAAACACAAAGGAGTTTTTAAGAGAGTTCCCTGAAATTCCAAACTGTCTGCATCATGTAGAAAGGGCCCATAACTCTGATTTATGCTCGCGCAACATTTTCAGTGTACACTTGCAGGTCCGCCTGAACTTCTTGTCCACACTGCTGAGTGAAGCACGGGACGCACTTGCACAACCACATATGCGCCAATCTGATGTATCCACCTGCATCATGTACACTTGCAGGTCCGCCTGAACTTCTTGTCCACACTGCTAAGTGAGGCCGGGACGCACTTGCACAACCACATATGCGCCAATCTGATGTAACCACCTGCATCATGTACACTTGCTGGTCCGCCTGAACTTCTTGTCCACACTGTTGAGTGAAGCCAGGACGCACTTGCACAACCACATATGCGCCAATCTGATGTATCCACCTGCATCATGTACACTTGCAGGTCCGCCTGAACTTCTTGTCCACACTGCTGAGTGAACCCGGGATGCACTTGCACAACCACATATGCGCCAATCTGATGTATCCACCTGCATCATGTACACTTGCAGGTCCGCCTGAACTTCTTGTCCACACTGTTGAGTGAAGCTGGGACACACTTGCACAACCACATATGCGCTAGTGTCCTAGGCCGCAAGGTCTTCCTTCAGCCCTTCAACCGTGATGTTGATGTCACTGTGAGCAACGTCAAGGCTATGACTGCAAGCCTGTTGCACTGCCAGAAGGTGAGCATTGTGATCGAACGGGCATTTCTTGTGCCAGTTCAAGTTCTTGTGCCAGTTAAAGATCAGCCTGGCGTTTCTTGTGCCAGTATAAGTTATTGTACCAGTGTTAGTTCAAGTTCAAGATCGACTAGGCTTTTCTTGTGCCAGTTTAAGTTCTTTTGCCAGTGCCAGTTCAACCGTAATGTGGATCTCACTGTGAGCAACGTCAAGGCTATGACTGCAAGCCTGTTGCACTGCTAGAAGGTAAGCATTGTGATCGACCAGGCATTTCTTGTGCCAGTTCAAGTTCTTGTTCCACTTGAAGATCAGCCAGGCTTTTTTTGTGCCAGTTCAAGTTCTTGTACCAGTGTAAGTTCAAATTCAAGATCGACCAGGCTGTTCTAGTGCCAGTTCAAGTTCTTGTGCCCGATCGAGTTCAAGTTGAAGATCGAGATGACTGCAAGCCTCTTGCACTGCCAGAGGGTGAGCATTGTGATTGACTAGGTGTGATTGACTAGGCGTGATTGACTAGGTGTGATTGACTAGGTGTGATTGACTAGGTATGTTTTGTACATTGCCGATGTTGCTTTTTTATTCATCTGGGAGCTGAGAGCTGAAGGGTTTAGGGGCAAGTCCCTTTAGCCTATTTGGCCTACCCCTGGACTGTAACAGACAGACAGACAGACAGACAGACAGACAGACAGACGGACGGACGGACGGACGGACGGACGGACGGACGGACGGACGGACGGACGGACGGAGATGACAGCTGAAGTTATCTGAGTACCCTGGTGAACACTATTAGTCAGGATTTGTTTCCTCCATATATAGCGATCGCTAGTTTGACCCCGTTATGGCGAAATTATTACTATACAAATAAATACATATTTTATTTTGTTTATGCCCTAAATAGCCCTACAAGCTAGAAACGCTATAAAAAGCTTTAGACGCTGTCCCTGAAGGAGCCCTATTTTGTTTTTAGAAAAAACCCACTTTCAGATTTGAAAACAAGATGTTGGTATGTCTGACAAAGCTCCCCCCCCTCTATTTCCCTCTTGTGTGTCTGGTGGCATAGCCATTGACTCACAGGATATTCCTATCATTTTCTCAGACCCGTTGACTTACCTTTTGCTCATCCTACCTGTCACACCATGTTCTGCTCCCTTTGCTTGCTTGTTTGCAGTCTGGAGGGATTCTGATAGTAGCAAGAGAACACCGCCTGTCCCTCCAGCTGAAGGCCATTGAGCTTCACGCTAAGGGAGACTCACAAGTCTGCTCTGCTCTGGACGCCCTTGCAGCTCTGCCGTACATCGATATCTTGGATGAAAGCGATGAGCTACTCCACCACAGGTACCTGTCCAACCAATGTGTGGGAATGTGTGTAGAGAGCACAGTACCCCAAAATGGTAGCCCTTCCTATCACGGTTGGGCAAGTCCTTTCAGCCTATTTGGCCTACCACTGGACTGTAAAATACATACGATAGTACCCAACACTAAGTGCCAGCTAATGGGGGTACTCTGCTGCAGCCTCGGGTGCAAACACAGGACTGTATTGATCTTGTCTACTGTCCTGTATGTATGTATGTATGTATGTATGTATGTATGTATGTATGTATGTATGTATGTATGTATGTATGTATGTATGTATGTATGTATGTATGTTTGTATGTTACAGTCCAGGGGTAGGCCAAATAGGCTAAAGGGACTTGCCCAACCGTTGTAGGAAGGGCTTAAAAAGAAAAAGCACTGATGAACTGAACCCCAAACAAACGTTTTACCGACAGGGGCCGTGAGTTCGTGCTACAGTGATCATTTAATTCTACAATATAATTAAATCATCATCTCATCTGGGATTATAATTTAATTGTGTGAGTATTATTGTCCTGAGTAACCTTTGGGACCACACAATTGCGTTCTGCATGTTTCTAAGCAAACTAGGCATTGCCCTTCACCTCAGATACACAAATCTCCTACTACTTACTTTTAATTCCATCCCACCATTATGTTTAGATAAAGGCAGCCCCGCGGTGGTAAGACATGTTCGATGCAGTGTCGCCTGCGACGCTAAAAATTGGCGGAGAGTGATCGCGAGGGAGCGACAGGTGGCAACGGAAGCGAGTTAGTTACGACACCGTTGGCTGACGTGTCGGGCTTCATCGCGGTGGTAAAGTAAGCCGAAGGTGGGAAAAGGTAGAAAAAGTAATGATAACGCCTGGTGGGGTGTGGTATTAAGGGAACCCGTCGTAAGCGGGCAGAGAACGGTCTACCACCTCGACTGGACTAGCTACCATCGCAGTTGACAACGACCTGCAACGCTCAGGGTGACCGTAGGGGGAATGGAACCCCCGCCCCCCCTTCGTTTCAGCGATTTGGTGTACCATTAGACCAATCTCTGAAACGGGCTGAATGTAGTAGAGGTATCCACTCATGAAAAGATTTAAAAACTCATAAAAGCCCAGTTACGCTACACTCAAAATCAAAAACAGCCCCCACCCATCCCATTTCAGGTACCAACTCATTTACGCTGTCGGAGCAAGGTCAGCTCTGCCAGCTAGGCAGCAGCGCGCTGAGGTCATTCAATGCCTACTCCATGTTGTGTCACAACAAATGGACTCCTCCTTGTCTACAGTCCTGTCAGAGATCAATCTGGATGTCTGGACATCTGAACCCAACAGGCAAGTCGTACGTCTGCTCTGTTTACACCACTCTGTTTACACTGCTCTGTTTACACTAGTCTGTTCACACTACTCTGCCTATTGCAGTCCTCGGGTAGCCAGTCAGGATCCTTACAACTTTATTTTTTTAGTTGTGAAAGGTATTTCACCCTAGGAGGTGGGTCTCTCGACACAAACCAGCGACAACGACGAGGATTCAGTTCGAATGACGCTGCCACTCCTGCAAAGAGTAGGCGCTACTTAAAGGATAAGGGGCAGGGTACTTCAAATCGCGCGCTTTTGCGCGCTGGCACGCTGCCTCTTGCAATTTGGTCGAAGTGGTAAAAATGGTGAAAAGTGGCAAAAATGCCTTTTGCAATTTGGTCGACGCATGGAGTACAATGGTTTTTTTTACCACTTTTCACCATTTTTACCACTTTTTCACCATTTTCCAATTTGGTCAATGGAAGTACCCTGGTACACTGGCAGCTGGTGAGTGACCTTTTTGAGCCCAACTGCACGTTTCGCACAGTTTTTTGCAACCCCCTGTGGGCGCAGCAAGCAATTTTTGAGCTTTTTGCACTACAAAGCGCAGTTTTTATTTTTTCAAGTGCGCTAAAGCGCTGGCCAATTTGGTCAATGGAAGTACCCTGGTTAGGGGAGCAGTGCTGCACACATCTCAAGGCTTAAGGCTCTTTTCTTTTTAGCCCTCTCTGTCACGGTTGGGCAAGTTCCTTGAGCCTATCTGGCCTACCCCTGGACTGTCACATACTTACATAAGGCGGAACACCAAAAGGATCATCCATCAATGCAGTGATTTGAAGATGGTAGAGGCGGATTTCTGCTAACATGAAAATCTATCATCATCTACCATCATCTCAGGGATTTTTTCTCGCTATATATAGCAATCGCTAGTTATGACCCCGTTTTAGCAAAATTATCGCTATAAAAGAGAAAACAAGAAAAACAGTTTTTTGGTTGCCATAAATGGCTCCCAAAAGCTACTAACAGGTATAAAAGCTACAAAAAGCTATAAAACACTGTCCCTGACCATAACCATAATGCTAGAAAACCCCACTTTAAGATTTGAAAACAAATCACTGCATCATCTACCATCATCTATCCTCATCGACCATCTTCTATCATTTGTCTATCATGACAAACAAATGTTATATTGGATCTAACATCATTTGTCTATCATGACAAACAAATGTTATATTGAATCTAACATCATTTGTCTAACATGACAAACAAATGTTATATTGGATCTAACATCATTTGTCTATCATGACAAACAAATGTTATATTGGATCTAACATCATTTGTCTATCATGACAAACAAATGTTATATTGGATCTAACATATGAAAAACAAAAAGTAAATGAGCAGTGGTGAATCCAACGCAGGCCCCCAGGCTCATTCTGCCGTTTGAGGCTTGTCTCTGGTAAGGTACTGGAGGAGGTGGCAGCTAAGTGGCACCGCCAGCTGGCTAGGGCACTGATGCTTGACCCTCCAAACGAGCTTTCGTGGATACACGGATTTGACTCGGGCAAGAAGGTGACAGATTGCTTCTTTACGACGCTCTCCAAATCATGTTCATGCCATGCATACAAATTTATTTATATATGTGTGTATGTATATATGAATATACTTTTCATCTTTTGTCATACACTTTCTCCCGGGGTCTTCGAGCTTTGTTCGGCTTAGGGTTTAGGGTTTAGGTTAAACCCCACACCCTAAAACCTTAACTGAAACATTGTAACCAAGGCCCAAGCGTGTTTAGCTGTGGCTCATCCTGGCCAACATTTGCACACGTTGTAAATAAACACACGGCATATATTCTGGCTGGCTTGAATGTTTTGGGTGAGCCCTTATTTTTCCTCAATTTATTGCAAAATGGACCCAGGGGGGGGGCAGGAATAAAGTTTGCCGACCGCATGTTCGGAAATTGCTTTTTTCACCCCTGATGACCCCTCCCCACCCCACCCCACCCCACCCCCACCCCTATCTCGGCCGCTCGTGGGTGTATCGACCTTTTTTTATCGACTAATGCTCGCGGTTCTCTATCCATATCAAACATGCGGTACGAAATATTTTTTCTTGCCCCCCCCTCAATCAGTGTTTTTTATTTCAGATTTCTGTAGTCCAGGTTGAGTAGCTACTTTGGCTACTCAACGCTAATTTCAGGATAGTTGCGTAGCCATCGCATGGCGGAGCGCGAAGCTCGGAGCCTTGTGGGGTCGGGGGGCAGCGCGTCCTGATATCGGGTGGGTCGGGGGGTGTAGCATTCTACGGAATGGCGACGGAATGGCGACGCGTCGTCGAAAAATGAAACACTGCCCTCAATATGGACCTGTGTTACCTGAGGCTTGATGGGGATGCCCCTCGCCTGGTTTGTATTTCATAATTGCTGCCTAAAATGCATGGTCATTGTCAGTTATAGTACGCAAGTATGCCGATCAACATACATTTGGAACAGGTGTAAGGTGGCCTTTTGGTCTGCGTTCTTTGTTATTCCCCTCACCTGGCTTCTCTGCATGCACATCTACCCCACAGGCTGATGATCACCATTATTTGTATTTTCTTCTTTGTGCATGATGTTCATAAGTCCCTATTGACTCCAAGCCGAGGGCACATTTGGAATCCAGTAGGTCACCAGGAAAAATGTACCCCACAGGCCGATGATCACCAGATGCAATATGGACCTGTGTTACCTGAGGCTCGATGGGGATGGCTAGGCCGGCGCTCTGATAGATGCATTATTATCAGCATTGTTTCGTATTTCTGGATGACTGTTTTTTTGTGCGGCACGCCACCATTCCGTTGCTGCATGGTGACGCATGGGTCCGGCTAAACTCGACAGAAATGACCCACCGAAACCCCCGGGCTCCGCGCTTTGCAGGGTTTGGAGGGCCAGCGCGTCCCACTGGGGTTGCTAAGAGTCTCTCAATCTGCGATGCGTTGCACTAAAAAAGAGAGTTCTGAATGGTCTCTTGCTTCCTGGTAGATACAATTACATCAAATTAAATTAAATTAAATCCGATACAAATTCATACAAATTAAATCAATTAAAGGCATTCAAATCACGTTGATTAAATTCAAGTGAATGAGATAAAATCGAATTAAATGACACAACATTAAATAAATACAATGAAATTAATATCAATTACAATCAAGTGAATTCAGAATTAATTTCATTCAGACGGTTGACTCAGATTCCTTACAGTTGCTTTTTCATATTTCCAATACATATAATTTACCCTTAAGGGTTGAGGAAACTAAGCACATGCAGACTTCATCATTGTCAGCACTTATATTTGCAAAAGTATGGGGGCCTGCTTGCTGGACATTGAGACACTGCACGAGAGGTCCAGCGATCTTTCAGATGGGGCCCCCATTGGTACAAGTGCTAGTAGACATATTTAAGGTGTATGCTGGGCCTTGTAAAGTTTTAGCTTTGTGTGTGATATTTCCCTTAATTAGGGGGTATATCACACCACTAGCTGGCTTTACTGGTCTTATCAGCTTTTACCATTAAATAAAGTCAACAGCACTATCTAGCTTGTAAGTCCAGACTATTCAGGTCTGTCTTTGTGCTACTACCAATAGAGTCGCTACTGTCAAATAATTACAGAGTCACTTCCCCTGGGAGGCTCAGGTAGCTTCTGGAAGATATAACTCCTGTGGGACAGAGGGATGGTGGTGGGAACTCGAAATTTGGTTAAGATCAAGGCTCAGCAGCTTGAGGCACCAAGATTTTAGTGCCCCCAGTGACTGTGCACTTGATTTTATACCGGGCAGGACATTACTGCTGGGAAAACACTGGCGGTGGTTACTCCTGGTTTTGCCCGGGGGTTTACGGGTATTTGAAATATGAATGCGTCCTGCGGAATCTTACGTCGCGCGGCTGAATACTCCATTTCACCCACTACTGTGTGGGAAATGCGGCATTCAGACGGTTGACTCAGATTCCTTACTGTTGCTTTTTCATATTTCCAATACATATAATTTACCCTTAAGGGTTGAGGAAACTAAGCACATGCAGACTTCATCATTGTCAGTACTTATATTTGCAAATGTATGGGGGCCTGCTTGCTGGACATTGAGACACTGCACGAGAGGTCCAGCGATCTTTCAGATGGGGCCCCCATTGGTACAAGTGCTAGTAGACATATTTAAGGTGTATGCTGGACCTTGTAAAGTTTTAGCTTTGTGTGTGATATTTCCCTTAATTAGGGGGTATATCACACCACTAGCTGGCTTTACTGGTCTTATCAGCTTTTACCATTAAATAAAGTCAACAGCACTATCTAGCTTGTAAGTCCAGACTGTTCAGGTCTGTTTTGTGCTACTACCATATTCAAGAGTCACTGCAATTTCACACACACGTGCCCCCAGGATAATAAGAATCAGTCCCACTATGTAAAGGAAAGGAGTGTAAAGGGGGACTGGGGGAAAGGTGTAGGAGTAAGGAGCATGTACAGGACAGCAGGCTTGGTTAAGTGATGGGGTATCAAGAGAATAGAGAGGGAAAAGAAAAGCTAGGCTCAGAGGCTGGAGGCAAAGTTCAACTTGACCGAGAGGTCTGGGATCAGATATGCCTTAATGGCATCTGATTTCCACCTACCTTGAGTTCTAATAGTCTCTAGATCTGCCCCATTAGCCCAAGCTGCTACTACACCTCCCCGTCTGAGGCTGTGCATGGCAAACCTAGCTGGATCTATGTCCAGTTTGGGGTGAGAGTGTGCAATAGCAGTGAGATAAGACTTCAGTCGATAGGACAAAGCCTGACCTGAAAGAAGGGGGGAGGAAGACAAGCTAAGGGAGTCTAGGTCCCAGGCGGTGATGAGGTGGTCCTCTGACGTGGCGCCCTGACGGGTTCTAAGCTGTATGAGGGCATCTATAATCCTCCTGACTCTAAGTGAGTCCCTACACTGGGCTGGGAGCACTAAAGTGGCTCCCTTTCCTTCCTGGTCTGTCTTAGAGCGTCTGATGTGGACCACTACATGATCCTTCTTAGTCACTACATCTGACAAACGTAAAGCAATAATCTCACTCCTTCTAAGGAGGCCAAAGAAACCCATCACTAGCCAAGCTGCATCTCTAGTAAACAAGTCCTCCATGTGGGGCTGCAGGGTCTTCAGCTTCCTCATGGTCTCCAGACACTTGATAATGAGGGACTTACAAATGCCCTGCTTGCCAGAGGAGACTCCCTCAGGCCCCTGGAACACCCTGATGGCCTGTGAGAGCTGTCCCACAACACTGGAGTTCAGAGTGTGAAGGTCCAGTCCCTTAGACCTGTGCCATTCTGCTAGTGCTGACAGGGTTGTTTGAATGGTGGCAGGTTTGTAATGACCTGCCGCCCAACCCATGAACAGCTTTACTAGCGTCAGTGGCACTTGTTCCGTGGGGCCAGGGGGGAGTGCCTCCTGCTCAGTAATTAAGTATACCTCAGCCATGCACCTGGTGTAACGCTTAAGAGCACTTGCATAAGTGTCTTGCGAACTGACAGCCAGGGTTGAGCCCTCCAGCATCACTAACCTCCTGGCCCCTTGCTGGCCTTGGGCGCTAGTGATGTGGAGGTTGCACTCAATTAAAATGCAGGCTGGGCACTTGAATGTACCACCGGACATGGCATTCCTGCCCAAGCTGAGGCACTGGGGGTGGCTGTGCTGGTGGCAATTGGTGCACCTAAGCATCCTTCCCTTGGTGCCTTGGCAGATGGTACATCCTATGGGGGTTGGGAGGAAGAAGGAAGGGGGGGGGTAAGTTACTGAGCAGACCTGATCACAAGCATGGTGTGTGGAATTGGGCCAGTGGTTTTTCCTGAACTTGGGTCAAGGAAAATTCTGGCGCCCTTAGGGTAAGTTGCTAGTACCCTAAACTTGGGGTTCTTGCCCCTAAGGTACTTCCTAAACCAAATTGCATCTGGCCATTTAGGCACCAGTGCTTTGCAAATTGTGTCAGAGGGTGAGGCTACCCAAGCCGCATACAGGAGATCCAGAGTTGTTCCTAATGCAGAGAATGGGATGTTGGCCCAAGACATTTGGCCAGAAAGTGATTCCCAGTGTGATACAAGTGGGTGCTGGATGGAGAACCATTTTGTGCACCCGTCATGCTTGTTGTACCCATCTGCCGCAGCAAAGCAGTCAATGGTGGCTGGGGGTTGTTATGCCTGTCAAAAAATTTGAACATGTAATGGTTGTTGGTGCTGCATGCTTTTCCCCTGTTGGGGGCGTCTGCAGGGTTTAACTCTCCCTTAACATGCTTGGCTTTGACAGTGAACCCATACTTAAGGCCTGTGAGTGCCATCTGTGCCAGAGCATCCCTGATGCCTGGTATCCTAGAACCCCCCTTATTCACAGCTGAAATAGCTTGGACATTGTTCATGTAGCAAAGTACTGACGTTCCTGCCAGTTCATGTGCCCAGTGCTGCAAGCAAATCATGCATGCTTCGAGTTCTAGGATGCCTATATGCACATGTTGCCTGTTTTCTGGCCAGGGATAGGAGTATGTGTCATCGCCCAAAGTTCCACCTGCACCGAATACCTTACTGGCATCTGTGTACATGTGGACCTTGAAGGCTTTACTGTCCACGTGTACATCCTTTCTGGCCAGCATGCTTTCATGTACCCCTACCGACTCATGCCACTCCATCTCCAGAGCCCTGTCCCAAAACTCCAGGTCACTTAGTGTGCCCTGTGTCCAAGGGATGACAGCCATTGATTTGTGAGTGGTATGGTTGGTGGTGACAGGATATAGGGCATCAAACAGGTGTTGGATGTGCAAGTATCCCCAAGGTGTCACCTTGAAGCCCAGACTAGCTTCCCCACTAGGCATTCAAGTTCTTTCCTTCTGAGGATGCCTCCCTCCTTCTTTGACTGTAGTGTCTTAAGGACTTCTGCTCTGTACAGTTGCTTCTTGTGGGCCGGGAGGTCCATTTTCAAGAGAGGTGCATCTAGCAGTAGCCCTAGCACTTCCAGTCTGGTTGTGGGTCGGGTGGCACCTTCATCTTTAGAGGGATTGAACTCTAGTCCTAGCAGTTCAGCTTCTCTGTCCATGATCTCAAAGGCCCTCTGCATGTCTACGTGTGTATCAGCCCTGATGGGATAATCATCCACATAGACATCACAGGTAGACTTGACACCATGCTCATTGAAATTGTGGTTGGAAATCAACTTGGAGAAGTTGGTCAACTCACAGAAAAAATGGGGGCTCTGGGCTGTGCCTTGAGGGAGAGCTATCCATCTACCAATTTTACCTGTCACGGGGTGTCTGAATCCCATGTACCTCCTAGCTGAAGGATGCAGGGAAACAGGATAGAATCCATTCGTCAGATCTCTTTTACCCAACAGATCTGTTGTGGTGAGCGTCTTCATGAATGTTTCAGGGGTGGTGAGTGAGCAAGGTAGCTTGTTCATACAACCATTTACCCCAGTGATGGTGGGGTCTACTAGAATCCTAGCCTTGCCATTAGGCTTGATCCTAACCCCGAACGGGTTGATGCAGCTAACAAAGTCTGCCTGGTCCTGATCTGCCTGCAAGAACTCTATCAAGCCTAGCTTCTCAGCCTTATCTAACTCAGAGACAAGGGGGGGGAGGTTGAGCAAGGCACTGGTGTGGTTGTTCACCTCTATGGGGGCTGGAGGGGTGGTCTTCCATTCCCAAGAAACAGGGCCTAAGGCTGCTACAGGACAGGGGACTCCTAATTTATCTGCCCAGAATATCCATCTCTCAGCATTCAGCTTGATCCCAGACGAGTTGAACCACTTTTCCCTGTCTTCCAAGTCATGGGGTTGGTACATCTCATCCACCAGATTCCCACACTCCCCCTTCTCAACTACAATGAAGCAGGGAGGGCCTTGTTAGAAGGCTCACTTCTTGTCATCCCCCTTTGGCGAATTCCTCTGCCTCTTGTTCTTGCCCTTGTAGCACTTGTCAGCCGAGTGGCCTTCAATGCCACAGTGGCTGCAGCGTACCGCCCTTCCGTCCTTCGCTTCAGCCCGTTCCTTCTGGTAATCCAGGGAACATTTGATCTGCGGGGCTAGGGCGATGCATGCATCCTCGAACTTACCCCCCCTAGCCAAGCTTTCTAGCTTGTCCCACTGATCGTTAGAAATTTCACCGAAAGGTTTCATTCTTTCGATCAACAGCTCGTGCGCCTTTTCTAGCCCGAGGGCTTTGGTCAGGGCACTCCACTGGACCTCATAGAGGTCGCGGGCAGCCTTGTACGCCCAGACAGCATAGAAGCAGGTTTTGAAATTGCCTGCTGCCTTTGCTGAGGTGTACAAGACGCTCAGGGTCCAAATCGTGTCCTGCATGGATAAGGTTCCTGGGGGTATCGAACGCGCACAAACCCAGGGTATTCCACACGATCTCGTCCGGTTTGCCCTCACCATCGGCGCACTCTTGGACAAGGGCCGAGAATTTCATCTGGACCTTGTGCTGAGCTGTCGATGGTGAGTTCAAGGCCATGAGTTTATCCAGAAAATCGGCTGGCATCTGGTAGGTTTGGGGATTTGCGTGGAACTCCGATAACGCCTGACCACATTGTTTGTAGGTCTGGTGAGATCGCATCCCCAAATCCTTGACACCCAGAGCCGCTTCGATAGTATGGTAAAGTTCAGGCCATTCAACTCGGAGTTTCTTGAGAGCCCTGGGGCTAGCAAGTCGATCGTGCAGGTCAACAAGGGCCTGATCCGGAACTTTCGTTAGGTCGACTTCTAAGCCTGCCGTTGCCCACTCATCTTTCGATGGGTTAGGATTACGGTGCTTTTGAGTGCGATCCTTTTTTGAAGGTCCGTGTGCGTTCGTCGTTCGGTTCGCGGGAACATCGGGTAGGATTTCGACGTGGGGATCTGAACAGACAGGTTGGGGGGGGGGGGGGGGGGACGCATGGTTAAAGATCTGGGAAAAAAGCTATGAACACGGGTGGGTTCTGTAGGGGGATAAATGCTAGCACGGGCAGGGCGACGCAACCTACAAGGCTAACAGGGCTGCTGTGCAAAGGCACTGACCAGAAAAGGAAGGCAAAAGGAAATTGCGAGGGTCGACTACGGGCCGCGGTGCAAAGGGGGAGAGAGGAAAGAAGACGGGCAAACAATACTCTCACCATTCCTCTCCTTCTCCTTGATGGACGCTTGCAAGTCCTTGATGATCCCATTGGCCTCCACCAACTGGCGCAACAGTTCAGAGTTGAGCGAGGAGGTGTCCTCCTCGCGCGTGCGCTTGGATCCAGATGTCACAGATCTGGAGGGGAGGGAATCTCCCGGCTTGGACTCTCGAGGCTCGGAGGAGCCCTTGGTCTTGGCTGGGGCGGTCTTTGCTGGGACGGCCTTGGCTGGAGCGATCTTGGCCTTCTTGGAGGTCTTGGTAGGAGGCGCGTTGGTCTTCTTGGGTGGGGCAGGCTTCCTGCTGCCGGTCTCCATGCGCGCGGTTTTCTTGGTGCGGGCCATGGTAATCAAAACTCGAAATTTGGTTAAGATCAAGGCTCAGCAGCTTGAGGCACCAAGATTTTAGTGCCCCCAGTGACTGTGCACTTGACTTTATACCAGGCAGGACAGTACTGCTGGGAAAACACTGGCGGTGGTTACTCCTGGTTTTGCCCGGGGGTTTACGGGTATTTGAAATATGAATGCGTCCTGCGGAATCTTACGTCGCGCGGCTGAATACTCCATTTCACCCACTACTGTGTGGGAAATGCGGCATTTCATTCAGGACGCGCCTCCAGGCGTCCTTAATTCTGAATGGTCTCTTGCTTCCTGGTCGATATTGGCAGATGATGATTAGATTAGCCATGGGTGGGACTGGGTGCTTTGTCTTTATCTTTGTTTTTCAAGTACCGGCCAATTCCTCTGGTAAGCTAGTACCGCCCATAGACATAGGCGGACTAGCTCACCCCCTTCCCTTAGGGGGCCCGCTTGCGAGTACCGCCCAGAGGGCCAGTACTTGGTAGGGGTAGCACGCATCACCTTTGGTGAAGCTTGGAAGGGGGCAGTACTCCAAGTCTGAGGCAGCTCTTCTGAATGGTCTCTTGCTTCCTGGTCTGGATATTGGCAGAGCCTCCTCTTCAAGGGGGTGGGAGCCCCCAGGGTTACCCTTTTTTCCGTTTGACTGACCGTCGGACCGAGACAAAGCCTGACACGTCAGCCAACTGTCTCGTAACTACCTCGCTTTCGTTGCCACCTGTCGCGTTGAAAACACTCTCCGCCAAATTTTAGCGTCGCTTGCAACGCTGGATAGAACTTGTACCTCTTAAAAGCTGGTAGCAACATGGTTACATGGTACAATGCTTATTTTCTACCAGGATGGTTGGAAGACCCCGCTGTGATGTTGTGGGATTTTTTCTTAGCTCAAACATCGGCCCGTCAAGGGATGATGATGATGATGATGATAACATTTTTCCTGGTGCCTTACTGGACTCCAAATGTGCCCTCGGCTTTCGAAGGGGGTCTTTTGAACACCATGTACAAAGAAAAAGAAAAAAAAGAAAAATACGAGAGGCAGATGTTATGTCGTTATCACGACATAACATCTGCATGTGATGTTTCCCTCATTGATTAAAGTATTGTAAGGCATTCACACTTGGCAATACAAATATGCAGGCTACTATGTTGAGCTGCATTTTTAATGACAACAGAGATGCATCCGAGTTCCTGGGCCAATTCCAGCTCCTAGACTACCAGAAGGACCAGCTCCTGGCGCTCCGTGGCCTATTAGCTCGGAATGTACTGAGGCATTGCTTGGAAAAGCGTCACTTAGTGGACTTTGGTGTCAACAGGTGGGTTGATTAATCTAACTAACTAACTAACTTCCTAACTTCCTAACTTACTAACTAACTAGCTAATTAACTAACTAACCAACCAACCAACCAACCAACCAACCACCAACCAACCACTAAATTGACCCCCTGACGTGCAAGGCCATGTACAACGATATCATGTAAGTATGGCCGCACTGTCTTCATGGTAGATCTTCAGTATACATGGGTTTACCTATAGGATACAGCATGAAAAACACTTGAACGGCTGGTATATGGAAAAAGAAACCACGGTGCAATAGTTTCACCTCCTCTTGCCCCTCACTGCCGCAGGTGCCCTTCTGCCCGTAAGCGGCTTGGGGTGCCATACAGAGCAGCCAACACACCCTCTGAGCGCAGCGAGTACGCACAACCCGATGTGGCCCTTACCCTCACGATACTGTCCTACTACTCGGACGGCCTGTCTAAGGAAGAGTTCCATGAGGCTCTGAGGCACTTGCTTCGGATGGGCAAGAGCAGTCAGCAGTACTATTAAAATGCTTGGCTGGCACTGTCCCGCAGTAGGATCTCAGCAGGTGTGCTTGTGTAACTTTATTTCGGGTCATCAGATCCGGGTCAACAAATTTTACACTCTGTCAACATGTGGCCAAATGCCACTCGGGACAACTGACGCTGAGCAAATAAGCCAGCGGAACTATTACAATGCGTGGCTGGCTCTGTCCCACAGTAGGATCTCACCAGGTGTGATTGTGTAACTTTAATTGTTTTTTTCTTTTCTTCTTTGTACATGACGTTTGCAAGTCCCCTTTGACTCCGTCAAGCTAAAAGCACATTTGGAGTCCAGCAGGGCACCAGGAAAAATGAAATCATCATCATCATTTCAGGTCGTCAAATCCGGGTCAACAAATGTTATGCTCTGTCAACATATGGTCATGTACCACTCTGGATACCACTGATCAAATACACCCGCCTGCATTTACAACTGCCGTCTCCTGCCTGACGTGTCTGGGGTCTTGTGAGTGCATCCGCATATCGCTCTTCGGTACATGCAATTTTCACATGCAGTCACATATATGATATGTCAGTAGGGGGCAGCAATGTGAAATCATATGATGCCGGCAGTCTGACTATGCTCAAGTTACCATTTATATACCATATCATGTGATGCAATTTGTATGATATAATATGAGATGTATTGTCTTTGTGCTGGCACACCTGTGAAGTGTAACTGGGTTCTTGTGAGTTGTTAAATCAGTTCATGTGTGGCTATTTCTTCCACCTTCAGCTTTCTCTACCACCGCGGCTGGCTGTATCTATTCAATTAACATGAATGCATTTATTTTTAAATTATTATTTTTTATTAAATTAACATATTGTATTAAATAAACATGATTGCATATTTTTATTAAATTTACATGTTTAATTAAATTAACATGAATGCATTTATTTTCTAGGTGTGAAAAGATTTTCACCCCAGGAGGTGGGTCTCCCGATACAAACCAGCAACACCTAGGATTCAGTTCGAATGGCGTTACGACTCCTTTAAAAGAGTAGGCGCATGTATGGTCGGTGGGAGATAAAGACATGCATGCGCATATCGCTCTTCAAAACATACTTGTACAATGAAAGTATCACTGTAGCACGAACTCATGCCCCCTGTCGATAAAACGATTGTTTAGGGTCCAGTTCATCAATGCTTTCTCTTTTTAGCTCTTCCTGTCACGGTTGGGCAAGTCCCTTTAGCCTATCTGGCCTACCCCTGGACTGTAACATACATATATACATACATATACATATATATAGCCCAGTAGCTAGCAATTTTCACATGCAGCCACACATATAAGTTGATTTATTGTCTTTGCTGAGCTCATGACCGTGTTCAGCAACTTTGCTGCCAAGGTGGTCTTCTCCTCTTGCAACATGTACAACACCTTCTTATCCATCGCACAACGCCTCTCTCACACACACATGTGCTGGTACCCCCGTGTAACCCTTCTCTGTCTTGCTTTCCTCCAATCATATGTTACATTAAAAAAAGCAAGTATATATTATATGTGTACATATACATGACACATACACATGTACATATATTACACCAACTTCTACACATTATACATACACACAAATTACACATAGATATACATTTACATAAACATTATAAATGGGCACGTTTTGCCTACCTAGCCAAACATTTCGTTGTAGTTAAAGCCCTGTGGCAGCTCAAACCTAAAGGAACTAGCCTTCTGGATCTTCAAATGAAATGTTAGATGGCATGGGACGCACACCCATGCAGCAGCAAGTAAAGCTCACCACTAGACACCCAACGCCAAGCTTGCCTCGTTCTACTGATGATAAGCTGCTGAGTGCTAGTCACCCGCCCGCCCTCAAGGGTACTACTTCTTGCCAAATTGGTCAGCGCTTAAAGCGCACAAACGTCAAATTGGTCAGCGCTTTTAAGTGCAAAAAGCGCAAAAACTGCGCGCTGCGCCCACAGGGGGTTGAAAACACCGCGCGAAACGCGCAGAGGGGCTCAAAATGGCAGTGCGGCACCGCGATGCCGTGCGCGCTTAGTAGTACCCTGCCGCCCTCCTTCCCATTTGGTCTCCAATAACTCTGATGTCAACCTTGGCCCGCTTCCCTTCCCATTTGTTCTCCGATAAAACTGTCAGACTATCACTGTATCTAGGGAACAGCTACTTATATTAACTACGGTAATATTACAATAGTGTCACAATAATATTATTGTTTCAGAAAAAATCGAATTTCTGGTAAGACAGCTCGTCCGACTAATATTACATAATATTACATAATATTATTTATTCATTTATATTATATAACATAGCCGACCCCTAACTACATCCTATTCAATCACTCCTTTTCTGAAGGGGACTTGGAGAAGCTTGATGATGTTGCCAAGTTGGACGACAGCAACCCTCAGCAGGTTCAGGTTCTGTTCAAGTACTACAGCCACAACATGGCCTGTGTGGACTTCTGGCTCAACTTCATTGTGTTCAAGGTGGAGACTCAGCAGTACCCCCAGCGTGTGGCCCACCATTCGTGGCACATGGCAGACAACCCATTGAATCACACAATGGGCTTCTCTGGAACAAACGACAACCATCGTCTCCTACCCCTGCAAGTGCACCAGGCTCACATGGAGGAGACAGCCCTGAAAGCTACCAACGGCAAGATGCTCAATCTGATTCTGGAGAACAAGCGCTACATATCTCTACCAGTGAGTGGCTGAATGATAGGCAGTTTTTTTTTTGGTAGGGAGGAATCCATCGGCAAGATGCTCAATCTGATTCTAGAGAACAAGCGCTACGTTTCTCTACCTGTGAGTGGCTGAATGATAGGCAGTTTTTTTCTTTCTTGGTGCGGGGGAATCCAATGGCAAGATGTTGAGTCTGATTCTGGAGAACAAGGATTACTTAACCCTTCCAGTGAGTGGCTGACTGGTAGACACATACTCTCAGCTCATCAATCGACCTGTTTGTATGCCCTTGTTGTCTGCAGGATATCATTAGGATTAAATGATCACTGTAGCACATCCTCAGGGCCCCCGTCGGTAAAACAATTGTTCGGGGTTCAGTTCATCAATGCATTTTCTTTTTAAGCCCTTCCTATCACGGTTGGGCAAGTCCATTTAACCTATTTGGCCTACCCCTAGACTGTAGCATACATGCATACATGCTCTCTGAACTTGGTGGCTGCACTTAGAGGTGGAGAACCCAGCGGGCTTCAGACAGCGCTTATTTTTGGAATTCATAATTTTCCATGGCGAGGATGACATGTGTAAAGGGAATGGCAATATAATATCATGGGATGAAGGCCTTCTGGCTAGGCTTAAGTTACCATTTATATACAGCTTTCAGTTGAACAATACTTTTTCTTTTTTAGCCCGTCCTATCACGGTTGGGCAAGTCCCTTTAGCCTATTTTGCCTACCCCTAGACTGTAACATACATGCATACATGCTCTCTGAACTTGGCGACCGCACTTAGAGGTGGAGAACCCAGCGGGCTTCAGACAGCGCTCATTTTTGGAATTCATCATTTTTAGAATTCATCATTTTTGGAATTCATAATTTCAGCTCATTTTTGGAATTCATCATTTTTGGAATTCATTCTTTCAATTCATTTTTGGAATTCATCATTTCATTTTTGGAATTCATCATTTTTTGAATTCATCATTTCATTTTTGGAATTCATCATTTCATTTTTGGAATTCATCATTTTTGGAATTCATCATTTCATTTTTGGAATTCATAATTTTCCATTGCAAGGATTGCCTGTAGCTATGTAGATGATATGTGTATAGGGAACGGAAATATACGGTACTATCATATGATGGGAGCATTCTGGATAGCCTTAAGTTACCATTTATGTACAATATCAAATTATGCAACTTGTATGGTATCAGATGAGATCATACTCGCTTTCGGTCAGCATCATATAATATGCCGGTCCTTGCATATGCCGGTCCTTACATATGACATACCTATAAAGCTAGTATCATGCACTCAAACCTTCTCCCGGCATGGTCTAAGTAGACACATATTGTATACTATATATTGAAGACGTAATGCACACGCTAATGAAGCTGTAGTGACTAAATACAAGGTACACAAGAACGTGCTCATGGATGGATAATGGATGGATGGGTGGATGGATGGGTGGATGGATGGATGGATGGATGGATAGATGCATGGATGGATGGATGGATGGATGGATGGATGGATGGATAAATGGATGCATGCATGCATGCATGGATGGATGGATGGATGGATGGATGGATGGATGGATGGATGGGTGGGTGGATGGATGGATGGATAGATGGATGGATGCATGCATGCATGCATGCATGGATGCAAGGATGGATGCGTGGATGGATAGATGGATGGTTGTTACAGTCCAAAGGTAGGCCAAACAGGCTGAAGGGACTTGCTCAACTGTGACAGGAAGGGCTAAAAAGAAAAAGAATTGATGAATTGAACCCCAAACGATCGTACAACCAATGGGGCAGACTGTCTGACTGATAGGTACATGCTCTCTGAACTTCCTTATCACAGCAAGAATGACGACTTCTATGACCACCGGCACCACACCACCACCACACCACCACAACATCAGATCACCACACCAACACCACAATACCATAGTCACATAGGCACACGCTCTCTGAACTTTTTTCTCACAGCAAGGATGACAAGTAGTAGGATGACCTGTGTATCTATATCTATATCATAATTTTGACTGAAGGAGAGTATGATATCATATGATATCATACACATTACATCATATGATATTGTATATAAATGGTAACTTTGGCCTAGTCAGATTGCCGGCATCATATGATATCATATGATGACCGGATATGAGATGATATGCCGTTCCCAATGAGATGCTATGTGGGAGTAGTTGTCGCCTTTACCCCCTTTATCTGCTTTTAGACCCCACCAAACTCGGTTCCTTTTTACAAAATCGGCTGTTACACTTCGAAACTTGGCTAGTCCAATCGGTTCTGCAATTTGAAATCTCAGATTAAATAAGCAGGGGCTGGACTTCACGTCTATACCCTTGTCACGAACGCTCATGTCTATACTCTCTTCACGATCATTCACGTCTGTACCATCTTAACAAAGATTCACGTCAGCGTTCTTTGTTATTCCCCTCACCTGGCTTGTATTTCATAATTGCTGCCTAAATGCATGGTCATTGACAGTTATAGTACGCAAGTATGCCAATCAACATACATTTGGAATCCCAGTGATATATGCAGTGATATATTCACATCGTTCATGTCTATACCCTCTTCACGGACGTTCACGCCTGCGTTCTGTGTTATTCCCCTAACCTGGCTTGTAAACTCTCTGCATGCACATCTACCCCACAGGCCGATGATCACCAGAAACTGGCCTGGCAACTGCTTCTGGATACTGCAGTGCAAGAGGGTCATGATGCTCTGATTGACTGTGGGGCTATCTTAGCAGACACCAGCAACCGGTGAGTGATGTTGGTCCTGGCTGGCTTAGCAGACACAAGCAACTGGTGAGCAATGCATGTTGGTCCTGGCTGGCTTAGGAGACACCAGCGACCGGTAAGTGATGTTGTTCTATGTATTTATGTTATTATGTATTTTATTTTATTTTATTTTATATTATTTTATTTTATTTTATTTTATTATGTATTTATTTTCCATCATCATATGGCTCAATGGTAGAGCTCGTTGAACGAAGAAAGTGCAGGGTTCGAATCCCTATGAAAGCGCTTTATTGTTCGCGGTCGCTGTCCACCGCCATGGTAGCTTTGTCTAGGTAAAGTAGCAGCCCGTTCCCTACCGCCGTAAGACAGGGCTCCCTTAATACCACCAGGCGTTATCAATACTGTAAACGAGTCCCTTATAGCTACCCCAGGACGTGAGCCAACTATAATGCGTAGAACTCTGATAAACTCCTGTTCCAAAAACTAACACACCAACTGCTGAACAATAGGAACACGGCAGGCTACTTGCTAAGGCTTCCCAACTTGGATTCTGCTAGCTTCAAAGGTGCGGTCTATTTTGACACTTATTATTTGGCTACCCCAGGACATGATGAAACATAACGCGTAGTAATATGATAACCTCTTGTGCCCAAAACTAACACACCAACTGCGTGTGAAAAATAGGAACGCGGCAGACTACATGCTTCCCAACTTGGATCCTGCTCGCTTCAAAGGTGTGGTCTACTTCGACACTTCTCTGCAGTTGTGGATGGCTCTGGAGAGGAGGGGACGGTGCCAGCCACTACAAAGCTCCCCCCTTGCTGAGCGTGATGCCTTTGTGATCTTTGACGATGCAAGGTAAACACAAAATATCAGGTTCAGCAAAACAAAATATCAGGGTCAGCCACTCTTCGTTTTTGTCTATTCCCATGGATCCAAATATTGTGTAAACATTAAAATTAAATTTGTGCAAATTAATATTGTGTAAACATTAAAATTAAAATTGTAAATTCTGGTTTACTACAATTGTATGAATAACGTGGACAAGTCCCACGTAGCCTTGAGCTATGACAAGAATGTACAAATAGTATGTACAATATCAACGCAACGCGCTACATTGAATATTTGCATGCCTGCCTTTATAAAGGGTTCATCGCCCCACCCTGTTTCCTTGACCCCAGGTGTCGTGGTGCAGATATGAAACTTCGCAGCGATGCTGTGGGGCTGCTCACCATCGGGCCAGGCATGGTAAAGGACAAGATGATGCAGGCAGCTGGTCGGCTGAGGCAACTAGACAAAGGGCAGCGCTTGTGCTTGGTCGGCACCGCTGATGTGAGCACGAAGATCGGGGAATTCAACAGCAGTGACCCTGCCGACGGGAACATCTCCTCCCTGCAGGTGATTACTATATATTACTATATATTACAACAGTGTGTGTATCATTCCTATCCGCCTCGGCCTATTGTATCTACCTATTGTACCGCTTGTACTGAAGTACCTGTACCTAGGGTACTGTACCTGTACTTGTACTGAAATACCTGTACCTGTACCTATTGTACTGTACCTGTACTTGCACTGTGGTACCTGTACCTGTACCTATTGTACCGCTTGTACTGAAGTACATGTACATGTACCCATTGTACTGTACATGTACTTATGGTACTGCACCTGTACTTGTACTGAAGTACCTGTTCCCGTGCATGTGCTGAAGTAGCCTAGGCCTAAGTAGTACAATAGGCTTGCGGTACAATGTTGTGTATATAATGCAGTCTGGATGTGACAAGAAAGTGGTTACCGCAGCCTGCAAGTTACAAGGCGCAATGAAGTGCTTGTATGTATGTAACAGTCCAGACGTAGGCCAAATAATCTAAAAGGACTTGTCCAACCATGACAGGAAGGGCTAAAATGAAAAAGCGTCGATGAACTGAACCCCAAACAATGGTTTTACCGACAAGGGGCCTGATTTCGTGCTAGAATGATGACTTAATTATACAATAAAGTGCTCAAGAAATACAATGAAATGCTCAAGAACAAATCTGTCTTACCAATATACCATACATTTAGGTACAAACCATACCATGCCATGCTATGCTGTACCATGCCATACCATAAATAAATATACCATGCATGTTGGCACAAACTATACCATGCCATACTGCAACATGCCATACTAGACCAATGCACCATGCCATTCTGCAACATGCCATACTAGACCAATATACCATGCCATACTGCAACATGTCATAATAGACCAATATACCATGCCATACTGCAACATGTCATAATAGACCAATATACCATGCCATACTGCAACATGCCACACTAGACCAATATACCATGCCATACTGCAACATGCCATACTAGACCAATATACCATGCCATACTGCAACATGCCATACTAGACCAATATACCATGCCATACTGCAACATGCCATACTAGACCAATATACCATGCCATACTGCAGCATGCCATAATAGACCAATATACCATGCCATACTGCAACATGCCGTACTAGACCAATATACCATGCCATACTGCAACATGCCGTACTAGAACAACATACCATGCCGTACTAGACCAATATACCATGCCATACTGCAACATGCCATACTAGACCAATATACCATGCCATACCGCAACATGTCATACTAGACCAATATACCATGCCATACCGCAACATGTCATACTAGACCAATATACCATGCCATACTACAACATGCCATAATAGACCAATATACCATGCATGTAGGTACGCACCATACAACAGCATTATCCTGGCAAGATCTACTTCCCCAGACACTTGTTTATTGCAAGCTTAAATCAGGTTGCTGCATTTGAACATGGTAGCAGGAGTGTGCGCCTACAATCATGTGTTAGCTTAAGCCAAGAGGGGCTACTCGGGGTCATCTATTTACAATATTTAATTGTATTTCCTATATTTTACCATATTTAATTCGAGATGTCTCCTGGTATGTAAAGCGGACCTTACAGGGCAAGTGCGACGAAGCGCTTCAAACGTTTTGTTTTAAACACCTTAGCCCTTGGCCCCCGCTTAAAGAAAGGCTAAGTGCTGCCCCAGCACCACCCATGGTTGGTGCTGCAAGGTGTAGTTTTTCAGCTAGCAGGGCAATGCCAATTTGATTATTTTATTATTTGAAAATAATTAATTAATTGATTGATTTCATTATTTGTTATTTACAGTTTTATCTTAATAATCTTCAATCTGCAGGCGGGCAGATTCCTTTATTTCTATCTGCAAGTTAATGATTTTTGCGCTTTGGCACGAACTATTTGCTTCGTCTGGTGGACTTGCTTCTGCAGCCCACCAATCGTCTCGATGAGAGCTCTTTTATTAAATTGTCTACAGGTAGAGAAATTCCTTGGCATATAATTGACGTTGCGCATGAGTGGCGTAACGATGGCTGTACTGTCCCAGGAGTGGACTCGATACATTTAATTTGTTTGTGCAGATGCGAACCGTGGTTGGTAAGGAATGATGAGACCCTATAGACATTAACTAGAGCACAAGTAGGGCGATTCCAGGGACTTGCCCGAGGAACATTATTATCGATTCTCGGGGGTGTCCAACCTCTGGGCAAACGTATGTGCAGTGTGGTCGATTTTTATAAAACTCTCCGCAAATATGTATTTGTCTGGAGATCGGTTACTTCCAGGCTGGACAAATCCCGCGCATTGGGGTTGGGACAGCATTGCTAGCCACCAACCCCTTAAAAATTGATGTTCGAGGCAGATACAGGGCTTTTTTATTTGAAGGTCCTGTTGGCCGTAGCTGTCCCAACCCCTCGCAGCTGCGAAGCCGACTATTTTTAAAGATAGGTTTGAAGTAGTGAAGAGCAAAGATGGAGGAGGACACACAACCCCACAACAGCACAATCCTTCGGTATTTGTCTGGATCTCTAACAAACCTACTATATTGAAATCATCTCTGAGGAGCTTACTACGTACAATGGAAGTTAAGCTATTTTACCCACACTGATACATACACTCACACACACCCATACACACTCCCACGCTGATACATACACTCCCACACACTCCCACACTGATACATACACTCACACACTCACACACACTCCCATGAGGAGTGCTATTCCGACCAGGGTACTTTAATAGGACCCCCGTCTCTACTGCCTGAGTCGCAACCAATTGTATAGCCTGCGTCCTGCAACGCAAGAGACCCGTACTTCTGGTCAACGGACCCTCCCCACGTTGCGTCCTGCGACGCAACGGACTCTTCGACGTTGTGTATGCCACGGAGGACGCTGCGTCCTGAACATCCATGATTCCGACATGCAGTTTTTGTGCTGGGTGATGCATAACTAGGGAACAGCAATATGACATCGTATGATATCAAGTCATCATATTATATCATATGATGACGGCAGTCTAGCTAGGCTAAAGTTACCAGTTATATACAATTTCATACGATGCAATTTGTATGATATCATACTTGCCTTTGGTCAACATCATATGATATGCCGGTCCCTACACATATGTGCATCAGTTGCAGGTGTTGATCTGGGTGATGCATAACTCAGTGCAGGCAACCATATTTGGGGAGCCAGAGTGGGCCAAGCAAGGACTGCACTTCATACACACCACGGGACATTATGCCTGCATTAAATTGATTCCTCCGTGCAGGTGTTGAGCTAGGTGATGTACAACACAGTCCAGGCAAACATCCTTGGGGTGCAGGAGTGGGCCCAGCAAGGACTGCACTTCATACACACCACGGGACATTATGCCGATAATTAAATTGATTCCTCCGTGCAGGTGTTGAGCTGGGTGATGCACAACACAGTCCAGGCCACTATCCTCGGGGTGCCAGAGTGGGCCCAGCAAGGTTTGCACTTTATGCGAACCACGGGACGACCTGACCACTCGCTGCAGGATGAGGTGCTAGAACTGGGCCGGCTGTATGCCGATGGAAGGCAGGTGCAACAGCTGAGCTCCTTGGTCAAGGTGTGTGGTGGGGTGGGTTGGTGTGTGTGGGGTGGCCGGGTGGGGGGGGGAGGGTGTGTGTGGGGTGGGGGGGGGCTGACTTCACCCATCCCTGCATTGTGTGGGTGGGGGGGCTGACTTTCACCCATCCCTGGCAATGTGTGGTGGGGTGTGGTGTGGTTGGTGGTTGGTTTGGTGTGGGGGGGTGTGGGTTTGGGGGGGGGGGGGGGGGGGGGGGGGGTGGGGGGTGGTTTTGGGGGGTGGCCTGGGGGGGTGGGGGGGGGCTTGACTTCACCGCTATCGGCCTGGCATGTTGTGGGGTGGGGTGTGTGGTTGTTGGGGGTGGTGGTGTGTGTGGTGGGTTGGTGTGTGTGGGGGTGGCCGGTGGGGGTGTGAGGGTGTTTGTGGGTGGGGGGGGTGTGTTGGGGGTTGGGTGTGTGGTGGTGGTGGTTGGGAGGGGGGCTGGGCTTCAGCCATCCCTGGCACAGTGTGTTGTGGGGTGTGTGGTTGGTTGGGTTGGTTTTGGTGGTGTGGTTGGGGTTTGTGTGTGTGGTTTGTCCGGGTTGGGGGTTGGGGGGGGTAGGGTTGTTTGGTGTTGGGCTGGTGTGGGTTGGGGGGGGGGGGCTGGACTCACCCAATCCCTGGCATGGTGGTTTGGTGTGTGGGTTGTTGGGGTGGGGTGTGTTGGTGGGGGTGGGGTGGGGTGGTGTTGGGGGTGGGGTGGTAGGGGTGGGGGGGGGGCGCGTTTTGGGGTTGTTGGGGTGTGTGCTGGGTCACCGCTCCCTGGCATGTGAGTGGGGTTGGGGTGTGTGGTTTGGGTGGGTTGTGTTTGGGGGGGTGGGGGGGGAGGGTGTGTGTGTGGGGGGTGGGGGGGGCTGACTTCCCCATCCCTGGCGTGTGTGGTTGGGTGTGTGGTTGGTGGGGTGTGTGGTTGGTGGTGTGGGGTGGTGTGTGGGTATGGTGGTGTGTGTGGGTGGCCGTGTGGGGGGGGGGGGGGGGCTCACCCATCCCTGGCATGTGTGGGTGGGGTTGTGGTTGGTGGGGGGGGTTGGTGGTGGTGGTGGGTGGGTGTTGGGTGTGGTGTGTTTGTGGGTGGGGGGGGGGGGGGCTTTCACCCATCCCTGGCATGTGTGGGGGGTGTGTGGTTGGTGGGGGGTTGGGTGGTGTGGGGGGTGGCGGTGTGGGTGTGTGTGTGTGGGGGGGGGGGGGGGACTTCACCCAATCCCTGCATGTGTGGGTGGGGTGTGTGGTTGGTGGGGTGGGGTGGGGTGTGGTGTGTGTGGGGGGGGGGGGGGGGGGGGGGCTGACTTCACCTATCCCTGGCATGTGTGGTGGGGTGTGTGGTTGGTGGGGTGGGGTGGGGTGTGTGGGGTGGGGTGGGGGGGGGGCTGACTTCACCCATCCCTGGCATGTGCTGCCTGGAAAGCAGGTGCAACAGCTGAGCTTCTTGCTTTGGCCAAGGTGTGTGCAGGCAGCTGAGTATCTGCAAAGTTATGTGAATCATAGATTTTATTTTCCACGAGCAGCAGCTTCTAAGCAGCTCCTTGAGCCAGCCACTGGGCTAAGCCCCAAGATTCCAACAATATTGGACAGATTATTTTGTCAGCTTCCATGTCCACTATGTTGCTTTAGGTTTGGATAGGAAGCAAGCCAGGGGGGCTGCTTAAAAGAAAAGCCGAGTATCTGAAAAGTGATGTGAATACCCCAATGAAAAAAACCTCAAGATTTTTGGAAGAAGGGATTACCCCAATTAAAATGTCCAGTAGTCCGCCTGTCCGTCCGTAAGTCACAAAACAACATTTTCAGGTTTCATGAAAAACATTAAAACACTTCAACATTCTATATCTTGGAACAATTATAAGACTTATTTATACCGAAGAAGTGATGTGTATATGCAATGCACTCCACAGCTACCTAACTTACAGCTCTTGTCTAGTGGTAGACCAGATGAGCTTGAGGAAGAAGAGTCGGGGGTTCGACCCCTCCTTCGGTCGCTCTTGGCGTTGCAGGTCGTCGTCAATCGCGATGGTAGCTTGTCCAGTTGAGGTAGGAGACCGCTCCCCACCCGCGTACGACGGGCTCCCTTAACACCACGCCCCACCAGGCGTTATCATTATCATTACAGCTCTTACTTGACTGCCTCTTTTTACTTTTGTTGTAATTGTCAATATCACTTTTCATGCCATTCTCGTCGTGGTCATTGTCGCTATTGTCATCTTCTCCCCAATATCCTCCTCTAGGTGGTCACAATATTCACAAGATCACAATATTCACAAGATCACAATATTCACAAGATCACAATATTCACAAGATCACAATATTCACAAGATCACAATATTCACAAGATCACAATATTCACAAGATCACAATATTCACAAGATCACGATATTCACAAGATCATAATATTCACAAGATCACAATATTCACAAGATCACAAGATCAACAAGATCACAAGATCACAAGATCACAATATTTACAAGATCATAATATTCACAAGATCACAAGATCACAAGATCACTATTTTCACATGATCACAATATTCACAAAATCACAATGTTGGTCCACAAGAGGTAATCGGTATTTTGGCCAGACTGGGCACGTTCAAATATTCAAACATTGTAACATTCAAACATTCATCGCTAACTAGACATATTTAATTATTTAAACATTCATCGTTCATTGGACATATTCGAGCATTCAAACATTCATACAGGCAAACAGTCATCGTTCACTGGACCTAAGCAAACAGTCAAACAGTCAAACAGTCATCGTTCACTGGACCTATTCAAACATTCGAACAGTCAAACTGCCATCGTTCACTGGACATATTCAAACAGGCAAACAATCAAACAGGCATCATTCACTGGACATATTCAAACATTCAAACATTCATACAAGCAAACAGGCATCATTCACTGGACATATTCAAACTTTCAAACATTCATACAGGCAAACAGGCATCATTCACTGGACATATTCAAACATTCAAACATTCAAACATTCATACAGGCAAACAGGCATCATTCACAGGACATATTCAAACATTCAAACAGGTAAACAGGCATCATTCACTGGACATATTCAAACATTCAAACAGGCAAACAGGCATCATTCACAGGACATATTCGAACATTTAAACATTCAAACATTCAAACAGGCAAACATGCATCGTTCATTGGACATATTCAAACATTCAAACATTCAAACAGTCATCTTTCACTATAACTGTTCCATCGTTGCTCAACAGTCTTGTCCCACGTCCAGGATATGGCCAAGCCTGTGCTAAGAGACCGAGGAATCAGCCCACGAGGGGCACAGATGGTGCCCGAGCTGGTAACTAGAGCTAGCTTGTACGGCAAGGGCCAGGGGGTCCTCTCGGGCCACAGCATCAGTGAAGAGTGTGAGCGGGAGCTTGAGAAGGAGGAGGAGGAAGAAGAGGAGGTGGAGAGGGAGGCTGCAAAGGTAGCCCCCTCCCCTGAGACAGACTGGTCATTTGAGAAAGCACTCTTTGCTCAGTCTATCTCCACACTTCAAGACTTTGTTCCACTCTTTTCCCTTAACCAGATGGTTGTCAAGATGCTGCAACCCAAGGATCTTGCACGACCTCACATTGACTGGTCAAAGCGAGTCTACTGCACGAAGAACTTTGCCTATGCTGTCTGCCTAGAGTCTGGGCCATACAACGAGTACTTGCGCCCTGTCGAGAGCTTCCTCCTGTTGCCGGATGGCTGCGTGGTGCTGCTGTCGGAGCGTGAGGCAGATGCCATGCAGGTGGGTGTAGAAGTTGTTGTGTAGAAGTTGTTGGGTAGACGTTGCTGGACTGGTGGACCAAATAGGCTAAAATGACGTGTCCAACTGTGACAGGTTGGGGGTGAAACATTGATATTTCCCCCTTTCTATTTGACACTGCAGGAGCTAGCATGTGATTTCCGGCTAAGAGGATCCACTATGCCAACTGCTCCGAGCCCCCAGCTGATGCTGCTGTGCTATGCCCAGCAGCATCATGTGTCTGGTGATGGAACACCATTCCCCCGGTTGAGTTTGTCCTTGAGTCACAAATCTGCACCATTGCCTCCAGTGCCAGCGGAAATGTTGCTCAGCCTGGGGCTGCTCAATGGCAGCACCAGTTATGGAGAGGTCCAGGTGGCATTGCTGCGAAAGTTCATGACCGGCAAGCGGGAGTGTGCAGAGGAGCTGGTTGGTTTGAGAGGCAAGCAGTCTATGCTCCCAAGGAGTGATCTGGACAAAGTGATAAACGGCATGTGGTGATGCAAATGCGCAGGGGCACACAGCATGCAGCAGAGTTTAAGCAACTAGTTTAAAGCAGATTGGTCTCTTTCTCTTCTTCTTCGACTTCTTAAGCCAAACAGCACTGGTTAAAGACTGCACTTATTTGGTAGTGATGCTATGCAGTGGACTGTCAGCCCGAATGTTGCTAAAAGTTAATGTGCTCACTCCCCTGAGCAAGAGAAGTGATGCACGGCAGTCCAACTGATGTTTGTTGCCACCGGCATGCTATGTGCAGTTCTGATTGTTCATTTGTCGTGAACAGACAGCTTGACTGTTGCTAAAAATCAATGTGCTCACTCCCGGGAGCAAGATAAGTGATGCACGGCTGTCCAACTGATGTTTGTTGCCACCGGCATGCAATGTGCAGTTCTGGTTGTTCATATGTCGTGGACGGACAGCCCGAATGTTGCTAAAACTCAATGTGCTCACTTCCAGGATCAAGAGAAGTGATGCACGGCTGTCCAACTATTGCTTGCTGCCGCCGGCATGCAATGGGCAGTTCAGATTGATCCTTTTTTAGCTGGACAAATTTATCAACAGCATGATGTTGTGCGGGACACACAGCATGCTATGCAGTGGACCGACTGCCCGACTGTTGTTGGAAATCTGTATGTTCAGTCCTGGGATCAAGAACGTAGACACACAGCCGCCCACCTGATATTTGTTTCCACCAGCAATGTGCAGTTCAGATTGTTCATTTGTCGTCTGGATATCGTTATCAACAGCGTGCTGTGATGCTGTTGTGCAGGGACACACAGCATGCTATGCTATGCCCGAATTTTGTTGGAAATCTGTATGTTCAGTCCTGGGATCAAGAACATAGACACATAGCCGCTCAACTGATATTTGTTGCCACCAGCATGCAATATGCAGTTCATATTTTCTGCGGACTCCCACCTTCTGGGGGGCGGGAGCTCCAAGCTTCACCCCGTTGTCCGTCTGTCCGTCTGACCGACGACCAGGACGAAGCCTGACACGTCAGCCAACCGTCTCGTAACTAACTTCGGTCCGCTCCATTCCGCTGCGACCTGTCATTTCGATAGCCAACACTTTATTTCCGCCAATTTTCCGCGTTGCTTGCGATGCTGAATAGGACTTGTTCACGTGCCTTTGGAGATCCTAGGGGCTGCTTCAGGTAGCTCTCATCAGGTTTGTTCAGGGGTACCTACATTTTATGAGCCAAAATGTACGATTGCAGTATAACGGACTGAGGTGAGACCCACCACCAACCACCAACCACCAACCAATTACCACCACCAACCACCTCCACCACCAACCATCACCAACCACCAACCACCCACCACCACACACCAGCCAACCACCAACAACAACAACCACCAATCTGTGTTTGAGGTGAGACCCAACAGCAGAAATGACAGCGGATCTACAGAGGCTGTCACAGGCCAGACAAAAAGCTATCCGATTGCTGACCAGACAGGTTGAACAATGCGACGCTATGAGTGATTCGTTTTCTGCAGCTGCGGAGAAACTGAAGACGCTACAGCGAGCTGCCACAGATCACTCCTCATGTATGGGCAAGTCCCAGGTGTCCATAATGGGTAGCTCAGGAAGGATGGCCCTCCAAGGCTTGGGCCACACCGGCACCATCACGTAACGTTTCGAGGAACACTACTGGCTCTTATCGACCTCGCATAGGACTGAAACAGTAAATTACAGTTGAGGTATGTGTCGCATGCTATACAGTTCAGGTATGGTAATCCCCCTTGAGGGATTGAAGTGAGAGGTATATGCCACATGCCTTGCAGAAGTGAGAGAAATGATTATTGACGACCTTCTGTACATGGTGTAGCAAGTCCTTGAATGGCCCTTCGACAGGCTGGTGCCTTGGCTCCGTCCAGCTGGCAGTTTGCCACGCCGATGTACAGATGTATGCGTCAGGCCTGCTACTGCATAGAGTGCTATCCTTATGAGATTGCCACACTCAGCTGTCTTGCATACCAGGGTACTACTTCTTGCCAAATTGGTAAGAGCTTGAAGCGCACAAACGTCAAATTGGTGAGCGCTTTGTAGTGCCAAAAGCGCAAAAACTGGGGGTTGAAAAACTGTGCGAAACGCGCAGTGGGGCTCAAAAAATGTTCTTGCAGTCCCGGGTAGCTGAAAGCTAAATAAACAATCATTCTGATGACTGCCTTCACAATCGAGCATGCTGTGTCAATGGTCAGGGCCTCCTTCCTCTCCTCCACTGGCTCCCTGAACACACTAGTCATGGCATGGGTGCCTAGCCTGTGGTGGGACAATGCTGGTGCTAGCTGGACCATACAGGTGCTAGCTGGCTTGACTTCAAAGCCCCCCCCGCGTCCTGGCTCGAGCAGTGCCTCACCGGGCTAGGATTCACTACATTCACTGCCTTGCCAGGTGCGAGTTATGCGCCATACAATCGTGAAGCAATCCACCGTCCCACATTGTTTTACTGCTTGCTTCACCCTGTGGTTTTGAGGATGGTTGGAAGACCCCCCCACACCACCACCACCACACACACAAACTCTCTCTCTCACACACACACACGGATGTTATGGAGCATGCTTGTCGGGTCAACTATGGCCTGTCCATGACAATGGCATGTAATATAACTATAGAAACCCCTGGTGGCATACAGGTACCTAATTTGTTCACGTTTACATTTTCCTGTTTAATTGTTTTATACTGCCAAAGACGGCGAGCAGACACATTGCTGGCTAAAGTTTTGTAACCAAGTTCAACTTCAACTTAAACGTCAACTTCACATTAGAAGTTAAATACGGTATATACGCCATGCCCAGCTTTACTTTCAAAGCGAAGGATGCCATAAGCACTATAATTTTAATCAATTAGTGACTGCGCTTGTCTATTAAATTGCATGACATATATTATATATCTGCCGGATAGCTGCCTACATTTAATTGAATACCGTGTGAGAGGAAAGTTGTAAGATGCCCCCGGAATTTGTAGTATGGACTATGGACCTGCCCTGGGTCAACGCTGGCCTGCCCACGGCCATGTAATGTGATGAGATGTCATGCCTGTTTTGGCATTGGGCCAACCCCTGGCCTGTAACAACATGCATACTACTCTTTTGTAGGAGTGGCAACGCCATTCGAACTGAAATACCTTGCACAACTTAACAAAAAGGTAATTCAGACTCCTCCCCCCCCCCCCCCCCCCCTTGAAATACCGGTATACAACTGTGTGGAACTGAAATGCATGTCCACGATCTCTACTGCAAGTGTTGAACCATGGACGAGTATAACATTATCAAAATAACGTATAAAAAATATTAAAAGTATACGACAATGGCATCATACAAGGTGCACGGATGTTACATCACATCACATTGTATTGTCAAAGGCAGGCAATTGTTGACCCAAGACAAGCCCGCTCCACACATCCGAGGGGGGGGGGGGGGGGGGGGGGGGGTCTTCCAACCATTATTTAGCCGAATAATGGGCATAATTAAGCAAGAAACTAGGCAATGAAGCAAAGGAGAAAAAGAGCTAAGCAAAATATGCCTAATTACGGCCTAACTACAAGACTTGCTCACAAAAATATCAGAATTTGATCGCCCCAACTGAAAAGTGAGAATAAGTCAACAAAATGACTGTGGAGCAATCGAGTCGAAATGACTAATCCACTTAGTTGGCTCCCTGATTTCCGTGGGTATTGCACGGGGGGGCTTGGCATTGGAAGACGGTGAGCAGCCTCGAGTTGGCTGAAAACATGTAACAATCCAATCTAATCAAGCCGAGAAGACTAAAAACCTACAATCAGACCACAAAAGAAGGACGGCCTCAAACACGTATAGAATCAAGTTTTTTCAGGGCATCAAAAGTCACGAGGAGACTGGTCACACAGTCCTGCAGAAACCCCCCTCCTGGTCATCAGTGCACAGGATGTAACCACATGCCTACATACCACTTGTGAGATCCAGTGCAACATGGGCACATGCACTGAGGCAGGGGCTGAGAGAGGATTGCATGCCCACCAGGATATATATCTACACGGTTGGGCAAGTCCCGTTGGCCTATTTGACCTACCCCTGGACTGTAACATACATACATACATACATCTATATACATATAAAGAAATCATGGCGGTCGTGGTCGTGGTCGTGGTGGTGTCATCGCGTAACCGACTTAACCGACTTCCCGAGTTCCCGCCCAGCCAATTCCCGCCCAGCCAATTCCCGCTCAGCCAATTCCCGCTCAGCCTTTTCCCGCTTTTAATCCCTCCTGCTTCAACTTCTGCCTGATTTGGCCTCCTGCGAATTCTGCCTTATGCAACCTTCGCCTCCTGCGTATTCTATCTGTTGCGCATCCCGCCCGATTTCTCCTTTTCCCGCCTGGGTTCATCCACCTGATTTCGGTAGCGCTGCAGTTTGTCTTCCTACAAGCTTTTCCCCCTGCATCTCTGCAAGACCTTTCCCTTGCGTCAAGAGACCTGTCGCTGCGCACAACGGGAGGTGACGTGGTGAGTCAGACGACCTGTCAGAAATGTCCGAATCGCATCCATCCCATGTCACAAACTTGACTGCAAATTCTTCCCACTGCATTGAGAAACATGTCGCTCCGCATTGTGCCATAGCAATTACGCAGCAAAGTTGACCGAATGAAAAATCTCGCTGAGCATTCTCGCCCTAACTTGACTGAACATCTAAAATCAGCAACTTGACTGCAACTTCTTCAGTGGGGCAGAGAGAGGCCATGGGACAGCTGCATGCATGCATGGACAGCATGTCGATGTGACCGGCGGGGTCACACCTACATTACAAGGGAGTGGGGAAGAGAGAGCCATGGGACAGCTGCATGCATACATGGGCAGCACGTCGATGGGATCGGCGGGGTCACTCCTACATTACGAGGGAGTGGGGAAGAGAGAAGCCACGGGACAGCTGCATGCATACATGGACAACATGTCGATGTGATCGGCAGGGTTACTCTCACACAACGGGGGAGTGGGGCAGAGAGAGGCCATGGGTCAGCTGCATGCATACATGGACAGCATGTCGATGTGATCGGCAGGGTCACTCCTACATAAGGAGGTCGGAGGCACCCACAGGTTGCTTGGCCCAGAGCCAACCAGGGCTCCATGTCATACCCAGGGCTGTTGACCAAGGTGTGTGTGTGTGTGTGTGTGTGTGTGTGGGGGGGGGGGGGGGGGGGGGGGGGGGGGGGGGGGGGGGGGGGGGGGCAGTACATGATCACTTGTACCGCCAGTTAGAGGAGCACCAGAGCTCCGATGCCGGCCCCCGAAAATCACACTAACAAAGAAGGTTTCCGTTGGAGTTGTAGGCTCCTGATGGTGAACACGCCTGCGTGTCCAGCTGTGTCAAAAGCTGGTTATGGGACGATGCTGATACAACACAGTAGGCCACGAGCTCCACACCATCAAAGCTAACAGGTGAGCAGGTTCCAAGCCAGCTTCCAGCTGCACAGGGCAACAGGGTGCGTAACAGTCGGAAAAGGCTCATATGTAGGGAAAGGCTAAGTTAGTCAATATGAGTGAACGAATAATATAAGTGAATGTTAGTTCATATTAGACGGACATGACGTCTCACCAAAATTTAAATTTATTCGAAAACTTATATTATTTTGACACTACAATACTATTAGCAAGTATTAGTTTTTCAAACACTAATATTAGTTGCCGCTCCCTACTCATATGAATATGTGATGACAGGATTGGTAGTCTCACGGTTCATAGATCAGAGTATGTATTTCTTTGTCTTCTTTATCTGAAGTATGATCTATTTACAGAGCATTGCCACTGGGTGGGAGTCAGCTGACAGAGATCAGGACTGCATTTGATGGTTGTGATCAGCATTTGATGGTTGTGATCAGTATTTGATGGTTGTGATCAGCATTTGATGGTTGTGATCAGCATTTGATGGTTGTGATCAGCATTTGATGGTTGTGATCAGCATTTGATGGTTGTGATCAGCATTTGATGGTTGTGATCAGCATTTGATGGTTGTGATCAGCATTTTATGATTGTGATCAGCATTTGATGGTTGTGATCAGCATTTGATGGTTGTGATCAGTATTTGATGGTTGTGATCAGCATTTGATGATTGTGATCAGCATTTGATGGTTGTGATCAGCATTTGATGGTTGTGATCAGCATTTGATGGTTGTGATCAGCATTTGATGGTTGTGATCAGTAGTTGATGGTCGCAGGTGGTTCGTGGAAAACATGATATGAGGCATGGTGAAATCTGCCGTACATCATTAAGCCTATTTGACTACCCCTGGAACTGGCTGGGCTGTAAATAATATGTAATGCATTCATACATACATACATACATACATACATACATACATACATACATACATACATACATACATTACAGCACCGCAAGAGGAGATACTCATGTGGCAAATTATCCCCCCAGCTACCGCATGTCAGTAGACCATGGATATTTCTTAAACTGCCTGTCCTGTTTTGAGGTGTAGGCTAGCCCTTGAAGCTTATTTTGCAACCCCTGGACCAGGCTGGACTATAAATATATGTAATATAAAATACGTACATACATTACAGCAACGCACGAGTAGGTACTCACGAGGCAAGTTATCACCCCAGCTGCCGCACATCAATAGGCCTTCGTTGTTCCACACATCTGATCCTTGAGCACAGAATCCAAAGTTGAGTGTAGTCTCAGAGGAGAGAGGGCTACAGATGCCGGTCAGAGTTAGTGTGTTGCCATTCCAGGACGTGGCAGTGCAGGAGTCTGACCAGGATCCTGGCGGGGCATCCTCATTCAATACTCCACACCTGCACGTGGATGACGCATAAAATAGTTCATGGGATAGTGTGGAAGATAAGCTGATGGATGCTCCTCATTCAATATTCCGCACTTGCACGTGGATGACGCATACAATAGTTTATGGGATGGTGTGGAAGATAAAATATACGATGATGGATGTGATAAGATGTCAGAGTTAGTGTGTTGCCATTCCGTGGCTGTGCAGGAGTTTGACCAGGAGCCTGGTGGAGCATCCTCATTCAATATTCCACACCTGCACGTGGATGACGCATACAATAGAATATGCGATGGTGTGGAAGATAAGATATGAGATGATGGATGCTCCGCATTCAATACTCTGCACCTGCATGTGGATGACGTATAAAATAGGATATAAAATGGTGTGGAAGATAAGCTGATGGATGTTCCTTGATCAATATTCTGCACAAACACGTGGATGACGTATAAAATAGGGTATGGGATGGTGTGGAAGATAAGGCATAAGGTAATGAATGCGATAAGATGTCAGACTTAGTGAGCCGCCATTCCAGGACGTGGCAGTGCAGGAGTTTGACCATGAGCCTGGCAGAGCATCCTCATTCAATACTCCGCACCTGCACTTGGTGACTTGGGTGACGTATACAATAGGATATGAGATGGTGTGGAAGATAAGGCATAAGGTAATGAATGCGATAAGATGTCAGACTTAGTGAGCCGCCATTCCAGGACGTGGCAGTGCAGGAGTTTGACCAGGAGCCTGGTGGAACATCCTCATTCAATACTCCGCACCTGCACTTGGGGGACGTATACAATAGGATATGAGATGGTGTGGAACAGGGTACTTCCATTGACCAAATTGGCCAGCGCTTTAGCACACTTGAAAACAAAAAAACTGCGCTTTGTAGTGCAAAAAGCGCAAAAAATGCTTGCTGCGCCCACAGGGGGTTGCAAAACACTGCACGAAACGCGCAGTGGGGCTCAAAAAGGCAGCGCGCCAGCTCGTGCTTGGAAGTACCCTGGTGTGGAAGATAAAATGTTAGGGTTAGCGTGTTGCCATTCCAGGACATGGAAGTACTCTCCACAGCCAGAGTCATGGTGCCACTTCCATCTCCAGATGTATTAGATGCCCAGTACGGGTTATAATTGGTGTCATAAAGCACAAGGTTACCATCTGCAACAGCATAGAAGCAAAAAGAGTTTTGTTGAGTCATGAAAATAACTGGTTTTGATTTGTGTCATTAAAAAGTACGGGTTTTGATGTGTCATTAAAAAGTACGGGTCTTGATTTGTGTCATAAAAAGTACGGGTTTTGGTTTATGTCATTACAAAATTCTTCAAAAAAGCTCCGGTTTTGCCAGCACTTCAATTTTTTACCTTCCGTTTATTTGCTGACCACCATTGGCACGTGTTGAGTCCATGACGACCAGGCACCAAGAGCGATAACGCCCTACAGTTCCTTGCGGAGGAGGAAAAGGGCGGTGATCCACCCATTTACCAACATTGCCACAATAAAACCTCTCTTAGTCATCCATCAAGAGATCAACCCTACCTGTCTGACATTGTTGTTATGGAACATCATTACACTCTCACGGATTGTGCCTGATTGGCTAAGACTAAATGAGTACACAATACATCAGATTGACTCCTTTACAATACCTCAAATTTACAATACTCACTTAATACGTATACTCATTTACTTTCATTTACAGACATTATCCTCATTTACAATGGCCACCGCTATACTCAGACTGACCACCCCACCCCACCCCCACCCCTGAACGCCTTAAATACAAATTGTTGAAAACACGTATGGAACATAAGAGCACTTATGGAACTTGATTACACTTGAGTAACATGATTACACTTATGGAACATGATTAAACTTATGGTACACGATCACACTTACGGAACACGATTACACGAGCGGGGTTTTCCATCCACCACAAAGCAAATTGAGCGACTCGGTGCGACCTCAGTGCGACGCGCTGTCCTCCAATCCCCGCGGAGCAGGGGGCCCAAGTGGGTTGGGGGGACATTCTGACTAGTTTAGCCGGACCCATGCGTTGCCATGCAGCGACAGACGGGCGACGTGTCAAACCCCCAAAAAGGCAAGCATGATGAGCCTTTCTGACTAGTTTAGCCAGACCCGTGCGTTTCCATGCAGCGACAGAATGGCGACGCATCGCACACAAAAAAACAGGCATCATGGAAGCATGATGACCTGGGGGGGGGCAGAGAGACAGATTTTGGACCGCACCTTCAATATGGTGTCCGATTCAGATGGGAGTTGGAATTGTGGAAGTTTCATACAAAAGAGGGGGGAAATAAAGTTTGGAAAAAGTTTTTTTTTACCCCCTTCCCCCCCCCCCCCCCCCCCCCCCCCCCCCCCCCCCCCCCTAGATGATGACTACATATTATTGCTGCCTTGTAGAGGTCGTCGTCTTTACGTTTTTTGTAGCTATTGGATTTGTGGAACTGTCTTCTCATGCCATTACAACTTCAATCAACAGGGTCTCAAACCTATATTATTGCTGCCGTTTTGAGAAGCATGATGATGACTAGCGATTGAGAAGCATGTTTTAGCCTATTTGGCCTACCCCTGGACAGCAACATACATACATGCTGTGTAGCATAGCTTTTATTTTTGGCTACGAGCAGGAGCTTCTAGCCAGCTTTATGAGCCAGGCACTGGGCAAAGCCGCAGAATTTCACCAGTATTTGAACGATGATCCTGCCAGCTTCAAATGCATTATGTTGCTACAGGTTTGGATGGGTAGCAGGCCAAGCGAGCTGTCTAGAAGCTGCTGCTGGTAGCTGGAAAAAATGAATGCTATGCTGTGCAGCACCAGTCAGGGATTTGTTTCCCCGCTATATGTAGCGATCGCTAGTTTTAACAAAATATTAGAGAAATTATCGCTATACAGAAGTATACTCATTATTGTGTGCCCTAAATGGCCCTAAAAAGCTATAAAAGGCTATAAAAGCTATAAAAAGCTGTAAACAGCACTAAAATGCTACCCCTGAAGGAGGCCTAAAACCAAAAAGCTAGAAAAACCACTTTCAGATTTGAAAACAATCCATGGCACCAGTCACCCCTCGGGTCTCACCTTGCTGCACCACTGCACACCATGGGATGCTTGATGGAGGAGCGGCAGGGTTGACAAAGGTAAGCTAATGAGGTGCCATGGGGGATCATAGTGTGCGGCATTGTTGAGATCATCAGCACCAGTCACCTCTCGTCTCTCACCTTGTTGCACCACTGCACACCATGGGATGCTTGATGGAGGAGCGGCAGGGTTGACAAAGGTAAGCTAATGAGGTGCCATGGGGGATCATAGTGCGCGGCATTGTTGAGATCATCAGCACCAGTCACCTCTCGTCTCTCACCTTGTTGCACCACTGCACACCATGGGATGCTTGATGGTGGCGCGGCAGGGTTGACAAAGGTAAGCTAATGAGGTGCCATGGAGGATAATAGTGCGCGGCATTGTTGAGATCATCAGCACCAATCACCTCTCGTCTCTCACCTTGTTGCACCACTGCACACCATGGGATGCTTGATGGAGGAGCGGCAGGGTTGACAAAGGCAGCCCACAGCACTGTGGCCTCTGATACTGAGCGCCTAAAAGCTGCTCCTGGTAGCTGAAAATAAAAGCTATGCTGTGCAGCACCAGTCACCCCTCTTTGTCAGGGTTGACAAAGGCGGCCCACAGCACAGTAGCCTCTGATACCGCGCGCCTGGAAGAGTCGGTGGTGCTATGAGCAAGCGATTTGATCATGCGCTTAGAGCCCCTCTCCAAACCAGCCAGATGACGTCGGTCCCCTCCGGGGTATGAGTACAGCTGAGGTGGTGAAGAGGGGGGATACAAGTGATTTAATCATTATTTGATAATAATAATAATTTAGTTACAATTTAATCTTATGATCAGGATACGATTTAATTATGGGGGGTTTAGTGATTTAATACTAATTTGATCATACTAAGTTGATAATACCACATTAATAATAATGTAATCCTAATGTAATAATATGTTCAGGATATGATTTAATAATAATTTGATAGTATGTTCAGGCTATGATTTAATAACAATTTAATAAGATGTTCAGGCTATGATTTAATACAATAAAAAAATAGGGGGTACACGTGAGTTGATGAGGAAGGGGGGGGGGGGGGGGGGGGGGGGGTAAAACTGCCGGTATGAACTAGTGAATGTATGCATGTTATAGTCCAGGGGTAGGCCAAATAGGCTAAAGGGACTTGCCCAACCGTGAAAGGAAGGGCTTAAATAGAAGAGTGAAACAAACAAGCAAACAGAGGTAGACCCCTCATGATAATTCACCTTCAACCATAATAATGAACCACACCACTGTATGGGTACAGTTTATGGTTCAGGGTTGAAGATCAACATGCTGCTCCCCCAGTTTTGTGTTTAGGGTTTAGGAGGGACGTGCTGCTCCCCCTAAAACCTAAACCCTAAATCACACCCCGGATGGGTACAGTGGACAAAAACTGCAGCCATGCTGGACGGCTTTTTTTGACGACAACTCGCCATTCCGCCACTGCATGGCGACCCATGGGTATGCCTATACTGATCGGAAATGCCCCCCCGGATCCTGCGCGTTATGCTCTGTGGGGTTCCCCAGAGCAGCGCGCCGCACTGGGATTGCACTGAGTTACTTAATTTGCGACGCATCACACACAAAAAACAGTGGTGCTGGATGGTTATGATGTACATCTGATGACACAAAAACAGTGGTGCTGGATGGTTATGATGTACATCTGATGACACAAAAAACAGTGGTGCTGGATGGTTATGATGTACATCTGATGACACAAAAAACAGTGGTGCTGGATGGTTATGATGTACATCTGATGACACAAAAAACAGTGGAGCTGGATGGTTACGATGTACATCTAATAACATTATACTCCATCCCTGCGCATCTGAACCATCATGCATTAACATTACATAGTTACAATGCCTTCCCTGATCACACAAACTGATTATGTACCATCCCCATCCAGCCAAGCCAAGCCATGCCCCCATCCCCACCCCACCCCACACACAAACACCCCACACACACCCAGCCCAGCCCAGCCCAGCCCAGCCCATAACGCACCACAAAGTTGCCGTCAGATTGGTAGACTAGCTCAAATGAGAGCCCTGATCCAGCGTTGGACAGGTATTGGCCGGGTGATAGTCCACAGTTTTCGCAGCTTTGGGACACATCACTTGGGCATAAGATCTCTGTGGATGGATGAGAAGTCGGCATTGGTGTGTCCTAAGGGAACATGATTTATATAAATAAGGAGGCGATAAAATAGGAAGTGTATCGGCCAAGCAACGCGGAAAATTGGTGGATAGTGGAAGGGATAGCGTTATCGGAGCGACAGGTGGTAACGGATTCAAGCGGACCGAAGTTAGTTATGAGTTAGTTAGTTATGAGGTAGGTAGTTAGTTAGTTATGAGGTAGTTAGTCAGTTAGTTATGAGGCAGTTGGCTGCAGAGACTGGTTGGCTGACGTCTCAGGCTTCGTCTCAGGGGGGCGCGTGCGCGGGGCGGTTGGTCGACCAGTCGGCAGTCGGTCGGCCAGTCGGACGGACAATGGGGTGACCCTGGGGCCTCCAACCCCTCAGAATGGGGGGCTCCGCCAAGAAAAAGGGACAGTTTCCGATCTTATAGTGCGGGGTATGCTTGATAACACAAGCTGGAGCGCCCTTCATGAACATGGTGAAATACTTAATACAATTTATAAACAAATGCGATAATAATCTCACAATTACATTGTCATCCCAGATGAAATGATGATTTATTAAGTTGCAGAATTAAATTATCACTGTAACAAGAACGCAGGGCCCCCGTCGGTAAAACGATTGTTTAGGGTTCAGTTCATCAGTGCCTTTTCTTTTTAAGCCCTTCCTACATGGTTGGCCAGTCCCTGTAGACTCATTGGCCTACCCCTGGACTGTAACAAAATACACACATACATACTCCAGTACCCCTGAGTAGCACCCCGGTGCTACGGTATTATCCAGCCTTCCCATTCCAGTAGCACCACGGCGAACAATCAACACCCACCTGAACCAAGGCTCTGTGCATAGCTACCATGGAGCAAGGCAACTAGAATCAGGAGTATGCATAGCGGATTGAAGGCCGGAATCCTTGCTGCCATGCTGGCTATAAACCTATTTGTGTAGAGAGCACGGCGTGTTGAGTACGCTGACAGACCTGCATGGGAGCCGAGTAGGCGATGGCAAGCTGATTAGGTGTGATAGGACAGTGACGGAGTTGGTGGTGGGAAGTTGAGTAGGAGATCAATGTATTTGCGTAGTCCCGGCCAATTTTGTGCCAGCAGCCGCGGTAATACAGACATGGCAGGCATCTTGCAGGATGTCTCGGCGTACATGTGAGAAGATGAGTGAAGGAGTAGGGGATGGGACTCTGTCGGAGTACGAGTAGTGCGCACCCACCTGCCTCGCGATCGAAGTTGCAAGAAGAGACTCGGAGCAATGTCACCTGGAGCTAATAATCAATTGACGTGAGCAGCGAAGGGGGGGTGGGGGAACGAGGGATAGTCACTACCGGAACCGCTGGTGTTTATCTGTGAGCGTATAGCAGGGGTTTAGCTAGATCCGCGTTTTCGAGATTACTGATTCCGTATTCTTTATCACCGGGGCGCGGGCGCGGGCGCGGGGCGCCCGGACTTGAATACTATCTGTCACAATTTCAAACATGCGGACAGGCACGTCCCTTTTGGCCTCTCTATCCGGCTCCCTACGGACTTTGATAAGTTCTCTCACTACATAACTACTGTGGTCTGCAGTAGCCATTTGGAGGTGGGAGTTGAGTAGACCGCGGGTTGGCCATCCCATCGATGTCGAGCTGGCAGACTCGGACATACCTACACCCCTACCCTCCCACCACACACACACAGAAACGTGATTGTCTTCCCGCGCCATTTCCGAGACCGAGACCTATCCCGGAACAGTTTTCCAGTCTGGAAAAGTTCCGCGCATTCCATCCAGGCTTTCCGGGGTCGCGCATTCCCAGGCTTTTACTGGGCTCCTAGCGCCACACCTGGCATTGGGAAACCTACCTTACTTAGCCGCGTAGCACGAGCAATGAGTACCTGCGAAATGAGCACTTGGGTTGCCAATGGTTTTTCGGAGATGTCGAAAACTATGCAGAAAAGAGAATTGAATGTTAGGGTTGCGCTGGAATCAATCATGCAAAAGTCAGATAGTTTATAGACGTCTACAATATAGACAGGCCTGCGACATACCGACACGAGACCTGCAAAGATAGCACACTTGTCACTCGTCACACAGTATCACAGTATCACAGTATCACAGGATCACACACGAGCTTAGACCTGTAGCAGAAGTTCTGGCGTAGGTAAATTCAATACGAAGCTCAGTGTTCAACTTCGTACCGCAGGGTTTTTCGATGGTAAGAAATTAATGTCTTTGTCATCCTGGCACCACTCGATACGGAAGAGATTTGTAGGATTGTAGTAATAACTCTCGGGCATTCACCAATACTATTGGATGTACGGTATATCATCATTGTACGTTCGTGTAATTTACCAATAGTATACTATGGTGATTCTCCATAGTTATCTTACGTACTTTATCGGTCTATCTCATTCAACTAACCATTGCACCCTTCATCGTAGTAGACTGGATGCCGAAGTTGTTCCACTGAGCTTCGTATTGAATTAGGGTATGTTGAATTGGGTTTTACATGTGGGGGCCGAGAGATGTATAGGTAGTTGTGTGTTGGGTGGGGGTTGGGGGCTGGTGTGAGGGGCGGGGGGGGGGGGTGTGGTGGTGTGTGTGTGGTAGCGGGGTGGGGGGAAAGGTGATGCATGATTGATAGGTTGCGTGGGGGGCTAGGTACATGTGTGTAGTTGTTGTGTGGCCGGGGGTGGGTGGGGCGTGGGGGTGTCTATGTCCTAGTGTGGTAGCTGGTTTGGTCTGGTTTGGTGTGGGTGGTGGGGTGTTGGTGGGGGTGGGGGTGTTGTGTGGCTGGTGTCGGGAGCGTGTGGTGTGTGTGGTTGGGGTGGGTTGGGTGACATGAAGAGACAGTTGTATCGGTGGGCAAGGTTCCGTGATGGGTGAGCGATATGGAGTAGGGTAGGGGGTGGGGTGCAATAGTGAGAGGCGTGTTGGTGGCAGGTCGGTTCGAGGGGTGAGGGTCTTTGGCGGGGTTTCGGGGAAGGGCGTGCGTGTGTGATTGTAGTCTGGTGAGTGTGGTGTGTGGGGGACGAGGTTGTGGTGGGGTGGGAGTGTTGTTGGAAGTGTGGTGGGTGAGGTGGGTGTTGGTAGTGGTGGTGGGGTGTGTGTGGGAAAAACGGATGATTGTCGTGTGGCGATGGGGGGTGGTATGGTGGTTATGGCACGATGACATTTGAAAAGATGTTGTGGCGCGTGTTGGGGGGGATGCTGTCAGATGGTGCATGGAGGTCTGAGCAGGTGGGTTGCGAGGAGTTCGGGTTTGTGAGTGGATGTCTTGTCCGGTGGTATCGGGTCCGGTCGTGGACAAGGAGTTGCCAGTGTGTTGTTGTTGATAAGGACTTGGGCCTCTCGTCGGGTGGGTGGTGTCATCACGAGCGACTGAGGACGATTGGCTTCGTGGGGGGGGTGGGGGACGCCGTGGTGGGGGCTTCAAAGACTTCGTCATTAGTATGGGAAACTCTTATGGTCAATTGCTGGGTTGGGGTGTAGGATGGGTGTGAGGTTGGGGGTGTTGTAGCGGGTGCCGAGTGTGTCGGTCATTGTGGGGAGCCTGTCTGAGTGATCTCACAGTACAAAAAAAAAAAAACAGCTGGGTGCTGCCGTGGGGGGGGAGTGTTCTGGGGGGGTGGGGGGGGTGGGTGTGGGTGGGGGCACTCGTAAGTGGGGTGTGGAGGACGTGGGTGGTAGTGCAGATGAACGCGGTTCATGTCGTGGGCAGACGGGGGGAATATGCGCATGAGGGGGGGGGCTGGTTGCTGGTGGCGATGTGTTTGCAAGGGTGACACTTAAGGTGTGTGTGCAGGTCAAGGAAATACTTAGAGGGAAAACGTGTCTTCGAGGGGGGGGAGCGGGTGTCTGCATCCTAGTAGTAAGGCGCCAGTAATTAACAGGGTAGGGGCTGAAGAGTATACGCAGTCTTGAATACTTTAGTGCATTCATGCAACCAACACGGGGAAACGACAGACAGAGAGGCAATTGACCATACTTACAAGCTTAACTATGGATTTCAATAAGAACATCAGCTTTAAAGATAATTCAATTTTATCATTCATTAAACAGTTTGTCGGAGACACTGTGGTCATGGGTTTCAGTATCTGGACTAGGACAATACAGGACAATACAAGGGAGGGGGGGGGGGGGTGGGGTGTGGGACAATTACCAGACAATAAGAGAGATGTATCGGAGGGGAGTATCATGGGATATTGGGTTGATGTTGTATTTAGTGGGTGTGTGATGGGATGTAGTTTGGCATTTAGTGGGTAAATTTATAGCTTAGGTGAGACTGGCCGTTGTAAGATTTGATTGGTGTGTATCTTGTGTAGGGGGTGGGCGGTGGTGTCCTTAACGTGATTCGTCATTTTTAGATCAGACGTGACAACGCACATCCATCATTGTAAAAATGATGAAGCGCTAATTAGTACTTACCTGTATAATTCTATCGAATACAGATGTCTACAAGAAAATTCAAGTGTGAACTAGACGGATGTGGAGCTGCATTTGCTCGTAGTAGTGCTTTGACTTCACACACAAGGACACACACAGGAGAAAAACCATACACATGTGAATTCAATGGATGTGGAGCTGCATTTGCTCAAGTGCTAATTTGACTTTAACACAAAAGGACACACACAGAAAAACCATACACATGTGAATTCAATGGATGTGGAGCTGCATTTGCTCATAGTGCTACTTTGACCAAACACAAAAGGACACACACAGAGTGTAACCTAACTTGTGATGCAATGTGAATGGGTGTGGTGAGCTGTGGCATTTGCCTCAGAGGTGCTAATTTGATGGCCAGTGGAACAGGGCTGTGGGGGGTGGGGTCTCTGCGAGTGTTTGTGTGTACGCTGGTACGGACATTGGTGGTTAGTGGTCAATGGATGTGGAACGTGGGTGTGGGGGGTGTTGCTCTGTTTTGCGGGAATGTGTTGACTACACAGTGGTGGAGTGACACCACAGTGAGAAAGTAGGCCTGACTTGTGAATTCGGATGGTGATGGGGGATGGGCGTTTGGCAGTTTGTTGGCGTCAGTGGGGTGGGGAGTGTGGGGTGGTTCTACTGGATACTGGTTGACTTTACATACGAGGTGTGCAGGCTGACTGCGTGTGTGAGTGATAGTCCAGACACGGGGTGGTGTGGTTCTTATGGATGTGGAGGCTTGGGTCAGTGCTCAAAGTAGTGCGTTGACGCCAACACAAGGACACAACACAGCAGGAAAAAAAACCAAACACGGTGTAATGGGCAATGATTTGGGTGGGGGCGTTGGAGGGGCTCAAAGTGGGTGCGAGGTGACCAAACACAAAAGGAGCACACACAGGCGAGAGCAGCAAGAAGAAAAAGGAGAACAAAGGATTGCCAATGTGTTGAAGAGGGTGGTGAGGTGGGATTGGGGCAGAGAGACGATCATGTCAACGTCAGCGCATGGGGGGTCCTTTCATTGTGCGTTGTGTGGTGTCGTGGGTCCGGGGGAGCAGGCGTGGGGTGGGGGTTGCTATAGCGGAGAAAGAGGTGGGCGGGAGAAAACAACACAAGGGCGGGGGCGACTCGGGGTGGGGGTTGGGAGAGGAAGACGGGGTGTGATTGTGGTAAAAAGGGAGAAGCCCGGGGAGGCGAGAACAACACAGTGCATTAGATTCAAAGGAGAAAAGCCGCATACAGTAGGTGGGGGGGGGGTGTGGTGGTTGGGCGTACGAGTAAAACAGACTGTGTCGCGCCAACAATGCTGAGGGGTTAGATGTGAAAATCCACGGAGGGAAGAAAAACAGGGGGCGCCTAGATAACTAGACAGGGAAGTGTGGATTTGGTGAGGACCGGGGACGGAGTGGGACAAAATTTCGATGGTCGTGGGCACACAAAGCAAGTTAGAACACGACGATGTTGAGGGGTGTGTTGCGACCCCATATTTGGTGTGATAGGGAGGAGCAAGGGGATATGCGTGTGGTAGGGCCGTAAGGGGGTTCCCACCGGAATGGCATTGTAATGAGAGTGGGTACCGCCTGTGCTGACACCCGAAACATTTTTCTGTGGGACGGGGTGTGCTCATCGGCGAGTGTGTGGGGGGACAAAGAGAGGTGTGTGGTGGTTGTTTTGGAGGTGTGTGTAGGGTTTTTGTAGGGAAATTGAACCGTTGGTCAAGTCGAGACAAAGGAGAAGAAGGCAACCCAGATATCAGGACAAATACTAGCGGGACACACAAATTGACTTGGAAGCCGAAAAGACATCTCCGGCTGCAGCTCGGGGGGCTGGTGCAGGGTCGTGACAAACTCCTGCAGAGCACAACGTCGCAGGGACACACGATGTACTGGAGAGCAAATTTCTGTGCTGGGTGTGCTGCGTCAGGTGTACAATGTCCGTAGTGGCGTGTGGGGGTGGGGGAAAGCCATGGCTAGTGTCACAACTTCGCATGGGATCACAGGGGGGGCCTAAGTTGTACGGGAAGCTGGAAAATAGCGTGGTTGCGCCTGTGTGGGCAAGGTGAGCTTGGCGGCATCGATACAAATTCGCTCGTGTAGGGGGTGCGTCGAGGGGACTGTGTGTGGTTGTGTGGGGGGTGGGGTTGTTGGCTTGTCGGTCTGGGATAGCAGGGTGGCTCTTGGTTCGTGGTGCGTGGTGAGACATTTGTACTAGAAGACAGGGGTTAGTGGTGGTGTCACGGGGTTGGGGTGGTGGACGGTGTGTGGTGCATCGGGGTTTCTGCGCTTGGACGTGGGGTGCCTCCAGGTGTGTGGGACCACAAACGTCGCATGTGGAGTGTGTGTGCAACTTCGCAGGGACAACACTTTTTCCGGAAGACATTGTAGATGGCGTACATCTTCGGCAACGGTGTCCTGCGGTCTATACGCGACAAATTCGCAGGGACAGGAGCTGTCGAGGATTCTCGCACTCTTCGCATAGGTGTGGGTCGTAGCCAACTTCAGTCTCTTCGCATATCGTTCACCCCACTTCATTCTCCCTCGCAATATCGTTTATACTCTTCATTCTCTTCTCAATATCGTTTATCCTCTTTCTATCTTTCCAACAGCGGTTATCCTCTACCAACTCTTCTATTCACAAGAGACTCACTGTGCTGTGGGCCTTGCACTAAGATCATGGACTTTTGGAGTGCTGAGAAATTGCTAGGTCTAACGCTCGTCACAGGTCGATGGGAGAGGGATCTGAAAAGGGTCAGAGGACCTTGCGCATGTGGCTCCTGCAGGCTGGGATGTAATCGCGGGGCGTCCGGGATTCACGCTGGCAGCAGAGGAGCTTTGCATGCAGCATACGCTGTAGTTCAATCGGCACCAGCAAGGGGGTCATCGTGCATGGAGGGAGTTTCAGCAGTCTGATAACTGCAGACACATGGGTCCAGGATCGCGGGAGAGGATGCCAAGATGGTTTGTTGCGTAGCAACATCTATTGTCCTAGCTGCGAGGTGGATCATCAGAGCACGAGACAGGCGATGAGTGCGGTTCCCAGCCAGACGAGCGTGGGAGATCGAGGGTTGGAGTTCTGGTGTGTGTGGTACTGGCTTATGGGCGCGTTGCCGTAGTGTGGTGGCCCTGAGCGCGACAGAGTCAAGGAGAATGGGAGGATATCGGGGTGGGCGGTTGGTCCGAGTGGGGAGGCAGTGGGGCGAGCTGGCGTGGAAGATGCAACGATCCCTCAACAAGAGGACCTGACTAGGGATGAGGTAGAAGCCTTGTGGAAACCGTATCTTCACAAGCACTCACTGGGAGTAGCGGTGCTACACTTAGATGCATACCCCCCTACTTTGTCTGCTGATGACATAGCTGAGGCGGACGCGGTGGCAACAAGGTTTAAAGCAGAATCAGTGCTTATTGGAGCTGCTTTTGAAGCAGCTATATCAGCAGAGACTGCAGCAGCAGTCAACCTTCAGAACACCTTGGCAATCTTGCTCAAACTGGTGTAAATCCCGATGCTGGTGGACCTTCTGATGCAGGTGGACCTGATGCTGGTGGACCTTCTGATGCTGGTGGAACTTCTGATCCTGGTGGACCTTCTGATGCTGGTGGACCTTCAGATGCTGGTGGACCTCCTCCTCTTAAGCGAACTCGCTTATGATGCCAAGGTAAATGTTTTTTCTGTTGGGGGGGGGGGGGGGGGGGGCATGTCATGTGAAGGCATTATTACACACACACTCTTCCATTTTGCAATGTTAGTATCAAACAGACATAACATGACACTATCATCACAAAAACTGTTAAGTTCATACAAATTTCACTGACAACCATCTATCTTGTCACACGCAGATCCAGGATGCCATTAAGCCATCGCCACTTGTGATCCTTTGGATTACATGCAGCAACTTCTAGGCAGCTTCATGTGTGCTTTTTGAAGCTGCATGTGAAACACATGCTTGACTCGGGTAAAGCACACACACAAACAGGGACTGTTCTAGGTTACATGCAGTAGCTTTTAGGTTACATGCAGTAGCTTTTAGGTTACATACAGTAGCTTTTAGGATACATACAGTAGCTTTTAGGTTACATGCAGTAGCTTATAGGTTACATACAGTAGCTTATAGGCAACTTCATTGTGCCTTTTGAAGCTGAATGTGAACACAGGTATGACTCGGGTAAAGACTCAGACACTAAATAGGCTGTTCTAGGTTACATGCAGCAGCTTTTAGGTTACATGCAGTAGCTTATAGGCAACTTCATTGTGCCTTTTGAAGCTGAATGTGAACACAGGTATGACTCGGGTAAAGACTCAGACACTAAATAGGCCGTTCTAGGTTACATGCAGTAGCTTATAGGTTACATGCAGTAGCTTATAGGCAACTTCATTGTGCCTTTTGAAGCTGAATGTGAACACAGTTATGACTCGGGTAAAGACTCAGACACTAAATAGGCTGTTCTAGGTTACATGCAGCAGCTTTTAGGTTACATGCAGTAGCTTATAGGCAACTTCATTGTGCCTTTTGAAGCTGAATGTGAACACAGTTAGGACTCGGGTAAAGACTCAGACACTAAATAGGCTGTTCTAGGTTACATGCAGCAGCTTTTAGTTTACATGCAGTAGCTTATAGGCAACTTCATTGTGCCTTTTGAAGCTGAATGTGAACACAGTTATGACTCGGGTAAAGACTCAGACACTAAATAGGCTGTTCTAGGTTACATGCAGTAGCTTATAGGCAACTTCATTGTGCCTTTTGAAGCTGAATGTGAATAGAGTTATGACTCGGGTAAAGACTTTGACACTAAAATAGGCTGTTTTAGGTTACATGCAGCAGCTTCTAGGCAACTTCATTGTGCCTTTTGAAGCTGAATGTGAACACAGTTATGACTCGGGTAAAGACTCAGACACTAAATAGGCTGTTCTAGGTTACATGCAGCAGCTTTTAGACAACTTCATTGTGCCTTTTGAAGCTGAATGTGAACAGAGTTATGACTCGGGTAAAGACTCAGACACTAAATAGGCTGTTATAGGTTACATGCAGTAGCTTTTAGACAACTTCATTGTGCCTTTTGAAGCTGAATGTGAACAGTGTTATGACTCGGGTAAAGACTTTGACACTAAAATAGGCTGTTCTAGGTTACATGCAGTAGCTTTTAGGCAACTTCATTGTGCCTTTTGAAGCTGAATGTGAACAGAGTTATGACTCGGGTAAAGACTTTGACACTAAAATAGGCTGTTATAGGTTACATACAGTAGCTTCTAGGCAACTTCATTGTGCCTTTTGAAGCTGAATGTGAACAGAGTTATGACTCGGGTAAAGTCCCGGACACTAAATAGGCTGTTTTAGGTAATGTTAAGCAGCTTATAGGCAACTTCATTGTGCCTTTTGATACTAATGCGAACTAGTATTTTAATATACAATTCAGACAAAAAACGCAAAAAGACGTTCACAAATATGTAACATGGGTAGACAAAAAACATGCCTTTTCAATAGATATCAAATGTTCTTTGTCAAATCAACGATATATGTCACATACATATCCAATAACTACTGGGACAATTCACGGATTAGTGATTCCAAAATGTCATAACGAGACAAAGAAACATCTATACACTTTTTTAGATACACAGTGGTACCTATTATTGTCAAATGGGTCTTTGCTCGAGTTATAGCGGTATACAATAAGTTCTTATTCAACATTATATAAGGAGACTTATACAACACAAGCAAGACATTATCGCACTCATCACCCTGGGACTTATGGATAGTTATACAATATCCGTACTTTATATTGTCAGAGCGCAGAATGATCTTATTCTTAGATTTATCCAATTTCTCTATCTCCACAATACTATCATCTCTATATAAACAAAAACGACCAAACTCGCCATTCAACATTGATTTGTCAATATCCACAACACCAGAGTCATTCTTTGAATACATATTTGAAACACACATGATCTCCTCACCGCTTTCAAACACAGGATCACTAGTATTATACTCATCCAAGTGAATATCAGCATTCAACATATCAACAACACTGTTATTAGGAGCCATTATCTTAGTCTTACACTTATTTTTATTAGCACGGTAAAAATCCAATACGTGCTGCCGGATATCAGCTTCATCAGTCGAGTGGATGAATTTGACAGAATCATTATTCAAATCGACATCAGTCAAATACACACCATCAACAACCTTCTTAGCTATCACGGGAATAAAACTACCAGGTCCCTGGCGATACAAATGAGTCAGGTGGACGTGAGGAATAGAACCAGATCGCACAAGAGATCCCAACAAATCACCATAGCTCACACTAGGTAACTGGTTATTATCACCTATCAACACAATCATACACTCAGAGGGACAGGCCTTTATGAAACTATAGAACAAATCTATATCAACCATAGACACCTCGTCCAATATGATTAGAGAAGCTTCAAGAGGACTCTTCTCCCCACGCAAGAATTTGAAACTGTTGCCATTGAACTGAGGACACAAGAGACGGTGGATTGTTTTGGCGTTCCTACCCATCTTAATAGCACTCTTGCCAGTAGGCGAGGCCATCTCATAGGATATCATCTCCTCTTCTGCTATATACTCTATGCATTTGACCACAGAAGTCTTTCCAGTTCCAGGAAGACCAGTCAAAACAAAGATACCGGAAGTAGATGCAAACACAGAACGCACAGCATTCTTCTGCTCTATAGAGTTAAAGAATTCTCAGACTCGAAAGAACATAGGAGTCGACGAAAGAACGTAGGAGTCGACGAAAGAACGTAGGAGTCGACACAGAAACTATATCGGGTTTCATCGCCATTATAAGATGTAACTCTATCATTCACACGAACAGCAATACACTTCTCTACATGATACAGCCATTTGAACATGGATCTCCCATCATATATCTAGTAAGAGTCATTGCCATTCAACTCATTCATGATGTCATCACGAGAAAACACTAATTTGAGATCGGGCAAAAGATTCTTACCCATCAATACAACGTTTTCGACCAACAATGACACTGGATAACAAGTATGCCCCTGACTCATAGTATAGTACAAGGAGTTACTTATCACACCATTCAGGTGACATTGTTGACACACACTATATGCTTCGCCAAACATATATATGGCTAAAAATGATTTACTACACTCGCGGTTACAATTAGACAGAGACAGGTACTCATACGGGTTTTGGCGGAATCTCTCATAAGAATACCTAGGGGTGTCGACTATCTTCTTGATACATCTGATGAAGATATAGTCTTCAACAAAAACAAACTTTTTTTTATACAACACATCGGTCTTCAATGTATATATATCATTCATCCTAACGTACAATCCTTTGTACTCATATATGATATCACGGATCAATGCACTATCATATTTAATATTCAACAAAGAATCCAGGATGCAAGCAAAACTACTCGTGACCTTGGTCATAGATTTTATACACAGATGAAGACTAGGAGGACAAAGAGATATTAGGTATTTGCTAAAGGATTTGGTGAAGTCAGAACACACACAAAGGGTAGTGTCCACGGAGATGTTTCGAATTGTACTAGAACCGTTCATACAGGAAAAAGACACACTCAAGCCCTTGAAAAAGACACACTTCTTTCTACACACAGATTCTAATAGAGGCAAGTCAGGGGAAAACATTTTCCTATCATTATCATAGTAAGAGAACTTTTTGCCGTTCACAGTTAAGACATAACGAGACTTTGTCTCGACGACACTTGTTATATGACCGTTCATCATAATACACAACAATTATATACATAAATACTCACACTTATATCATTTTTTTACACAAACAAATCATACAAATCAGCGCGAGCTCACTCTCTTAGACACATACAGCTTTGAGATCAAAGACTTAAGTACACTCGGACTAGGGAATTATGTTACATAATATACAGAGTCCCTAAAAAGTCCTATTGTATGTGTTAAAATACTCACGATTATACCACTTTTTTACACAAATTATAATATTTATATATATATACATGTCTCCAAGTCGACAAAGACAACTTCCATCAGAAATGTTAGAACAAATTGGATCTCATTCGGATCTTATTACTGCACAAAATATTGCCATGGCGTTACCTTTACCAGAATTAAAGAAAAATCTGAATATCATAAAAAATAAAATTAAAGAACTACAAGATAGAAGAGGGCAAATTACGAGGTCTACGGAAGGAAATCCTAGAGATGAAGATATGTACACGTATGCAATGTTATTTAATGAATTTGATGCAATATCAACAATGCTTAAAAATATGAGACAACAAGACATAAACTCAATTTTAAAGTCAAAAATATCAGACTACCAGGAACCAGTTACATATGAACAAATAGACTACGACAATGATTTCAATAAATCACCGTCACCACCAAATAAATCGCCATCGTCACAAAAAAAATCATCGACTAGATAATTTAATTTATTTATCCATCGAATATAAATTGATTCCATGGATAACTTATAACACGTCATTTTTGTTATAGTCAATTACGCGGAGTCACAGGAATATTACATAGGTAATATAGGGAGGTTTCAGAACGGAATTAGAGAGAGACAGTAGACTTACTTCTAGCCTGGAACAGGTGGAACAGATGGAACACAGTGTATTCTGAACACATACATGCTGAATCCGGAAAAACCCATAAAGAAAAGGGGCTGTGTACATGGATAGCAATACCAGATGGCAGCAGACAAAGAAGAAATAAACATTGCATTAGTAACACACGCATCAGTTGCAGATTGTTTAGGAGTTCAAGAACTCATCCGATTGGGTGCAGATGTGAAGTACAAACATGGTCTGGGGTTGCTCCTCGCTGCAGCAAAGGGACATTCATACATCATCAAGATTTTTGTGAGCGCGGGGGTGGATGATCCACACACATTGAATCTTGCATCCAGAATTGCTCTGGTCAACAAGCGTTTTGAAGACGCAGCATATTTGCTTGCGTGGGCCGATATGTATGCATCAGGGCGTATTACCACGAATCACAATGCGATTACAGCAGACAATAATAATAAGTGCGCTAGCTCACTCTCTTAGACACATACATATTTGAGATCAACGACTTAAGTACACTCGGATTTTTTATTTTTTTAAAACATATCTTTTGCTTCTTTCAATGTAAAAAAAGCCGTGTCATCTTTTACAATATACTCGTTTACAAACTTGAATATATTTGCATGGATATATGTGTTTTTGGTCCCTTTGGTACCAATTTTTTTTATTTTCTATCGTCTTTTTACTAATTTACCCTATTTACCCTATTATTATAATGGTACCAAAAGAGAGAGATATAGATAGGGATACTAAAGTCATACATATGACATCTCATGAGTGAGAGTGAATATGGGGAGGTTTTGAAAAACAGTGGACCCATTGGTACTTTGGTACAAAACATTTTATCATGAACATCAATATTCGTCTTCGTCAAATACACAATCAGACACAACTTTATAACCCATAAATACATTCTTCTCGGATTTCCTTCCAACCTTTTTCTGATCCGGACAAACACACTTTAGCACTTTCTGCAAATCATTCTTCAACGTCAGTATTTTACCATTAAAGTATTCGCTTTTTTTAAACATATCTTTTGCTTCTTTCAATGTAAAAAAAGCCGTGTCATCTTTTACAATATACTCGTTTACAAACTTGAATATATTTGCATGGATATATGTGTTTTTGGTCCCTTTGGTACCAATTTGTTTTATTTTCTATCGTCTTTTTACTAATTTACCCTATTTACCCTATTATTATAATGGTACCAAAAGAGAGAGATATAGATAGGGGTTACTAAAGTCATACATATGACATCTCATGAGTGAGAGTGAACATGGGGAGGTTTTGAAAAACAGTGGACCCATTGGTACTTTGGTACAAAACATTTTATCATGAACATCAATATTCGTCTTCGTCAAATACACAATCAGACACAACTTTATAACCCATAAATACATTCTTCTCGGATTTCCTTCCAACCTTTTTCTGATCCGGACAAACACACTTTAGCACTTTCTGCAAATCATTCTTCAACGTCAGTATTTTACCATTAAAGTATTCGCTTTTTTTAAACATATCTTTTGCTTCTTTCAATGTAAAAAAAGCCGTGTCATCTTTTACAATATACTCGTTTACAAACTTGAATATATTTGCATGGATATATGTGTTTTTGGTCCCTTTGGTACCATTTTTTTTTATTTTCTATCGTCTTTTTACTAATTTACCCTATTTACCCTATTATTATAATGGTACCAAAAGAGAGAGATATAGATAGGGGTTACTAAAGTCATACATATGACATCTCATGAGTGAGAGTGAACATGGGGAGGTTTTGAAAAACAGTGGACCCATTGGTACTTTGGTACAAAACATTTTATCATGAACATCAATATTCGTCTTCGTCAAATACACAATCAGACACAACTTTATAACCCATAAATACATTCTTCTCGGATTTCCTTCCAACCTTTTTCTGATCCGGACAAACACACTTTAGCACTTTCTGCAAATCATTCTTCAACGTCAGTATTTTACCATTAAAGTATTCGCTTTTTTTAAACATATCTTTTGCTTCTTTCAATGTAAAAAAGCCGTGTCATCTTTTACAATATACTCGTTTACAAACTTGAATATATTTGCATGGATATATGTGTTTTTGGTCCCTTTGGTACCAATTTTTTTTATTTCTATCGTCTTTTTACTAATTTACCCTATTTACCCTATTATTATAATGGTACCAAAAGAGAGAGATATAGATAGGGGTTACTAAAGTCATACATATGACATCTCATGAGTGAGAGTGAATATGGGGAGGTTTTGAAAAACAGTGGACCCATTGGTACTTTGGTACAAAACATTTTATCATGAACATCAATATTCGTCTTCGTCAAATTCACAATCAGACACAACTTTATAACCCATAAATACATTCTTCTCGGATTTCCTTCCAACCTTTTTCTGATCCTGACAAACACACTTTAGCACTTTCTGCAAATCATTCTTCATCGTCAGTATTTTACCATTAAAGTATTCGCTTTTTTTGAACATATCTTTTGCTTCTTTCAATGTAAAAAAATGTGATGATAGTGTCATGTTATGTCTGTTTGATACTAACATTGCAAAATGGAAGAGTGTGTGTGTAATAATGCCTTCACATGACATGCCCCCCCCCCCCAACAGAAAAAACATTTACCTTGGCATCATAAGCGAGTTCGCTTAAGAGGAGGAGGTCCACCAGCATCAGAAGGTCCACCAGCATCAGAAGGTCCACCAGGATCAGAAGTTCCACCAGCATCAGAAGGTCCACCAGCATCAGGTCTACCAGCATCAGAAGGTCCACCAGCATCAGGATTTACACCAGTTTGAGCAAAGATTGCCAAGGTGTTCTGAAGGTTGACTGCTGCTGCAGTCTCTGCTGATATAGCTGCTTCAAAAGCAGCTCCAATAAGCACTGATTCTGCTTTAAACCTTGTTGCCACCGCGTCCGCCTCAGCTATGTCATCAGCAGACAAAGTAGGGGGGTATGCATCTAAGTGTAGCACCGCTACTCCCAGTGAGTGCTTGTGAAGATACGGTTTCCACAAGGCTTCTACCTCATCCCTAGTCAGGTCCTCTTGTTGAGGGATCGTTGCATCTTCCACCGTCCAGCTGTACTCGGAAGCTATCTCCTCCTTCTCATTGATGTCGCGGATGGCCACTAGGCAAGGTAAGCCAGTACACCGCATCCACTCGATCTCCGCGTTGGCTGGGAATATGTCCGTGCTCTGATTGATCCACTGAGTAGGACAATCAGATGTTGCTACGCAACAAACCATCTTGGAATCCTCTCTCGCGATCATGGACATGTGTCTGCAGTAATCAGACTGCTGAAATCCTCCAGGCACGATGACCCCCTTGATGGTGCCGATGATATGTGTAGGCCTTGCCTGCAAAGCATCATCTGTTGCCAGCGTGAATCCCGGACTGCCCCGAGAATACATCCGCTGCAGGAGTCGAGCAGAGTCCGCTAGACATTTCTAAGATCTCCTCATGACTGAAGAGCGTAGACATAGCAATATTCTTGATAGTCATGAATTTAGGTGCAAGGCAAGCACAGTGAGTCCTCATGATGAATACAAGAGTTGGAACAGGATAACGCTGTTGGAAAGATTAGGAAAGAGGATAACGATATTGCGAAGAGAATGAAAGAGGATAACGATATTGCGAAGAGAATGAAAGTGGTGAACGATATTGCGAAGAGAATGAAAGTGGATAACGATATTGCGAAGAGTGCGAGAATTTGATGTGTCCCTGCGAATGTGGTCTGCGTGGAGTTGGCCGAAGATGTCACTGACATCTCAAATGTCTTCCGGAAAAGTGTGTCCCTGCGAAGTTGTGTCCCTGCGAAGTTGTGGTCTGCGCGGAGTTGGCCGAAGATGCCAGTGACATCTCAAATGTCTTAAAGTGTATCCCTGCGAAAAGTGTGTCCCTGCGAAGTTGTGGTCTGCGCGGATTTGTATCGATGGCTACCGTGCTTGCAGGGCGAAGTATTTCGGCTTCTAGTCAATTGGTGTGTCCCTGCGAAGTTGTGATCTGCATGGAGTTTGTAACGATGTTTGCCGTGCTTGCAGGGAGATGTATTTCGGCTTCCAGTCAATTGGTGTGTCCCTGCGAAGTTGTGATCTGCATGGAGTTTGTAACGATGTTTGCCGTGCTTGCAGGGAGATGTATTTCGGCTTCCAGTCAATTGGTGTGTCCCTGCGAAGTTGTGATCTGCATGGAGTTTGTAACGATGTTTGCCGTGCTTGCAGGGAGTTGTGTTTCGGCTTCCAGTCAGAACCAAAGAGTTTCCGGTATGAATTGTTTAGTAGCTTTATGTATTTTAAATGCCCCCCTATCTAACTTGCTTTGCATGTTCCCGTTTATTATCGTTTTGAAACCCACGTTATTGACCTATGCAATAGCCTGCGTCTATAACTGCTAATATGTTTTGCTTACTTGATGTAGTGGTGTAGTCATGGTAACCAAAATTGAGTTGATTATCGATCTCCTCCAGGCAGCTTTTACCAGCCCTGTGACCGAATCCGAATATCACTTGACAGTGAATTGTCTTAGGCAGTATGCATTAGACAGTCGTTATACTAAGAGAAATGTGGTTACTTCACGTGGTTGGCCTCCAGAGTATGACCCTTGTGATATGGAGCGAATTCGATTTGCATTGTCTTTTGGTTCGACCAGTAATGTTGGCGTCATGTCCGCTGTGAATGCTTGGAACAGAAACAACCAACTCTCTGATGCAACTGCTGAATCCTCTAAATTAAATCATACTAATCCTGTTGATCTGTAATGATATCACCATAATGATTTCGCATGTTACCAGCAGAAGAATTCCCCTTGTAACACCCTTACAATTCCCCTGATATTCCCTTGTAATATCCTAGTATTGTCCTGATATTGTCCTGATATTATCCTGATATTGTCCTGATATCCCCCCTTGTAATACCCTAGTATTGTCCTGATATTGTGGTGAATTCTTCTCATTGGTCTCGAATTGAAACGGTTCAATTTCATACAAACTATTTCACGATCATATATATTTGTGTTACATGGATGGCGTCGAAGGAAAATGTTTAGGGGGTAGAACAGGAGTAAACAGTATCATTACAATGCAAATTCAGGTGGACTCAGGAACATAACCGTATCCCATTTGATACTCTACTAATATATCGGGGGTAGACAACACTTCTTCATCGTCGTGTTATACTCTGCGTCTGTGTGAACCGACAATCGAATTTGTCCATCAGTCAACGTATCACAATCAAAATACATGTATAGTATACTTAGGCGACCCACTGTTTTATAACTAAGTGAATTTATAACATCCACTAAGCATTGTTGGCGAGACACAGTCCTTGTTTTCTGTAGCTCACCACCAACACGATATGTATGCGGATTATACCTTATGAAATATAAATGGCAATGTGTTGTCATCGAATACAAGGGATACATAAATGTTTGCCATCCGTTTCATATCACATCCAACCGAGTAGTCACCGAACTTGTGTTGTTTCTCGTCTATTTCTAAGAATATAGCAACCCCATCCTTGATGATCAAGAAGTCTATCCTAGCAAATGAAGACCCTATGCAGCTGAAGTTGACATGATGTTCTCTCTTTAACTCAATCCCATTATCTTCTAACACATTGGCTATCCTTTGTTCTTCCTTTTTCTTCCTTTGCTGATACTCGACTGTGTGTGTCCTTTTGTGTTTGGTCAAATGACCACTTTGAGCAAATACAGCTCCACATCCATTGAATTCACACGTGTATGGTTTTTCTCCTGTGTGTGTCCTTGTGTGTGAAGTCAAAGCACTACTTTGAGCAAATGCAGCTCCACATCCATCGAATTCACACGTGTATGGTTTTTCTCCTGTGTGTGTCCTTGTATGTAAAGTCAAAGTAGCACTATGAGCAAATGCAGCTCCACATCCATTGAATTCACATGTGTATGGTTTTTCTCCTGTGTGTGTCCTTTTGTGTAAAGTCAAATTAGCACTTTGAGCAAATGCAGCTCCACATCCATTGAATTCACATGTGTATGGTTTTTCTCCTGTATGTGTCCTTATGTGTTTGGTCAAATTAGCACTATGAGCAAATGCAGCTCCACATCCATTGAATTCACAAGTGTATGGTTTCACTCCTGTGTGTGTCCTTTTGTGTTAGGTCAAAGTAGCACTATGAGCAAATGCAGCTCCACATCCATTGAATTCACATGTGTATGGTTTTTCTCCTGTGTGTGTCCTTTTGTGTAAAGTCAAATTAGCACTTTGAGCAAATGCAGCTCCACATCCATTGAATTCACATGTGTATGGTTTTTCTCCTGTGTGTGTCCTTGTGTGTGAAGTCAAAGCACTACTACGAGCAAATGCAGCTCCACATCCGTCTAGTTCACACTTGAATTTTCTTGTAGACATCTGTATTCGATAGAATTATACAGGTAAGTACTATTAGCGCTTCATCATTTTTAAATGATGATGTCGAGTGTCACGTATTGATATAAAAATGGAATCAGTTAAGGATTTGAATATAAGATACAAATCAATTAAAGCCGTTATAAGTACTAAATACCCACTAAATGCCAACTACATCTCAACTAAATACCCACTAAATATCCCCTGATATTCCCTTGTAATATCCTAGTATTGTCCTGGTATTGTCCTGGTATTGTCCTGGTATTGTCCTAGTATTGTCCTGATATTGTCCTAGTGTCTTGTCTTATCGTTTATGAATGAATAAAATTGAATTCATCTAAAGCTGATAGTTTCTTAATTGAAATCCAGTTAAAGCTTGTAAGTATGTCAATTGCATCTATGTCTGTAGTTCCCGTGTTTGTTTGCCATGAATGCAATAAAGTATTCAAGACTGCGTATACTCTTCGACGCCATACCATGTTACATACTGGCGAATTACCTTGGTCTTGTGAGTCCTGTAAGAAAGGTTTCACTACTAAGAGTTCCTTGACTGTCCATAAGTGTCACCCTTGCAAACATTGCAATGAGATATTCCAGTCTGCCCCAGACTTGAAGGTTCATCTGTTAAAACACGTTAACCCCTTAGAGTGTCAAACATGTCACAAGTGTTTTGCTACTGTTGAGATCCTGAAGGTCCACATGAACCGACACCTGGAGTACAAACCTTATCCCTGTAAGCATTGCCCTAAGAGTTTCGCTACTAATGCCGAGTTGAAGCACCACACGGTGTTCCATGAAGCCAATCGTCCTCATGTGTGTGATGAGTGCGGTATGTCCTTCATCCACAAATGGCAACTCCTTGTCAACGAGGAAGATCACGGAGATAATCAACGACTCTGTCCTTATTGTCAGACATCCATAGCATTTCGACGTATGGATAATCATATTTTCAAATGTCATCGTGATAAATACATGCAACACGACAATTCTATCCGTTTAAAACTACCAATTCCACTTTAATGGCATATCCATGTTGTCCTGCTTGTCCCGTCACGTTATGTTGTGTGTTATATTGCACCATATTCTTTTTATAGGAACTTGCACACCGATACAACTGTATCTTCATGTAAAACCATATATGTCGCAGTATGTCCCATAGACATCGCCTGGGTACCCTCCATGTATCTGCTTGTTACTCTCCTGTTACTTTCCCGTTACTGTCCCTGTAACTCCTACTACTCTCTCGCACATGTAAACCAAATGTATGTTGTCGGCAATCCCCATGATACTCAACATACCCTAATTCAATACGAAGCTCAGTGGACAACTTCGGCATCCAGTCTACTACGATGAAGGTGCAATGGTTAGTTGAATGATATACCGATAAAGTACGTAAGATAACTAGTGGAGATCACATAGTATACTATTGGTAAATTACACGAAGTACAATGATGATATACCGTACATCCAATAGTATTGGTGAATGCCCGAGAGTTATTACTACAATCCTACAAATCTCTTCCGTATCGAGTGGTGCCAGGATGACAAAGACATTAATTTCTTACCATCGAAAAACCCTGCGGTACGAAGTTGAACACTGAGCTTCGTATTGAATTTAGGTAGGTGTCGCTCTGTCTGCTGCTCAGCGGAGGGCGTTGAAACGATACGCGAGAAGTGGGTTGTGGCGGGTTGTGGTTATTGGGCTGTGGAGTGCGGGTGGTGCGTTCGCGGCCCTGCCCTGGTTCTCGGATCACTCTCCGCCAGAGTGCAGACCCTCTGGTCTGCGCATGCAGAATTGCCGATGCCAGCCAACAAGACGGCCGGTCAGACAGTCAGTCAGTCCGTCTCAGAAAATCGGTCAGCGGCAACATAAGAACTGAACTAAACTAAACTAAACACGATAACTGGAATAAACGAAGCATTATAATCTGGATTCCCAGGCTGGAAAGACAATTGCACTGGTAGTGTAGCAAAGAAGAACATGGTACTTAGCATTGCTGTCTTGCAGTTATCTAGTTGCTTTTCCATGGCACTATCATTTGTCGGCGTAGCTTTGCTGAGTATCGCTTAAATGCTGAGTATTCCAAATTGTCAACCCAATTTTCCGAAACTGAGAACAAACTGATACATAATGTTTTTGATAAGATTCATCACAGTTGTTGCAGTTGTCAGACTGGTCAGATTTGTCATAATAATACCTACGCCACCAAAACGGTGGTTGGGAGTTTGTTTTTTTTGTCCTCGACACACCCCTGATGTAATCGGTTTGTTTGCTTTGTGGGTGCTTTTTGTTTAAAGCACAGAGTCTCATACACCCTCGCGGTGTCAAGTAGACATGTAATGTAAATGTAAATGTAAACAATCATGAAATACGCATGCATCAAAACGTTGTATATTGTAACCGTATGCCCAGTACCAGTCATGTGTCAGACCTACCATGCAGCCCAAGCCTAGAGGCGTGAGATCACAAATCTCACCACATGTCATAGTGGGACCATATGTCCATAGGAGACCATGTGGTTTGAAGGTCAGGCATGTCTATGCCAGTATGTTACTGTCCAGGGGTAGGCCGAATAGGCTTAAGGGACTTGCCCAACCGTGATAGGAAGGGCTTAAAAGAAAAGAGAAATGAAGAATTGAACCCAAACAATCGTTTTACCGACGGGGGCCTTGAGTTCGTGCTATAGTGATCATTTAATTCTACATTATAACTAAATCACCATCTCATCTGGGATGATAATTTAATTATGCGATTCTGATTGCATTTTAAATAAATTGCATGAAGTATTTCCATCCTTCAAAAGGAAACAGGATTCACGACCAGCTTCATGCTGGAGTCTTTACCCACCAATTCAGGTTCACTTTTCATCACTCAAAAATACTTTTTCTATCCTCAACGTATAACTGACATTCTAATATGAAATGCATTTCATCCTAGACCACTCTTGTACCGCCAACCACCATATCACAGCACCTACAATGTTTACCAGAAAGAGAGGTACTTCTTTCAGATTCAACATTTTACTTGAGAGCTCAAAAACGTAGTCTTGCTATGCATTTAATAGCATCTGTATAATTTAATAAGTTAGTGTATGCGGAAATATGGTTGCTATCCTCATTATCCAATTCGCATGCATCATAGTTTTAATACTGACTACTTGGTTACATCAAGATTCCTGGGGTCCACTGTCCTTAGAAAAAAACGAAAAAATGATTTGTTCGAGTTTACATTTTCTGGTAATAATACTTTTACTGCCGAAGACGGCGAGCAGCCAAATTGCTGGCTGAAGCTATGTAACCAAGTTCAAGTTCACTGTCTTAGGGATTGCCCGTCAATGTCTGTTACTTTAGATATGCATTTATCAATTGTTACTAAGTCAATCTTGCTCAGTGAAGTCTGGTTATCTTGAATAATATCAGATACATTTCCTACAAGGTACACACTTAATCTATGAATGCATCTTAGTAATCCACGAGACCAGCATTTTTTCACAAAATCATCGTCCTTGCGGTCAACAATTTTATTCCAAAATCCAATCCATTGTCTCAACCATTGAGCCCGTGTGGGTGACCATCCATTTGTATTGAGGACCAAGTTGGTAGATTTATTATCTCTAACGCCGAGCCCTGTCCATGAGCGTATTCTGAATAGTTTCATGTTTTCCTTCCGAGACCGTGAGAAGTACTAATATTACCCAGACGGTCTTGAGCCCACCGTTCTCAAACATCTATGATAATCTCATAGATTCTAGACCTAGGTAGTTCAACACGTATGATTTAATTATATTGTATAATTAAATTATCACTTTAGCACGAATTCAGGGCCCCATCGGTTGAACGATTGTTTGGGGTTCAGTTCATCAGTGCTTTTTCTTTTAAAGCCCTTCCTGCACGGTTGGGCAATTCCCTTTAGCCTTTCTGGCCTACCCCTGGATTGTAACATACATACATACATACATACGTGTCTGCGTGTCAACACACACACTCCAGAGGGGTGAGCGCATGTGAACACACACTTTCACTGGGATGTGCGTGGCAGCACGCACATTTTTTTAATTTGTCAGATGTTGACTGAGACGTGCATGTTTCCCCTGATTTTTTCACAGGTTTACGCACACATTTTGACAGGGACATTGTGTGTGTGTGTTGGGGGGGGGGGGGGGGGGGGGGGGGGGGGGGGGGGGGGTATGTGCGTGTGCTACATAAAATCTCATAGGGCTTTGAACAAGCTTGTCTCTAGAAGCAGATTCCTTATGTAGAAAGCGCTACAACTGTTAGGTCCGCGACCCACCTAACGAATAGGGGCAGTGTTTCCTCACCCTCTCCTTCCCCTCACGCCCTCCTTACCCCCTCGCCTCCCCCCCATTCATTTAGAGGCCCAAGACCTTGCTGATCTGCTGGTCCACCTCAGCCCCCCCCCCCCCCCCCCCCCCCCCTCCTCTCACGCCCTCCCCCTCTCCCCCATTCATTTACAGGCCCAAGACCTTGCTGATCTGCTGGTCCACCTCAGCCGGCTTCTTCTCAGCATGAAGGACAGCCACCTTCTTGGCATAGTGCTCAATCACCTGTTAAAAGAAACGTGAAAGGTCATGAGCAGTTGCCTTTAATTATCAATGTTGATCAATTTAATGGTTTATCATTTTGCTGGAGTGAAGACAGTGCTGGGTTCGAATCCCTACGGGTGCGCTTTAGTGATCGCAGTCGCTGTCAACCGCCATGGTAGCACTGTCCAGGTAAAGTAGCAGCCCGTTCTCTACCGCCGTAAGACAGGGCACCCTTAATACCACGCCCCACCAGGCATTATCATTATTATCAAGTTAAAGTTTAAGTAGGAAGAAACATGGTTTGTGTCTGCCATTCCACTTAGTTTCCCGAAGCTCTCACCTGCTGCAAGCGATGTGATTTTACTTCTAGTGGAAGGCATCCTAAGCGCTGTGTGTATGTCCCAGTCCAGGGGTAGGCCCAATAGGCTAAAGGGACTTGCCCAATCATGATAAGAAGGGCTTAACAAACAAAATAATCTGATGAACTGAACCCCAAACAATCGTTTTACTGATGGGAGCCCTGAGTTTGTGCTACAGTGATCATAGATAAACATTTTTTATGCAGCGTCGCAAGCGATGCAAAATAAATGGTGGAGAGTGATCGCGACGGAGCGAAAGGTGGCAACGGAAGCAAGTTAGTTGCGAGACCGTTGGCTGACGTGTCAGGCTTCATCTCGGTCAGACGGATGGTCGGTCGGTCAGTCGGACAGACAAATGGGTAACCCTGGGGGCTCCCGCCCCCTTGAAGAGGGGGCTCCGCCAAAAAGCGCTGCGATCTCATGCTAGTCATGCAGGAGGGCTATGTCTGCCATGGTGACTTTCCCAATCTGTGGCGTACGGGAGGGTCCCCTGAACACCACACCCCTCCAGGCGTCATCTTTTTTCTTTCATGAGGACAGCGAGCTCCATCTATGTAGGATGCTTTCCTTGGTGCATGTTCATCATTCATCCAAGATTTCAGCAACGCTGGAGGGGTGATTGTATCAGCTTCAAGGTGCACTAGGTTGCATTAGGTTTGGTTGCATATCTAATCAGGTAAGGGGAGCTTCCCAGAAGCTTCTACTCATAGCTGAAAAGAAAAGCAATGGCTGGCGTGCGTGATCAAAGCTTGTATCTTCTACTCCAGGGGTATCCAAAATGATAACAGGCTTTATCGACCTCAAATAATCGCACACACACACACACACACACACACACACACACACACACACAGAGCCAGAAAAGGCAAGGAGGTGGACAGGTAAGCAACACTTTCTGATTCATATGTAAATGCATCCCCACCACCCCCACCCACACACAGACACCACCACCACCAATCTCTCACACACACACACACTTGTACTCCAGGGTATGATAACATCCAGGTATCCAAAATGATAAATTTTAAATATGATATGAAATAAAATAAAATAAAATATAAATATAAAATATAAATATAAAATATAAATATAAAATATAAATATAAAATGAAAAGGGTATCCAAAATGATGCACGAAGTTGCATAAGGTTTTCTGCATCCATTTGACCGACAGTCTGAATATATTGGCGGAGCCCCCTCTTCAAGGGGGCGGGAGCCCCCAGGGTTACCCATTTGTCCGTCCGACCAACCGACCGTCTGACCGAGATGTAGCCTGACAAGGCAGTCAACGGTCTCGTAACAAACTCGCTTCCGTTGCCACCTGTTGCTCCGTCGCGATCACTCTCCGCCATTTTGTAGCCTCGCATGTGACGCTTCTTAGAACTTGTTCGTCATATCGCTGGTTCTTAGCCCCAACTCCCAGTATATCTAATATATGCATGGAAGCATGCAAGCGTGCGCTAGCCAGCTTACCGGCTGAGTTTGTGAGTGGAAAACGCTTAATCGGGTCTTCAGGGTCTCGGCATTATCATCCTTGCGCTGAATCAGAGCCTCGCCGGTCAAGTCATCCACTCCTGCATATGTATGGTGATTGTATGTTTATTGTTGTATGGTGATTGTTGTATAATGATGGCACGGTGGTTGTATGGTAACGCATTATCATCCTTGTGCTGAATCAGAGCCTCCCAGTCAAGTCATCCACTCCTGCATAACCCCAGAGGGGGGTGGGGTGGGTGAGGGGGGGGGGGGGGGGGATAGGGCAACAATGATTGATACACTCTTGACTGGGGAACGGCAATATGATATCATATGATATCATGTCATCATACGATTTCATATGATGTCATGTCATCGCACAATATCAAATGATATCACGTCATCAAATGATATCATAGGATGCCGGCAGTCTGGCTAGGCTAAAGTTACCATTTACATACAATAACATATGATGCAATTTGTATGATATCATATGATAGCATACTCGCCTTTGGTCAACATCATATGATATGCCGGACCCTACTCATGACGTGCACATCAAGGTGATCATGATGACGATGATTACATTTTCATGGTAATGGTAACGCCTGGTGGGGTGTGGTATTACGGGAGCTGTTCCTAAGGCGGTAGGGAACGGGCTGCTACCAGGGAACTTCCATTGACCAAATTGGCCAGCGCTTAAGCGCATTTGAAGAAATGAAAACTGCGCTTTGTCGTGCAAAAAGCGCAAAAATTGCTTGCTGCGCCCACTGGGGGTTGCAAAAAGCTGCACGAAACGCGCAGTGGGGCTCAAAAAGGCAGCACGCCAGTGCGCAAAAGCGCGCGCTTGGAAGTACCCTGGCTGCTACTTTACCTGGTAAGCGCTACCATGGCGGTCGACAACGACTGCGGACACTGAAGCGCACCCGCATGGATTCGAACCCAACACCTTCTTCGGCCTAACGAAATGATCAACCATTTAATTGATCAACCATGAGTGGGCATCAAAATGTGTAGAGGCCTACACATGATGCTCAAAGCATAACATGGCGTGGTGCCTGTTGTGTGTCATCTTGTTTTGGACTCACGCTGTGCAATGAAGGTGATACAGTAAGCAAGACAGTGATTTGGTGTGGATACCGTTAGATCATGATGACAGTTTGGTCCACATGGGTTTCAAAAGTAAGGTAATGAGGTGCCCTGGGGGGATCATCCCTGCTTAGGAGAACCCCCCCCCCCCCCCCCCCCCCCCCCCCCCCCCCCCCCCCCCCCATGGGTCCTCATGGGTTGCAAAGGTAAGCTAATGAAGTGCCCTGGGGGATCATAGTGCTCCGTATTGTTGAGATCATGACTCATGAGGTGCCGTGGCATGCCCATGGTGTGTAATGCTGTGCTCATGCTGTGCAATGACATGTCCATGGTGTGTGATGATGTGCTCGTAGTGCACAATGAGAAGTTGTGATCATAAGGCGGAAGTTGATGTAAGCAGGCGATCATGACATGATCATGTCGTGGGATGATAGGGTGCCTTGAGTGAGTGACTACTGATATCAGAACAAGCTACGCACCTGGCTTCTGAGGAGGAGTGAACTTGTTGTGGTATACGCGTCCGCTAGCAGGATGGATCCATCGACCAACGACACGCTCAACCTGATGGAGGGGGAACGTAAAGGTGTTAACAACTTGTATACACCGCTCTTACGGAAGACCACAGCTTCTTTGGCGACACCATCGGGTTGGGCCTGTTGGCTATTCCGGTCCCTCCCCCTCCCACCTACCCTCCCCCATCTTCCCACCCCCACCCACCTACCCTCCCCCCTCTGCCTACACTCCTTTACCCCCCCCACCCCCCTCCCCCTCCCTCACCTGCAGGCTGCCTGGCCTCATCCGCCAGCTCAACCTGATGGAGGGGGAGCGCATAGGGGGAGCGCATAGGGGGAGCACATGAAGGTGCACATAGCTTTTATGTTCAGCTAAGAGCAGCAGCTTCTAGGCAGATCCCTTGGCTTGCAACCCAGTCAAACCCAAATCATAAAATCAAGAATCTTTTCAGTGCAGAATATCTTCCTAGCACTGTTCAAATCTTGGGGCTCGGCCCTGTGCCTGGCTAAGGGAGCTGTCTAGAAGCTGCTGCAAGTGGAGGAAAAGAAAAGCTATGAAGGTGCTTCGTTTTTTAATTTCTTTCTCTTCAGTGGCCTACAAGAAACATATTTCAGATAAAATACGGGCTCCAATATATAATTATTAAAATATCAGATTGAAAACGGCCCCTTTTTGTGTCTTACACCTGCTTACAACAACTGATTACAGGGCTGGAATACATTAGAGACATACATGCTTCCCTTTCCTATACCACCACCTGCAGACTACCACCACTGCACCAAAAGAGGCACTGGACTTCATAATCCGTACCCGTATCTGTATCTGGACCCCCTAGGGTTCAGTGGCTGAAGCCCTAAGTTCCTACCGTGTCTCTCTCCGCTGTCTCTCCGTGCCTGTCCAGGCGTTTGAACAATACCGGGCACCTCCACACCCAAACATTTGTCTCATAGTTGGAGTGCGCATGACCTGAGTTACGCCACCTGGCACTGGACGTCATACTCTGAATCTATGCGTGGCCATACCCTAGCCTGACAACACAGCTGTGCCCGACACTGACACACCCTTTCCTATACCACCACCTGCAGACTGCCACCTGTAGACTGCCACCACTGCACCAACAGAGCATCTGGCAATGGACGCCGCACCCTGTATCCAGACCAGGGTACTATTTCTTGCCAAATTTGCCAGCGCTTAAAGCGCACAAACTTCAAATTGGCCATCGCTTTTTAGTGCAAAAAGCGCAAAAACTGCGCACTGCGCCCATCGGGGGCTGAAACAAATGCGCGAAACGCGCAGAGGGGCTCAAAAAGGCAGCGCGGCACCGCGCTGCCGCACGCGCTTAGTAGTACCCTGATCTAGACGTCGCCATACCCTAAGCTGACAACACAGCTTCACCCTTTCCTATACCACCACCTGCGGACTGCCACCACTGCACCGACAGGGCACCTGACACTGGACATCGTACTTTGAATCTATGCGTTGCCATACCCTAACCCAACAACACAGCTTGGCCTGACACTGACACACCCTTTCCTATACCACCACCTGGGGAGTGCCAAATGCGGACTGCCACCACTGCACCAACAGAGCACCACACACTGGACGTCGTACTCTAAACCTATGCTTTCCTATACCCTAGCCTGACAACACAGGTCCACCTGCCTCACAGCCTAGCTAGCTGCCCGCTTATTATGTGCCCGCTTGCCCGTCTAGCTGCCGACCTAACTACTACCACCCACCTGCCTCTGTAGACAGCTTGCCAATTATCTGCCCTCCCCCCTCCATGAATCCATGATTATCCCGCAGGCTGCTCACTCACCAGCTGCCAGTCTGGTACCAGACATCGTACTCCATGCGTCACCATACCCTCGCCTAGCAAAACCAGTCCACCCGCCGTGTAGTCTAGCTAGCCCCACAATTATCCTGCAGGCTGCTCACTTGCCAGCAGAGAGTCTGGTTCTAGACGTCGTACTCCATGTGGAACCATACCCTCGCCTAACAACACAGGGAATATTCGTTTGACTGAGGGTCGGTATCTCCCACCGACCCTAAATGCGCCTACTCTTATGTATGAGTGCCAACACCATTCAAACTGAATCCTCGGTGTCGCTGGTTTTTGAAGGAAGACCCACCTCCTGGGGTGGCATTAGTTTGAAAACAAAAAAGGTTCACCTGCCTTGCAGTCTAATCTAACTGCCCGCTTGCTTGGCTGCCGATCTAAGTACCCAACTAGCTACCAGACTCCATGCGACACCATACCCAAGCCTTACAACTAGGGACCGGCATATCATATGATGCTGACCCAAGCCTTACAACTAGGGACCGGCATATCATATGATGCTGACCCAAGCCTTACAACTAGGGACCAGCATATCATATGATGCTGACCAAAGGCTTACAACTAGGGACCGGCATATCATATGATGCTGACCCAAGCCTTACAACTAGGGACCAGCATATCATATGATGCTGACCAAAGGCTTACAACTAGGGACCGGCATATCATATGATGCTGACCCAAGCCTTACAACTAGGGACCGGCATATCATATGATGCTGACCCAAGCCTTACAACTAGGGACCGGCATATCATATGATGCTGACCCAAGCCTTACAACTAGGGACCGGCATATCATATGATGCTGACCCAAGCCTTACAACTAGGGACCCGGCATATCATATGATGCTGACCAAAGCTTACAACTAAGGTACCAAAGGGCATATATATATGCTGGACCCCAAGCCTTACAAACTAGGGCAGAACTATCAATATGTGCGACCAAGGCTTACAACTAGGGACCGGCATATCATATGATGCTGACCCAAGCCTTACAACTAGGGCCTGCATATCAATATGAGCTGACCCAGCCTTACCACGAGGGCCCAAAGCATATCATAATGATGCTGGACCAAAGGCTTAACAACTAGGGACCCGTCATATCATATGATGCTGACCAAGGCTTACAACTTGGACCCCCGGCATATCATATGATGCCTGACCCAACCTTACAACTAGGGACCGCTAATCATATGATTGACCGGGGCCCTTACAACTAGGACCTCATATCATATGATGCTGACCCAGCCTTACAACTGGACCTAATGCGTTCATATGAATGCCTGACCCCAGCCGGCATATCATATGATGCTGACCCAAGCCTTACAATAGGACAGGCATATCATATGATGCGACCAAAGCCTTACAACTAGGGACCGGCATATCATATGATGCTGACCAAAGCCTTACAACTAGGGACCGGCATATCATATAATGCTGACCAAAGGCGAGTATAATATCATATGATATCATACAAATTGCATCATATGATATTGCATATAAATGATACATTTGGCCTGGTCAGACTTCCGGCATCAAATGATATCATACGATGACATAATATCATATTTCCGTTCACTACTTACAACATAGGTCCAACCAGCTCGCAGTCTAGCTAGATCGAGGGTCGGTATCTCCCACATAAGTGCGCCTACTCTTTTGTAGGAGTGGCAATGCCATTCGAACTGTATCCTCGGTGTCGCTGGTTTGTGTAAGGAGACCCACCTCCTGGGATGAAATTCCTTTCACAACTAAAAAACAAAAAAGGTCCACTCACCTTGCAGTCTAGCTAGCTGCCCGCTTGGCTCCCCTAATACCACACCCCACCAGGCGTTATCATTACTAGCTGATCCCCATTCTACGAATGGCTCAGTGGCAGACCTCCTCGAACGACGAAGGTGCCGGGTTCGAATCCCTACGGGTGCGCTTTGGTGTTCGCAGTAGCTGTCAACCGCCATGGTAGCTTTGTTCAGGTAAAGTAGCAGCCCGTTCCCTACCGTCGTAAGACGGGGCTCCCTTAATACCACACCACACCAGGCGTTATCATTACTAGCTACCCGCTGCTTGGCTGCACACCTAACTGCTGCCATCCATCTGCCCCTCTATATAGCTACCCAGTTGCATGCACGCCGAATCCCCACAGTTATCCTGCAGACTGCTCACTCACCAGCAGAGAGTCTGGTACTTGGAAGTCGTCCTCCATGCGTCACCATAACCTCACCTAACAACACAGGTCCACCCGCCTTGCAGTCTAGCTAGCCCCACGATTATCCTGCAGGCTGCTCACTCACCAGCAGAGCGTCTGGTACTTGGAAGTCCAACACCTTATCGATGGCCGCGCCCTGCTTTGCCAACATCTCATCAAGCTTCTTTGCTTGCACCACAGTACGGGGGAAGCCATCCAGGATGAAACCCTTGGTGCACTGGGGAGCCTTGATGGCCTCCTCAATCAGTCCAACCACCAGGTCATCTGACACAAGGGCACCGGAGTCCATAGCCTTCTTAGCCTGCAGGATTCATGACACATAGATTTGGGGTGGGTGATAAAGGGGCACTGGACTCCATAGCCTTCTTAGCCCGCAGGATTCATGACTCATAGATTTGGGATGGGTGACAAAAGGGCACTGGACTCCATAGCCTTCTTAGCCTGCAGCCAGCAATGCAAATATATATAGTGGGTGAGAGGGATATACATGCCTTGGTATTAAGACCATGAGCAGCAAACGGCACTACTAATTTGGGGGGTGGGTGGGGTTGTATGTGGGGGGTGTAGGGGTTGTGGGGTGGGGGGTGTGGGTGTGGGGGGGGGGTGTGGGTGTGCGTGGTGGCGCGCCCTTGCGGCGTGGGGGTTTGTGGGGCGGGGTGGGGGTTTGTGGGGTTGAGGCGTTGGGGCGGTGGGGGGTGGAGTGTGGGGTGGGGAGGAGTGGCCGGCGAATATGTGGGGCATGTGGGGTGTGGGGTGGGGTGGGGGGGGGGTGGGGTGGGGTGGGGGTTATGGGAGGGGTGAGGGTTTGTGGGTGAGGGTTGTGGGGATTGTGGGGGAGTGTGGGCGTGTGGAGGAGTGGTGTGGGTGTGGGTGTGGGGTGGTGGTGTGGGGTGCTGGGGCTGGGGTGGGGGTGGGGTTTGTGGGGAGGGTGGGGTGTGGGGGGAAGGGTGTGGGGCGGGGGTGGAGTGTGGGGTGTGGGGAGTGGGTGTGGGGTGTGGGGTTGTGGGGTGGGGTGTGGGGGGTGGGGTGGGTGGGTGGGGTTAGTGGAGAGGGTGGGGGGATGTTGGGGTAAGAGGGTTGGGGGTGTGGGTGGAGTTGGGGGTGTGGGGAGTGGGGGGAGTGGGTGTGGGGTGGTGTGGGGTGTGTCGGGTGGGGTGTGGGGTGTGGTGGTGGGGGGGGTGCGGGTGGGGTTTTGTTGGGGAGGGTGGGGTGTGGGGAGAGCGGGTGTCGGGTGTAGGGGTGAGAGTGTGGGGTGTGGGGAGTGGGTGTGGGGGTGTCGGGGTGTGGGGTGTGAGGAGTTGTGGGGTGGGGTGTGAGGGGTTGTGGGGTGGGGTGGGGTGGGGGTCTGGGGAGGGAGTGGGGGTGGGGGGTGAGGGAGTGTTGGGTGGAGTGTGGGGTGTGGGGCGTGGGGTGGGGTGGGGTGTGGGGTGTGGGTTGTGGGGGGGGGTGTGGTGTGGGGTGTATTTAGGGTGAGAGGGGAGACCCAAGGGTGCAGACAAGGGTGCTGAAGACCCCCTAAATTTTCAGTGCAGAGGAAAGCACTACATGTAATGATAACATGACATATCGAATAGTATATGCGTGTTGCACATGTTGACATACTCACATACACCATCGGGAGCACTCCTGCATGTGTGTATGTTACAGTCCAGGGGCAGGCCAAATAGGCTAAAGGGACTTGCCCAACCGTGCTAGGAAGGGCTTACAAATATAAATCACTGATGAACTAAACCTCAAACAATCGTATTACTGACTGGGGCCCTGAGTTTTTGCTACAGTGATCATTTAATTCTACAATATATATGGCATGCTCACATACACCATCGGGAGCAGGGTTTTCTTGAAGGTGTTGCTTGTAGCACGAGTGCTATATTATGTACCTTGGGGTGTTTGAGAGGTGCTTTGTTAGAGTCTTTTGGGCTCTGTTAGAGTCTTTTGTGCTTTGTTAGAGTCTTTTGGGGCTGTTTTGGGGAGCTCTAAGGGGAGTGGAGGGAGGGTGTGGGGGGGGGTGGGGGGGTGGGGGGGGTGGGGGGGGGGTCTGTTTTGGGGAGCTTTAGGGGGAGTGGATAGGAGGGAGGGGTGGATGGGGTGGGGTGATGTGCTGTGTGGGGGGGGGGAGTTTGGTTGGTTTGGTTTGGTCAAAAGCTGACTAGAGCACCCAAAGGCCACTAGGCAGAAACTCGTGATAAGTAAAGAAGACACTTTTTTTCCTTTAAGCAGAGTGGTGGGGTGAGGTAAGCAGGTGGTGGTGGTGGTGGTGGTGCAGAGTGGTGGGGTAAGGTAAGGAGGTGGTGGTGCTGGTGGTGGTGCGGAGTGGTGGGGTGAGGTCAGGTGGTGGTGGTGCTGAGTGGTGGGGTGAGGTCAGGTGGCGGTGGGGTGGTGGTGGTGGTGCCGAGGGGTGGGGTGAAGGTCAGGTGGTGGTGCTGGTGGTGGTGGTGGTGCAGAGTGGTGGGGTGAGGTAAGGTAAGGAGGCTGGTGGTTGGTGTGGTGCAGAGTGGTGGGTGAAGGTCAGGAGGTTGGTGGTGGGTGGATGGTTGGTGGGTGGTGCAGAGTGGTGATGGGGTGAAGCGGTAAGGAGGTGGTGGTGGTTGGTGAGTATGTGGTGGTGGTCGGTGGTGGTGGTGGTAGTGGTGGGGTGAGGTAAGGTGGGGGTGATGATGGTGCGGGGAAGAGTGGTGCGGGTGAGTAAGGAGGTTGGTGGTGGTGCGTTGGTGGTGGTGGGGGTGGGGATGAGTGGTGAGTGAGAGTCGGGTGAGGGCTGAGGTCGGAGGTGGTGGTGGTGGTGAGGTGGTGAAGAGTGGGAAACGACAACCCCCTCCTTTGCCCTCAACCCCGACCACCCCCCTCACGCCCCTGCCCGACCACCCCCATGCATGCCCCAACCACCCCCTCCCGGCCAACGACAACCCCTCCCTGCCCAACGACCAACCATCCCCCTGCAACGACCAACCCTCCCTGTGCAACGACGTTACACCTCCCAGCCTGGACCACCCCCTCCCTGCCGACCAACCCTGCCTGCACCAACCACCCCCTCCCGGCACCGACCACCCCCTCAGCACCGACCAACCCCTCCCTGCACCGACCAACCCCTCCAGCCTGGACCACCCCCTCCCTGCGCCGACCAACCCCTCCCTGCCCCGACCACCCCTCCCTGCCCCGACCACCCCCACCCTGCCCGGGACCACACCCTCCTGCTCTGACCACCCCCCACCCTGCCCCGACCACCCCCTCCCTGCCCCCGACCACCCCCTCCCTGCCCCGACCACCCCTCCCTGCCCCGACCACCCCTCCCTGCCCCCACCACCCCCTCCCTGCCCCGGACCACCCCCTCCTTGCCTGGACCACCCCCTCCCTGCTCTGACCACCCCCTTCCTGCCCCGACCACCCCTCACTGCCCCGACCACCCCTCACTGCCCCGACCACCCCTCACTGCCCCCCGACCACCCCTCACTGCCCCGACCACCCCTCACTGCCCCCGACCACCCCTCCCTGCCCCGACCACCCCTCCCTGCCCAACACAATCGGATGTATCTCGCAAGGCCATCGAGGCCACTCCCTGAGTTAACAGCACACCTTTTTCAAAACGATCCCAAGTGGTCTCCAGACCTTGAAATCTCAACAATAGGTAGGGATCCTCATATCATATGATGTTGGCCAAAGGAGAGTATGATAGCATATGATATCATACAAATTGCATCATATAATATTGTATTTAAATGGTAACTTTGGCCTAGTCAGACTGCCGGCATCATATGAAATCAAACTGCCGACATATATATTGATGACATGATATCATATGATATCATATTGCCGTTCCCTAACGATACGGCACGGAGCACCATCCACCAACCTACCGACCAGTAGCAAGGTGGCACGTGCAAGTGGCCTCCTTAAGGGCCACCCCCACACATATAGGGAACGGAAAATCATATGATGCTGACCAAAGACGAGTATGATATCATATGATATCATGCAAAAATCATATGATTTAATATCATATGATATGATGCCCCAGGCCAAAGTTACCTAGTCAGACCGCCGGCATCATATGATATCATATGATATCGTATGATGACATGATATCATATGATATCATATTGCCGACCCCTACACACACACCACACTTAAGGCACCCATACACCCAAGCCACCCACCCCAAACCCCACCCCCAATACACCCCACACTGACCAGTAGCAAGGTGGCACGTGCAAGTCGCTTCTTTAAGGGTAGGTGAAGCCGTGCCCCTGCCGCAGCCAGGGGGGCCGATGAGAATGATTCGCCTCTCGGGCTTCTTGGCGCATTCCAATCGCCTTGAGACCTCCTTCAGGAGGTCGTCAATGGACGTTGGTCAGGTCAGACGGCATCTTGGAACTGCAATTCTTGGGCTGTGTGTGTGTGGGTGGGTGGGTGAGGGTGTGGGTGTGTGGGTGGGTGGATGGGTGGGTGGGTGGGTGGGTGGGTGGGTGGGTGGGTGGGTGGGTGTGTGTGTGTGGGGGGGGGGGGGGGTCAGCTCCGCTGGCAAGTCTGGGTGGAAGATCGCTTTGAGTGGGAGATCGCTTTTTTTATTTTTGTGAGGTATGGCTATGGCTGGAGTGGGATGGCTTTGGTGCAAGGACTCATTTGAACTTGAGTCTGGAGTATATTATATATTTATAGAAAACCCAGAGGTTAAATGTCTTGGGATGGGGGGAAACTAGAGGGCGATAGTCACTCCGACTTTTGATTCGTGCATCTTCGACTTCCACAGAAGATGCTACAATAGTTCCCACGATGTATTACGCTGGATTCGTCGCTCAAAATCGCATGAACCCCCAGGTCAGCCCAGGTGGAATCTAAATCACTGGTGGCACCTGAAAATATCAAATATGAGTGCCATTCCGGTAAACAATCCTGTAGTTATTACCTTCTAAGTGTTGCATCACCTCGGCAAGAGATCCCCGGTGCTTCCGTGCGCGTCCAAGGTGAGGGTGACGTTTCAGCTACTTGGGCAGGCGCATGACTCCGATGAGATAACTGAGACGTTGGAAGCTTAGTATGGCGAAGGAAATTATGGAGAAGCTTTGCGCTTAGGGCTTAATCGGCCTCGAATTGTCGCCCGGGTTGCTTTAATTACGAGGCAGGACAGGCCCCAACCGACACCAACAGAAACCAACCCCAACTATTTGCACGCGCTTTCACGAGCATCGAATTCGATTTTTCGCGTAGATCGAAATCTTTTCGAACCGCACATCTTACACGATGAATGGGTGTGATCGTGTGAATGGCCTTGGTATCCCACATTTTGGCCCCAGTTTGATGCTTTTATATAACCATTATTAGCACCACTCATCATTCTGGTAGAAGTAAAAATGCTAATTGTAGTTGCTAGATCACTAGATGTCCTCAGGTTGAATATGGAAGGCAAACCTTTCTTGCAACACAAAGTGATCCGCAATATGGCTAGATTTACAACATTGTTTGAAAGTGGAATCAGAGAGATGAAAGCGCCCTATGGTGCTATATGGTCCCGTAGAAAGATCGAGTGTGCGACTTATGTGATGTACGTCGAGTTCAAGATGAACAGCAATGGATGTAGCGATGAAGTCCTTTTGAATGCGAGTTGTTATGATCAGAACCTAATTTCCTAATTCGGGACAAATATTCATTTACATTACTTGGACAACTTGGTGCGCAACCGGGATGTGGAAGGTCGCAAGAAATTTCCTTTGCTGATCAATAATGGTATGAAGAGATTGGATCAAATATATGCTATTTAGCAGGGTAGAACAAACCGATCGGTATTCCGGTATTGGGGTATTTGATGGTCGATATACGGGAGCCCAAAATTCCCAGTGTCGGTTTGCCCGGAACTTTCTAGGGAGTCAGTTCCGGTATGCACAGACCAATTTTGAGGGCGAGTTCGGGTCAGACCGACCAGGGTTTGCTGTATCCGCCTCAGCTTTATTTGTAGCTGTGTAGCTTTCATGGTGAGTGGTGCCCATGAGTTTCTGAACAGTCGAAACTTCGTCTTCCTTGACCTTCCCAACACCTGCCCTTTTGGAAGAGGAAGACGAAGGCACTTCCCTCCATTTTAAACTTGCCCTGTTAGGGCTCTATTCGCCACAGAAATTTGAACTGAAACCGCGAGTATGTAATAGCCTGCACCACTCCATTGCTCACTAGAGTTTCACTGGCACCTCGCGTTTGTTGAAGCTACTAGGTGGTGTCGTTACGGTACCCCGCTGCAGCTCAGGGTTTATTTGGACCCAACCCAAGGCTCCAAGTTGCTGATTCTAGTGATCTTTATGTCTCACATGCATTGCAACACCCAAATTCGTTTTTTAAATGCCCCCAAACTGTGCCCTAAAGTAAAAAAACGGAAGGTAAAAATAAAAGTGCTGCCAAAACCGGAGCTTTTTTGAAAGAAAAAGAAAAAAGAGCGGTTATCAAAAAATGCCAAAAAGTGCACCGGAAGGGTAAAAACAGAGTTCCGGTGTGCACAGCTAATTTCAGGAAGGCCAGTGTCCTACCCTGCTGGTTAGTCATGATTTTCATGAATTGATTTGAATTGATTATTTCAATGCCGAAGACGGCGAGCAGTCTTCAAGGCTTTAGCCAGGAGCTATGCAACAACATTCAAGTACAGCACCATTAGCAGGATACCTCCAAGCGCGCGCTTTTGCGCACTGCCTTTTTGAGCCCCACTGCGTTTCGTGCAGTTTTTTGAACCCCCCTGTGGGCGCAGCATGCAATTTTTGCGCGTTTTGCTCTACAAAGCGCAGTTTTTTGTTTGTCTATTGCGCTAAAGCGCTGGCCAATTTGGTCAATGGAAGTACCCTGAGCACCACAAGTCCACTATCTCTACCGGTACGTCGGTATCAGAACGAGGCCAGCTACAGCACTCCAAATTCTAGATGTAACAAACTAACAACAACTGAAACCCTTTGGAAACAAGCGTATTATTGGATCAAGTCCGGTATACGGAATGTTGATGAGACTAATGTCTTGAATTTTGATGCTACAGCCTTGACGGCTGGAGCCATGTACCGGTAACCAAGTTCATGTTCAAATAGAGAGTTCAAGTTTGGCAGTTTACACATAGAAGGGAGGGCCTGGACTTTGGCGGAAGGTTAAATGTAGGGCCCTAAACATTATGCCTTAGTGGTAGTCCAACGAGGAAAATTGTCCAACAAAAACTGCCAGCAAGCACACCACCCCATCGTCAAAATAATGGCACCTTATCCCAAAAACCAGACATGTGTCAATGCCACGCAGCTAAAACTCAGATGCATGTAATCACAAGTCCCATCACACCATGCCGAATTGGGCCCATAGGAGACAGGGTGGATCGAAGGTCAGGTATGCCTGTGACAGCCTCATGGAGACTACAATCTTGAAGCATGCAATTGATGCAGAAAGTGTTAGAACAATTACGTCCGTGTCCCTCCCCTAGGAAGGGGGAGGGGGGAAAGCAGCTCCTGCTTCATTTAGAGGCCAAGGATCCCCCAGACCTAGGCCTAGGAGGGCAGCTCCTGCTTCATTAACAAGCCCAGCCCCCCCCCCCCAGACCTAGGCCTAGGGGGGCAGCTCCTGCTTCATCTACAGGCCCAGGCCCCCCCATAACTAGGCCTAAGGAGCACCTCCTGCTCCATTTACAGGCCCAGGACCTTGCTGATCTGCTGGGTCACCTCAGCTGCCTTCTTCTCAGCTTGAAGAACAGCCACCTTCTTGGCATAATGCTCAATCACCTGTTAGAATACATGGAAATGTAAATGCTGCGCCTTATGGCGAGGCGTGAGGTTGAGGGGGTTTCTTTCTTTGCGCAATTCACACAGATGGGTTCCAAAAACATACTTGCGGTCGCGTAAAAGCGAATGTTTTGTAGTTCCCTGGTTGCCCCCTACTCAGTTTGCTTTCAGTCAATTCTTCGCCCATTGTACTGTAGCCTGTCCAAAAATCCGTTCCCGGGCCGCGCCGCCAGGGTCACCCCGTTGTCCGTTGGACCGACCGAGCGGCCACAAGAAGCCAAACGTCTTGTAACATGACCCATAGTCTGTCCCAGAATTAGTCACAGGGTCCATTTGACCGTCAATCTGTTTTTTTGGCGGAGCCCCCCCTTCTGGGGGGCCGGAGCCCCCAGGGTCACCCTGTTGTCTGTCCAACCGACCGTGCGACCACAAGAAGCCAACTCTCTCCTAACTAACTGGCTTCGGTCCGCTGCACTCCATTCCGTTGCCACCTGTCGCTCCGATAGCCAACACTCCCCGCCAATTTTCCACGTCGCTTGGGACGCCGCTTAGGACTTTTTTTTCATGCCCCTGGTCCTTAACCCCAACTCCCAGTATATCAGAGCTTTTCTTTCCGGCTACAAGCAGCAGCTTCTAGACAGCTCCCCTGACTGGCTGTTCAGCCAAGCTTGATGCTACCTAGTGCACCTTGAAGCTGACAACTTCAGCTGCCCAGCACTGCCTGCATCTTTGAGTTAAGCCCATTGGTTGGTCCAGGGAGCTGCTTGGAAACTAATAAGAAAACCCCAAAAGAAAACCCTCGTAGTATATAAGCATGAAATGACCTTGATAAGTCTATAAACTGTTTAATCTGCTCAGTATGCTCCCCTGTTGCTGTGGGTATCGCATGGGGGGGGACTTGGAATTGGAAGTCAGTGAGCAGCTCTGAGTTGGCTGAACAAGTATTAGGTGCTGCGCAAGCGACACGGAAAATTGGCAAAGAGTTTTTGCTATTGGAGCGACTGGTGGCACCGGAATCGAGTGCAGCGGGCCGAAGCCAGATTTTAAGACAGGGCCAGGGGCCAGCTAGGGTCAGGGATACATGCGGACAATCTGACAACGTGGTCACTCTGCGGGGCCGGTAGGGGGGGCTTCGCCAAAAAACATGTAACAATCCAATATAATATATGCATGGAAGCATGCAAGCGTGCGTGAGCCAGCTTACCGGCTGAGTGTGTGAGTGGAAAGCGCTTAATCGGGTCTTCAGGGTCTCGGCATTATCATCCTTGCGCTGAATCAGAGCCTCGCCGGTCAAGTCATCCACTCCTGCATATGTATGGTGATTGCATGGTGTTTGCATGGTGATTGTATGGTGTTTGTATGATGATTGTATGGTTAAGCATAATCGTCCTTTCGCTCAGTCAGAGCATCGCCGGTCAAGTCATCCACTCCTGCATATGTATGGTGATTGCATGGTGATTGTATGGTGTTTGTATGGTGATTGTATGGTTAAGCATAATCATCCCTTCGCTGAGTCAGAGCATCGCCGGTCAAGTAATCCACTTCTGCATATGTATGGTGTTTGCATGGTGAGTGTATGGTGTTTGTCTAGTGATTGTATGGTCAAGCATTATCATCCTTTCGCTGAGTCAGAGCATTGCCGGATAAGTCATCAACTCCTGCATAATACCAGCAGGGGGTGGGGGGCGACAATGATGCACTCGCGATGTGTACGGCAAGGTGATGATGATGACGATGATGACGTTTTCCAGGTAACTATGTTACTGCAGAAGACGGCGGGCAGCGAAACCGGTGGTGGTGGTGGTGGTGTGTCTGTGTGTGTGTGTGTGTGTGGGGGGGGGGGGGGGGGGGGGGGGGGGGGGCAACATTGATTGATTCACTCATGATGCTCACATTTTGTGTTCATGATGTTCATAAGTCCCCCCTGACTTCGTCAAGCCACGGGCACATTTAGAGGCCAGTAGGGTGCCAGGACAAAGGCAATAATCATCAGCATCATCATCAAGATGTGTATAGGCCTGCTGATAATACTCAACACATAACACGGTGTGTTGATTGTTGCGAGTCAGCTTGTTGTGGAATCACGCTGTGCAATGAAGCTGGTTATTTGAAGCTGATTCCATAAGACAATGCTGGTAGTGTAGTGCACATGGGTTGCGAAGGTGAGCTGCGGTGGTGCAATGATAGGGGGGTCATAGTGTGTGACAATGTTCAGCTCATGCTGTCCAATGGCACGCCCATGGTGTGTAATGACGTGCGCGTGGTGAATAACAATGTGCCAAAGGAGTGTAATGATGTGCTTGTGTTGTGCAATGGCATGCCCGTGGTGAATAAGAATGTGCCTATGGCGTGTAATGACGTGCTCATGCTGAGTAATGGCATGCCAGTGGTGTGTAATGATGTGCTCATGGTGTGCAATGGTATGCCCATGGTGTGCAACGATGTGCCTATGGCGTGTAATGATGTGCTCATGCTGTGTAATGGCATGCCCATGGTGTGTAACGATGTGCCTATGGCGTGTAATGATGTGCTCATGGTGTGCAATGATGTGCTCATGGTGTGCAATGGCATGCCCATGGTGTGTAATGATGTGCTCTTAGTGCACAAAAAAACCTTGGAATAGGGTGCTTGATTGAGCTATGTAAAGAGGAGGAGTAATGGCATGCTCGTAGTGCACAATGAGACATGCCCATACAGTGAAAGGAGATGTGAGCAGGTGATCATCAGATGATTATGCTGTGAGATGATAGGTTGCTTTGAGTGAGCTATGTAAAGAGCGGAGCGTGGGGTTTTAAGCATGCTTCCCGTACTAGTAGGGATCGGCAACTAATATTATTGGGGGGAAAACTAATATTATTGAGGGGGAAACTAATATTATTGGGGGGAAAACTAATATTATATATTATTATATAACATTAAACTAATATAAGTTCAATATTAGTCAAATTTAGTTGTCTAAATCATTGTTTTGAAAAAAGTACCCCATATGTTGTGAAGTAACAAAGCCTTTAATGGAGCCGGATTTTGTTGGGAGCCAATCTGGATGCTTACAAAAATAAAAGAAAGCATTTGAAACGCGGAACTGGAAAAGCGGAACTATCATATGAACAGGCCTGTGGCCGAATGCTCAATCAACATTGTGGCCGAGCATTGTAAGCTTAGGCAAAAGAGGTAGTGTACCAAAGCTGTGTCTAAACCAATATAGAAAGCTACAAGCACCAGCTTCTGGGCAGCTCCAAGGTGCACTAGCTCTAATTTTAGTAGTGTTAGAAAGTCAATTATGCAAGTTTAGTTTTTTTAAGTAGCTGCCCATTCTGTTTATCTATGGGACATGCCCTCCATACATCGAAGGGGAAATCTGCTGCTCTAAGTTGGCTCCACGAGATTGTGGAGTGGTGGTGGAGGGGTGATCAGGAGCTGTGTGTGTTTGGGTGTGCATTTGTATGGGTGTTTGGGTGTGTATGTGTGTGCGTTTGTACGTGTGTTTTTGTTCATGCGCGTTTGTCTGTGGGTGTTTGTATGTATGCGTTTGTGTGTGTTTGTATCATTGTATGTGTTTGTTTGTGTGTGTGTGTGTGTGTGTGTGTGTGCACGCGTGTGTATGTGTGTGTATGTGTTAGTGTGTGTTTGTATGTGCTTGTGTGTGTGTGCGCGCGCATTTGCATGTGTGTTTGTGTGAGTACCGGTATGTGTTTGTGTGTGTGTGTGCGTTTGTATGTGTGTTAGTGTGTGTGTTTGTCTGTGTGCGTTCGTATGTGTTAGTGTGCGTGTACGTTTGTATTTTTGTGTGTGTGTGTGTGTGTGTGTGTGTGTGTGTTCTTGGAGGGGGAATTCCCAGCTGTCCTAGACCTCGTGACCTTGGAGGGGGAAGCGCCATCTCCCCCATCCATGATGATCAAGTTGCCCCATCTATGATGATCAAGTTGGGGCCATCCTCCGTCCTGCTGGTCCTAGCAATCGTGCAAGATTCCTTGTGCTGCTTGGTTGTCTGGTGGGGGTTCGAGGCGGAGTATTGGTTGTTGCACTGCTTGCGAAACAACACGCAAGCCCCGAGGGTGCCTGGGCTCTCACTGAGGGCCACGTCGAACTCGTCGTGGTAGGTGAACTTGTCCCGGTTTAGGTGGGCTACCAGCACCTTCAGCTTCCACAATGTGCAGTTGTGTTGCTGCATTCCACCATCGTTCAGTTGGCTCTGAAGCGTTCTACCGTGCTTAACCGCCCAGGGCTTTTGCGGTAGCACATCGCTGTCACGCACAAATATAAACGAAACTAATCTAACACGCGATGCCTAGGCAAGCTGCGAAGCTGCGATATGGTAGGAAGCTGCGAGAAGAATAAAAGCGCAATGCCGCGTGAAGAAAGAAAGCGAAGAAAAGGCCTCCGAAGTACAGGCAGTACAAATTCGACTAATATTAGTCGGCTCTAACGACTAATATTAAATAATATTATATAATATTAATTATTATATAACATAGCCGGCCCCTACGTACTACACTATGGTAGGTTACAGCCGCCGTCATAAACGGCTATACTACTGATATCAGAACAAGCAACATACCTGGCTTCTGAGGAGGAGCGAACTTGGTGTGGTATGAGCGTCCACTAGCAGGATGGACCCATCGACCAACAACACGCTCAACCTGATGGAGGGGGAGCGCAAAGTTGTTAACAGCATGTGTGACATATGCAGGGGTCGGCTATGTTATATAATAATAGTGAATACATAATATTATATAATATTAGTCGGCTGAGCTCGGGCTGAGCCGACTAATATTATACGGATTTGTACTGCCTGTACTTTGGGCGTTTCCCCTTTTTTTTGCTTTCTTTCTACTCACCGCAATTCGCTTTCATTCTTCTCACAGCTTCCTACCCTATCGCGGCTTAGCAGCTTGCCTAGGCAACGCAAGTTATACTAGTTTCGTTTCTATTTGTGCACCACATATGTCATCCATGTGCAAAATGCATGTTTCCTTGCAGACCCCTTAAAAGCAACATTACCCCCCCTAGATCATGCCACAAAGCATAGTACCCCCCCCCCCCTTATATCGAGGGCCACAGATACCGTGTTACGCCACAGTCCTAAAACCAGGCTTGAGTCGCACTTTCTGCTACCCAACTGGACCTACAGAAACCTGGGGAAAACTACCAACGTTAGGTGCTTTGATTTCTATATCTTTCTCTTTAATAGCCCCAAGAAGTAAATGCCAGATCAAATCCGGGCACCTTTTTGTTTCACACAAAGGGAATGGCAATGTGATATCATATGATGCCGGCAGTCTGACAAGGCTTAAGTTGCCATTTATATACAATATCTTATGATATCATACTCCCCGATGGTCAACATCATATGAAATGCCGGTCCCTAATCATATACCCAATTCCTGCAGGAGTGAAATGCATAAAGACACACGAGCTCTCCATTCCCAAACCACCACCTGCAGGCTGCCACCACTGCACCAACAGAGCATCTGGCACTGAACGTCAAACTCTGTGGCCAGGCGTCGACATCTCTGTTTCTGTTTTGGGCCACGCGTTGCAGCTCCTAGGCAGCTCCTTTCACCCACCCTTGGGCCAAACCTGAAGCTAGCTAGTGCGTCTGAAAGCTGAAACGACAGACATTCAAATCCAGCTGAAAGCTTTGGGCTTGCTCCAGTAGCTGGCTAATGGAGCTGGCGGGAAGCTGCCACGAGTAGCCCAAACATGAAGTAGTGGTCGCCATACCCTAGCCTATCAACACAGGTCCACCTGCTTCTCATCCCAGCTAGCTTCCCGCTTCAAATGTGCCCACTTGCCCACCTAGCCGCCGACCCAACTGCTGCCTTCCACCTGCCTCTCTAGACAGCTTTTCAGTTGTCCACCCTCACCCTGGCCATGTGTATCCTGTAGGCTTTGTAGGAAGTTCTCCGCCTTCGTTTCTGAATCATCAATGGTGATGGTTTTCTATAGCACCTAACGGAAGCTAGCTGCCCGCTTGAAATGTGCCAGCTTGCCCGCCTAGCTGCCGACCTAACAGCTGCCTTCCACCTGCCTCTCTAGACAGCTTTCCAGTTGTCCACCCTCCCCCTGGCCATGTGTATCCGGTAGGCTTTGTAGGAAGTACTCCGCCTATCTTACTGAATCATCATGTCCCGAGTGGTGAACGGGTTTAAATGGTCACCACAACCGGAGGAGTCCCCGGTTGGAATCTGCATTCCGACATGTGCACTAGAAATCCCTGGTTTACATGGTTCTCGCACGGGGGGTAATTGTTCACTACAATGAGCAGACAGTTAGGCGCCAGGTTTGGCGTATAGAACCTTGTAACAATCTTTTATTTCAGAATCATCGGTGGCGCTGGTTTTTTTGGCTAGCTGCGCCGAGGGGGGGGGCAAGAAAAAAGATTTCGTACCGCATGTTCGTTATGGATAGAAAACCTCGAGCAATAGTCGATACAAAAAAAATCTAATACTGTCTGGGTGTCCAGATGTGAAGCCTCAGGGGGGGGAAAAACAATTTCCGAACATGTGGTCTGCAAACTTTATTCTTGCCCCCCCCTCGAGCTGCGCTCTACAAATTTAATTAATGACTTACTAACTTCAAAAAAAGGGATACAACTGCAATGGGTTGACACATCCAGAAGCATAAATCTTCATCTCAACCGCTTTTGGTACTGCTAGTCACGTCATTAGCTTTCCCCCCCCCCAAAAAAACCCGTTGAAGTAAGGGATCGCAGCTGCTGGGGATTAAAGCATTCCAATCAATCAAGGCTGCATACTAAACAGGAGAGAGTCTGGTACCAGACGTCATCCTCCATGCGTCACCATACCCTTGCCTAACAAAACAGGTCCACCCGCCTTGCAGTCTAGCTAGCCCCACGATTATCCTGCAGGCTGCTCACTCACCAGCAGAGCGTCTGGTACTTGGAAGTCCAACACCTTATCAATGGCCGCGCCCTGCTTTGCCAACATCTCATCAAGCTTCTTTGCTTGCACCACAGTACGGGGGAAGCCGTCCAGGATGAAACCCTTGGTGCACTGGGGAGCCTTGATGGCCTCCTCAATCAGTCCAACCACCAGGTCATCTGACACAAGGGCACCGGAGTCCATAGCCTTCTTAGCCTGCAGGATTCATGACACATTTATTTGGGATGGGTGGCACAAGGGCACTGGACTCCATGGCTTTCTTAGCCTGCAGGATTAATTTATTTATTTACTGAAAGGATCCATTACTAATAGATTAGTGATGAGTGACACCAGGACACCAGAGTCCATAGCCTTCTTAGCCTGCACCCAGCACGGCAAATGATGATGATGGTGATGATGATGGCGATGACATTTTCCTGGTGACATAAATATACTTGGGATGGGCAAAACCCATTTCAATTAATATTATTATAACAATTTCTGCCTCAGTGCTGTCCAGAAGAGGGTAATGCCAGGTATTTATTTTCCCACTATGTACAGCGATCGCTGGTTTTGACCCCGTTTTAGCGAGATTGTCGCTATAATAAGTAAACGCCCCCCCCCCCCCCCCCCCCCCCCCCCCCCCCCCCCCCAAAAAAAAAGGCTGTTAAAGCAATAAAAAGCACTCAAGTCTGTCCCTGGAGAAGTCCTAAAACCATTAAGGTACAAAAGAAAAATCAGATTTGAAAAACAAATCCCTGGGTAACGCAGCCTCCAAAAATCTGAATTTTGAATGTATCTGTATTTTGCTTGTATGATGCGCCTTATAACCTAGAATGTATGATCACCCTTTTTTGGGATCGCCCCCCCCTCCCCCCCCCCCCCCCCCCCCCCCCGACCCTTTTCAGGTACCCAAGTCTAGGTACAATGTCAGCATCACGGATCCTGTGGGGAGTCAGCTGATCAGACCATTTATAGCTGCTCAGCTGATGATCTGGATTGGGGTAGCGCTTCGAAGTTTGTACATCCACTTTAAAAGGCGAAATTTCCCAGAATTCTGAGAATTCTTGGTTATCCAGCCAATTTGCCAGAAATCTCAGGCCAAATTCTCAAGTTAGAGGTACAAACTACTAACTACTAAGTGTCTTGAAAAAACAAATGCAAATCATCTACCCAATGGCTTTAATGAGCAAGTTCACATTAACCACACGGTGACAGGCTTGCACTAAGCTTGATACAGCTTACTTCAATTATGTATCTTGGTGTTTTAGGGGTGCTACGTTTGACTTTTCGGGGGTTTCTTTGCGGGCCAAAAAAGCTGATAGTAGCTACATTAAGGCTACTAGGAGCACCATGGTGCTAAGAAAAGACACTGGTTCTTTCCCTTTAAGAAACTGATCGAGAGCACCCACCTCCAGACCGAGAGCTGACTTGGCTGCTACAGCAGCACGCAACATGTCACCTGCATGCATACATGGATAGCACGTTTGTATCAAGAGGGCATGGCATGGCCTGTAAAATCCGAGAAGCAAGAGGGTGCTAGAAGGTGTGGCACATAAGTAACAGTGCATTATAACATGTGTCATCCACAGTACTTAGTACTGGTCCACGACCCCCATTAACCTCCATATCGTATGAGGGTGCACCCAGACCCTTGAACAAGAGATACCATGCTATGAGTGGTGCACTCGATGCGATGAGTCCACCCCCTCCCTGCCCAACACACTCCGATGCATCTCGCAAGGCCGTCGAGACCACTCCCTGAGTCAACAGCACACCATTTAAAAAACGACTCCAAGTGATCTCCAGACCTTGAGGATCTCAACAGTATCGCACAGAGCACCATCCACCAACCTACTGACCAGTAGCGAGGTGGCATGTGCAAGTCGCGTCCTTAATGGCGGGTGACTGAGTGCCCTTGCCGCAGCCAGGGGGGCCAATGAGAATGAGGCGCCTCTCAGGCTTCTTGGAGCATTCCAATCGCCTTGAGACCTCCTTCAGGAGGTCGTCAATGGGGACGTCGGTCAGGTCAGACGGCATCTTGGAACTGCGGTGCTGTGTCGACGCTTAATAGCAACGGTTCGGATAGCGATATCCGATTCCAGTAGCACATGAAGGGAGTAGTCGGTGCGTTGGGCGATACAAATGGAGAAGCCGGGAGTACCGCCAGTACCGAAGTACAGCCAGCTTGCCAGATCTGGCCGCGTCCATGGACGGTTGGATTATTGGATCCTGGGTTAGTACCCAACAGGGGTATCCAACCGCCCCGGGAAGTTCTTGTGCTTTCTTCTCCGTATAGCACCTTGAAAAATACCCTGGATCGGATGTATCGTGAATGGTGGTGAAACTTTGGAAATTCCTGAGCTGATCGCTTGTTCAGGCTATTTGTATGGGATGTAAACTCAGCTCATGTGTGGCCAGTATGAAAGAAATGAAAGCCTGTGTGCGTGATTATAACACCTAAGCGGGAGCGTGGTACAGCAGTACCAGGACCGCACGAGATGCTATGATAGGCCTGCTGCATCAGCTAAGAGGCTCGCATTGAGAGCATTACTCAGTCCTGACAGTATTCTAATTACACAACTTGAAGCGGCCTCAGGTACAGCTTCAGGACCCTTTTTTGTTGTTGTCAAATTCATTAAAAATATGTGGTTTTTGACTTTCACTATAAAGGTGTCTTGAAACCATGGGCTCTGCCCTCAAACCAGACCCCCCCCCTGTGTGTGTTCCCATTTAATTTTACTTCAAGAAGTGTCTTTAACCCAGGGGTTTGAGAGTGGTCTGAAATTTTTGCAAATTTTAATAATTTGTTTTTTGAACATAACAATTTATTTTTAATTAAAGGACCTTGGGCCATTAGCCCGCCTTAAAATAAATAAGGGGCTTTAATAACTGCTGACGTCACGAGACGTGAAACCTCGCAGAATGTGATGTGTTGGCCCACAATGGAATTCAAAATATGGATGCCGATGGCTTGTTCGCACACTCGCCGAGCAAATAAATACACTGACAAAATGGGTGACCGGATTTTGAGCATACATACACTGCCTAGGTTGGGTTACACACTCGGGTGACCCCTAGTCCCCTACGCCTCCTATCCCATTCGGATACAAAATAAATACGGATTATATAAGGACAAGTACACAACCCACACCATGGCAAGATGCCACCCTCGTTCACTAGTTGTTATTATATGCTTGAGAAGTCCTGTGCTGATATATAATAAGATATCAGTACGCAGTTGCGTAGCCGTCCTTAATAATTAAGTGGGTAGATACACGAAACCTGCCACTCAACTTTCCACCCTTCACCCTAAACCCTCTAAAGCTGACGTCAGAACAGGTGACAGTTTAATAACTGAAAAACAGACCCATGGCATGTATTTAAGCACTTATCTCCGTACCACTGGCACAGCAGAGGTCAAGGTCAGTGTGACAAGTACAATAGTCTTGTACCAATATTTGGTATCTTGATACAGCCTGTCACACTACAGCCACGCTACAATAAAAAAAGGTCAGATGAGTAAACCAAGATTTCCTGTCCTTAAAATCCACTACTCAGAGTTCATTGTGATGATGTCAAAGACATCCACATATTAAGTAATAAAACCAGGAGCCCATGAATTCACGCACACACAGGTTACTACTTCTTACCAAATTGGTCAGCGCTTCAAGCGCACAAACGTTAAATTGGTCAGCGCTTTTTAGTGAAAAAACGCAAAAACTGCATGCTGCACCCACAGGGGGTTGAAAAACTGCGCGAAACACGCAGAAGAGCTCAAAAAGGCAGCGCGGCACCTCGCTGCCGCGCGCGCTTAGTAGTACCCTGGCCCACACATGACAAAATAGCCTCAAGACTCAAGAAAAATGTGCAACTTCAACCACCACCTGTGCAGGGGATGGTATCAGTGACATAACGCTTTTTTTCAGCTACGAGCAACAGCTTCATGGCAGCTCCTCTGGCTGGCTGTTCAGCCAAACCGTAAGCAGCCTAGTGCATCTTGAAGCTGGCATACTCAGCTTTCCAGCATTTCTGAAACATCTGGGAGTAGCCCAGTGGCTGGCTCAGGGGGGTGCTGCCTAGAAGCTGCTAAGCAAATAGCCGAAAAGAAAAGCCTTGATCTGTACTTTATTTATTTATTTGGCTTCATCACCCTGCACTGCTGTTAGAGGTGGGGGGTTAGGGCTTGATCGGATCTTGTCGAAGTTGTACAAGCCCAAGCCCATGCAGAGGAGAGTGGCACCAAGGTAGAAGTTCCAACCAACAATGTAAGGTTCCTGATGTTGGAGGGGGAGGGGGGGAGTTGGAGGGTGGGAGGAAGGGGGGGAGTTAGGGTAAAGGGGTGGGAGGGTAGGGGGGTAGGGGGGTAGGACGGTAGGAGTTGTAGTGGGGGAGTGGAAGGGTAGGAGTGGGAGGGTGGGAGGACGGGGGGGGGGGAGGGTAGGGGGGGGGGAGTGGGGGGGAGGAGGGTAGGGGGAGGGGAGGAGGGGTTAGGAAGGAGGGAGGGTAGGGTGGGGGGGGGAGGGTAGGAGGGGTGGGGGGGGAGTGGGAGGGTAGAAGGGAGGGTAGGGGGGAAGGGTGGGAGGGTAGGAGGGAGGGGGGGGGGGGGGGGGGGGTAGGAAGGAGTCTAATGGGGCAAGGGTTAGGCAGTGAGGCAGTGAGGGATAGATGACTGTATTTGATCTTTACAGGTTGTTTGGTAGCTGTCTGTATAATTTTTTCTTAGTTCTGAATTTAGTCGTTTATGTTTAATGTGTAACTTAGTTGTGTAACAGTGTTACTTAGTTGTGTAACTTAGTTGTGCAACAGTGTAACTTAGTTGTGTAACAGTGCACCTTTACTGTGTAACTTCGTTGTGTAACAGCGTTCTCCAGTGAGGGATGAAGCGACTAGGGGTGTGAGGGCGTGGGGAAATAAGGTTTTAGGGCTTATCTCGTTGTGACTCCTTTCCTGTGACCCAAACTATCTGTGACGTAATTGTTATGCAACACGGGCTCGGCTTATGGTTTGCCCTAGTATCCCCTATTGTTTTAGCCATTCAGCTTATAGTATGCCCCAGTGTCCCTTATTGTAATAGCCATTCATTTGGGAATCGGGGTTGTAGGTCGTACTTCGTACCTCGACTTTTTCAGGCCGAATGTAAGACACTTCTTCCAGAATTCTCAGAATTCTTGGAAATGACCTACAATGAGGTACAAAGTACTAACGACCATCTGTTTCGAGTAAATATCTGTTTCGAGTAAATATCTGTTCCGAGTAAATATCTGTTTCGAGTAAATATCTGTTTCGAGCAAATATCTGTTTCGAGTAAATATCTGTTTCGAGTAAATATCTGTTTGGAGTAAATATTCCCAAATAATGACGTCAATATAATGGAGGTTTATTAGTACGATAGAGATGAGGTACTTCTAAAGCAGTACATAGCGTCCGAGGGGGTGTTTGTGAGTCACCGCGACTCCAGTGTCACTAATCTTCGTGTGGTGTATTTGCCGTTAATACGCTGGGTCCTGGTGTGTACTACCCATAATACCCACCCAGGACGAACATTAGTGCCACGGTCGGGTGAAAGGAGCTGCTTAGAAGCTGCTACGCGTAGTGCAAAAAAGAAACTGTGTGTGCCAACCTCCCAGCTTGGAAGTTTTGCCCACTGCAGACCAGAGCAGTAGAGGTTGACAGCCCTGTAGCCTGGGCTGTAACGTACTCCCCCCCCACACATACCACACACACCCCAGCCACCCCCACACACGCACCCCAGCCACCCATACCACACACACCACACAGCCCAGTAGAAACAGTCTGTGCCAACCTACCGGGAAAGGCAGGGGCAGCATGAAGCCGATGACTGTGATTGGCACCAGGCAGGAGCCTATGATGGGTGAAAGGAGCAGCCTAGAAGGTGCTACACGTAGCGCAAAAGAGAAACAGTGTGTGCCAACCTACCAGGAATGGGAGAGGCAGCATGAAGCCGATGACAGTGAGCGGCACCAGGCATGAGCCAATGATGGAGGTGGTCACCGTTCCTACTCTACGGAGCAGCTGCAAGACAGATGTTCATGTTTTGGATTAGTATGTATGTATGTATGTATGTATGTATGTATGTATGTATGTATGTATGTATGTATGTATGTATGTATGTATGTATGTATGTATGTATGTATGTATGTATGTATGTTACAGTCCAGGGGTGGGCCAAACAGGCTAAAGGGACTCGCCCACACACTTGCACTAGGGCCACCTGGGACTTCCCTATGATAAGCGAACTGTGTTAGTCAATATCAATCAACATGATAAGCAAACTGTGTCAGCCAATACTTTGTCAGCCTATATCGATCCCCATGATTAGCAAACTGTGTCAGCCAATATCAATCCCAATGATAAGCGAACTGTGCCTGTCAATATCAAGCATCCCTATGTGGACGTGCAAGATTGTTGCCATCCTTTCGATGGTAGATGGCTTGGTGGGGCCAGTGCTATGGTAGTGCTGCCCCCAGACGTGCGTTCCTAATATCAAGGTGAGGATGAGCTAATAAGAAAAAGCATTGATGAACTGAACCCCTAACAATCGTTTTACAGACAGGGGATCAGGTTCACGTTCTGGTTTAGCTTCAGGTCAAGGTTCAGGTTCGGTTTCAGTTTCAGCTTCTGGTTCAATTCCTTGCTCAGGTTCAGGTTCAAGTCCAGGTTCAGGTTCAGGTTCAGGTTCAGGTCCAGGTTCAGCTTCAGCTTCAAGTCCAGGTTCAGGTTCAAGTCCAGGTTCAGGTTCAAGTCCTGGTTCAGGTTCAGGTTCAGGTCTAGTTTCAGGTTCAGCTTCAGCTTTAGGTTCAAGTCCAGGTTCAGGTTCAAGTCCAGGTCAAGATTCAGGTTCAGGTCCAGGTCTAGATTCAGGTTCAGGCTCAAGTCCAGGATCAGCTTCAGGTCAAGATTCAAGTTCAGGTTCAGCTTCAGGTTCAAGTCCAGATTCAGTATCAGCTTCAGGTTGAACTTCGGGTTCAGGTTCAAGTTTCCACCCACTTTGACTATGGCACCATTTGCTGCAGTCCAGTACCACAACTAGGTCCTGAGTTATGGTAAATAAAATCCACACATGCACCTGTACGCACACCTACACCCACGTACCCACATGTCGTGCCTCATGTCCAGATGGCTTATGGCAGGCACATGTACAAGTTTCACACCTACAAACACCTGCACACGCACCCACCCACAGGCACATGTACACACACCAACCCACATGTAGTGCCTTACTTACAGATGGCTTACAGCAGGCACATGTACAAATTACACACACACCTGCACACACCTGCACACTCACCCACCCACATGCACATGTACGCACACCTATGCCCACCTAACCACATGCAGTGCCTTACATACAGATGGCCTACAGCAGGCACATGTTCAAGTTACACACACACACACCTACACACACCTGCACACACACCGAAACACATGAACATATACGCACACCTACACCCACCTACCCATATGTAGTATCCCGCGTACAGATGGCTTACAGCAGGCGCAAGTACAAAACACCCCCCACACACCTGCACCCACACCTACACACACATGTACCCACACACACATGCACCCACACCAACCTACCCACATGCAGTTCCCACATAAAGATGTCAAACGGCAGGCACATGTACAAGACACCCCCATACGCACCTGCACCCACACCCACCCACACCTACACACACACATGCATGCGCATGCACACCTGCATCCACACCCAACCACATCTACACACACCTACACACACACACATGCATGCGCATGCACACCTGCACCCACCCACACCTACCCACATGCAGTGTCCACATAACGATGGCATATGGCAGGCACATGTGCAAGAGACACCCACCCACACACATGCACGCGCATGCACACCTACATCCACACCCACCTACACACATGTAGTGCCCCATGTACGGATGGCTTACGGCAGGGACATGTACAAGGGACACACGCAAACATAATACATGATTTATACCGGAATGCATTATACAGCAATACATGCTAATACATCATATAAACAGCAATACATAATACATGATAATACATTATATAAACAGCAATACATAATACATGATAATAAATTCTATAAACAGCAAAACTAATGCATAATAATACATCATATACACAATACATAACTGATAATACCCAGCCCTCCCTAATTACATGATTTAATACCTTTATATAAATCAGCAATACATAATAATGATAAGCCTAGATAAACAGCTTTAATACCTAATACACGGATAAGCATTATATACACAGCACTACATTCAGAATGATATACATTATATAAACAGCAATTACATTAAACCTGAAATAATTATTCTCAATCAGCAATCATAATACTCATGATAATACATTATATCAACAGTCAAATACATTAATACATGATAATACATCATAAACAGCAATAATTAATTACCATGATAATATAATTATATAAAAAAGCAATACATTAATACATGATAGCTGGGTAGATACTAGATAGGGGTAGAATAACCCCGTTGTTGTTTGTGTTTTGTGGCCTTAAAAAAAGCTTGCGGCTTATGGAACAAGACCATACTAAAGCAACATGAGGTATCTCATTGAAGGGTTCTTGAGGAATCTTTTGACCCCACACTGGCTGTGGTTCATGACTTGGTTGTGCTCTCCACAAGCTAGGATCCAGTAAAAACATCAACATTTTGGAGGCTGTCGATGTCGAAGGTATAATGTCTGAAGTTTTTGAGTCATGGAGGTTTAAGTACCCAAGTGACACCAATGCAGTTAGAGACATCCCTGATGAGAGAAGGGTTGGCTTTAAACGCCTCCGATACCAAAAATGGTTCGCAGCCAACAGCAATGATGAGAATGGCTTGATTCCCTTTACATACGCCTTACATAAGCAGGATCAGATTCGTTCTATAGCACAGTTTAGAATGGGTTCCCATTGGCTGAACACAGAAAGATGAGGGTGGTGGATAGAGCACACATCCCTCGCTCAATGAGACACTGTCAAATGTGTGGGTTCCAAAACCTGAGGATGAAATGCATATGTTTGAGTGCCCTTTTTATAATGATATTCGCCTTCGCTACCAGAAGCTGTTTACAGATATTTATAGGCATGTCCATGAGGATACCGACTTAACCGTATGGAATGTGGAATTCTGCGATTCCACATTCAGAACCTTTATGAATGGAAATGGCACTAAGTCTTTTTGGAGCAACCTAGCCGACTATCTTTCTACTTGTAGAAGAGCAAGACAGGAAGCCCTGGACTGCTTAGTGGTACCGTAATTTATTATCCCTTTTTTTCTTCTTGTGACTTCTCATTTGTTAGCTTCTTACCTCCGCCACTGTAAGTGTTGAGATCTGGGTCCTGCTCTAGGGGGTTTAATACCTACGCCACCAAAACGGTGGTTGGGAGTTTGGTTTGTTTGTCCTCGACACACCCCTGATGTAATGGGGTTTTTTGCTTTGTGGGTGCTTTTTCTTTTTGTTTAAAGCACAGAGTCTCATACACCCTCGCGGTGTCAAGTAGACTTTAACATGTAATGTAATGTAATGTAATGTAATGTAATGTAATGTAATGTATGATATTACATTATATAAACAGCAAAACATAATACATGATAATACATTATATAAACAGCAATACATAATACATGACAATACATTATATAAACAGCAATACATAATACATGATAATACATTATATAAACAGCAATACATAATACATGATAATACATTATATAAACAGCAATACATAATACATGACAAATACTTATAAAACAGCAATACATAATACATGATAATACATTATATAAACAGCAATACATAATACATGATAATACATTATATAAACAGCAATACATACTACATGATAATACATTATATAAACAGCAATACATAATACATGATAATACATTATATAAACAGCAATACATAATACATGATAATACATTATATAAACAGCAATACATAATACATGATAATACATTATATAAACAGCAATACATAGTACATGATAATACATTATATAAACAGCAATACATGCTAATACATCATATAAACAGCAATACATAATACATGATAATACATTATATAAACAGCAATACATAATACATGATAATACATTATATAAACAGCAATACATAATACATGATAATACATTATATAAACAGCAATACATAATACATGATCAACTACAATAAAAGCAAACATACTACCAGATAATACATATATAACAGCAATTCAAATTACATGAACGACCATATATATAACAGGCAATACATACACATGCGTAATACATAATAACAGCAATACATAATACAGGATACTACATTATATAAACCGCATCTACCTAATACCTGAAAATACATCATAGAAACAGGAATACATGTAATACATGATACTAAGTAATATACAGCAAAACATTACTACTGCTAAAAGACATCAATAAACCGGGAATAATCTACATTGATAATAACATTATTAAACAGCCAAAAACATAATATCATGATAATGCTTTATAAAAACAGCACACCTAATACATGCTCTACAGTATAAACAGCACGACATAATACATGTAATACCTTATATCAAACCGCCATTACATTCATACATGCTAATACATTATATAACAAGCAAACATATGCATGATAATAATTATCTTAAACAGCAATACATAATACCTGAACACATCATATCAAACAGCAATACATAATGCATGATAATACATTATATAAACAGCAATACATAATTACATGATAATACATTATATAACAGCATACATAATACATGATAATACATTATATAAACAGCAATACATAATACATGATAATACATATTATATACAGCAATACATAATACATGATAATACATTATATAAACAGCAATACATAATACATGATAATACATTATATAAACAGCAATACATAATACATGATAATACATTATATAAACAGCAATACATAATACATGATAATAAATTATATAAACAGCAATACATAATACATGATAATACATCATATAAACAGCAATACATAATACATGATAATACATCATATAAACAGCAATATATAATACATGATAATACATTATATAAACAGCAAAACATAATACATGATAATGCATTATATAAACAGCAATACATAATACATGATAATACATTATAAACAGCAATACATAATACATGATATAACTTCTAGAAACAGCAATAATAATACATGATTAATACATTCATATAAACAGGCAATTTACTAACTGCATGATACTACATTCATAAACAGCAATACATCAACATGTCATACCTTCTATAAACAGCACTACATGATAATACATCATATAAACAGCAATAAATAATACATGATAATACATTCTCTATAACAGCAATACATAATACATGATAATACATTATATAAACAGCATATTACTAATACATGATTATACATTATATAAACAGCAATACATAATACATGATAATACATTATATAAACAGCAATACATACTAATGATAAGAAAAAAAAAAAAAAAAAAACAAATAAAAACAAAAATACATTATCTAAAACAGCACTACATTAATACATGTATAATACATTATACTAAACAGCAATACATCCAATACATGATAATACATACACACAGCATAATATACATGATAATACATTATATAAACAGCAATAAATAACACATAATAATACATCATATACACAGCAATATGTAATACATAATAATACATCATATAAAAAGTTATACATGATAATACATTATATAATTATATATACCAGAATGTATTTAAAGGAATACATGATAGATACAGCAATTCATGATAGAGTATACATACAGCAATGCATGATACATGCTATGGCCAGCAATACATGACAATACATCATACATACAGCAATACATGATACATGGTATATACAGCAATACATGGTAATACATTATACATCCATCCATCCATGACACATGATATGTACAGTACATCAATACATTATAGAGCATTATATATGCAGCAATGCATTATATATAAAGCAATACATGAATATGATATGTACATCAATAAATCATAATGCATTATATATAAAGCAGTACGTGATATATAAAGCAATTCATGATACATGATATATACAGAAATACATGATTTATAAAGCAATACATTATATATGTATGTATGTATGTATGTTACAGTCCAGGGGTAGGCCAAATAGGCTAAAGGGACTTGCCCAACCGTATAGGAAGGGCTTAAAAAGAACAAGCACTGATGAACTGAGCCCCAAACAATCGTTTAACCGATGGGGGCCCTGAGTTCGTGCTACAGTGATAATTTAATTCTACAATATATATGATATGTACAGCAATAAATGAGAATACATTATTATACAAAATACATCAAATATAAAGCAATACATATGTACAGCAATACATGATAATACATTATATATACAGCAGTCCACCAACCGTGAGCATAGCGACATTAAAACCCACAATATGTACAGCAATACGTGATAACACATGATATATACAGCAGTCCACCTACCGTGAGCATAGCGACATTAAAACCCAAGTTGAAGGCGACGTAGATGAGAGGCAGCAGAGGAGCACCCAAGCAGTCAGAGCCACAACTTGGCTGAAGCCCACTCAGACACCTGCAAGGGAACAGGTTAGCAAATGGCAAATTGGAAAATAAAGTATGTAAATTCAAGCTGCCCACATCATTTGCTAATAAAACTAAAGCAGTCAGAGCCACAACTTGGCTGAAGCCCACTCAGACACCTGCAAGGGACCAGGTTTAAAATATTCAATGTACAGTAAAGCAATTAACAAAGGTGTGTATGCATTGCACAAAGGTGGGAAGCAGACACCTTGGCTGAAGCCCACAAAGGCAACTGCAATGGTCCAGGTTTTAAATATTCAATGGTGGGAAGCAGACGGCTATAACAGGTATTATAAATGGAAACACGTCAGGAAGCATTGCACACAGGTGTGTATGTATTGCACAAAGGTGGGCAGCAGACAACTATAACAGTTATTATCAATGGGAGCACCTTAGGAAGCATTGCACAAAGGTGTGTATGTAATGCACAAAAGGTGGGAAGCAGACGACTATTACAGTTATTAATTTATTATCAATGGGAGCACCTCAGGAAGCATTGCTCGAAGGTGCTTATGTAGTGCACGAAGGTGTTTATGTGTTGCACAAAGGTGGGCAGCAGACGACCAGAACAGTTATTATCAATGGAAGCACCTCAGGATGCATTGCACAAAGGTGCTTATGTATTGCACAAAGGTGGGCAGCAGACGGCTAGAACAGGTCTTATCAATGGGAGCACCTTAAGAAGCAGTTCACAAAGGTGTTCATATATATTCCACAAAGGTGGGCAGCAGACGGCTAGAACAGGTCTTATCAATGGGAGCACCTCAGGAAGCATTGCAAAAAGGTGTGTTTGTATTGCACAAAGGTGTGTATGCATTGCACAAAGGTGGGGAGCAGACAACTTGGCTGAAGCCCACCAAGACACCTGCAAGGGACCAGGTTATAAATATTCAATGGTGGGAAGCAGACGACTGGAACAGGTCTTATCAATGGGAGCACCTCAGGAAGCATTGCACGAAGGTGCTTATGCATTGCACGAAGGTGTTTGTGTATTGCACAAAGGTGGGAAACAGTTATTATCAATGGGAGCACCTTAAGAAGCATTTCACAAAGGTGTTCATATATATTCCACAAAGGTGGGCAGCAGACGACTTTAACAGGTCTTATCAATAGGAGCAACTCAGGAAGCATTGCACAAAGGTGTGTGTGTATTGCATAGAGATGTGTATGTATTGCACAAAGGTGGGAAGCAGACGACTATAACAGGTCTTATCAATGGGAGCAACTCAGGAAACACTCATCTTTGTTAGGCTCACGTTGCTTTGTTCAATGTGCATTGGTCTGCCTATTCAAACGTATGTATTTTTACAGTCCAGGGATAGTCAAATAGGCAAATGGACTTGCCCAACTTTATAAACAGGAACGGCGATTAAAAAAAAACAATCTGAAACCCCATCAATTCGTAAATGACGGGGGGCAGGAGTTTGTGCTATACAGATAAATGTACAATAACAATATTCATAATTGCATGGTGACTGCCTCATTACGTACTGCATGGGACAATGTCAAGATTTAAAGTTCTCGAATCTTCTTGCACATTTATTATTATTATTGTTATTATTATTTATTATTATTATTATTATTTATAAACACAATATTGCTTTGCAGTTGGTCTGAAATTGCGCAAAACATACAAACATGCACAATCACAACTTCAAACCCATCACACACTTGCAAGCGGTGCAAACCTGTTGTACACCACTTGCTGAACACCACTTGTTGTACACCAGTTGTTGTATAACAGTTGCTGTACGCCAGTTGTTGACCCCCCCCCCCCCCCCCCCCCCCCCCCCGCCCCCACCCCACACCCCACACACACGCACACACACGCCCTCTCAACCCATACCCCCCACTACATGACTTACTGGATACCACGCCCCAAGTACTCGGGTAGTTCTGAGAATGCAATGCCATGGAGGGCACCAGATGTGAAGGGCAGCAAAGCAACGACGAAAAGGGTCTGAAAGAGTGAAAGAGTGAAAGGGTCTGAAAGAGTGAAAAGGTCTGAAAGAGTGAAAGAGTGAAAGGATGACAGAGTTGGAAAGGATGTGGTGGTTTGTTTGTTGGCTTGGCATTTTTCCTTTTTGGGTCGTGACTCAGTTGTTGTTGTTGCTGTTGTTGTTGTTGTAGTAGTAGTAGTAGTATTAGTAGTATTAGTAGTAGTAGTAGTAGTTGTTGTTGTTGTCGTTGTTGTTGTTGATAGTTCTTGGTGGCACAGTGACTGGCGGTAGCTTGTTGTTGCCTGGAGTCACAGTTATAGTAGTTGTGTTATCGGTGTGCTGGTGTTGGTGTTGACGACAGTGTGGTTGTGAGTGCGGGCATGGATTAGTATGTGAGCATGTGGGACGTTATGGTTGTGGTTCTGATTGTGACTATGGTTATGGTTATGGTTATGGTTGTGCGTGTGGTTTTGTTTTTGGTTGTGTCTGTTGGGTTGCGTATAAACCCTATATCCTAAACGCTAAAAAATGCTTTTTGTGATATTTTGTTTTTAGGGTGCTCACAATGTTGCCCCTAAAATGCGCCATGGTGGTCCAAATCATGCTACTCAAAGATTCACAGATGATGACACATAACCTATTAAATAGCTTGGAAACCCTAATCCTGTTAATCAGCTTGGAATCGGAAAACATAAACATTGCTGTTGTTGCACTCATTGTAATCAATCAGCAAATGAGGGCAAGGAGTAAGCACTGCATACTGGATCAATGACACATCTGTGATGCCAGCCAATTACAGATCTGTAAAATCAACATATCAACCAATTTTGATCCAGTACCGGTATATAGATTAATATATAATCAATCAATGTATAATCAATCAATGTATAATCAATCAATGTATAATCAATCAATGTATGATCAATCAATGTATAATCAATCAAGGTATAATCAATCAAGGTATAATCAATCAATGTATAATCAATCATCGTATGATCAATCATTGTACGATCAATCAATGTATAATCAATCAATGTATAATTAAACAATGTATAATCAATCAATGTATAATCAATCAAGGTATAATCAATCAATGTATAATCAATCATGTATGATTCAATCATCGAAATCATCATTATAATCAACCATGTATAATTCCATCAAGTATAAGCAATCAATGTATAATCACTCATTGTAGGATCAATATGTATGATCAAATATGTGGTATAATCATCATTTGTATATCATATCAAATTAATCAATCAATGTATAATTAAACAATGTATAATCAATCAATGCATAATCAATCAAGGTATAATCAATCAATGTATAATCAATCATTGTATGATCAATCATTGTATAATCAATCATTGTATAATCAACCATTGTATAATCAACCAAGGTATAATCAATCAATGTATAATCAATCAATGTATAATTAATCAATAATCAATGTACTGGATATCCAAACGCATTCTGTGAGCACACCCAATGCATCCCTCTTGTCTATTAGTATCCTTCCTGCGTTTCACATGCGGTTATCGTCGGGGGGGGGGGGCTGGATTGGAAGACGGTGAGCAGCCTAAAGTCGGCTGAAAATGCCATGTAAACATTCAAATTCAAATTGTTTACTGACCTGGAACAGTGACCCGAATGAGTTGACGACAAAGATATGAAGTGGGGAAGTTGGCTGAAATGTATAGACATTCAAATTCAAATTCAAATTGTTCACTGACCTGGAACAGTGACCCGAATGAGTTGACGACAAAGATATCAAGTGGCACCCCCAACTGATCCTTGGCGTTCTTAAATAGGCGCTCCTTGATAATGGTGGCCATAGCTGGGAATGCGAAGCACACAACACACACTGCAACGTAGAAGGGGTCCACCTGGCTTGCCACAGCAATCTGGGTGGAGCTGCTGCCAGTCAAGATATCCAGCAGCTGAGGAGGAGCTCCTGGGACAAGAACAGTGAAGTGGAGGTTGGGTCTGTAAGCTTATTAGTCGGGATTGGGGGGTGGGTTGTGTGGGTTGGGGTCTTAGTGTTTAATTGTAGGGGTTGGATTTTGGTTCGGATTTGGTTGGGGTTAGTTGGGTTGGGGTTTGGGGTTGGGGTAGGGTGGGGTCTATAGGGTTATTAGTTGGTTGGTTGGGGGTGGGGGGAGGTTTCAGGGTTCAGGGTTCAGCTCCTATCTGTAAGGTTTAAGGTTTAGTTACTGTTTCTATGCGATAGTCCGAGCTCAGGCTTAGCAGATCTCTGTGAAAGCCAACACCAACATAGTAAAAATCCCCAGAGCAAGCGAACGGGAAGGCTCCTTTAACCTCATGCCACATAGCAAGGCGTTACAATTTCAAGTTTTCATTTTCAATTGTACTGTTTTTATGGTTCATGATGTAAGTAGTAGCTGCACTCACCTGACATTAAATCGACTGACGTTAAATCAACTGAAGTTAAATCAACTGAAATTAAATCAGCTTCAATCACTCACCTGACGTTAAATAAACTTCAAACACTCACTGCATAGCATAAACTTCAGTCAAGTTAAACCAACTCCAGTAAAGTTAAATAAACTTCAAACACTCACTGCATAGCATCAACTCCAGTCAAGTTAAACCAACTCCAGTAAAGTTAAATAAACATCAAACACTCACTGCATAGCATCAACTCCAATCAAGTTAAACCAACTCCAGTAATGATAAATTAACTTCAGTCACTCACCTGAAGTTAAATCAACTGCATGGCACAAACTCCAGTCCTCAGGATTTTTGTTTCAAACCTGAACTAATTAAATTAAATCAAAAATTAAATCAAAAATTAAATCAACTGCACAAACTCCAGTCCCCCAGGATTTTTGTTTCAAACCTGAACGTTTTTTTTCTTCTTCTATATTCTATAGAGCAGGAAAAATCCCTGCTCCAGTCCCCCATCGTTTACAATTTGTTGGAGTTCGGTTCACCAGTGCTTGTTTTCTATACATATATTCCCAATGTTCAGGTCGGGCAGGAATATTTAGCCTATTTGGCAACGACTTCACCAGCTCTTTTATTTTGAAGGTGCATGCTCTGAACCTCCTTTAAATCAACCCCTGCAAAAGGGTTCATAGCTGGAGTTATCAAACTGTATATGGGGGTCAATAAACCTCAGGCTTTCAAGGGGTTCAGAAACCCTTATTTGAAGGTGGGGCAATGCCCTTGAGGACAAGTTCTAAGAGCGTGTTGCAAGCGACACGGAAAAACGCTTTAGGTCACCGGCAGGGAGTTTTGAAAGTAGTTGAGAAAGGAGCTACTCGTAGCCGAATAGAGCTAAAAGCATTGAACAACTGTTGCGAAGGATCTTGACCGCTGCGATACTGATACCTGTAGTCATGCACACTCCAACTATGAGCAAAATGTTTGGGTGTGGAAGTGGTCAGAATCGTTCAAACGCCTGGACAGATGGATGGAGAGGCGGCCAGACGGCGGACAGAGACACGGGGGGAACTTACGGCTTCAGCCCCGGGACCCTGGGGGTCCTGAGGGGGCTAGCGCGAAAAAGATCCCCTCTACGGGACCCGCAAGGGGCCCTCCCCCCATTTATTATTATTTATATTTATCCCAGGTGGTGGGGGGGCCCTGCCGTAAGGGGCTGACTATAAAAACACACACAGCTGCACCCACCTGCAAATACCACCCCGCTCATCACTCCCAGGGCTCCCAGTATTTGCCAAGTGCTGAACCTGAGGATGGTACTGGTAATTGGAATCAAAATATATGCAAAGTCAAAGCGTGACACATAAGAACCTCACTGTTTATTTTGGGGGCTACTCATGGCAGCTTCCAGTCAACTCCATCAGCCATGAATCTGGGCATGGTGGTGGGAATGTATGTATCAGTGATTTTATTTTTCAAATCTGGAAGTGGTTTTTTTCTAGCTTTATGGTTCCAGGCCTCCTCCAGGGACAGCTTTATAGTGCTTTTTATAGCCATTTATAGCTCTTTGTAGCTTTTAGGTGCATTTTTTGCAAAATTGTATTGAACCATTTTATAGCGATCCTTTCGAATTTGGGTTTGCTCAATTTGTGGGAACCAGGTTAAGTGAAACATGCTAGTTTCTTGACTATGGGCTTCCCTAAGTTGAATCACCTTTTTCATAAAGATGATTCAAGGTCTATCTCGCTCAAAACAAATTCCATCAAAATAAAAAGTCGGTAGTCCTCTCGCTCACACCTTCCTTTACATGTCATGGTGATGGGATGTAGTGTACAGGCGGCACGGCAGTATACAGAGCCAAAAATCACTGATAAATTGCATTTCGTGGGTGTCCTAACTCATGTGCGTAGCTACGTAGACACAGTTGCATCATCCCTAGTTTCAGTTTTTACTTAATAGCATGAAGAATAACTGGAAAAAAATCAAATCTCTTATCACACTTTTCAAATAAATTCAAAAAAACGTTTTTTTTAAAACTTTTATTCAAACGTCCACATCTGAAGTTAGATTTGTATTTCGGGATGGGGGGTGAAATCTCAAGTTGGGAGGTGGAATTGGGACTAAGGGAGGTGAATTTTTGAGTTGTACTGCTATTCCAGTAAATTCCGAGGCCGAGGCTGAAGCGCAGCCTCTGACCTTGTGGAAGGGGTTAGATACGCCTTTCATCCCTCGGAAATTTCAGTCGCGGTAGCTCGCGCGATCCTGTACCGCAACCTCGTTGAAGTCGAGTCAAGCTTTTTGTACATCTCCTGTACTGCCAGCCGGCCTCCCTAGCTGGACTGCTCGCGGCCAGATGCGAATGCGAACAGAAATTAGCTGCGCGCCTAGCTGACGCATTCGCGGACGATATGATATACTCAGAATTCAATTCCGAGCAGTTGGGGTCGTGTAGGACCCTGAATCACAAAAGCGATTCAACTTGGGGCGTTTTAGGACTTAGGCACTTACGTGTGTGTATATGTGTATATATATATACACATATATATACATATATATATATATATATATATATATATATATATATATATATATATATGCCAAGTCATATCTTGGCACATAAGTGCCTCACTATACATTTTGTGGGCTACTCATGGCAGCTTCCAGTCAGGTCCATCAGCCAGCCACTGGACCAAGCCCAAAGTTTCCATCTGTATTGGAATGCTAGTCATATCAGCTTTCAGACGCACTAGCTAGCCCCAGGTTGGGATAAAGGACAGGGGAGGGAGCTGCCTAGAACCTGCGTCAATGTATTTGTACTTCCGAAGACGACGAGCAGCCAAATAGATGGCTGAAGCTATGTAACCAAGTTCAAGTTCTGTCTTGGATGGATGCAATTTATCCGGCTCCCATTTACCACAGGCCTCAACGGTGTGCCGGTCAGAGGGGTAGGTGGAAGGCCGTGAGATTCCCCGTGGTTGCCCCCCCCCCCCCACCCCACCCCCCCACCCACACCCACACCCACACACAAACACACACACGAATACACACACACAAACAACACATGCCAGTTCCCCCCCCCCCCCCCCCCCCCCCCCCCACCCACCTACCCCCCCACACACCCACCCACCCACCCACACCACACCATCCCAGCACCACCACCACCACCAGCTCCAATTTACCTGGCTCCCAAGACGATGGATGCAAAGAGAAAGTTCCAGAACATGATACTCTGCACAGTTAATATCATGGTGTTCATGGTTAAATGGTTAAATGCGTTCATGAGTTGTTTGTTTGTTTGTTTGCTGGGCACAGTTGATATCTTGGTTTTCATGGTTAAATGGTGCCATGGTGTCGTGAGTTGTTTGTTTGTTTGTTTGTTTGTTTTGCTGTGCACAGTTGATGCCATGGTGTAAATGGTTCAATAAATTCATGGTGTTCATGAGTTGTTTGTTTGTTTGTGTGTATACTTGTTTGTTTGTTTGTTTTGTTGTTCACAGTTGATGTCATGGTGTTCACGATTTGTTTGTTCCCTTTGCCTTTACCAAACCCGTGATATTGAATTTTCAAAGCAACCAATGCGCCCCTTCAATGCGAGAGCCTGTAACAAACATATTGAAACCAATAAGTGACCTAATCATACTTGTCTAAAAATAGAAAGCAGCAAACCTGGAAGGTGGCTTGCACATACAATGAGCCTTCACCAAACCCATGAGTTTTAAGTTTCAAGCCTACCAATCTGCCCCTTTGAAGCAAGAGGTCATAATGCAATGCTGAAAACACTGAGTGACCTGACCATACCTGGCTAAAAATGGAAAGCAGCACACCTGGAATGTGGCTTTCCCTACAATGAGCCATTAAAAAACCCATGAGTTTTAAGTTTCAAGCCTACCAATCTGCCCCTTTGAAGCGAGAGCTTATAAAACAATGCTGAAACCACTGAGTGACCAGACCGTACCTGGCTAATAATGGGAGCAGTACATCTGGAAGGTGGCTTGCCCCTTTCATGACTTTGCAATTCTCAACCAAACCCATGATTTTAAACTTTCAAACCTACCAATCTGCCCCTTTAAAGCGGGAGCTCATAACACAATGCTGAAACCACTGAGTGACCTGAGCGTACCTGGCTAACAAAAGGGAAACAGAAAACCTGGTAGGTGGCTTGCCCCTATCATGACTTCACCAGTCTTTACCAAACCCATGCTTTTGAAGTTTCAAACCTACCAAGGGTCCCTCTGAAGCGACAGCTCATAACACAATGTTTAGGAAACGAAGTGACCAGACCGTACCTGGCTAACGATGGGGAGCAGTACACCTGGTAGGTGGCTTGCCCCTATCATGACTTAGCGATTCTTTACCAAACCCATGATTTTAAACTTTCAAACCTACCAATCTGTCCCTTTGAAGCGAGAGCTTATAACACAATGCTGAAACCACTGAGTGACCAGACCGTACCTGGCTAACGATGGGGAGCAGTACATCTGGAAGGTGGCTTACCCCTATCATGACTTCGCGATTCTTTACCAAACTCATGCTTTTGAAGTTTCAAACCTAGCAATCTGTCCCTTTGAAGCGAGAGCTTATAACACAAAGTCGAATCCATTAAGCGAGCTGAGCATACCTGGCTAACGATGGGGAGCAGTACACCTGGAAGGTTGCTGGCCCCTATCATGAGCAAGACCTGTGCAATGGCCTCACAAGCTCCCACCAGAATGAGGGGAGTCTTATCTATGGCCAACATGGCTTTGGTCACAATCCCTGACCTGAAATTAAGAGTGGGTGAGATAGCAGGTAAGATATGGATGTGTGTGTGACAGATGTGCAATCACAAAACACGCTTTCACCAGGAAGAGGGTTGTCTAGCTATGGCCAACATGACTTTGGTCACAATCCCTGACCTGAAATTAAAAGCGGTTGAGATAGCAGGTAAGACATGAATATGTGTGTGACAGATGTGCAATCACAAAACATGCCTTCACCAGGAAGAGGGGATTCTTATCCATGGCCAACATGGCGTCGGCCACTATCCCTGACCTGAAATTAAAAGCGGTTGAGATAGCAGGTAAGATATGGACATGTGTGTGTTGATGTGAACTCATCAGGGATTTGTTTTTCCGCTATATATAGCGATCGCTAGTTTTGACCCCGTTTAAGCGAAATTATCGCTATAAAAAAGAAAAAAAGAAAAAGTGTATTATGTTTATTGCCCTAAATTGCCCTAAAAAGCTACAAAAAGCTATAAAAAGCTGTAGAAAGCACTAAAACGCCGTCCCTGGAGGAGGCCTAAAAAAATAGCTAGGAGAAACCCACTTTCAGATTTGAAAAAAAAAAACTGGCACTCATGAAACACGCCTTCGGTAGGACGGGGGGTGTCTAGCTATGGCCAACATGGCTTTGGTGACAATCCCAAAACAATGCTGGAAAGATATGAATTCAAAGCGAATTGATTTGCGGATGTACAACAAGCTGAATGTATGAGATGCGGATGAGTGACAAGATGAATGCATGAGATGCAAATGCAGGATGGTAGGAATACAAAATGATCAATCCTCCATAAATGTATATGTATTATCCAAAGCAGGAATATGAAGTATTCAGACGGTTGACTCAGATTCCTTACAGTTGCTTTTCATATTTCTAATACATATAATTTACCCTTAAGGGTTTAGGAAATAAGCACACATGCAGGCTTCATCATTGTCAGTACTTATATTTGCAAAAGTTGGGGGCCTGCTTGCTGGACATTGAGTCACTGCCCGAGAGGTCCAGCGATCTTTCAGATGGGGCCCCCATTGGTACAAGTGCTAGTAGACATATTTAAGGTGTATGCTGGGCCTTGTAAAGATTTAGCTTTGTGTGTGACGTTTCCCTTAATTAGGGGGTATATCACGACACTGGCTGGCTTTACTGGTCTTATCAGCTGTTACCATTAAATAAAGTCAACTGCACTATCTAGCTTGTAAGTCCAGACTGTTCAGGTCTGTCTTTGTGCTACTAGCAATAGAGTCGCTACTGTCAAATAATAACAGAGTCACTTCCCCTGGGAGGCTCTGGTAGCTTCTGGAAGATATAACTCCTTGTGGGACAGAGGGATGGTAATCGAAACTCGAAAAGTTGGTTAAGATCAAGGCTTACCAACTTGGGGCACCAAGAATTTTAGTGCCCCCAGTGACTGTGCACTTGATTAAATACCGGGCAGGACAGTACTGCTGTGAAAACACTGGCGGTGGTTACTCCTGGTTTTGCCCGGGGGTTTACGGGTATTTGAAATATGAAGGCGTCCTGCGGAATCTTACGTCGCGCGTCCGAATACTCCATTTCACCCACTACTGTGTGGGAAATGCGGCATTCTTACTTGTAGCAGATAGTCAGTGCGTGATAAGGCATCCAAAGCAGGAATATGAAGTACTCTTACTTGTAGCGGATAGTCAGTACTGTGAAGTACGTGATGAGGTACCCAAAGTTGGTTAGCTGAGCAAGAAAGAAGAGATAGTTCCTCATCGGTGTCAGGGCAGCCTTGTAAGTAATTCGGTTGCAGACACCAAGGAGCAGACATGTGATGATGAGAATCTGCTCAGAAGGTGGGGGAAACATGGGAGAAGGTGGGAGGATGGTGGGATGCATGGGTGGGAATTATGGGTGGGAATTATATGTTCAGAAGGTGGAAGAAACATGGGGGAAGGTGGGAGGGTGGTGGGATGCATGGGTGGGAATTATGTGTTCAGAAGGTGGAAGAAACATGGGGGAAGGTGGGAGGATGGTGGGATGCATGGGTGGGAATTATGGGTGGGAATTATATGTTCAGAAGGTGGAAGAAACATGGGGGAAGGTGGGAGGATGGTGGGAGGCATGCGTGGGATGCATGCGTGGGATGCATGCGTGGAAATAATCTGCTCAGAAGAAGAAGACAACATGGGGGAAGGTGGGAGGATGGTGGGATGCATGGGTGGGAATTATGGGTGGGAATTATATGTTCAGAAGGTGGGAGGATGGTGGGATGCTTGCGTGGGATGCGTGGGTGAGATGCATGGGTGGGACTTCTGGGTGGGAATTATATGTTCAGAAGGTGGGAGGTTGGTGGGATGCATGCGTTGGATGCATTGATGGGAATTACATGTTCAAAAGGTGAAGGAAACATGGGGGGGGGAGGGACGATGGTGGGATGCATGGGTGGGATGCATGGGTGGGAATTATATGTTCAGAAGGTGGGGGAAACATGGGGGAAGGTGGGAGGATGGTGGGATGCATGGGTGGGAATTATATGTTCAAAATGTGGGAGGATGGTGGAAGACATGCATGGGATGCATGGGTGGAAATTATATGTTCAAAATGGGCGGGGATGGTGAGGTGCATGAGTGGGATGCATGAGTGGAAATAATCTGCTGTTTAACAAGTGAATCACCAAATCTGTAACAAGAGAATCACCAACTGTTTAACAAGTGAATCACCAAATCTGTAACAAGAGAATCACCAACTGTTTAACAAGTGAATCACCAAATCTGTGTACAAGTGAATCACCAAATCTTTGTACACGTGAATCACCAAATCTTTGTACAAGTGAATCACCAAATCTGTAACAAGTGAATCACCAAATCTTTGTACAAGTGAATTACCAAATTGTTGTACAAGTGAATCACCAAATCTGTAACAAGTGAATCACCAAATTGTTGTACAAGTGAATCACCAAATCTTTGTACAAGTGAATCATCAAATCTTTGTACAAGTGAATCACCAAATTGTTGTACAAGTGAATCACCAAATCTTTGCACAAGTGAAATCTTTAGCAAAGCGTATCACCACCCCACTTCTCTCCAAAGCTTTTCCTTCTGGCTAAGAGCATTAGCTTCCAGACAGCTCCTTGAGACAGCCACGGAGCTCAACCCAAATATTTCAGCAGTAATGGACAGATGATTGCGTTTGCATTAAGGTGCACTATGTCGCATTGGGTGTGGCTCAATAGCAAGCGAGGGGAGCTGCCTAGAAGTTGTTGCTCGTAGCTGAAAAGCTAAGCTACGCATCAGAGTTCCTGGCAGGTGCACTAGTGAAATCATTACCCAGCCACTGTTTTTTTCTGTCGACACGTTGCCACTGCGTCACTATTATATCATTGCATGGCGACACATGAACCCCCCCAAACCCCCTTTGTGCTCTGCCATGCAATGGCTATGCAACAATCCTGAAATCAAGCCTGAGTAGCCCAAGTTGCTACTCAACCTGGCCTACATAAATCTGAAATTAAAGACACAGATCATTTCACTGATAATTTCCCAGTGTATGACTACCCCACTGTGAAATATAGACACAATCATTCAATATAAATTTAAATTTGAAAAATAAAACTTGCATGGGCCCTGTGGGCGGGAGGGAGGGAGGGAGGGAGGGACAGCAAATAGTTACCCAGGAGTATGTTTCTTATAAATCTTTGCTAATGTGGGGGAGTGGTTCGTAGACGTTGCTTACAATTAGCTTCGCATCCCACTGCTTGGAAGCTAATGGGGCTGCTGCTGCTGCTGCTGCTGCTGGAACTGCTGCCGCTTCTCCTGCTGGAACTACTGCATCTGATGTTTTGGCGTCCTCCTCTGGTTTGAGTGGGTCTGCCTCTTCTGCCTCTTCACTTAAAGCACTTGCATGAACCCTCCTGTTTTGAGGGCGGCATTTATAGCGGGCTGTGTAGAGGCCCACAAACTTGGACGCATAACCCAGGACTCCCCCGTGCTGAGACCGCTCTAAGGTGAGTGGGGGTGGGACCCTACCCATGCATGTGGGCTTGTAGGCGCATGGTGTGAAGGTCGTTGTCCATGCATGGCTGTTTGAGGCCATGAGGCGCTGGTGGTGGAGGAGAGGCTGCATGAGAGTGCCAGGGTGTAATTACTGGGTGGGTGCGGTAGATGAGGTGGGCTGTTGCTGGGGGGGGGGGGGGGGGGGGGGGGGGGGGGGGGGGGGGGGGGAGGAAGGGGTGCAGGGGGCGGGGGCTAAAAAACGGGAAGTCGATTAATTCGAAGTCATCGGACGCTTGGCGGCAGGGATGAGCTGAGGTGTGGAGACGAGGGGCAATGGGAGGAGGAGATGGAAGACAGTCGCCTCTCAAAGGAAGGTGTAAAAGAAGGAATACAGCGGGAGCGAAGAGAGGGCACTTATGTTGCGCGCATGGGCTGGTGTGCACAGATGTGGTGGAGCTGTCGCCAACCACCATCAGAGATAATAATCGGTTGCAACTGCCGAGCTGTCAGCGAGTATAACAATCACTGCTGAATCATACCTGGGATCACCCGAGAGGTCCATGGGCTATATCGTCAAGTTTACACGCTTGCCGCGTCTGAGATTAACTCATAGCTCGCCCATAGCCCTCACTCCCCCCGCGCCCCCACCCCCCAATTCATCCCCCAGCAACAAACCCTGGGCTGCCACAGTCAATGTTGACGATTACTCACGTTCCGGAACGTGTACCCGCCCACAACGCGCCCTAACGCCAACGTCAATGATGTCGCACGTGGCCTAGCACACCCTCCTGCCATCTTCTTAACCTCCTCGGCGCAGCGCCAACCCTGCCGGGCATCGCATCCTTACCTGCATCGGCTGGCTTTCCTTCGCCAGAATCGTGCGTGCGCTGTCGCAGTTCTCTGCTGACCGACTGAATCCCAACTAGTAGTTCCTGCCAGCTTTGGTGACCATCATGCATCTAGGAGGCTAACTGGAAAAGTGGTCTGGCAGTGCAGAAAAGACCCAACATATTTATTAGATGGTGAGTTTTAGTGCTACACCTAGCTGACTAGCTGTGTGATGCATGTGGCTGCTGCCATAATTTTACTGCATGTGGGTGGCACTGCATATGGGAGCTGCCATGATAGAACATGCCTGGGATGCATCGGGTACAGAGAAGACTTGGTGTGATGGTGCTCTTTATACTACATAACATTACGCTGGCGTAGACAGACCATAGTTAACCGAAGACAAGCCCTCCCAACAGCAAGCAGGGGGGGTGGGGGGTGGTGGGGGGGGGGGGAGGTCTTCCTACCATCCTCAAAATCATTTGGTACAAGCAATAAAGCATTTAGGCAAATGTATATTACAGTACTCCCTACGGCAGCCTGCACCCTGTTCAGGTTGTAAAACAGGTGTTCAGGGTGCTCAACACCTGTTTGTGTTCAGCAAATAGTTACCCAGGAGTATGTTTCTTATAAATCTTTGCTAATGTGGGGGAGTGGTTCGTAGACGTTGCTTACAATTAGCTTCGCATCCCACTGCTTGGAAGCTGATGGGGCTGCTGCTGCTGCTGCTGCTGGAACTGCTGCCGCTTCTCCTGCTGGAACTACTGCATCTGATGTTTTGGCGTCCTCCTCTGGTTTGAGTGGGTCTGCCTCTTCTGCCTCTTCACTTAAAGCACTTGCATGAACCCTCCTGTTTTGAGGGCGGCATTTATAGCGGGCTGTGTGGAGGCCCACAAACTTGGACGCATAACCCAGGACTCCCCCGTGCTGAGACCGCTCTAAGGTGAGTGGGGGTGGGACCCTACCCATACATGTGGGCTTGTAGGCGCATGGTGTGAAGGTCGTTGTCCATGCATGGCTGTTTGAGGCCATGAGGCGCTGGTGGTGGAGGAGAGGCTGCATGAGAGTGCCAGGGTGTAATTACTGGGTGGGTGCGGTAGATGAGGTGGGCTGTTGCTGGGGGGGGGGGGGGGGGGGGGGGGGGGGGGAGGAAGGGGTGCAGGGGGCGGGGGCTAAAAAACGGGAAGTCGATTAATTCAAAGTCATCGGACGCTTGGCGGCAGGGATGAGCTGAGGTGTGGAGACGAGGGGCAATGGGAGGAGGAGATGGAAGACAGTCGCCTCTCAAAGGAAGGTGTAAAAGAAGGAATACAGCGGGAGCGAAGAGAGGGCACTTATGTTGCGCGCATGGGCTGGTGTGCACAGATGTGGTGGAGCTGTCGCCAACCACCATCAGAGATAATAATCGGTTGCAACTGCCGAGCTGTCAGCGAGTATAACAATCACTGCTGAATCATACCTGGGATCACCCGAGAGGTCCATGGGCTATATCGTCAAATTTACACGCTTGCCGCGTCTGAGATTAACTCATAGCTCGCCCATAGCCCTCACTCCCCCCGCGCCCCCACCCCCCAATTCATCCCCCAGCAACAAACCCTGGGCTGCCACAGTCAATGTTGACGATTACTCACGTTCCGGAACGTGTACCCGCCCACAACGCGCCCTAACGCCAACGTTGCCAACGTCAATGATGTCGCACGTGGCCTAGCACACCCTCCTGCCCATCTTCTTAACCTCCTCGGCGCAGCGCCAACCCTGCCGGGCATAGCATCCTTACCTGCATCGGCTGGCTTTCCTTCGCCAGAATCGTGCGTGCGCTGTCGCAGTTCTCTGCTGACCGACTGAATCCCAACTAGTAGTTCCTGCCAGCTTTGGTGACCAACATGCATCTAGGAGGCTAACTGGAAAAGTGGTCTGGCAGTGCAGATAAGAACCAACATATTTATTAGATGGTGAGTTTTAGTGCTACACCTAGCTGACTAGCTGTGTGATGCATGTGGCTGCTGCCATAATTTTACTGCATGTGGGTGGCACTGCATATGGGAGCTGCCATGATAGAACTTGTGATGCGGTGCATGCCTGGGATGCATCGGGTACAGAGAAGACTTGGTGTGATGGTGCTCTTTATACTACATAACATTACGCTGGCGTAGACAGACCATAGTTAACCGAAGACAAGCCCTCCCAACAGCAAGCAGGGGGGGGGGGGGGGGGGGGAGGTCTTCCTACCATCCTCAAAATCATTTGGTACAAGCAATAAAGCATTTAGGCAAATGTATATTACAGTACTCCCTACGGCAGCCTGCACCCTGTTCAGGTTGTAAAACAGGTGTTCAGGGTGTTCAACACCTGTTTATGTTCATCATGGTTAAACATGTAGTTGATGAACAGGTGTCTTACACCAAGTGTGACGGATAACAATCGTCATATGCCCTAATCTAACACCATGTGTTCCACATTGGTCACAGTTTTACACCCTGAACACCTGTTTAACAACCTGAACAGTTGCAGACGGCCAATAGGGCCCTATATATCTTGTGTATGGTTAGGTTGGAAAGCGACTCAATAAGCAGAGTCCCAGTGTTTTCTACCTTGTAAAACGATTGTAAAACCTGGAAATCTGAAAGACTGAAAAGCGACAAAACGACAAATCCACAAAACGAAGGGTCCGCGAATAGGACAATTATACAAGATATATAGGGCCCTATATATACTATATATATGCCATGAACACTATGGCGGTGCCATGCATATTACGGTTGAGGGTGATCCACATGCTAACTAAGTTGGCCATCCATGGAGAATAAAGAGTGCTGTGACTGTGGTATGAGTAGGGAAAGGCTAAGTTAGTTAATATAAGTGGATTAATAATATTAGTGAATGTTGGTTATTAACATATTAGACTCATAATAATAATATTAGTGAATGTTGGTTATTTAATTTTAGTGAATGTTGGTTAACATAATATTAACATTATCATAATATCATCATCATTATCATTATCATAATATCATCATCATTATCATATTAACATTAACATAATATTAACATAATATTAATATTAACATTTAATATTAGTGAATGTTGGTTAACATATTAGACTCATAATAATAATATTAGTGAATGTTGGTTATTAACATATTATTCATTATCATATTTACATTAACATAATATTAACATTATCATAATATCATCATCATTAACATTATCATAATATCATCATCATTATCATATTAACATTAACATAATATTAACATAATATTAATATTAACATTTAATATTAGTGAATGTTGGTTAACATATTAGACTCATAATAATAATATTAGTGAATGTTGGTTATTAACATATTAGACTCATAATAATTTTGAACTCATTTGAAAAATAATTATTGTGGCACTATAATAATATTAGTTACTATTACTTTTCCAAAAACTACTATAAGTTCCTTTCCCCTAGGTATGAGTCACAGCCCGGGGGCAGCCACATAGAATGCAAGAGAGAGAAAGAAGTAATGATAACGCCTGGTGGGGCGTGGGATTAAGGGAGCCCTGTTTTACGGCGGTAGAGAACAGGCTGCTACTTTACCTGGGCAGTGCTACCATGGCGGATGACAGGGACCGCGAACACTAAGGCGCACCCGTAGGGATTCCAACCACGCACCTTCTACCTGATTTCAACGAACACAACCATTGAGCCAATCGTCGAAACGAGAGATACAACACAAAAGACTTTCCCAATATTTTATATACCAAGCTGGTTACCCTGCTGGTGGTGCAGCTCAGCTAGGTTGTTGTATGGGGAGGATAAAGAGTGCTGTGACTGTGGTATGAGTCACAGCCCAGGGGTAGCCACATAGAATACAAAAGACTCTCCCAATATTTTATGTGCCAAGCTGGTTGCCCTGCTGGTGGTGCAGCTTAGCTAGGTTGTTGCATGGGGAGGATACATCTGAGGATTACTTCCCATTGATTGCAATTACTGGTGCAGTGATGCATCAGCTGGTATGATTCATTGACCCTATCTGTTGCATTCCAAGGTGCTCAAGCAGCTGTGTAAAACACTTATCACATCATCTTCCACCATTTCCCCCCTCCACCCCTCCACCTGCACTCCTTCACCCCTCAACTCCTCCACCCCTTCACCTCTACCCCTCAACTCCTCCACTCCTCCACCTACACCTACACCCCTCCAACCCTCCACCTCTAACCCTCCACCTCCACCTACACCCCTACACCCCCACCCCTACACCTCTACCCCTACACCTCCACCTCCACCTCCACCCCTACACCTCCACCCATCCACCTCAACCTCCACCTCAACCTCAACCCCTTCACATCCACCCCCACCCCTCCACCCCTCCACCTCCACCCCTCCACCTCCACCTCTAACCCTCCACCCATCCACTTCTCCACCCCTTCACACCTCCACCCATTCACCTCCACCTCCACTCCTCCACCCATCCACCCATCCAAACTTCCACCTCCACCCATTCACCTCCACCCATCCACCTCCACCTCTTCCCCTCCACCCCCACCCCTCCACCCTTCCACCTCCGCCTCCACCCCTACACTCCTCCACCCCTTCACCTCCACCCCTCCAGCTCCACATCCATGCCTCCACCTGTACCCCTCCACTCCTCTACCCCTGCACCCCTACACCCCCCACCCCTACACTCCTCCACCCCTCCACCCCTTCACACCTCCACCCCTACACTCCTCCACCCCTACACCTCTACCCATCCCCTCCTCCACCACTCCACCCCCTCCACCTCCACCCCTCCGCCTCAACCCCTACACCTCCACCCTCTCACCCCCCACACCCTTGTGGGGATATATGTGTGCAGATGCAGGAGGCCTCCTCCCTCCCCCAGTGCGGACACATCTGTACTGCCCTGCTATCCCTAGCGCAGCAAGACAACGTATCCAAGCCGGCAGCACTACGATGCATGCAGCGCGGTACAGCCTTCTCAGGCAGTCAGCTACATGACAGGGTGGCAGCGCTGAGTCAAGCCCTCACCCACGCCTTGCATGTCCAGGCGGGGGACGTGATCATGGTGGCAGCCGTGAATTCTGGTTCTTTGTTGGAATTATTTCTTGCTGCCACAGATGCAGCTGCCATCGTGGCTCCAGTCAACATTCGATGGAGCCCTGCCGAGCTGGCAGCCGTGATGGCCCACACCCAACCTAAGCTGCTAGTCGCGGACGCACACTGCATGGATCTGATGCTCAAGGCTGTGGAGCACCAACATCCAGCTAGCACCGTCACGGGAGTAGCCAGCCACAGCCCAGTCAGCAATTCCCCAGGAGCGGGAACTGTTCTTCTAGGAGGGGAGGAGGAGCTAAGGGATTGCAACGCAAACAGAACATTTGCAACTGGGCCAAACTCCCCCAGCAAACCCTTTGCTTGTACAGAAGCCCTCATTACTAACTTTCTCAACCCCAAAGTCTACCACCACATAGAGGGTCAGACCGGGAGCTCAGAAGGCAGTCCAGAGGTGGGGACAAGCTGTCAAGGCCAGGGCGTCACTTCATTGCAAGGTGCACATATGTCCCCCTCAACTCTGTCAAGCCGCGGGCACATCTGGAGTCCAGTAGGGCACCAGGAAAAAGATGATCATTATCATCACCAGGCCCCACTTGAATTACAGTTACGAATGGCCCCCAGGGGAGCTGCCTTCATCTGCTTCACTTCAGGCACTACAGGCATTCCCAAGGGAGTTGTACTGCCTCACTCCGCATTTCACACCCAGTCGCTCTGCAAGCTGGCTATCGTAGGCTATCGTAGGGAGGATGTGTACCTCCACCTTTTGCCACTCTTCCACGTAGGCGGTATTTCGTCAGCCCTAGCTATCCTTATGGCTGGAGGCAGTCAGATCATCATGCCCCAGTTCAATGCCAAGCTGGCCCTATCTGTCATACGGCGCCACGCTGTCACCAGCCTGGCAGCGGTACCGACCATGGTACAGGATCTACAAAGTGTCGCGTCTGAGGAGAAACCCTTTCAGGCCATGGACAGCATGGCCAGGGTGCTGATTGGAGCTGGTGGAAGCAGCAAGAAGCTGCAGGTAAGATAGGCTGCAAAAGTCAGTGTGCACTGTATGTACTGCAGAAGTCAGTGTGTACTGTATTTACTGTAGGCCAGGGGTAGCCAGATAGGCTCAAGTGACTTGCCCAACCTCGATATCAAGAGGGTCTAAAACGAAAGCTAACACTGATGAACTGGACCCCAACAAATCATTTAAACGGATGTCTACTAGTGCGGGAAACACTATTGATGCTTTTACCTACGCGTAGCAGGTACTAGGCAGCTCCCTTGGCTAACCTAAAGCCACCTAGCGCACCTGAAAGCTGAAAATATGAGCTTTCCATCACTCTTGAAAACTTTGTACTCAGTCGAGAGGCTAGTCCAGGCAGCTGCCCGGAAGATGCTGAACAATAGCCGTCATCAAAAGATTTATGAGAATCAATGGTCAGGTAACAGAGACCTTATCTTCAATAGCCTTCTCGTTCACTGTTTTGAGTTAATCGTATTGCTAAAATTACTACGGACTTTCCTCTGTTTGCGTCACACTGGTCAGACAGTGGCAACAGGGTAACAGAGACCTTATCTTCAATCCTCTCGTCCACTGTGTTGGGTTCTTGTAGTGCTTACATTCCAGGAGGCACCACAATGCGTTTTCCTTTTTTCTTTTTTAATGCTTTTTCTTTCTAGCCCATCGTGTCACGGCCGGGTAAGTCCCCTCAGCCTATTTGGCCTACCCCTGGACTGTAACATACATACATCGCTTGAATTCCAGGAGGCACTACGAACCATGTTCCCGAGGGTGAAGCTGTACGGAGCCTACGGGATGACAGAAGCATGCTCCTCAATTACCTTCCAGGACTTAGACTGCCCCTTCCAGAGAAGCTGCCAGGAAGCTGCCATGGCTACCACCTCCACCTCTTGTGATGACTACGTTGGTGTGTGCGTTGGCTGGCCTGCCCCTGGTGTGCAGGTCAGGGTAGTGCCAGCCTTGGGACAGCTAGCAAGCGCATCACGGCAAGGAGGTCACGGCACTGCTCCTGGTGTTCAGGTCAGGGTGGTGCCAGCCTTGGGACAGCTAGCAAGCGCATCACGGCAAGGAGGTCACGGCACTGCGGGTCAGCTGGTAGCAGCATCGCAGGATGGGGGGTGTCGCAGTACATGTCGTACTGCTGCTCCCTTAGTGGGTGAGGTCTGTTTTCGAGGACCCTTGTCAATGAAAGGATATTGGAGGAACCCTGAAGCCACCTCAAAGGTATGTCGATAGTGTGTGTGGGGGGGGGGGGGAGGGGAGGGGGGAGGGGGGGGGGGGGGTTCATAGATTCTGCCAGTCCTTTTTCGGCTACGTGAACTAGCTTCTAAGCAGCTCCCTGGGCCATTCACTGTTCTACACCCAAATATTTCAGCTTCAAGTTGCACTGGTTTTATTTTGATTTGGCTGAATAGCCAGTCAGGGGAGCTGCCAGGAAGCTGTTGCTCGGAGCTGAAAATAAAAGCTATGGATTCTGCCATCATATAGGTATAGGTAGGGTTGGGCCGACATATAAACGTATAATATACGTTTATACATTTATACGTATAAATATGCCGTATATTTTTTCTCGAATCGACCTTATATATGTCGTATAACAACGTATATTCTGTACTTCAAGAAGTACAGCACACGTCCCAGCACTTTCTTGGTTTTCATTATATTTTTTAATTTGGATAGCTCATTGGAAAGCTATTGACCTACTCTATCACAATATGTAATAAAATTCACCATTCACATACACCATTTTATATAAATTTGTCCTAAAGGTTGATCTAGATAGCCAGGATGGCACACATGTCAGAGCGCCACCCAGCCTTCCATTCCACATGCTGTGCTCCTACGTGGACTAGAAGGATTGATGGTGCAAGCCTAGCGCAATGTGAACATGGGCAATATTGCAATACCGTTATGAACTTATATTATACACTTAAACAGTTGTATAATAGACCAACTGGCATTTAATGGCTCCATTAGATTGGGACCGCACTCCTTGGTCGACGCGCTTTTTGGCCGTGATTTCTTTTTCTGAGAGTTAGACAACCTAAACTTGCCAGATTATTTTTCTGAGAGTTGATATGTGATACCAATGAAATTAGCTATGCGGCAATACCTTTAAACCCATGTAAAATTATTTTCTCGAGAAGTACCTAATTTTTATATACGTTTTTATACGTTTATATGCATACGTCTAAACGTTTATACAGCTTATAAAAATAAAAATATACGTTTGCTTCCCAACCCTAATCAAATCAGCCTTGAGGGACCTGAACATAAAATATAGTATAAACAAACAGCACACAATTATAAGTAGGGAACGGCAACATGATATCATGTCATCATATGATATTATATGATGTCGGCAGTCTGACTAGGCTAAAGTTACCATTTACATACAGTATCAAATCATACTCGCCTTTGGTGAGTATCATATGATTTGCCGGTTCTTAATTATAAGGGAGACCACGAGGGAATATGTTTTTATTTTCTGCCGTCCATTGAAGCTCATGAATTTGTTTGTTGAAGGTCATTTTCAGTTATGCTGTTTCTGTAATTTTTTGTTTTGATTTTTGCAACTTTTTACCCCCCTGTGACTTTTTACAAGCCTGGAAGTATTTTTATAAGCCTGGAAGTATTTTTATAAGCCTGAAAGTATTTTTATATGCCTGGAAGTATTTTATAAGCCTGGAAGTATTTTTATAAGCCTGGAAGTATTTTTACAAGCCTGGAAGTATTTTTATAAGCCTGGAAGTATGCAGCTGCAAGACAGTGCAGGCACTGTTTCTTTTGGGGAATTTGTGTAGCAGTTTCCACCCAGCTCCATTAGCCAGCGTCTGAATCGAGCCCCAATATTACAGCTGCATTGGAATGTCTGTCATGCTAGCTTTCAGACGCACTAGCTAGCTTAAGGCTTGGCCCAAAGGTGGGTGAAAGGGGCTGCCTAGAAGCTGCTACGCGTAGGCCAAAAAAGGGAAACAATGAGTACCCATATTTTTTTGAAGTTGTGAAAGGTATTTCACCGCAGGAGGTGGGTCTCCCTACACAAACCAGCGGCATCGGGGATTTAGTTTGAATGGCTTTGCCACTCCTGTAAAAGAGTAGGCGCACTTAGGGGCAGTGGGAGATACTGGCCCTCGACCAATGCTAGCACCAGGCTAGAAGGACACAGCAATCACTGCTTCAACCTCCCCCTCCACCTCCACCTCCATCTCCACCTCCCTCTCCCCCTCCACCTCCACCTCCACCTCCACCCTTGAAGGTTCTGTCTGTGGACGGATGGCTACGCACGGGTGATAGAGGCTACTTGTCCCCATCCTCATCCCCATCCCTATCCTCACCCCCATCCTCATCCTCACCCCCATCCTCATCCTCACCCCCATCCTCGTCCTCAACCTCCCCCTCCCCCCTTGAAGGTTCTGTCTGTGGACGGATGGCTGCACACGGGTGATATGGGATACCTGGACATGCACGGCCAGTTGTGGTTGATGGGGCGGTCTAAGGACATGGTGAAGACTGGCGGTGAGAATGTCCATGCGTCTGAGGTGGAGGCTGTGCTAATCAAGCATGAGGGCGTGCTCCAGGCAGCAGTGGTGGGCATCCCAGATGAAAGACTGGGCGAGATGGTGAGTTCTGTGGGTGATGAGAAAGAGGATGGGGACGAGGAGGAGGAGGGGGAGGAGGGGGAAGGCAAGGATAAGGACGAGGATGGGGGTGAGGATGGGGACAAGGATGAGGATGGGGACAGGGATGAGGATGGGGACAGGGATGAGGATGGGAACAGGGATGAGGATGAGGACAGGGATGAGGATGGGGACAGGGATGAGAATAGGACGTGGATGAGGATGGGGATGATAACAAAGGCGATATTGATGATGACCATATGATGGTATATGATCACGATGGTATGTGATCATGATTGTATATGATCTTTTTGGTACATGATCATGATGGTATGTGATCGTGATGGTATGTGATCATGGTGGTATATGATCATGGTGGTATATGTTGTTAATACATTTATCACACATGTAGCATGTAATTTTCCAGTATTGCAAAGTAGTTGATAAGCAGGTACATGTCCACCATAAGGCGCTTAAGGCTATATTACTTAGTACTGCAGTCTTGGGAGACTTTCACAAACAACGCAACCTTCTCAACAAACCCAACAAACCCAACAAACTCGGACAACATATCTACAGGTTGTTCTGGCCCGAACCTGGTTCTGAGCTACCCAACCCACCAACATAACCAACACAACCAACACATCCAACACAACCAATACAACCAACACAACCTATACAACCAACACAACCAACCCCTCTACAGGTTGCAGCCACCATTGTTCTGGCCACAACCTGGTCTTGGTTTACCCAGCCAACCAACACAACCGACACAACCAACACAACCAACACAACCAACCCCTCTACAGGTTACAGCCACCATTGTTCTGGCCACAACCTGGGCTTGGTTTACCAAACACAACCAACACAACTAACACAACCAGCCCTTGTACAGGTTGCAGCCACCATTGTTCTGGCCCCAACCTGGTCTTGGTTTACCCAACCAACCAACACAACCAACACAACCAAAACAACCAACACAACCAACACAACCAACCCCTCTACAGGTTACAGCCACCATTGTTCTGCCCCCAACCTGGTCTTGGTTTACCCAACACAACCAACACAACCAACACAACCAACCCATCTACAGGTTGCAGCCACCATTGTTCTGGCCCCAACCTGGTCTTGGGTAGCCCAACCAACCAATACCACCAACACAACCGACACAACCAACACAACCAAAACAACTAGCACAACCAACACAACCAACCCATGTACAGGTTGCAGCCGCCATTGTTCTGGCCCCAACTTGGTCTTGGGTAACCCAACCAACCAACACAACCAACCAAGAGGTAGAACGTCAGCTGTCCTTACTGCAGCTACAAGCACTTTGCCGGAGGTCCCAGTTGGCGGGCTTCAAGATGCCCAGGTGAGAACTGTTTTATTTTTACGTGCGACACGTTGCAAATTCGGCGACTCGGTGCGACCCCAGTGTGACATGCTGCCCCCCAAACCCCGCGCAGCGCAAAGCGCGGAGCCCGGGGGATTTGGGGGGGGGGGGGCATTTCTGCCTAGTTTAAACGGGCCCATACGTCTCCGGCTAAACTAAGAGTATCTATATATTATTATTTATATATTATTATTTATATATTGAACTGACGTGGTTGGGCATTTGTATGCCCAAAACATATTTGTCATTGGACTGAAGGTCGTAGGCTAAAAGTAAAAAACATTGCAGGCCAGCCTTGCTGCTCTTGTGTTTGTCACTCATCAACATATTCGATTGGGGCTGTAGCAAACATGGGCAGTACTGTCTGCAGCTAAGTAGCTATGTACCATCTGCAGCTACGTAGCTGTGTGCCGACTGTGTCTATGTAGCTTCGAAGATTATTAGACAGATGGGGTCCACTAATGATGTCCATAAGTCCCCCTTGACTCCTTCTTGCAGTGGGCATACTTGGCCGGTGCAGCATTTCATTTGTGTGTGTGTGTGTGTGTGTGTGTGTGTGTGCGTGTGTGTGTGTGCGTGCGTGCGTGCGTGTGTGTGTGTGTGTGTGTGTGCGTGTCGTTAATATACATGTTCAATTCTCATATATGCTACTGCCTCCACCCCACCAGGTTTGTGGCCGTATGAATAATATAAATTTCCAATTCTCATTTATGCTACCACCTCCGTCCCACCAGGTTTATGACCGTGTGGATAATATAAATTTCCGGTTTTCATTTATGCTACTGCCTCCATCCCACCAGTTTTGTGACCATGTGGATAGTATCAATTTCCAATTATCATCTATGCTACTGCCTCCATCCCACCAGGTTTGCGACCGTGTGGATAATATACATTCCCAATTCTCATCTATGCTACTGCCTCCACCCGACCAGGTTTGTGGCCGTGTGGATAATCTAAATTTCCAATTCTCATCTATGCTACCACCTCTACCCCACCAGGTTTGTGACTGTGTGGATAAAATAAATTCCCAATTCTCATATATGCTACTGCCTCCACCTGACCAGGTTTGTGGCCGTGTGGATAATCTTAATTTCCAGTTCTCATCAATGCTACCACCTCTATCCCACCAGGTTTGTGGCCGTGTGGATAATATAAATTCCCAACTCTCATCTATGCTACCACCTCCATCTCACCAGGTTTGTGACAGTGTGGAACGGACCGCTGCCTGCTGTCGCGTCTTCCAAAGTTATGAAACACATGGTTCGGCAAGAAGTGATAGCAAGGGCGGAGGCGGAGAAGGGCTCCACATCATCACACACTCGGCAACGCAGCAAGCTGTAGCTAAAATAAAATAAATAAGTGGTATGCCTTAAAACGAGGTGTGAGCTTGAGGGGGCCAGCCCGTTTGCTTGCACTGGGGCTGAGCACCAAAGCTGTAGCTATAAACCTCAGGGATTTTCTTTTCAGCTACCAGCAGCAGCTTCTAGGCAGCTCACTAAGACTGCCACTGGGCCAAACCCAAAGATTCCAGGAGCACTGGAAAGCTGACGATACCAGCTTTCTGGTGCACTAGGTTGCTTAAGGTTTGGGTGATGAGAGAGCCCGGGGAGCTGCCTATAAATATTAGGGTGCCCTGGTGTTTCCCCTGGAGGTCGGCCCGGGGGCTCGTGTGTCGTTGTTGACTTGTGTTGAAGTATGTGGCAGGAAACAAACTGCCGCCTGTAGGGGCGCAGGTTTGAGCTATGTAGCTTTGATTTGGGATGCGATGAATTGAGGAACGGTGTGCGGGAGGAACAGGGATTGGTACGTAGCTACCTCGTGACTGCTGCGATTTGACCGACAAAGCTGCAAGTACGTTCGGTAAGGTCGGAAAGTTTGTTATTTCAACCGGTGGTTTCGCCAACGACCGGCAATTTTGCCCAACCATATTGTGGTGCCGCTGCCTATCCCCTGAAGTCCAGGTACGCTGCATAGGTCTGGCTGCCTTTGAGCCAGCCAACTGCTGCTCATATATAGCTGAGAAGAAAAACTATGGTATGCCTCTCTTCTCCATACGAGCTCAGGCTTGGTTGGTACATTAGTACCAGCTTCGACTGACTGGTTGGGTATTAGAAACCGTTGCTAGTTTCACGATTTTCAACCTGTCGCCTTGAAAGAGGTCGATATCTTCCCTACGTGCTTTCACGCGGTAGGCTGAGCTCAGGTACAGTAGCGGTGCATATTGTCAACATATCAGCCTCCAGGCTGCATGTATTGTAACGTATATTACCAAGGTACATACACATACGTTACTTGAAGTAGGGGTGGGCGTAGACTAGTTGTAGACTTCAGTACTTTGGTGCCCGATCGCCCGTGTGTGTTGGACAGTAGTGACTATGTGCTACGTGTCTAGCAACAGCGTGCTTACATATGACACAGTGCTACGTGTATGTTGACTCAGATACCTACGATTATAACTTGAACTTGAGCTTGGTTACATAGCTTCTGTCAGCAATTTGGCTGCTCGCCATCTTCGGCAGTAAAATTTTTGATTACCAAGAAAATGTAAACGCAGACAAATCACTTTTTTCATTTTTCTTCATTTTTTATTTTTGTCTCCTCCTCTTCTGAACGATAAAAACAGTACAAAAAATACATATTAAAACCTACAAAAAAGGCTTGATCCAGTCTCTTCATACATTCATGGATGAACAAAGAAAGCTTCTCTCGACCTTCAACTTCTGGATTGCACATCAGGGAATGTAGAGGAATCATTTTGCGCTGAGATTTGGAAATCGGGTTCTGATACTCACTTTTCAAATTCAGGAATGCTTCGTCTGTATATTAGAAGACCACATGGTGTTCATCTTGAACTGTTCCAAAATCACCAAGGTGACACACTCGATCCTTCCAAGGAACAATTGGACGTTTCCATTTTTTTCCATCTATCAGTTTCCACTTTTAGGTAGTGGGAGGACGTTCTAAATCTACACATATTCCGCGATTATAAGTAGACTCGTTGTCTTGTATGCAATTATATTTTTACCGCAACACTGTTGCCGGTTTGCTCGGTCTAAGCCTTGTCTCCTGGTCCCTGTTTCTACCCTCTAATAGGGTGTAGGCGGCACGGGGTGCTACAAGAATGGCACTTTCCCAAATCTGACACCAGGTTTGCCCCCAACACGATTCGAGTGTTACACCATGTGGCGAACGGACACACATGTTTTGGGGCTGGGTTAAATAACTGTGTCCACCTGTGTTCCCCCCCTACTCCCCTTCACATGCTCAAATTACCAGGAAGCATCGCCCGCTGCAATTAAAGCACTGACGCATATACTACCGGTATCATGTAGCAACTTAATTCAACCGGCACTTGTACTCAGGTTTCTTTTTAAGCCCTTCGTATGACTTATCACTTATCAATTGTATAGCTTGCGTCCTTCAACGCAACGGACCCTTCCTTCTGATCAACGGACCAGGGAGGGGGAGTTGAACAGACCCTCCCCACGTTGCATTTACCAACCTGGTTTCTCGTTGGTCGGTCCCCTAAGGGGGAAAGGCCTATGCGATACTTACGCGAAATCGTCACATCTTCAAATCTTCACATTTTCCCAAGAACGCCGGTCAAAATTGCCGGTTAATCTACCTGGCCTGAAATCTTACGGACTTGTGTTCGATTCCCGTAGGGGGCGGACTAGCTCTGAGGGAACTTTTTCGCGTACGTATCTCAGGGTTGCGGACTGTGGACGCGGCTTTTTCATTTGCCGTTTCCCTCCTGTCCTGTGGACTCAGTCTAGGGACCTGGAGCATGTCTACGATTTCCCCTTGAAGAATTCGCTTCTTCGTGACTCTTGTAGCTCATTGCATCAGCGCATTGTGCTTGGCAAGGAAATCTGCTATTTCGCACTAGTTCCTGCAGGTTGCGAAGTAGCAACTGTAGCTTCGGGAGTTGCTGCACGCCTGCACCTGCCTCCATGGAACTTCGGGAAGTCAGTGAGCTAATATAAGTTCATTAGCCTTACAGGCCACCAAGTTGAATAATAATGCCATGCCATGCTACATTGATTTTTGCCCCCCCCCAATATTAAATTGTACGGATAAGTAAGCAACTGTTTGTGCATCCATCACCAAGGAGGCTGCCACTGCTGCTTGACGAACATTACACCACCCCCGGGGCCGACCTCCAGGGGACCTGCCAGGGCACCCTACTATTTCTAGAGTAACCGGAACTTCATTTTAAGCCCTTCATATACGGTTGGGAAAGTCCCTTTAGCCTATTGGGCCTACCCCTGGACTGTAACATATATACATACATGCAACCGGATGTGGGATTGTGGGATCCTTGTGGCATATAGCAGATGCAGTCAACTGAGTCAACGTGCGACTATGAGAGTTCAGTGTAGCTCTAGGATAGTCAGATAGGTAGGTCGACGGTCAGGTAGGTCGACGAACAGCGCATGGAACAGCTACAAGGCTGCTAACCTGGCTACAGACCAGGCTACAACGGGCTACAACCTTCCTCAACGGACTCAGGTCAACGATCAGGTCGACGCACGCCCTCTGGACGCACGCAACGTACTGTACCGCCCCGGGCAAATTCGGACCAACTAAACAAACTCCTCCCCTGCCTTCCACTTCCATGACCCCCCGGGTGACCCCCCCACTTACTTCTCACTCCTCTTTCGACCGGATCCTTTCCATTAGTTCCCTCTGCTGCATCACCTTCAATTCTTAACCTCCTGAAATAATGCGAGCAACATAGTTCCACTGCATGGAACTATGGGCGCGGCCACTCCTTTCATTACCGATGAGCAAGCTCCGTTCCCTTTCGTTGGAGCGACCAGCGCAACGGTCCCAAACACGGTTCGTGCCCGGAACGAGTACCGCAGCGTCGTAGCGACTCGGCGACAGGATGGACGCGCGTCTAAGTTCAGACGCTGGGATGAGGAAGCTGAGAGGGAGTTGCAGGCTCGGAGGGAAAAGGAGAGGAATCGAATGCTTCGTATGGCGATGAAGTTCGAACGCCTGAAGGTTCTGCAGGAGGCGGAGAAGTGCTTGGAGAAGAGGTGGGCGGGGTCAAGCTCGAAGGTTGGAACGTGCGCGCATGCATGCGACCCCCCCCCCCCCCCCCACCACCACCACCACCACCACCCCCACCACCACCACACACACACACACACACACACACACCACACATACACACACATACAACACACACACACCAACCACACACACACAACACACACCAAACACACACAGGCACACACTACGATGATGATGATGATGCATATTCACACTTACTACTATCAACCCCACTCTCCACCTGTCTTGCAGCCGTTGTGGATTTGGTACATATTGCTATGGTGTGCCTGACTAAATGTAGTAAGCGAACCGCAATATGATATAATATGATGTCATGTCAGCATATTTTATGACTCCGTCAGTCTGACTAGGCTAAAGTTACCATTAATATGCTATGATGCAGTTTGTATGATATCCTACTCGCCTTTGGTCAACATCATATGATATGCCGGTCCCTACGTATAATGCATGCGCACACTTAATACTATCAACCACACTTCCCACCTGTCTTGCAGCCGATGCGACTTGTGTGCTTTAGTCAAGGCCGAGGCCTTTGGCCTGTAACACAAGAATCGGCGTGGCCGATTTCAACCACACTCCCCACTTTTTCAACTACACTCCCCACCTGTCTGGCAGCCGATGCTACTTGTGTGCTTGAAAGAATTGGCGTGGCCGTTTTTCAACCACACTCCCCACTTGTTCAACCACACTCTCCACCTGCCTTGCAGCCGATGCGACTTGTGTGCTTTAGTCAAGGCTGAGGCTTTTGGTCTGGGACACAAGAATTGGCGTGGCCGTTTTCCAACCACACTCCCCACTTTTTCAACCACACTTCCCACCTGTCTTGCAGCCGATGTGACTTGTGTGCTTTAGTTAAGGCTGGGGCCTTTGGCCTGGGATACAAGTTGGCGTGGCCGTTTTTCAACCACACTCCCCACCTGCCTTGCAGCCGATGTGACTTGTGTGCTTTAGTCAAGGCTGAGGCTTTTGGCCTGGGACACAAGAATTGGCGTGGCCGTTTCTGCAGCCGTTGCTGGAGCATGCGATCTGAGCGTCTCTCCATCAACCGCCACTTTGGCCAGATCCCCGAGGATGCTGACCTTGACTGGCCTTTGCCCCCCATCCCCTTCAGCCCCTATGGTCATGTGGCCTCGGCAGAATGGCCGGTACCATGGGAGGGGGCCTCAGCAGTACGGGATTTGAAGTACGCCCCCAGGGATGTTAGCCCCTTGCACTGGAGCCTGTGGCGTAAGAAGCACCACCTTCAACAGCAGCAGCAGCAGCAGCAGCAGAGTGGGTTACACACAGTTTTTTTGTTTCAAACCTGAAAGTGGGTTTTTTCTAGCTTTATGGTTGTAAGGCTTCTCCTGGGACAGTTTTTTAGTGCCTTTTATAGCTTTTTATAGCTCTTATAGTTCATAAGGGCCATTTAGGGGAAAAAACAACTTTTTGTTTTGTACATTGTTATAGCGTTAATTTTGCCAAAACTTGATACAAACTAGCGATCGCTATAAATAAGCACCAGCTTCAGTAGCAGCAGCAGCAGCAGCAGCAGCAGCAGCAACAGCAGCAGAGAAGGTTACAAACATTATCTTGTGGGTGTTTAGTGGAATACCATATGCCTATGCCCATCCTCATCCTCCACCCCCCCAAAACCCCAAACCTTAACCAAAACACATAACATCCCCCTCACCCCTACCCCCTACCCCTCACCCCTCGTCCTCACCCCCACCCTCACCCTCACCCTCACCCTCACCCTCACCCTCACCCTCACCCCCACCCTCACCCTCAGCCTCATCCTCGCCCTCGCCCCCACCCTCACCCTCAGCCTCAGCCTCACCCCAACCCCTTAACCCCACCCCCACCTTAACCCTCAGCCCTCAGCCCTCACCCCACCCCTACCCCCTAACCCTCACCCTCCCCCCCCCCACACACCCTTACCCCCTACCTCTCACCCCCATCCTTACGCTCACCCACACCCTCACCCCTACCCCTACCCCCCATCCCCCACGCCCCAACCCCCATACCCCATACCCCACCCGCCACCCTCACACCCCATCCCCCACCCCTCACCCTCACCCTCACTCCACCAATTTATTTCTCAATGTATTGATTTATTTCACCAATTATTTACTCCACCAATTATTTATTACTTTCTCCCCACCGATTGATTTATTTTATTGTATTTGTCCCTTCTGGTCTCAGCTCCATTACGACCTAACAACATGCAGAACATGTCATAAATAAATGAATACATAAATAAATGAATACATAAATACATAAATAAATGAATACATAAATACATAAATAAATGAATACATAAATACATAAATAAATGAATACATAAATACATAAATAAATGAATACATAAATACATAAATAAATGAATACATAAATAAATGAATACATAAATACATAAATAAATACATAAATAAATGCATAAATAAATCAACAAATCGATAACAATTTCTCCCTTCTGGTCTCAAAGCTCCATCACATCGGAACAGCAAGAAGAGCATGTAAAAAAAAATCAATAAATCAATAACAATTGATCCCTTCTGGTCTCAGCTCTATCACGTCCTAACAGCAAGCAGAGCATGTCATAAAAAAATACATAAATCGATAAATCAATACATCAATAACAATTGATCCCCTCTGGTCTCAGCTCCATCACGTCCATGTCACAAAAACAAAAGTTTGTCCCTTCTGGTCTCAGCTCCATCACGTCGTAACAACACGCAGAGCATGCCATCAATCGATCAATAAACACATAAATGTATAAGAATTGATCCCCTCTGGTCACAGCTCCATCACGCCCTAACAACAAGCAGAGCATGTCGTCCATGGACCCAACACTCCTACAAGAGTTGCATCTCCACCGAAGCTTATACGAGGAACCTATGCTGCCTGATGGTGACACACTCCAAGAGTGGGAGCGCATACTAGATCCCAAGAAAAGGCTCCAACCCCAAGATCAGCCGATGGAGGAAGAGGTAGGGTAGGGGATCAGATATACGGGAGGGGATCAGATATACGGGAGGGGATCAGATGTACGGGAGGGGATCAGATGTACGGGAGGGGATCAGATATACGGGAGGGAATCAGATTTACGGGAGGGGACCAAATATACGGGAGGGGACCACATATACAGGAGGGGATCAGATATACGGGAGGGGACCAAATATACAGGAGGGGATCAGATATACGGGAGGGGATCAGATATACTGGAGGGGATCAGATATACGGGAGGGGATCAGATATACAGGAGGGAATCAGATGTACGGGAGGGGATCAGATATACGGGAGGGGATCAGATATACGGGAGGGAATCAGATAAACGGGAGGGAATCAGATAAACAGGAGGGAATCAGATATACTATAGGGGATCAGATATGCGGGAGGGGATCAGATATACGGGAGGGGATCAGACATGTGTCGGAGTGTGTGAGAGTGTGGGTTTGTTGGTATGTGTTTGGGTGTGAGGGGAGGGGGGGGAGGTGTGTGGGTTTTTGTTGTTGTGGGGTGTTTGTGTGTGGATGTGGGTGTGGATGTGGATGTGTGGGTGTGTGTGGAGGGTGATTAGGTGAGAAACAGCAGCATCACGTTGACGCCAATTTTTATCTCACTAGGAGAGTGGATGCCAAATCTGAATCTTAATGATAAGCTCAGACGCCTAGATCAGCCAATAGTGTTCGTCAGTTTGTTTTACGACGTCACGTTGCCACTGGGTTTGGCTAAACTTGTCAATTGGTTTGGCCAGATCTGAATCTTTATGATTGGTCCAGACACGTGGATCAGCCAATAGTGTCCGTCATTTCTTTTTACGACGACACGTCGCCACTGCGTCGTCATTCCGTCGTCACATGGCGGCGCATGGGTTTGGCTAGACTAGTCAGAGCTGGCCTTCCGTCGTCCACTGAGCTACATTTCGTCCTGGGTGTGTATACCGGGTTATATGCCATACCAGTAGTACACCGTGCGAACATTGAAAGTGGGGGCGATTACGGGCACACAGATCCCCTTGCATACGTTGTCCTGCTTATGAGTATTTATAGCATGAGGAATAGCCTTCCCCCCCACACACCAACCCCCCCGGAACATAGGACCCCCTCCCCACCCCACCCCCTCACCCCCCCCGGAAAATAGGACCCCCACCCCACCCCACCCCACCACCCCACCACCACCCACCCCAGAACATAGGACCCCCCCCCCCCCCCCCCCCCCCCACCCACCCCCATCCCCATCCCCCAGCACATAGTATTTGGAATCCTCGCAAACCCAACACCACCTGAACCACTCAACCGTAGCTTCCATTTTTTTCCAGGGGACATACAATGTGCTGGTGGCTGGGGGGGTGTCGGGTTAGTACGGGTGAAAAGTATTATGTGCTGGGGGGTGGGGGCGGGTGGGTGGAGGGTGGGTCTGAGGGTGGGGGAAAGAGGGTGCGAAGGGTAAAACTAGAGCGCAGTATTCAGTTGGATAGGGTTCATTGGTTTCAGTGCATTGCTTTTCTTTTCAGGCAGAGCAGCAGCTTCTAGGCAGCTTCCTAAGCCAGCTACTGGGCTTAGCCCCAAGATTTTAACAGTACTGAAAAGGCTTGGCTTTGGAGCAAGCCAGGGGAGCTGCCTAGAAGCTGCCTCCACCAGCCACACACACACGCAACTCTCCACACCACCAATCCACCACCAACCAACCATCAACCCACAACCGACCCACCACAAACCCACTACCAACATACCACCAACACATCACCAACACATCACCAACACACTACCAACACACCAAAAACACACCACCAACCCACCACCAACCCACCTCCAACCTACCACCAACCCACCTCCCAACCCACCACCAACACACCAACACAAACCCACCACTAACACACCACCAACACACCACCAACACACAATCAACACACCACCAAAACCAGCCTGGAAACGAAGGAACCAGTCTCCAGCTAGGTCTCAGTACCGATGTCAATTCACGACGGAGTCATGCGGATGGTATTGCTGATGAGGTGCTGAATGCTCTGAGGGATGGCGACCCCCGTAAGCTTGCACAGGTAGTGGATGATGATATGCTGAAGCGCCTGGAGCGTTTGCTTCTCAGTGGACAAGGTGCTAAGGTGGGAAATGTGCATTTGCAGTCTGTGTGGGTGGGGTGGGGTGGGGGTTGTGTGTGTGTGTGTGTGTGTGTGTGTGTGTGTGTTGGGGGGGGGGGGGGGGGGGGGGGGGGGGGGAGGGGGCGGTTGTGGGAGGGGGGAGGGGTTTGTGTGTGTGTAAGGGGCTTGTGGAAGGGGTTTGTGTGGGGGGGGGGCGGGGTATCGACTCTGTTGTTGATAAGTTGCTGAATTCTTTGGGGGAAGAGGACCCCCATAAGCTGTCACAGGTAATGGATGATGATATGCTGAAGCGCTTTGAGCGTTTGCTTCTCAGTGGACAAGGTGCAAATGTGAGAAAGGTGCATTTGCAGTCTGTGTGTGTGTTTGGGTGGGGGTTGTGTGTTTGCGTGTGTGTGGGGTGTTTTGATGGTGTGTGTGTGGGGGGGGGAGGGGGGGGGGGGGGGGGGGGGGGGACTTGTGGGAGGTCTTATGGAAGGGGTTTTGTGTGTGTGCGTTGGGGTGGGGTTGTGTGTGTGTGTGTGTGGGAGGGGGGGGGGGGGGGGAGGGGGGGGGGGGGGGTTGCAGTGGGTGGGGCTAGGGGGGGGACGGGGTTTGTGCGTGTGGTGGGTGTGTGGAGGGATGTAGGGTGGGGGGGGTGGGGGGGGGGGGGGGGGGGGGGGGGGGGGGGGGGGGGGGGGGGGGGCTTCTGGGAATCGACTTTCTTGCTGATGAGGTGCTGACTGCTCTGAGGGATGGAGACCCCCATAAGCTTGCACAGGCAGTGGATGATGATATGCTGAAGCGCCTGGAGCGTTTGCTTCTCAGTGGACTAGGTGCTAAGGTGGGCTTTGTACATTTGCAGTGTGTGTGTGTTGGGGTGGGTGGGGTGTGTGTGGGGGGGTGGGGGGTGGGGGGTCTTGTGGGAGGTGGGTGGGAGGGTGTGGAGGAGTTTGTGTGTGTGTGTGTAGGATTGTGGTAGGGATTTGTGTGTGTGTGGTGTGTGTGAGAGAGTATGTGAGTGTGTGTGTGTGTGTGGGGGGGGGGGGGGGGGAGGGGTTTGTGGGAATCGACTCGGTTGGTGATAAGATGCTGAATGCTTTTGGGAAAGGGGACCCCCACAAGCTGGCATAGGTAGTGGATGATGATATGCTGAAGCACCTTCTCAAGCATTTGCTTCTCAGTTGACAAGGTGCTAAGGTGAGCTTTGTGCATTTGCAGTCTGTGTGTGTGTTGGGGTGGGGAGGGTGGTTGTTTTAGGGTGAGTGTGCGTGTAAGAGGGGTTGTGCGTGTTGTGAATGTGTGTGGTGTGTGGGTGTGGGTGGTTGTTTTAGTGTGTGTGCGTGTGAGTCTGTGTGTGTGTGTAAGAGTCAGGTTGTGGCTGCCTCAGCTCTTCTATCGAGGACTTGGAAATTTGCATAACAAAATTGTTGGCTGCTTCACCCCAGTGCAAGCGGACGGGCTGGCCCCCTCAACCTCATGCCTCATACGGCAAACCACCACCCCTATCACCACCATTCCCGCCCCCCGCCCCATCCCCACCAACAGCACTTCCCCTACTCCAGCACCACCAGCACCACCACACCAGCCTTCCAATCCCCACCAACAGTACCACCACCACCACCCCATCACCACTTATTCATTCATTTATTTATGCCCCTTTCCAGGTCCTTGATGGTTGATGATTGGATTTCCACAACCATACGTACATGACCCTCACCTCTCACGGCGCTGTTGTCCCTTTCAACCTCATGCCTCGTCATAAGGCAAACCATTTATACATTTATTTATTTCTGTATTGCTTTATTTATTCATGTATTTATTTGTGTATTCATTTATTCATTTATTCATGTATTTATACATTTATTGATTTATTTATGCCCCGTTCCAGGTCCTTGATGGAGGTGCTGATGGAAGCACACAATTATGTATTTATT